>OX103729.1:77182-693831 GCA_944470365.2 Schistosoma intercalatum
AATATGACAATATTTATGTTCGATTGTAGTTCTGTATTCTCATGAAGGGAAAGTAATTTATTCATACGAATTTATATACGACGTGGATAGTTGTTTAAGAAATCCTGATATAGTGAACAGTTTTATCACCAAAATGTTTCTCCAATTAAGTCAACTTCAAACTTATCAAGGTGGACGTGTCTTCATTTTGTGATAATAAAAATAAATTGTTCAGAGCTAATTCGAGATTATTCATGTTCACTTTATTATTCCTTTCTCTATCATATATTACTAGTAATGCAGTACGTTCGTTTGACTAACGAAGACGACTAGTTACTATTAGTCTGAGACTTACCCACATATGAATTTTGCAGAAGTGAACCAAGAACTATCATCAATGCAATGAACAGAAACATTGTTCTTCTGAAATTAAAGTAGTTAGAAAATCTGTGTTTATATACATTTTTAAAAGTGAAATGACGTGTACTGTGAATCTTGTGACTACATAATAGCTCTATTTTTTCCATAATTATGCCGTGCACAAATATTTGATTGATGGATTAATGTGAATTTAACAAACACTGACATAAATTTACACTTGAATAATTAATAGTTGTGATCAGAATTAACATTAAACGTGATCAGAAAAAAGGATTATTTAGTTTCCTTTTCAACTAGTTTGTCCAAATTATCCAGTGTTACCTCTCACATAAATGAAACCATGTGACTCATAAACTAAGAAAAAGTACGTACTTTTAGTGAATGAAACATTTGCCACCAAAAGAATATCAGTTCATACATGAATTATACAAGGTAGAGTCTCGTCAATAATAACAGTGCACAAAGTGGTATGTTGTTTGCAAGTATTTGATTCATTCACAGGAAAAGAAAACTCACGTTTGTTGTGTAGTCGTTAGATATTGATGATGATGTCCAATAAGTTATAAAGATATAAGTAATACTATGCACTTTTCACAGCTTATGTTTACCTTCGAGCATTCATAATCTGTGATCGATCAGTCTCTTATTGACATATGTGCATCCTATGCAGATCGCCTCGGTACTGCATTAAGTCACAAGCAAATACATCCAGATGACGAGTCTCAAATAGAATGAAAAGGGTGTCACCATCTATCTCTAACAAAACAATGCTTTTAAGTTAGTTTTGGTTGTTGAAAAGGTAAAATGTTGTTTCAAAATCGTCACAGTGAATTCGTTATCTTCTAAAATGTATGCACGACCTTTTGTCACAAAATCTGAATATATTCTTTCGAATGAATGTACACTTTCTATATTTTACCATCATCGGTTTTCGCTTGACAGCTAGTGGCGTTTGTTCTGTTGATTTCATGGCTAGCAGTAAAACCATTGATGGTTATTTATAACTACCATTAGGAGTACAATAATGTTGCACTCTAATATTTGAACAAAACAGATATTCACAGAACAACAAATATAATAAAGCTCAAAAGCTAAATGACTCGGAACATTTCGATACAAACAGAGTAGCACCTCTGTAATACGTTGACAACAGACTATGGGTGCTGAATTTTGTCAACAGATACATAAATTCATTATTTGGTGGATGATTTCTTTTCAGATATTGCCATTCATGTTACCTAAACAATCTTTTAAATTGTAAATCGAATACGTCAAAAAAGCCGAAGAACTACTTGAAGATAAGAGCACATACGAACTGATGGATACAAATCCCGTTAAAAAATTAGACAACCAGATCTCAAAGACTTTAAACAAGCTAGTCAAAGCAGGAGAAATAACAAAACAAGACCAATGGAGAATGAAGTCAATTGGACCAGTACTCCCTTGATTCTACGGCAGACCCAAAATGCACAAACCAAACATTCCACTACGTCCAATTGTAGCACTCCCGGGACGCCAACGTACAACTTTTAAAAAGAAGTTTCGCGGATACTGAGACATTAATAGATTCAGCCAACCACTCCATCAAATCCCCCACACAATTCCTGGACCAATTTAAGGACATTCAAATCAACAACGACGAACTGATGATATCCTTCGACATAACAGAGCTATTCACCTCAACTGAACCCAAGTTAGCAAAAGAAACTATATCCCTGCTTCTCAAGAACGACACAAATCTCACTAAATACACGAAGCTTCAAATTCAAAGTCTACTGGAACTCATCGATTTATGCCTAACAACATATTTTCAATTCAACAACAAAATCTACGAACAAACGAAAGGGACACCAATGGGATCAACAATATCAGGACTGATCGCAGAGGCAGTGATGCAAAGACTAGAAGCCAGTATATTACCAGTGATCAAGCCAAAAATTTGGATTCGCTATGTGGACGACACTTTCGTCATCGTCAAAACGAATGGGCTGGAAAACACTTACAAACTGATCAACAGCGTTTTCGGCGACGTCAAGTTCACGATGGAACAAGAGTCAAACCACAAACTATCATTCTTCGATATATTAGTCACTAGAACCGAAACAGGAAAACTGAAAACTCAAGTGTATAGGAAACCGACCCATACAGATCAAATTCTTAACTACAACAGCAACAACCCAAAAGCTCACAAAATCAACTGCGTACACACTTTGTTCAAGAGGGCGAGGACACACTGCAGCACACTGGCAGCACGAAAAAATGAAGAGCAATACCTGAAGGACGTATTTCTAAAGAACGGCTATCCAATCAACTTCATCAAAAAATACCAACTGCACACAGCATCAGAACCCAAGTCAAGCACAGACATCAACAAAAGGATCACCCTACCATACATAAAAGGCATATCAGAAACCGCAACGAAACTGCTGAAAACCTTCAGGATAGGTGTGGCAGATAAACCGACAAAATCACTACAATCAATTCCATGCAAACCAAAGGATGAAATAACAAAGGAAAACAAATAAAACATCGTCTACAAAGTAAATTTCGCCAACTGCGAAAAACACTATCGGACAAAGCGGACGCCCCCTTCACCTTCGCCTACATGAACATCAATTGGCAGTCAAACGCCATGATATCTCCTCACTTATATCAATACACGTGGACAACTGTGGACACTCATTCGATTGGAAAAATGTGGAAATCTAAGACAGAGGAAAATCCAAAAACACCAGAGAATTTTCAGAAGCCTGGCACTCTGGTCAATCAGCAATCAACAAACATTGAAATCAATCCAATTTATCAACCAATCAGGAAAATCATGCCCAAATATAGGAACAAAAATCAAACCAATGGGAGACACAACCAAACCAAAGAAGTAAACAATGACAAACTTAAGGTCAATAAGAACAAATCAACATCGAGATGCACAGAACAAGCTGTGAAACGCATATGGAGAAATTCGAACATTTCACTTCTATCTGAAGTTTGTGCTGATGATGTCGTTCGGCAGAACGATGAAAGCTCCACGACCAAATCATCCAGCTCAGAGAACAAAACTCCACCAAAATCATCGACCTGAGCTACAAATCTGCTCCGCCATCTGTAATTTTGTGTGTATATCGATTTCTCCTTTAATCAACTCGCCTTGATATGCTCTGAAGACAACCATGAGTTACTTGGGTCAAGAATATATGTATGCATAGTTTGAAAAGAACAGTGAAATTTTAACTTATGAGGCCACTTTATATTTGCTAGGTGTACACAAACTTCCGATGGTTCTAACAGTGAATGAATTGAAGAATTGAGAGAAGCATTATAATGTCTTATTATTTGAAAATTGTCTTTGAAATTAGGCATTTATCAGGTCCCAGAAAAGTTTATCCTGACCATCACATTTAATACTATTCATTTCTTACACAATTAATATGAACATGAGCAAGTAGCATGCTTTTATAGAGAATAATTTGTTAAGGGTATAAAATGCATTTAAACTCCAAATCCTCACCGTTCAATAGCGACATTTCAGTCAACAAAAAGGTAGGAAATCTGGTTCGACGATGTAAGTTCTAGTTAGCTTCATTACCAGTCGTCTCTCCTTGAGGATGAGACTGAAACTGAAATAGTTTTCACAGAGATGTTCGTTGGTGTAGGATTTTCTACAGAAAGATTACTCTGGAGACAACGAAGAACTTACAAGAATATGTTATTTACCATTTCACAATACGAGACAGTAATCGGAATCCAAATTATTCTTTTATAAAATGTGTATGTAAAATGAAGTGGCATCCGCAGTGACAAACAACTCAAACTCAATAGGATTTTGTATCGATGTAAATTCTTCATCCATAGATCTAGACAGCCTGTCGGTAGTCATTGTGATTCATTTATATTTGCTCGACTGATAGAGGGGTTTTATGAAGTATCATGATCTTCAGTGTATCTTAACCATACGTTATTGAATATCACATATGAGGAACACTCTAGATTCCGTTGTTTGAAAGCTTAGCAGAAGAATACAAATCGTCTTTCTTTAGTGTTTGAAATGTAGTTTTTGTGGTCATCATTTTTGTGTATGAAAATCGTAGGAAGAAAGAAATCACTCCAGATATTTCCGATATGCGACCACGTTCATTTGGAAGATCGAAACTTCAAGGTCAATGAAATTGGAGACATCATGATGGCGTGCAATATAAAATGAAAAGAATGAATGTTATTCAGAAATGCGAATATCTAACTGGCTATCACTCAACGTTTATTGTCAATATCTATCAAGAAATAAGAAACGCAAACTCGCTGAAATTATTTGTGCTGAGAATCCTATGTCCTACCAAAAATACAATATTGAATAAAGACACTTAATAATACTACATAATATAAAATATATTAATTTCATCATATCTACTATTACTTTGATAATAAACAAAATGATTATTAAATCGACATCCAATTTCTTTGCTAAATTCTTAGTTATAGTAATATACTTGTGCACACACTTTACATTCCGAGTTTTGTTGGCACTGATTTCTTTTAATCCTTACTCATTACTTTTGATAAACAGCAGTTAGCTCATCAGCAGAAGTTAAATACTATTAACAGTCATAATTAGGCTGGCTGCTTAGAAAATTTGTTTTTCCAAACTGATGAGCTGACTGAAACAACTGCTTATAAACTTACGGTTCAAACTATTTAATGAAAATGATCGATTATTCATGCAGATTAGCCAATAAAATGGGAAGGGTATTATTTTGACAGGGACTATATATTTAGTCTAGATCACATAGTAAAGAAGTCAGATCTCAGTAAACACATGAGTGATTTTTGGGAAAATAAAGAGTAGACATTTATGGATTTTACTCCCGGCCACTCGGCCATGTAGGATAGTTGTTAACTCACATAAACGCGCTTAAATTTCAAACCTACTGTTTCAAATCACAAATTTTAGATTTCTCAAAACATCCTGTTTCAATAGTCTACGTGTTTAAAGAAATAGCTGTTCGATGCAAACACCCAAATTTCAAGAACTTTCATTAGACCATCAAATGTCAAATTTACCCAGTGAGGTTTCAATAAGTGAGAGATGAAGTCCTATTCCTTCCTTTTGCTCCTAGAAGACGAATCCTCTTTCAGGTGCAGTGAGAACAACTCGACAGTGAAACGAATACCACAAATAAAGTTTTTATTAAAAATTAGTTTTACTAAACGTCACATGGCAAATAGTCATATTTTAAACGTCATACAGTTATGAATTTCAAGTGGATATAAACATTTTTTACAATGAACTCCCTGAAAATAATAACTAAACTAATCTTGTGACCTGATGCTTAAATTTACATGAGAAAAAATTGAATACATTTCTACGAATAAAGATTCGTTAATGATAATGTGTTGATGACACTGTCATATGATGCATAGTGAATGTTTAACTATTACACTGAACAAGACTGAATATTAATTGAGAGTCCTCTGAGAACTTCCAAAGTAATCCATCATGTTGAAGCGTACTGTGGCCAGGATTTCGGGTCTTATAAGAGACATGTACATTGATGCGACAGTTGTGCATCCAGATGCCGTTTGATGGTTAACGTTGTGTATGTCCTATCCACTTCCAACGTCTTTCCCTATTTTCCTCTTCAGTTAAAACTGGTTTGTTCTGCCCCACAGTAGGTTGTTGCTGATAGTATTCATTCAACGGACAGTGAGTATCTTGCATAGACAATTGTTTCAAAATACTTGTACATTTTTGATGACGGTTGTAGTAGTTCCTGAAGTTTCAGCTCCGTACAATCGAACTGTGTTGACTTTCGTACTGAATATTCTGACTTTGAGGTGGGTAGTCAGATGCTTCGAATTCCATATGTTCGTAGGTTGTAGAAATGCTGCCACCGCCTTGCTAATCCCTGACTCCATATCTCCATCTGATCCTCTTCATTTATCCTTGATGCTGCCTAGGTATGTGGAAGTATCCACCTCCTCCAGACTTTCTGTATCAAATGTGATTGGGTTTGTGTTCTCCGTGTTGTGTTTTAGGATCTTGGTTTTCACTTATGTATGTTGAGGCCCAATGATTCAGAGACTGCTACTACACATACTGTCTTCACCTGCATTTGTTGTTGTGCATGGGATGGAAGAGCAAAGTCATCCATGAATTGCAAATCGTCTAGTTATATCTATAATGTTCATTGTATTCCCTGCTATCACTCAGGTGTGGGGGTCTTCATCAGAAAAAAGGTAAAAGGCGAGATTAAACAGTCTTGTCTGACACTGGTTTTCACTTGGAATGCATCTGTCAACTGTTCTCCATATACGGATTTGCAGTGTAGTCCGTCTTACGACCCTAAACTTGGTATCTAGGATTTTGACAGATATCGATGCAATAATCAGATTTGATTTTCACTTGACTTCATAAACTGGAGATTGTGTCAGCAAAAAACATAAGTACAGTTGTGTACAAACTCATATAGTGTTTATGAATGGGTTTTAATAAATAACTGAGTTTAATGAAAACTACAAAATAACTGATTTTACTTTAAAGGCTAACAGAAAATGCATAATAATCCAATGCTTCTATTTACACTTCCACTGTCAGTTTATATGTGGTTTTAGCTAATTCATTATATCTCATGAATACGTAGGTGACAGAATTCATACTTTATAGAATTATTCGTCATTATTGTTTATTCATCTACGCCCGACTTCAGACACACTCATTACTTCTAACAATTTTGCAAACTTATTCATCATCATCATATTGTTTACTGTGAGTATTTCCATGGTGAAAATAAATGATTCGGTGATTGGTAATTGATAAATTTTAGCCAGTTTATGGAACTTTTTCAATTAATCCTAAGTAAATAAATTCTGAAGCACGTGAATGTTTTGTTGTTTTCATTATTCTTATTATTTTAATTATTATTATCATTTCCATGTTTGGTATCCAATCTATACTTTGTGAACGGTTTAGTTTTCACAGAGCATCAGAAACAGTGAATGCATTGACTAAAACCAGAAGTATTTATATGAATTTTTTGTCCTATGGCGGAACACCTCAGGAGTAATCACCCACAATTACGACAAATGTTGGAGCACAAACATTTATCCCTGAAGGTAAGAAATAAAAATGTCGACCTCTAAGATCAAATATAACTCATCAAATATAACTGTTAATTCAATTCATGATCGAGCTCATTAGTTGTAGAATGTCGTAAATGATAGATATTTCATCGTTGATATGGCTGAAGCCCGGTGATAACGATTTCTCATTCCGATCTAACGAACTTTCTTAGTTTGCTGCATGGTTTTGGAAACAAAAATGAGCTAAAAGTAATTGTCTGAGTTCACTCAAACTTATTTTCCTAGCCAACGTTTACATATTTAATGAGCATGTTGAAAATGATCAACTATAAAAATGAAACGTGTGACATAATAACTCCGTACGTGTGCATAGATTAGAGATAATTTGGCTTCGAAATTTCTGTCAAGGATCAACAAACCAGAACCAACAGATAACTCTTTTGATAAAACATCGAGTAACTCAATAGCATTAATAAACTATTTAAAGGTGAACATGGTGAAGAATTGCGACTAAACAAATGTTCATTGTCAAACGGATTTGGAGTAGTCAATCAATTTAATATCATGATCGAAATCAGTTGAAATATTTAGAAACGCTTATATCTTATAATGAGATAATCAAGAGTAAAATGTCAACAGATTTAATGTTTCATTATTTATAATATTTTCAAGTAAGGTATCAATTACTGAAACTAAAGCCTAATTTCACATGGTTGGTGTTGACAAACCTTGCTTAACCAAAATATCCAAGATTCTATGTTGCTTCAAATGACTCATGATCTTAACCATTGAATTTACTATAATATCCAGAAAACCCTTTCTGATATTTTAAGTATTAGTTTTATTTATTAGATGGAATGAAGTTCATCCGATGGAGAATATAAAGTCTGTGAGTGAACCATTTAGCTAAAAGTTATTTAATGAAGCAAGTTGATCAATCGATAAACATTGTGTATAATCATTCAATGTGGACAAAAACAGTATCATTACACTAGATACTGTATGAAGCCACATAAGCGGAACACTAATCAACTGTGGTCAAAATGTAGTCTTTATGGCTCGAATCTAACAAGATTGTTGATGAAATGTAATGTTTTGCAATAATTTTCACACTGAGAGTGCAATTTAACGGGAGAATTCGTTGGAATTCCTAATGACTGAAGTGTAGAATTCAACAAAATGGTTAATTGTTTGCCGATAAACAATAAAGTCCTAGTAATTCAAGGTACCAATATTATGTGACTTACTGTTTCAGTAAACTATATACAACTTAAAATAATGAAATGTGTAAAATATTTTGTTTCCCTCATTTAAACCGTTCATAGAGTGGTTTACCTATTTCGTGTTTATATATCTATCGGATCCTTGTAAATTTAATTTAGTGAAGTATGTTTCAATGAAGTGCGATAGTTTACCCAGGGTTTGTTATTTGAATAGGGTTTGGGGAATACGAGTAACAATTTGCTGTCATGAAATTGTGTAATCCCATATGGCAGGGGAGATGATAGCCTTTGCTGATGTAAATATAAAATGATAATTGTGATAATCTCATCCACCTTCATAAATATCCTTAATGGATTATTGTAATCAATGTTTCATCAAATTAAATTCTCTTTTAAAATAGAAAACTTTATGCATCTAATTAATACTATTCAAACTAACACCAAATAAAATTTGATATTCATCACTATCACGCTGGCTTCAGTCCAACCATGCATTTCATATGACGTCATAATACCTGAACTGCTTCATTAAGCTGTTCACTATGGTTCATCAAAAAATGAGTGATAAAATTCCAGTAAACAAATGAGAATGAAAATATAATGCTTATAAACAAATGTTTGAGGTTATTTCCAAAGTTAGAAGTTATTCATTCGTTAGTCTAGAACAAATTACTCCAAAAACAGTCGTAAACCCTTCTTGTACGTTTACGTATAAATGTGCGCCATTGGGTCAAATTTCCCAAATCATAAATGCAACTTTGTTGTTGTGTATTTTGTACGTTTCTGGCTCAGGATGAGACAGTTATTATTCATTTAAATCGCCATTTCGGTTTTCTTATTATGTCAAACTATTGGTTTGAATTTTATGGACCGTTATCAATATGCTTTGTTTGACCTTCGAAGTCGATATCTGTCATCTTCACAACCCCGAATGTTCTCATATTCTGACATTCGGTAACACATTCGATCCTTAAGCAAATTGTTTCTAGCTAATCATTTGAATTTTTATGTTAATTTTTTATTTTTTTATTCCATTGTTATCTCACTCACCCCATGTTGACCACATTTATTCTAACCATTTATCTCACAATTTCATTTCGCTTATAAACCGATTCAAGTTAACACTTCATATTAGTCAACCCCAACAATGAAGATTTGATTTTATATAAATAACAATTCTCAATTCACAGATTACAATTTTCAAAGGATGTACTATGCCTTAAATCTGGCCAATTTTATGAATTATTTAATTTGGATTCAGAATTGCATAACCCAATGAGAGATTATTGAAAAGAAAATTCTTCGTTCATACAATTGTGTTTTAATATAATGGGAGATCGATTCAAAGGACTTTTAATGCAGCTAGACTACAACTAGTATTCTCCACACGACCAATAATCACTCCGAGGTTGAAAGATAAATTACCTAGTCTAGCCACCTCCTTCTGTATCTATCAATTCAACTGCTCCTGTGGAGCAAGTTATATTGGCAGATGTTCTAGGAATTTGTACATTCGGGCTCGTGAGCACCTACCCTTGTGGTTAAGCAAAGGTGTTGTCAAAACTGTTAACAGCTCCATCTTAGACCATTTAGTCCAAACAGGACATACAGCCAACATGGAGCAATCTTTTGCAATAGTTTATCGTGTCAACAGCAGTCTACCTAATTCCGTCAGACTGTGAATCCTACAGACGGCTGAAGCAATTGCTATTCGGATCAAAAAGCCAGAGCTTTATATCCAAAAGAAGTATGTTCAGCCACTCCTTTTACCCTGGCCAACTAGCTAATAATCAATCTTATAATGTGGTGACATAATCTGATTAATGTTCATTTTATGTCCCGAATTTATTATTATTATTATTATTATTATTATTATTATTGTCTTTACACTTGATAACCTTTTTTGAGGGATTTATTCAATATCCACCCCTGAATCTACTATATTTGACCTAATCATTTTACATATTACGCAATTTCCGATTTGTAATCACAATATTCTCTCTCTCTCTCCCTCTCTCTTACCCCATGTTGACCATATTTATTCTGATCATGATTTATCTCACAATTTCATTTCACTTATAAACTGATTCAAGTTAACACTTCATATTAGTTGTCCCAACATTAACGATTTTATTTATATAAGAAACAATTCCTGATTCACATATTACAATTTCCAAATGATGGTGTACTCTCTGCCTTAAATCTGGCCAATTTTATGGATTATTAATCTGGATTTATAATTGTAGAACCTGATGAGAAATTATTGAAAAGAATATTCTTCGTTCATACAAATGTTATTTATTTATTACAGAATCCAGATTGCTTTCCATTGCTATCGCATTGAAAAATGTCATAAAATGAAGCTATTGATGTTTCAATCATCATATGGCCGACCTAAATTTAAACCATTGACTGATTTAGGATTTTTGTCTTTAAAATTTCCCAAACTTGAATGCGAAAATTGTCTATATGAAATACCTACTAGCCTTCACTTTCACAAAACGTGTGAGCTGAACATACTATTTTGCTGTATATATACGTTTTGATTTATGTCTGTTGTTATCGCTCGTGCTTCTGGCTTTCTGCGGAATATATTTCCTCGTTCGTCCACACTCACTTGCTCAACGAAAATTTAATTGAAATAGACGCGGGAAAATTAGAGATTTTGTCCACAGTTTTATGAAAACAAAAGTACACTCATTAACTTATTAGTATGACTCGGAATACGCTATTCAATCAGAAGATAGTCATACAGCTAATTCATAGTTTCGCCGAGCATAGAAAATAATCTATGTGTGTGATGTTTCAGACTGAACGATTTCACTACAAAATGTTTCACATGAACCCTCTTAGTATAACAATTCTATTTTGTTTAAACATTTACATGATCTGACATATTTCATATTTGCTGTTTGAAGATGGATACGTTATGACAAATCCTACTGATTTCATGGTCATAACACTTGTTATCTACCATCAAATGACGTCGAATTGGATCATTTGACTTATTCAGGTCAGTTAATTTTCAAGAGGAATTGGTTGACTATTAGGATGATATTGATAATTAATGGAAGTACTACACTGATAAAATTGGTTAGCAACAAATTACTGAAAACAACAGGTTTTAAAACATACAAAGTGACTAACGAAATCACCTGACAACACGTTCGCTTTTATACGTGTTTATACAAGCAAGGCTAAGCATCAGGTTACAAGATTAAAAAATTAAAGTCCATTTTTAAAAAGCAATGACTTACATCAATCGAGATAACACATCAATATTATCATGATGCACTTAATGTGACTTCGAATTATGTTTGAGTGCACGTCGGATGGTATACACTTACTTGGCTGCTAGTTTAACAGACTAAACAATTAAACCAATAAGGTCGGATAAAGATTATTCTTATGGCCTCCTTTATCATCTACTCCGATTGAGACATTTGATTTCTAATTTTGCAACTATTTTGCACATGTTCAGTCACTTCAATGTGGCAACCACAATAATTACTCCTATTTACCAACAATTTAAATGTTGACAGCTTGAAGATGCGGTTTAAGAAAATATTACTACACATTTTTAAAATCTACTCACTTATAGTATTATTTACAACAAGGAAGGTACAATGTGTACTGTAGTATCAGTAATCGTGGTAAACAAGGATATTCAAAACGGGGATCCCGATTATCTAGTGTTTTTGTTTTTTTTGATAATTTTGATTTTGATTATTACCCTGAAGAAGTCCAGACAAGTTAGCTGGACGAAACGTTGGAATTAGTTAAATTTCAATCGCTGAGAATATTTCAAATATAATTTTCACATAGAATAAGTTAGTTCTATCGAGATTGTCAACACAGCTCAATGCAGCTTTAAGACCATATTCAGAGTTCCTAAAGGACGAAGATTAATGACAATACGTTTGAGAATACTATATAACTCAACGTTCTGTTTTATCTGCCAGACAAGTGAGATTTGAACATGTTTACGCGAAAACGTTGAGTAGTGTATTCTGCATAATCTTGGTTATCTGTTTTAAAACATACACATTCTCACGATCATCGATTCAATGTTTTGGTTTATTGTAGCGTATCTTAGTTCAACCAGCTAAAATATACTATTGCTTGGGTGTATTGGTAAAATATAAGTGAATTAATACCATTTGTTTGGTGTATTAGGGTGACATCAAACATCTAGCGTAAACCTTGTTTCAATGTTTGCTTAATCTAGAAGTTTGAACATATATAACCGAACAATACTGTTTTCGATTAGGTCCTTATCAGGCTTTAATCTAATATACAGGTGCAGCTGAATTCGTAGATACACATATAAATTTCACAACCAGGTAACGTATCTTTTAGTTATGGAATCACCATAGATCGGGTCGAGTACGATAGACAGAGATTGGCTGCATTAAACGCTCTCTTCACTGTTCCATTCAGTCTATCATGTAGTAAATCACCAGCAACATCTCCATTGAATTTCAGCTTCAGGAAGAGAGGTTTCTTTTCAGCTGCTGATGTCGCTATTTTCTTGTTTGCTACGCACAAGTGTTTCTACAGGAAACCCCTGTGGATAACCCATTTCAATGGACATGTTATGTATGAGCTCTAAGTCCTTGGTAATTGTATTAACTGAGCATATCCAATTCCTCTTCACATGTAAATTTAATTACTGGATGCTTGTTGGTAAATAGCTCCAATAGTTTTTTTCCAATATTCTGATCGATAGTAATGAAAGCACAATTAATGTAACGACAGTAGAAATGGAGCTTACCAATAACATCTTTGAGAAGTTTGCTTTTTAGTTTCACACGAAAAAAATCTTCAAGGATAGGATCTAAACTGGAACCCATCGCTATACCACCATTTTGTCTATAATCTGTGTTAGTAAAGATAAAATAGACATTCGTTGTACATTTCAGAAGTAATTCTTTGAGACTAACCTCGGGAATTCCAATATTGATTTGTTTTTCAAGTAGTTGTTGGCACACAACATCAATAGTCTTAGTTAAAGGTACATTGGTGAACAGGGATCAAACATCTAGAAATATTATCCGTTTCTCATTTAAGTTCATATGTTCAACTTTGGAAATGAAATTTAAAAACGTCTTTCACACTTCTGTTGATGACTAATTCGTCTAAGGGATCTAGGATTCAATCTAGTGACTTCGCAGTTTTATGGTAAGGTGAATTATACAATATCTAAGCCTGGACGAAGAAGACCTGCCTTGTGAACTTTGGGTAAAACATAGAGTCTTGTTGTGTTCAGTCCAGTGGGTTTAAGTGAATCGTGTATGTCTGAAGTAAGTATTTCCTTATTTTTTAATTCCTAGAAGCTCTTCATTTATATAAATGTCTACCTTTATTATAACATTTGGAGATGTTCGTATACAAAATAAATTAACAACAAAACTATTATAGTCGCATTTCAATAAGAAACACACAATCCTCTATCTCTATTCATTGCTGATTATGAGTTTGTGGTTAACTGTGAACACATAGTACTGACATATATTGTGTTGTGATGATTAACACCACTGTCAACATTTTGCAAACCATATCTTCTTATCCAGAAATTAATTACTCTAACACACATTATTTAAGTAGTTTGCAAATTCTGTTGAACATGAAGTTTAGGTTTATTTCACTTTCGGTATTATAAACACTTTGAACAATTGCAATTAATGGAAATATTGCATTTTTCTCTCGACCGTCAATCCAAACGAGATATAAATTACAATGACAGAACTGTTCATAGTATATTTCATTCATTATACTACTCCACTTTGTATTCCGGTGAGTGAAATGAAAAGGTTTTACACATCAAACCACCAAATATTTACTGCTGCCAGTGTTTTTGTCATCTAACTGACAGTGATAATTATATCAAAAGCCTCACTACAAAGGTTTGCTCTTTAATCTATGTTTATTAGATGAAAATGATATACAGTTGGTTGATTATTTTCTTAGTGATAGTACTTGCTCTTGAACCGTAACATGAACAAATGTGCTCCATAACTGAGAATTCGTTTCAATCAAAATCACGTACTAAAATCACAGTTTTTGATTGAGATCATGTACCGCAATTTGGTGGATTGGTTGATGTTAGAAACTATCACCATTGGATGCCGGCTCAGTGGTCCAGTTGGTTAAGCGTTCGCGCGCGAGACCGAAGGCCCTGGGTTGGAATCCCGCGAGCAGGATCGTGGATGAGCACTGCTGAGTCGTCCCACAATAGGACGGAACGGCCGTCCAGTGTTTCCAGGTTTTCAATTGTGATGGTCTAACATCAATCGGTACATGATCTCAATCAAAAACTTAATAATCTCCACAACCCCTATACTAGTAAAATCACAGTTATCAAACACTTTATGGTATTCAAAATGTCATCAACGAAGCCATCTTTTAACCGTGTTTATATCGTGAATCAGTTTTTGTTACCAATTAATGGAAATATCGCACTATCATATGGTCCAATTCGACTTCGTTTGTTGGTTGATAACATCTGTAACTACCAAGAAATCGGGTTAATTTTTCAAGATAATATGTCAGATCAGGTTAATGTTTAAAAAAAGAATTGTTAGATTGAAAGGTCTCATGTGAAACATTTTGCAGTGAAATCGTTCAATCTGTAATATCACACACGAAAACGTTTCCTCTTTGTTCGGCCATACTCTGATTCAACCTTAAAAACACGAAGTTCAGAGAAATTATCTCTTCTCAACGAATTTCTTATCAAGCTGTACAATGCTATATATATATATATAACCAAGACGATGTAATAAAAAATTCATAATACTACATTACGTAATGCAAATAATAACAATAGACTTGATAAGTTGGTAACGAATCATAACGTGAATGTAGTAAGATGATTAAACTGTTCCTTTCAATAGTTGAAATCATAAGTCAATTGAAGCTAGATCACCATGGGAAACCTGGAAGCACTGGACGGCCATTTCATCCTATTGTGGTACTATTCAGCGCTCGCGCGCGAGACTGATAGGTCCTGAATTCGAGTCCCACGGGGTGGGGTCCTTGATGCGCACTGCTGAAGAGACCCATAATATAAACTGTTTCTGTTATAAAAATTAAAGGTCGTAGTTGCGTATATCATAAAGTGATATCATGAGCAATTATGAATAAAATAATGAGAATATGAGACATAAGTAAAGGGAGAAATGCAGTAATTATAATAATAGCAATAATAATGAAAATTAAGCCCAAGGTCACGATAACGATATAACGTACTACTATCATACGCATTGTTCTTGCTTGAATTCACGGATGGTTACATCTTCGGCTATTTATAGGAGTTGGTTACAAAGAAATCTAGGTAGATTTGGACCAATCGTATATACAACATTAAAATCAAAATGTTGATTGATAGAATGATTACAGTCGATTAGATGTTCAAGTATGGAACTCCTAACTGCTTTCCTCTCGCCCTTCTTGAACCATAATGGGATATGTTGCCATGGTTTATTAGGTTTTTCCCATTGTTGTGGTTCACACTTCTTCGAACGTTTAGCTGCATGCAGACATGACGATCAATGGCAGCATCTAGTTTCGATATCTTGATACATAGTGAGCCAATAAGCATAGCTTCGAGCCAAAGATTTCATATTGCTGATGGCATGATGGCCGCTATGGAATTGTTCCGAATTTTCGGGCATAATGTTTCTGGACCAACAAATCTGTGACAGAACATAATACATTAAATGATAATTGTGAGTGAGTCCTGCTGGCGAAAATATTAGGGCAGTTCTCCTTGAAGACAACGGTTCGAGAATTCTATGAGAAGATAATCCTCAACTTCTCTTAGCATCTCATTATCTTCCGTAGCTTCTTTGATGGCTCTGGAGGAGATTGGTAGACCATAAATTGCATCTTCTAATATTCAGTGTACTTCTGTTTCGGTCTCAATTGCTGCGACCAACGTATCTTGTTCCCGTTTCACTTGTGAATCAACTGAGTTTTCCCCCTCAGCATTCGTCGTACTGATGCGGTCACAGATCGAGTTTATGGAATGGTCTGCTATTTTCAGCCTATCTATCCAGTCACGTCCTAATAAGTCAAGTGATGAATTATTACTCCATTCTCACAGTGAATCTGACCGGCGATGTTTAACATTTCCCCGGATGAACTGTGAAGTGAATGTTGAATTGGATAGATTAGGTTTGAATCCTTTAGAATATGCTCTCGGTTGTTGAAGGTGTTCTCGAATTCGACGATGACATTATTTATGCTCTGCTCTATAACATGTAGTACAAAGATGATTAATCAATGGACTTCTTGTTAAACTCACTTTTGTATATTGTTTTATACTACTTTCGATATTAAGTAAACAGTTTGACTTCTGATAATATTGTAAAGTATGATGCTACACGTTTATTTGTTGTGTATTATCCGTAAGTATTCACGAAAATCAATCAGATTTATTGTATTTGTTATGGTAATTATCATCCTTTAACTTTTTTAACAGTTATTTTCGGCTTTGTTGCACTGACTATATCTATGTTTAAGTGCAAATTATTCCATATTTGTATATTCTTATTTCCAATGTTCGATTGTTCATAGTCATCATTAACATTCAGCACTGTCATTTATACTACCACATATTGTGATCAATTTTTATGTTATCGTTACAGGTAGCCCAATTCGTTTTTAGAGATACGGATGCGTTCATTCCAACAGATACTTCACGACGTACGGTTAGCTAATAATGAAACAGTTCTTCAAATTATTGTTTGTTTTCCAACCTTGGTTTTATCCAACTTTCAGTTGTATATTTATTATTATTATTTGCTTTATTCGCTATTATATTTTTGGTACGATGTAGAATTGTCCACATGAAATTAGGGGTGTCGAAATAATTACTTGATCAAAAAGATGTAGAGTGCGAAATCATGTAAGAATAAAATAGCCTGTAAACGCGTACCTGTGGTTACCTTCTCACCACCAGAGATTTAAACATCAACACACTACACAACAATCCACTGAGCTTAGCTAGGTATTAACTTCCACAGAAGATATGGAAATAAAATTGGCCACAGTACCGAGATATCTGGTCGTATGACATGAGTTTTAATATACTTTACGTGATGAATACTCCAGAAGTTATTTCTGTTAATTTACGACGGTTTGTTAGGCTTCAGTAAATGCTGTTTCACTAAATTGATGATCACTATTAACTGACCCAATAGTTCTACTTCATTTGCTCGTTGATATCGCAACACATTAATCCACAAGTGGTAGGCTGACAGTGACTGTCATTGCTACTATACATTACTTTTATTCATAACTGATAAGTCTTGTTGATTGAACGCTATATTCGTTTCCTAAGCTACTTTGGTAACTGGCAAGCTAGAACTACACAGCGACCTGAACATCAGAGAGAAGACGTAAATTGTGAGAGAAATACTTTACTCCAAGGTTAATTTTTGTACAGAAAAACAAAGGTATTTATAGATGTTAACGTTTGTAAAATTAACATAATATTTCGGCCAATCCGTTAACGACATATTAGTCTACTGACCAATAGTAGCACGCCGCATTGGAATTCTAGAATGTTCCATCATGCCCTGATTGGCTAGGACTCTTCGGCTCGTTTAGGGCCTCTGGAGGCTCCGTCGCAGTTCTCAGAAAGCCGACTCAACAATAACAGTATATCAGCTGATAATATAATGGTGTATACTACTGTATTTATTCCTAATAGAAAGTGAAATGCCTGGAGGCAAAAAGTTGAGAAAATCGAGAAGAGATGGAACGTGAACAGAGAGTGAATAATGTGGTAACACAGGGACGGTCAAGCCTGAGACATTTGATTGACATTTTCAAAATGAAGTATTTACAGTATAATTCCGCCTGTAGCTCATCTAGAGTTATTGCCGGTTCCAAGCACGGGTAAAGGAGGAGTGTTGGGCATGGGGTTAGCGACCCCATCCCGTTGAAAACTAACTTGCTAAAATGCGCTAATCAGAAAAAATAACTCAAACCGTTTAAACTCAACCCAAGGAGTAAGAATGTCTTCATCTAGATGGACTATTATTATTATTATTATTATTATTATTATTATTATTATTATTATTATTAGCTTTATTCAATATAATATTTTTGGTACAATATAGAATTCTCAGCGCAAAGTATTTCAACAAGTTTCCGTTTCTTTCTTCTTGGTCGGTCCTGGCGATAAATATTGAGTGATCGCCGGTTAGATGTAAGCATTTCAGTAAATGAACATCTGAATAATGTGCATTCTTTTCGTTGTATATTGCCAGCAACCAGATTGTCTCTTATTGGGTTTTTTGTAACCTTGACAACGAAAGGTTGTGCACTTTTCAGAAACGCAGCAGAATAGGTTATGCGAATAAAAGACATAATGATATATTAAAACAAACAAAAATAGTTAACTTGTTTAAATATCTAGATGGCAGAAACAGGTAGTCCAGAAGCTCAAGCAGGCCGCTTCATGGTGAAAGCCGAGTTCCTTTGTAAGTCACGAGGACGATGCTCCTTCTAACAACCAGAGCAAAAATTTTTATAGGTACATGGAACGTCCGAACAATATGTGAGACCCGGAAGACCAGTCAAATAGCAACGAAAATGAGGAGATACAGTCTGGCAGTACTGGGAATCAGCGAAACCCATTGGACCCAAGCTGGACAACAAATGCTAAATACGGGAGAGATGCTGCTGTCCCTCAATAACAAAGAGGAAGGTGCTTCACATACTCAGGAAGTTGCTCCAATGCTTTTCAAAGAGGCACGAAATGTACTTGTAGGATAAGAATCTCACGGATCCAGAATCATCAAAGCATCATTCAAAACAAAGAAGGAGGGGATCACAATGAATATTATCCAATGTTGTGCACACACCAATGATAGCAACGACGACATCAAAGATCAATTCTATGAGCGACTGCAATCAATCATAGAGAAGTGCCCAAGAAAGGACCTCACTATTCTGATGGGTGATCTAAACGCCGAAGTCGGGATAGGCAGCACCAGATATGAAGATATCATGGGACGATATCGACTGGGAGAGAGAAACGAAAATAGAGAAAGATTTGCAAATCTGTGTGCATTCAACAAAATGGTCACAGGCGGCACAATATAGTTACAGGTCACCAACTAGTTGTGGACAAGATGAAACTAGAGCTAAAGAAACACTGGACAACTGGAGGAACAGCATTACCATGATTCAATACAGCCTTCCTACGAGATACTAAGAAATTCATCGAATTCAAGATAGCTCTCAACAACAGGTTCCAAGCCACACAGGATCTACTATAGGAAGAAGAAACTACTATGGAGGACACCTAGAAAGGCATCAAGGAAGCATTAACTTCAACGTGTCAAGAGGTTCTGGGCCTAAAGAAATACCATCATAAAGAGTGGATCTCTATAGAAACTCTAGACAAGATCAAAGAAAGGGAGAACATGAAGACAGCAAATAACAACAGCCGAACACGAGCAGAGAAACTCCAAGCACTAGCTGAGTACATAGAAACAACAAAGCATGTGAAGAAGAGCATTAGAGCCAACATTTAGAAATAAGTGGAAAAACGAGCAACGACGGCGGAAAAAGCTGCAAGAGAAAGAAATATGAAACAGGTTTGTGATACAACGAAGAAACTAGCAGGGAAATATAGTTGACCAGAGAGACCGGTCAAGGACAAAGAAGGCAAGCAATTCACCGAAATTCAACAACAGCGGAACAGATGGGTAGAATACTTCGAGGAACTCCTGAATAGGCCGGCTCCAATGAATCCACCGGACATCGAAGCAGCACACATAGATCTTCCTATAGATGTCAACCCACCAACGACGGAAGAAATCAGAATGGCCGTCAGACAAATCAAGAACGGGAAAGCAGCAGGACCCGACAACATACCAGCTGAAGCACTGAAGTCAGACATCGAAGTAACCACGAACATGCTTCACCTTCTATTCAAAATGATTTGGGAGGAGGAACAAGTGCCGATGGACTGAAAAGAAGGACACCTCATCAAGATTCCAAAGAAAGGAGATCTGAGCAAATGTGAAAGCTACAGAGGCATCACACTACTGTCATTACCAGGGAAGGTCTTTAACAGAGTGTTGCTGAACCGGATGAAAGATGCAGTAGACACTCAACTTTGAGATCAACAAGCTGGATTTCGTAAGTATCGGTCGTGCACAGACCGAATTGCGACACTACGGATGATCGTCGAACAATCAGTTGAGTGGAACTCGTCACTGTGCACCAACTTGATTGATTACGGAAAGACATTTGAAAGTGTAGATAAGAGAACGTTATGGAAACATCTTCAACACTATGGAGTTACTGAGAAGATTGTCAATAATATCCGGAACTCATATGATGGACTACAGTGCAAAATCGTGCATGGAGGACAGCTGACAGATGCATTCTAAGTAGGGACCGGAGTCAGACAATGCTGTCTAGTCTCTCCCTTCCTCTTTCTTCTGATGGTCGACTGGATTGTGAAGGCATCGACATCTCGGGGAAAACGCATTTACAACTGACAGCTCACAACCAATTAGACGATTTTGACTTCGCAGATGACCTCACCCTCCTATCGCATACACATGAACAAATGCAGATAAAGACAGCCAGTGTAGCAGCAATCTCTGCATCAGTAGGCCTCAGCATACATAAGGGGAAAACCAAGGTCCTCAAATTCAGCGCGGAGAACAGCAATCCCATCACTCTTGATGGCGAAACTCTGGAAGATGTAGAATCCTTCGCATACCTGGGAAGCATCATGGATGAACAAGGAGGTTCAGATGCAGACGTAAAGGCGAGGATTGGCAAAGCAAGGGCCGCATTCCTACAATTGAAGAACATATGGAACTCAAAACAACTTTCAACCAATATCAAAATCAGAATCTTCAATACGAACGTCAAGGCAGTTCTACTGTACGGAGCTGAAACTTGGAGAACTACAACAACAACCATCAAGAAGGTACAAGTATTTATAAATAGTTGTCTACGCAAGATACTCAACATCCATTGGCCGGATACCATCAGCAATAGCCTTCTGTGGGAGAGAACAAACCAACTTCCAGCTGAAGAAGAAATTAGGAAAAGACGATGGAAATTGACAGGACATACATTACGCAAATCGTCAAACTGCATCACGAGGCAAGCCCTAACTTGGAACCCTGAAGGGAAGCGGAAAAGAGAAAGGCCAAAGAACACATTGCGTCGGATAATAGAAGCAGATATGAAAACGATGAATTACAACTGGACGGAGCTAGAAAGGATTGCCCAGGACAGGGTTGGATGAAGAATGCTGGTGAGCGGCCTATGCTACTTCACGAGGAGTAACAGGCGTAGGTAAGTAAGTAAGTAAGTGTAAGATTTTACAAATAGATTCTGTAATGTTGTGACCAAATACATTTGGTTGTCCCCACTGGTATTCTTGTTCACTACAATATTGCTAACACTTAAAAAATGAACATAACTTTTACAATCAGCGTATATAACTTTCATGTCATTTTACGTAGCTTGTGAATTGAGAATTGTGGTTTACGTGTACCTGACATTTGGTATCATAAACGCTTTGAAGATTGCAATAACAGAGATTCGTTATGTAGATGAGGTTTATATTTACAATAATTAGTCTATTAAGTTTATTTACACGCTTTCCTTACTATACAAATGTGTCTTCAACATTACATCAAACGAAACTCAATCATGTAACTAATTTGATCTCATTTCGTAATTATGATTTAAATATCACATGTTGTAAGCAACTAACAAGAACTAAACGAAATGTAACGGATTCTGCTAAAATCTTTGTTCTTGTTCTCTTCAAAATGATAAAGGAATTAAGTGCATTGTTGACGAGTGCCAAATAAGATGAAACGGCCGTCCAGTGCTTATTGATTCTCTAAAAGGTTTTTCTCATGAAACAGTAATGAGATAGTGAAAATGAAAACTATGTAATTGTGACGTAATAATTTCATTAATGATTATATAATTGAATGTTATTTACAATAGGTTTAAACTGTTTCACAATTATTTTTAATATTCTCTACCTTTCATTTATTTAAATAAATCTAATAGTAAATGCATTGACGATATTCTATCTCAAAATCTACAACTCAATCATTTAGAATATAAGCCCTTCATTGGTAATTCAACAAATGTGTTGTATAGTTCTAAGTTCATTTCAGTGTGGAGAAATACATCGATTGTTGTTGTCGAAAACCAGTGATTTTTCAATCTTCAACGCAAGATTTACATCGTGTTATGAAAGTGGCATTTAGTTTTATGATAATCAAATATCATGGAATTGCTAATTACGGCCTCTGAACATAATCACTGTGCTTGTAATGAAATCTGTCTTTCAGAAAGCAGATTGGATCAATGTGATACTAAAGAGTTGGACAGATACAATCATGTAAAGAAAACTATTTTGAATAGAATACAGTGAGTATTGTAGCCAATGCACCATCGACATGATAATCCAATGAAAATGTATCCCATCCAGTCAGTATCTTGACCTGCTGATATATATGCGGTAAATGAACTCCCAAATGTTGAAGGATTTGCGGTTGCTCATACTGTGTATTAGACTCGCGTATAGTTGTCTTCGACATACCACTTAATCGACTAATTAGTATTTGTGAACACGATTCATTTAAATTGGAATCTAACAAATCCACAAAATGTCGAATAAAATCCCCATGTTCTAAGTGTGAAAATTGTCTTGTAGCTCTTAAATGATCTAAACAATTATAACATTCTATAAATGTTTTTAATAAATGTTGACTAGTTCGTTTACAAACAGTAGATATCACTTAATCAAATGATTGATCCAAATCTTATTGCAACCTTGATTTAACCTTTTCCGAAAGTGTGGGATGGATAAACTCACGATTTTTAATGCTTTGTTTTTCTCCATAAACATGAATTAAAATGCTTATCGGCTTACTAATGACAACAATACTATTAGTTTAGTTTGTCACACGAAAAACGACTTATTTCCACTGACGTACAGGCTTAAACAAAGAATTCTTGATATGGATTGTTCAGATGACCATTATAAGTTCATTGATCAATAAAACACAAGAAACTGGAGACGATACTTGACATGAAATGTCACTTCGGGGTCTCCATGAAGTGTATAAGCGAATGCTTCACACGCAAATGCTCCACCTCTTAAACCACGACCTACATCACATAATCTGGCTTAAAATCGAAATCTCGACGAATAGTGCGTTTACTGCGTCTTCTTGTCTGAAATGAAAGTGGTTTTCCTACAATGGTAACATGAAGGACAATTTCAACATATGTTAGTGCAAAAGACATCTGTTAGACAGCTGTATTTAAACTTTGTAACAGTTTATAAACAACCAAAAACCGAACCACGAGCAAACAACATGGAAACCGTTGCATTTGGAAGAGCGTTAAACAAATACACAAAATTGTGAATAACTGCCACAATGACTGAGGTAAGGTGATTATGATGATAAATACAATAAATTTTATAAGTATATATAAATATCACAGGTTGAAATCATGAGTCAATTGACTCATGATTTCAACCTGTGAAATTTCTAAAACTCTCCACAAAACCCATTCTGATATGTAAATATTTCAGAATAATATATGACAAACTAGCGTTACAACATAAACGCAGAAATTGCTGGGGACACAACTATCTACTGAATATAAATAAGTAGTATAAGACACTTTGCAAAAGAGTTACGTGAGGTGAATAAGGTCAGAGAATGTAAAATGGACATATCACAATCATTTATAAAAGTAATATCGCATGTTTCACAAACTTTTGTTTGAAAAAACGTTCCGAACTTAATCAAATTTACAATATGTAGAAGGACATGACACAAAACGTATGAATGTACAGAGTTAATATAAATGTGTGATTATATGATTTAATTTAAAGCAATTAGTCCCTTTTATAAATTTCGATAGAACAATAAGACGGAGTTGATCTGAAAAATGTGATGTATTTGCGCTACACATTTCGAACAATCTGGTCACACATATACTTGTCAAGGCATTTTTATATGAAAATTAATAAAGGTCAATAAAGGTCAAACAAACAAATAAAAGTACAATTAAAATAACTAAGGGGAGAGAAAGAATAAGAAATTGTCGCGTTATCCTAGGCCATAGAATGACTTAAGGATTACCAAGGTAAATTCAAGATTACGACAAATTGTTTTAGTACACATAAGGGGGGTTTAAATTTACGAACAGCCAAGGCTTCAATAAACTTAAGAATTCGACCTTGACAATTTCTATACAACGTTCTAAATGCTGCATTAATGTTAATTTTGTGCCCCGTCTCAATTATGTGTTTTGCTATCGATGAACTTGGTTTTCTACCTCCTACATTGATCGGATCATTTGACACACATTGATTTTGAAGCCATCAAGGCAAATGTTCATTTACTCTTGATTGCAATGTCCGATTACTCATCCCTATGTATGTGTCCACACAAACATGTAAATTGGTACACACAATGGGATGTGACGTAATCATTAGTGCATTGTTTGGGTCTATTAGGAATCATGGCCTTAGACTTTTCAATCACTACCAACTGAGCAGCATAATACGTATTCTCGATGGCTGCTTTCAATCTCTGCCTTAAAACTATACTGCTTAATTCGCCTCTATATGGTAGATTGATATAAACCTTTTTCTTTGGCACTGAATAAATTAGAGGTCTTGGCATTAACTGACTTTTGCACCTATTAATAAACTTGAGTGGATAACCATTTGCAATTAAAGTGTCAGTCAGTAACTTTTCATCTTTTTCCACCATATCAGAGGTACATATTCTTTGAGTCCTCTTAAAGAGGCACTTAACTAGACCTCTCTTTTATTGCAATGGACAGAAACTATGGAAATTTAGGTATTGTCCCGTCCAAGTTGGTTTCCTATACACGGACCGTCTAATAGCGCCATTATCCCTTCGATTTGAAAGTATGTCTAGAAAGGCTAATTGACCATTACTTTCTGGTTCATGTGTCATCACAATATCATTTTGAACAACATTGAGTTTATCCAGTAATCGGTAAGCATCAAAATCCTTATCACATATAATTAGAATATCGTCCATATATCTTCTATATAGAGTTGTCTCACCAATGAGGTCACTCGTCATATTTTCCACATATGACATGAATACCTCAGCTAAGAGAGGCCCTAAACGGCTACCCATAGCTACACCATCAACTTGTCGAAAATATTCACCATCAAACGTAAATTGAACATTAGCTGTACATAATAAAAGTAATTCTTTCAAGGTAGTAAGGCAGAGTAGAACAGATGTTTTAATTCTTAGAAGTCATACTTATATTCAGTTCATGCTTACTATCCGAAAGATGTCCGAAAATCGCACTTATATAGGCATTTATCTCGTCCAGCCGTATGGTCCTAGCAAGGAGTTCAGAAACTATTTGAATAGTGTTGAGGCTTCTTTGCTGTGCCATCTTTATTCTTGAATCTCTACATCTTGAGATCTCATCTCTCTTGAACGGAAGATGGATGAAGATAGTATTTTTCTAACAGCTGGTTGTTTGCCATCTTAAGGGTTTTATTTTCCATAGTTCTTGATTAATTTCTTCGGGTAGTCGCTTTTTATGAGGTTCTTTTCTAGATTAGCCAATTACCCATTTATTCTATTATTTAAACATAAAATTGCAGAACAATTAAAATGTGATCAGACCAGACATCATTTTGAACTGATATGGCGATATCTGTTATAGTTTAAAGACTATCTCGTTCATCTTTCTTCCTTCGTTAATGGTTGTTTCATATTTATCTTAAGTAAACGCGATAATATGTAAAATATGAAAAACATTTATAAGATTTAATAAGCATAACTATTTAAATTACTAGCAGTACAATCCAGGACTCGCGTTTTGTGACTTATGGCAATCCATACAATATGCACATATGACAATAAGAGATTGGTCAATTGAAATCCAAAGCATCAATGGGAATATTTAAACCAGCAATACAAAATATAAATAGTTTACATCTCTTATTTAAGTGGATTGAATAGATTTGAAAATGCATGTAATTCAAGTAATTTAGCGAATGAGTCCAAAAAGCGACCAGATTAACAGAGCTGTTTGTTATGTCGGAATATCTTATCACTAATACTTGTAAAGTGATGACCCACTGCACTTCACACGATGCGAGAGTAAGAACACAAAGACTGATAAAAGTGAAGATTTGTATACACATTTTGATTAATAATTAGGTTAAAATCACACATATGAAAAATACTTACGGTAATAAATCACATTTTACATTTCATTATGAGTATAGTTCATGTTAACTTAATACAGGAATATCGTATGTTATACAGAACAAAATATCACAACGGGAAATAGAAACAGAAACCACATTGAGTAATCATCACATTGAATTGAAAAACATCAGCCAGCTACAACGTAGGACCAGGCATATATATGTAGCCGTCCAAGTTGGCATACCACATTAACATCAAACAGAATTAATGTAGAACAAAAATCATAATTAGTAAGTTAACCTAATTTTAACTTTCCATCCCGTCACATCAATCACTTCTTGTTATGTGTGGTGTGACAAAGCGAAAGTGTCAATCAAATAAATTGCCATAGTTTTTTAGATATCTGTCATTTCATATTGCAGATTTGGTTTAGCAGGTGATTAATCACTAATTCATGACATGACTATTCTGTTATTTTGATAACAGTTCCAAAGAGATGCATCCAATTGACAGTAACTGACGTGTGAATTACTTGAGCTACAATTTCTTCTGTAACTAATTTTGATTCAAACTAATTCAGATTCATAATTTGCATATCTCATGACATCAATGATGTTTATGAGAAATAAGTTCATTTTAAACAAGTTTCCAAAGTTTAGATTTCGGACATTCACTAATGCAAATAAACTGCAACAGACAAAGTGTGGAGAATGTTATGGTAACCCTACTCACAATATTTAACCAGAAATCATTTTATAGATGAGGTTGAACCTCGAATACAGTACAGCTAGGATAATAGAAACATGCTTACAATTACGGATATATACAAAATAGCTTAAGTTACATGTGAATGAATAAAAACGGCAAACATATGAAATCGAATCGAATTATGGAAAAGATCTACATTTTTTGTTTATCCAAAAACTACAGTAAACTCGTCGGTTGATAACTGTTTAGAAACGTCTATTCATGATTCTGGTATGCATGGATTTTGTGACATACTTATAAATTAACGTAGCAAACTAATGAGTCACTTCAAATAAAATTCCTATCAAAATTATATCCATCCAAGTTAATCCATTAGTTATATTGATTATCTAGTATGAGATACTTGGCTGAGGATAGATAATAAGATTTCTAAAAGTAATTCAGAAAAAGCCTAAGACTTTTCAGACATTCCATTCTGTTCAGATACCAATTCTTCACGTCAACAATAATTTTATTTACTATCAACTAATTTCTGATATTTGTTTGAATTGTATTTTCAAATATTCAAAGCGATCAGTCCGATTGGCATATATAGATGAAATAAGAAGACAGAGTTTAATATAACCACGTGATATGTGGGCGAATTCTTTGACGAACCTTCTGATCCTAGATTCACCTTTAGTGTTTTCTATTTTGAAAAGCAATAGAGTCGGATAGGCAATTAGGAACGTTAGAAATATAGATTGTTAAGGAAAGTCATTACTTAGATTAATACACTTGAATTTATTATTGACAAATTAGATTCGAATTCATTTCAATCTGTGTATGAACACAAAGATAAAGTTCATTAGTCTAATGCTTCAACAAAACATTTCTATTCACCTTCTATACAACATTATAAAGACTGATTTCCAGTTTTCTCAACGGTTATCAAATAAGTCTTAAACTACATTTGTTCATCATTCGCTCGTATCGGAACATTAAAATGATTTGACATGACCATTTAGGTACAGTTTTCAACAAACTTATCTACAGATTTCGATTACTTGACTCCAATGTACATGTATCAGCATAAACATGTAAATGGATATGCGAAAAATTGTTATAACTCCTCCTGGAGCCAAATTATGATTGAACTGTATGATTACCTTCTGAATGAATAGTGAATTTCGAGTTGAACTAATAAGTTAATAAGTGCCATTTCATTTTTGCACACCTGTGAATTAAATCGCTAATTATCCTGCATCTGTTTCAATTTACTTTTCATTTAGAAAGTAAGTGTGTGAAATGCTGCAACATTAAGGTAATATGAGTTCAAAAGATAATAACATTCTCAATTTAGATTGTTTTTGGAGATTATTAGATTTTCTAATTCACAACACAAATTCATTGTCCTATTATTAGTAATTATCTAAATAAGGTCGGTCTGTGATATGGATATTGGTTTAGTGTGATTGAGATTTTATCGCTAAATAATTCTGATTTCATCAACTTTTATAATGATTAATTTCATAACTGAGCTAAAGTGAACTGTAGATCTCACCATCAATATGACTGGATAACTAGTGATGAGAAGTCTAGTAAATCGCTTATAGTTAACCAACCATTATCTACAAATGCTGCACTCATCTCTGACGCTGAATAAAGAAATATGAATGGAACTGTGTGAAAATATCATAGAATACCAATATAACAAGCACAAATTTGATAATGAGTCATCGAGCATCTAAATATTCATTCCAGACAAGAACATTAAGCAGTATCATGGTCATCGATTGAGAGATTCTATACAAAATTAACAACGATAGACGCTATTTTCAAAAACGAGTATTTTGTGTAACTGATATTCTTTTCCTCACTAGTTATATCTCTCGTTACCGCTATTATGTAAAAGATCATTCAAAACAACAGACTGTTAAATGAATCGTGAATTGAAAACAGTCAGTTATTCTGTTATTCATGTACCTATTTACTACAATCAAGAACATGTACATTGTGAATGTTGCATAATGGACTAATCTGCTTATAAAATTTAGTTGATGCTGATATGAACATATATAGAATGCTGATTCAACCTGTGAATGTACAAACCAAAAGGAATACTAATTTCAGCACTCACTTTAACTAAACTCAATACGCCATTTTGAACTTGACAGCTAACTCTGTTTATATTGGATACCAGTGATCGAGATAGGAAAGTCATACGAATCCTAATGCCCTAGCGTTTGCACTAAACTATGGAGAACTTCATAGACTAAACAGAAGTGCTGATATAAACCCAACGTGAGCTTAAACGTAATAGTACCATCAAATATTTATAGATCACTTACAGATCATCATATCGACTCAAGTCACTACTTAATGACTAAAATACATGCAAAAGTAACTGACAAATGATAGTTGATTTCGTTGACACTAAACAATCATATAATAATTATATAATAACATAACATAACAGTCTCCATTGCACAATAATTTAGTTTAATCATAACTAACAAACGTGATTAACTGATTCACCTATTTTCAGTTTGTTTCGTTTTAGAAATCTCAGATGGCAGAACAAAATGAAGCAATTGATGAATCTTTTCTGTCATATGAATTGGCTCAGCATAATTCAATAATATTAAATGATAATAATAAGTGTTCAATAATAATTATTCAGTACATGTTAATCGTACAAATGTTTCAAGAAATTAGATTATTTCACCAGAAAACTCAAAGATGAAAACTGTAATCAGTGTGTCGAATGTTGAAATTCAGCACATCTGGTTTGAGTACATAATTACAAACTGTTAAAGAAACTGGAATTGGTGGAATGTTGGTTCATCGTAATAAATTTATAACACGCTGTTATCGTAAATATAGTACAATTTTTAATACATAACTTATAACATACAAAGTGATTAATGAAATTTGTGTGTGGTAATGCAAAAATTCTTTTACGATTGATTAATCGTTGACAGCTGATAACAGTATGTTCAACTCACACTTCTCGTGAAAGTATCGACTAGTGGGTTTTGCATCTAGACAATTTCCACATTCAAGTTTGGGAAATTTTAAAGACGGAAATTATAAATCAGTCAATGGTGTACATTGTAGGTCGGCCATATTATGATTTAAACATCAATAGTTTCATTTTATGATATTGTTCAATGCGATGGCATTCGAAAGCGATTTGAATTCTGTAACAGATAAATTACATTTGAACTGATCACCTAACAACGTATTTTTGTGATTTATACAAAATTTTCAGTTAATAAAACTCTAACAGCCTGATTCTTTTTATGACTGACAGATTTTGTTATACAGAGTCATTCGTCTTGTCATCAAATGTGATATTGTGAACTGAGCTTGACCAGTCCATATTTACATATGAAATCTTTGTATAGGTGATTCAGCAATGGATATAACCGTAGGCTATTAACGTTTCAGATGGTACATGTTTGTCCAACTATTGACGCTAATACCCTTCTATATGAATGTATTAGTCATTGTACAAGGAACCACTATTAGAACATCAAAATACTTATGGTTCTGCCACAGACAATTGTCTAGCAAAATAATATTTGTTAATTAAGAAATAAATTATGAATTGAATTTGATGGCAGATACAAAATGTCTATTCAAAAACAAGATACTAAATTCTTCAGTCAACGGTGTAAATCAAAAACTGATATTTGGTCTGAAGGGGATAATTGAAGGAAATTTTGTGACGAATCCACAACTGATGATGAGTAATTTTAAAGAAACTTTGTAACATCCAAGTGCATGTAACAATAAAAACTGGTATAACTTTTCAAAGTTTTATTCCTCTAAAATGATTTCTCTCTTTCTCATTATTAGAACTCATTTAATCATCTTCAAATGAGAGTTGGTCACAAACTGAGCATTAATTTTTCATCTCAATTTTGACTACTTACGAAAAGACATTAATAATTCCTTGATTCCAGAAAGAATTTTATGACAGATTTCTGAACATTCAGTCACAGCTGAACATTTATACAGGAATTGTAGGAAGATTCAGACGAATGTCACTGACAAATCACACAAATGACAGAAAAGGATATTAGATGAATCGATTTCGAAATAATTTTCAAGTCAAACATCCAGTCGAATTTCGTACAACTAACTCACATTAAACCGAAACATACTCCAACTATCTTATAATAAATAATACATTTTGTGTGACATTTAAGTACAAATAGATGTTTTCGCATTGCATGATGAAACGTAGATCGGACTAGATTTAGTCTATTCCTAATTTGGTGGTACCGGTAATATTCCATTTCAATGGATATTTTCAGATGTATTTTGCACAAACTTTATTACGCACATGATACATGAATGAGTTAGTTTACCGTTGTAGTTTTAAATACTAAAATGAGCCATTCTGTGGATGACCTACTGAGGTTAATCATAATTACTGAAATGAAAGTAATGTCTTCTTATCTGTTCAGTGTAACATTGACAGTGGATGTACTTCAGACTTTCTCTATTGATAAACAATTTATGTTCATAAGTTCCGTGTGATTATGTGGCTGAACTTATTACAGATTACACGTAGATACATAAAACACATCATCCAAGAATAAATTCAAGCTCAAAGTCAATACACACATAAATGGTAGTTATTTTGGAATTCAACTGACACGAACTACTTACCCATGAACCTCTGAAAATAATTTGTTGAATCATGATTGTAGGTTATTTATTCAACCTGTATTATGATGAATTGTTAACTTCACATTCTATAGCTATTCATATTATACTAATACTAATACGTTATATTCCACTAACATTTGCATAGTTACTGCTGATTTTCACTTTATCTGCACACTATAGATATGAAAATATTTATGTTGTTCGATTGTAGTTCTGTATTTTTATGAAGGGAAAGTAATTTATTCATAAGGATCTACATACGACATGGGTAGTTAGTAAAGAAATCCCGATATAGTGAACAGTTTTATCACTGCAGTGTTTCTACAATTAAGCCAACATCAAACTTATCAAGATCGACCTAGTTACATTTTGTGATAATAAAAAAAATTGTTCAGAGCGAATTGGAAATTATTCATGTTCACTTCATCATTTCTTTCTCTATCAACTATTACTAGTAATGCAGTACGCTCGTTTGACTAACGAAGATGACTAGTCACTATTAGTCTGTGACTTACCCAAATATGAATTTTGCAACAATGAACCAAGAACCACCATCAATGCAATGAACAGCAACATTTTTTGGAAATTAAAGTATTTAGAAAAATTGTGTTTATATACTTTTTAAAAGTTAAATTTGATTAGTGAAATCACGCAAAGTGTGAATCTTGTGACAACCTATATGTTTCATATTAGCGAGCCTTTTTCATAATTTAACTTCACACAATGCTTTGATTAACAGATACCATTGAGAGTACAGTGATGTTGTACTCTCATATTTGAATAAGACAGATATTCACCTCTGTAATATGTTGACAACAGACTATGAGTACTGAATTTTGTCAAAAGATACCTAAATTTATTATTTCATGAATGATTTCACTTCAGATATTGCCATCCATGTTACCCATACAATCATTTCAATTCTAAATCATATTTTCATACATCCACATGTTATACGTTTATTAAAAAGCATAATAGTGATATATTTGTCAGTGTTTGAGCGCTCGTGCGCGTGACTGATAGGTACTGGGTTCGAATCTCGCGGGCGGCGGGATCGTGGATGCGTACTGCTGAGGAATCCCATACTAGGACGAAACGGCCGTCCAGTTCTTCTAGATTTCCCATGGTGGTTTAGCTTCAATTGACTGATGATTTCAATCAGTGAGATATATTTCTCATGTTTCATCGATTTCTAATAAAAATGATTGACCACCATTGGAAATGGAGTAGTCCATAAAATCACTGAATAAGCCGTTACATGTCTTATCGTAAAAATCTAAGTTGAAAATATGTTGATATACGTCTATAGATGAAATCTTATAAATGATAGTGCTTTACCGATTCTGTGGTGTGCTACTGATGTCTACAAAGTGCATGTGACGTTCGGAACATGGATTAGACACACCAACCAAACACATAGAAAAAAAAGGACGTTGAACACGGTAGACAGGCAAGTGAGTCTTCTACAGAAGATAATCACAGATATTTCAAATATAGGAACTTTCAAGGATACAAGAGAAAATAATAAAAGGGAAGTTTGAGGTCAGAGGACATCAAACTGCAAGTACACCCGAAGAAGTCTTGTTTTTAAAAAGAGGAATGTACCGTAAAAACCTTGAAAATTCCTCGGAGAAATCCCAGGGTGGCACTAGAAATTCAGGGAAACATTTTATCGGATCAGCATTGAACAGATTTTTCTCAGAAACACCTACAAAGTGACGAGTCATATGTTACATTTTTGACTAGATGATTATCCATTCTGCTATTATGTTTGATAGGGTTTCAGAATCTTCCAGAAGCCCAAGATCATCTGGAAAGCTATAAATACTCTCAAATTTCTGAACATGAACGAGTCTTGGAGTAATGCATTCGTTCCGTATTACACGCCTTTTCTGTCGTGCTCAGTGTCGTGTATATTTAGCATGTGGTTTTTAGAAGATCATGGGAAACAGATTCAAGCGTTCAATCAGATGATTTATCAATAAAAGTTCATTTATGTAAAATTATTTTCCCATGCACATTGTCTCCACAAAACTGGAAGGTCGATTTACTAACAAATCACAATAGCCAAGTGTGTTGACTGGTTTAAAGATTAAAAATAAAGTATTGTCTTCCAATAAATAAGCACAATCATTTCTTATTCATTTAAATTTTAGCTTTCCTTTGAGTATACCAATAGGAATAGAAAAGATCAAGCGAATTGAATGATTATATAAAGGAAACATTTTAAATTATACTTTGATGGCATATTAGTTTCGTGATCACCTGCTATTTTGGAATAACCGTAATAATTTCAAAACTACTGGTTATCATTTGGAGGTTACTTGAGAGCTTCGGGAGCCGAATTTAGCTTTCAGTTGAAGACTTGTCGAAGAGGTCTGATGTTTTTCAATCAAAATTCTGTGGACATATGTCCTGTGAGGTGGGATCAATAAAATAGATCAGGATATTTTCTCACTGCCTGTACTACACAAACACGAGAAGAGGTCTATTATTTTTCATGTAAAACGAGTGATTTATGGAATATACGTTTCATTCCATGTTGAAATAAAGGTGACCATTACATTGGTTATCATGATGAATATATCGTTAGTGTAAATTGGTTGGACAATTATTGTTTTAAATGGCAATTAGACAACTGGACTAGTCGTATGCAAGGAGTATTGTTATTAATTGTTATTAATTCCGTGTATATTTCCCAACACAATTACAAATCTTATGTTCACATACTATTCATAAATTTTTTGTTCAGGTGTATATACATTCAAGAAAAGTCTAGATCTGTATTTTACTTTCACAATTTACATGGTAACTGCTGAACACCAAAAATATAATGAACGGACAATCCCATCAGTCTTATATATACGAGTATATGTAATTGTGAGATTGTAAAGCAAATATATGAACAGTTACTTTTCCAACATTCAGAACTTCACTATGCATTGCAACCATCATCAGTTGTACCTCAATATGATAAAAATGCAACAAGAAATTCTGTATATATAATTTTCAATAATATTTATTCTGTGTAGTTTATGATTAATTAAGCACATCAATAATTATTATTGGCTTTCAACTATGGACGTCAATATTGTGGTGTTTGAATAACTCCATTTATGATCGTCCAATTCTTTGAGATAGTCTTTTATTTGTTATCGTTTAGTCTCACTTTGTACAATTGTATATGTATGCACAAATAAACCTAGGTTAGACTTCGTTTTATCTGCCAATGTCAAAATTTTTTTGCTACGATCAGTGATTACTTTTGTCGATAAAACAAGAAATGGAGATGCTTTGAGTACTGAACAGTTGACATTACAATGATATTTCATCAATATTCACTGAAATATTCATATTTAAATGAATGGACACTACAATGCACGTTTATCTCGACGTTTCTTGATGTTATAATAATAATCACATGAGATGGAAAGGCCAACAAAATTCAAAATGTAAAGTGGGTGCACAAGTATATTACTATAATTAGGAATTTAACGAGTAAATTGGATGTCAACATAGTAATCATTTTGTTTATTATGATGAAATTAATATATTATATTACATAAAAATGATGACAACAAAATATGCAGTCCAGAACACCAATGAAAGATGAATTATATTCTTCTGTTAGGCATTCAAATGACGGAAGCTAGGGATTTTCTCCAATTTGATACGCACAAATTTATGGTTATGACTCACTGACTATCTTGATACTGTATAAAACTCGTCTGTCATTCAAACAAATATGAATGATTCACAACCATTGTCAACAGACTGTGTACACATATCGATAAAAAAAACCTACAGTAACGAACATCTGTCAGAAAACCATATCAGTGTCACTTCCAGAAGTAGACTTGGCTGGCTACGAAGCTAACAAGGAATGATAATGCCGAACCAGATTTTCTAATTCCATGAGTTCAATAATAGACATATCAGTGGCAGCTAAAATGACGCTTTTGAATGGTGGGAAAACGGTACAGGTGAACAGAGGAGAATGAGGATTTGGAGTTAAAATGCATTTTATACCCTTAACAAACTATTCTATATAAAAGCATGCTACTTGTTCATGTTCATATTGTGTGAGAAATGAATATTATTAAATGTGACGGTCAAGATAAACTTTTCTGAGACCTGATAATTACAATATGCATATGTATATACATGCAAAAATAAACTTTAGTAAAACTTCGTGCCATCTCCCAAAGTCAACACTTTCCTGCTACGATCAGTGATTACTTTTGTCGATAAAATAAGAGATGGAGATGCTTTGAGTACTGAACAGTTGACATTACAATGACATTTCATCAATGTTCACTGAAATAATCACATTTAAATGGATGAACATTACAGAACAATATTTATGAAAACGTTTATCACAACGTTTTGTAATGTACTGTGAGCTTGCTAATATCTTAGAATAAAAAGGCGTAGTAGGATTTTTTTCCCAAAATAACCGGGATCGTTTTTGAATATCACTGAAGTGAATGCATATTCACTCTAATCAGTCTTTTATGTTGCTACTTTGCGTCTTGGGAATCGCAGTGGTCGCTTCTTTTTGAGTATAAGTGGTAATGCTACAAGGATATGACACATGTTATACTTGCTTCCAGCTTAATTTCCTTCGATCGATGTTCAGAAATGTCGATCTGTAAATGTTTCAGATTTTGTAATTTGGAGTATAATTATCTGGGCGTTATCCTGAGAAACTCATATGGTTTACAATTCTTTCATCAGTTAAATCATATAAGAGTAAACTACTGTATTATAACGGCTGATAAAAGCATTATATTCATGGGCGTATATCATTATTATATGATGAGCAATCCACAATGTATTGATTTTCGTCTCTCACTTCTTTTACTTGTTCTTTCTATATCTTCACCTACACTTATAGGAGATTTGATTCACACTTATGTAAATAAATCAACATAATAGTATCAAATGTATTCATTTACATGTATTTTAGGTATTTAATAGTCGTCGAGGATTTTGTTCATTTGTTCAGGTAGTAAGATTATTCAACATTTTACGTGTTTCTATATACTACTGATTAATTTTCCAGTAGCTGGTATAAAAACATAATAGTTCACAGAAATGATTTTGTTAAACGTATAATTTATTACAGATGGAACAAAATTGAACAGATTGGAAATGTCTGAGTGAGAAATCTTATTGTAAATCCATTTGTACTTGAACACATTTAGTTTCAAAAGGGTCACATTTACCTCCTTATAAACAGTAAAACTACCAACACGGCGTGCTATTCGTCTCATTGATGCTAATGATAAAATCTACAATGCCTATCAGATATAAAATATTTGATAAATCGATGTAAAATAGAGTATACAGTACTAATACTGCTAACGTCCAATGTGGAATGAAGACCCGCACTTCTGATTTTCCAACAGTAAATTGACTGAAGCAGATTGTTATCTGGTGGGAGAAATTCAAAAATGTATTTGTCAGAATTTCGACTGAGTCATAAGCAGAATGCTGAATTATTCCACAAATAAGACATGCATGTATTAACATTGAAGATATGAGGAATGATAAACATCGCCGTTGTGATACATTGTCATATAACAATCAAGGAGAAAGAAGTAACGTTTTTGATAGTACATCCATCACTTGACTTATTAACACTTGACTGGATAGATAGTCTGAAAATAACAGACCATCACATAAACTCGATCTGCGACAGCGTCGATACGAAGAAAGATTCACAAGTGAAACGGGAAGAAGATACATTGGTGGCAGCAATTAAGACCGAAGCAGAAGTACACCGAGTATTGAAATACGCAATTTATGGTCTACCAATTACCCTCAAAGCCATCAAAGAAGGTACGAAAGATGATGAGATGTTAAGAAAAGTTAAGGATTATCTTCTCATCGTTACCAACTTGATAAGTCTATTGTTAATATTCGTATTAAGTAATCCAGTATTATAATCTTTTTGTATTACGTCATCTTGGTTATTCTTTGTTCACATTTCCTCACAGAACTAGTACTTGAAGAAAAAATCTTCATATACATATATATATACGATCGTACAGCTTGATAAAACAACTCGTTGGAAAGAGATCCCTTGGCTGAACTTCGAGTTTTTTAAGTTGAATATTAGTTTGACCGGGCAAAGTGAAAAGGTTTTTGTATGTGATGCTACAGACTGAGCGATTTTACTTCAAAATGTTTCACATGAGCTCTCTTAATAAAACAATACTATTTTCCTAATTTTCCTGAAATACTATTTAAACTGATTTCGTTGTCAGATTATCAAATCAGATTTTAATTATCTTATGGATTATCTAAATCGCCCAAAAATTGCTGGATCCTATCCGAAGGTGTCTGTGTTAATATTCTCTGAATGATTCTTTTGTATTAGTTGATTATTTAGATGATATTAATATCAAGTAAAAGATAATGTATTTATTTTTTACCTGAATTCCGTGTTCATAAATTTACCTTTAAAATGGACTACTGATGTTTTATGTGACCTTATATCCTCAAACAACCCTATGTCACCTATTCCTTTAAACAAATTCCTAATGACTTTTTACTTTTATGCAATGACAAATTTTGGTGTTCTTCAACTCCACTACACACAAATAATGTGACAGGAGCTGACAAAATGATATCTATATGGTGGAGGGTATGGTTTCATTGACAATTCTCATATTATTGGAGTGAATTAGATACATATTCGGGCATTTCGTTCACCATTTGGTTGATATTAAAAAGCCTGTTTGAATTAACACAACTGAAATTATAAAACACATTATTTCAGCTTGTTGGTGTTGAGCAACATGCAAATGATTCTTGAGTTTGTCGTATCTAGACTTCATGCTGGATATAGTCGATACATTTCACATAAAACAGTCGGTCCGTCTAACTACAGTTTATGTCATGAATTCCACCGACCGATATGATTTTGGCATCAACCAACTTTTGTAACAGAGACTGATTGAAAATAACATAAGGGTTAAGAGATTGTTTCGTTGATGACATTTTAATTAACACAAAGTATTTGATAACTGTGGTTTGGGTTTAGAGCATATACTATCACTAAGAGGTTTATGGACTTTGTGATAAATAGAACCAATACACTGGATACCATTTTCTTCTAATAAAAATAGATTAAAGAGCAAAAATTGGTGAAACGAAATGATTCATACATTTAGTGTAGTATCAGTAAATATTTAGTGATTTGATGTGTAACATATTTTGATTTTAGTCACTTAAATACACCCTGGAGCAGTAAATCGAATGAATTATACAAAGAAAATTTCTTTTATCGGAATGTATAGCTTGTTTTGATTGGCGGTCGAGAAAAAACAATATTTTCATACTTGAAAAAAATGTGCTACGGTAAGTAATTTTTGGATTAGAAGTTGTGTTTTGTTAAAATATTACCAGTGTTGTCAATCAGTACAACACAATGTATGTAAGTACTATGTGTTGACAGTTAACCACAAACTCATAATTAGCAATGAATAGAGATAGAGGAGTGTGTGTTTCTTATGGAAATGCGATTATCGTAGTTTACTGGTTAATTTATTTTGTAAATGTACATCTCCGAATGTAATATTAAGAGGACACATCTACTTACGTTAAGAACTTCTACAATAGGCAAACATTGAAAAGAGGTTTACACAAAATGTTTAGTGTTACCATAATCTACCGAACGATTTGCATTAATTCACTTATATATTACCAATACACCCAAGCAACAGTATATTTTAGTTGGTTGAACCAAGATACGCTACAATAAACCAAAACATTGAATCGATGATCGTGAGAATGTGTATGTTTTAAAACAGATAACCAAGATAATGCAGAATACACTGCTCAACGTTTTCCCATAAACATGTTCAAATCTCACTTGCCTGACAGATAAATTAGAACGTTGAGTTATATAGTATTCTCAAGAGTATTGTCATCAATCTTCGTGCTTTAGGAACTCTGAATATGGTCTTAAAGCTGCATTGAGCTGTGTTGACAATCTCGATAGAACTAACTTATTCTATGTTCTATGGGAACTGGATAATCGGGATCCCCGTTTTGAATATCCTTGTTTACCCCGATTACTGATATTACAGTACACATTGTACCTTCCTTGTTGTGAATAATACTATAAGTGAGTAGATTTTACAAATGTGTAGTAATATTTTTATAAACCGCATCTTCAAGTTGTCATTTAAATTGCTGGTAAATAGGAGTAATTATTGTGGTTGCCACATTGAAGTGACTGAACATGTGCAAAATAGCTGCAAAATTAGAAATCAAATGTCTCAATCGGAGTAGATGATAAAGGAGGCCATAAGAATAATCTTTACTCGACCTTATTGGTTTAATTGTTTAATCTGTTAAACCGCCAGCCAAATAAGTGTATACCATCCGACATGCGCTCAAACATAATTCGCAGTTACATTATGTCCATCTTGATAATGCTTACGTATGAAATCGATTGATGTAAATCATTCATTTTTAAAAATCGAATTTCATTCTCGAATCTCCCAACTTAATGTTCAGGTTTTCATATATAAACACGTCAAAAAAGGAACTTGTTGTCATTTTGGAATGCTTACCTGATAATTTTAAAATGTTATTGTCATTAATTTCGTGTTAATCAACGTAACTGGTGTAGTGCTTCCATTCAGTTTCTTCCAAATACTTACGTCTTCTATCGGTTCGTCTAGTTCAGTCAAGAACCTGGAGCAAAATCGTGGTCAATGATAAAGGAATTCAATACAAAATTGACAGTTGTAGACATCATTTTCAAAAAAGAGCATTTTATGTAACTGATATTCTTTTCCTCACTAGTTATATCTCTCGTTACCGCTATTATGTAAAAGATCATTCAAAACAACAGACTGTTAAATGAATCGTGAATTGAAAAACAGCCAGTCATTCTGTTATTCATGTACCTATTTGCTACAGTCAAGAACATGTACATTGTGTATGTTACACAATGGACTAATCTGCTTATGAAGTATACTTGATACTGAAAAAAACATATGTAGAATTCTCATTCTGTGTGTGAATGTACAAATCAAAAAGATTACTAACTTCGTCATTCACTTTAATTAAAATCAGTACGTCACTTTGGATACGACAGTTAACTCTGTTTATGTTGGATACCCGTAAACGAAATCACTGGGTTATGCTAAACTTCATGCCCTAGTCTTTGCACTAAACTATAGAGAACTTTATTGACTAAACAGAAGTGTTGATATAAACCCAACGTGAGCTTAAACGCAATAGTACCATCAAATATTTACTGATCAATTACAGTTCATTAATATAGTAACCCAAGTCACTACCTTATGATTAAATGCATGCAAAATTTACTGACAAATGATAGTTGATTTCGTTGACACTAAGCAATGATACAATAACATGCAATACAGTCATCAGTGAACAATATTTTTGTGAAATCATAAATAATAAACTTGATCAACTGACTGACCTATTTTCAGTTTGTTTTGCTCAAAAAATCTCAGATGGCAGAACAAAATGAAGCAAATGATGAATTTTTTGTCATATGAATTGTCGCAACAAAAGTGAATAACATTAAATGGCAATAATGTGTTACTAGATATTCAGTACAAGTTATTCATGCAAACGTTTCATGAAAACTCAGAAATGAAATCTGTAATCGACCAATATCTTATGAAAATTAACTTTCGCGAATTAGTCAAATGATGCAATTCGACTTCAATTGTTTGTAGGTAACTACTGTAGCTACCATGAAATCAGGTTGATTTGCCATAACATATGCATCTTTAAACAACAAATCTGAAGTAATATGTCAGATCATGTAAATGTTTAAGCAAAATAGAATTGTTATAATAAGAGGGCTCATGTGAAACACTTTGTAGTAAAATCGTTCATTCTGTAAAATCACACACACAATAGTTTTCTATATCCTCGGCCGAATTATGATTTCACTGTATGACTACTTCCTGAGTGAATGGTGGATTCCGAGTGGAACTAATGCGTTATTCAGTCCACTTTCATTTTAACACTGGTGGACTGAATCATTAAGTATCCCGCATCTGTTTTAATTTACTTTTCATTTAGAAAGTGAGTGTGTGAAATGCTGCAACATTAAAGTAATATCAATTCAAAAGATCAGAACATTCTCAATTTAGTTTGTTTCTGGAGATTATTAGATTTTCTAATTCACAACACAAATTCATTGTCCTATTATCAGCAATTATCTAAATAAGGTCGGTCTGTGATATGGATATTGGTTTAGTGTGATTGAGAACTTATCGCTAAATAATTGTGATTTCATCAACTTTTATAATGATTAATTTCATGACTCATCTAGCGTGAACTGTTGATATCACCATCATTATGACTAGATAACTAGTGGTAAGAAGTCTAGTATATCGCTTATAGTTAACCAACCATTATCTACAAATGCTACACTCATCTCTGACGTTCAATAAAGAAATATAAGTAGAACTGTGTAAAAATATCATAGATCACCAATATAACAAACACAAATTTGATACGTATACTGAGTCATCGAGCATCTAAATATTTACGTCTTCGATTTGTTCGTCCATTCCAGACAACAACCTGGAGAAAAATCGTGGTCATCGAGTATTTTGTATAACTGATATTCGTGTCCTCACTGGTAATATCACTCGTTACCGCTATCATATAAAAGATCATTCAAAACAACAGACTGTTAAATGAACCATGAATTGAAAAACAGTCAGTCATTCTGTTATTCAATTACTTATTTACTACAATCAAGAACATGTACATTGTGAATGTTGCATAATGGACTATTCTGTTTATAAAGTTTACTTGATGCTGACATGAACATATATAGAATTCTGATTCAGCGTGTGAATGTGCAAACCGAAAAGATAACTAATTTTAACATTCACTTTAACTAAAAACAATTCGTCACTTGGAATTTGACAGTTTACTCTGTTTATGTTGGATACCCGTAAACGAAATCACAAAATCACGCAAATTTTTATGCCCTAGTGTTTACACTAAACTATAGAGAACTATATCGACTAAACAGAAGTGCTGATATAAACCAAACGTAAGCTTAAAAGCAATAGTACCATCAAATATTTATAGATCACTTACAAATCATCATATTGACTCAAGTCACTACCTAATTACTAAAATGCTTGCAAAAGTAACTGACAAATGATAGTTGATTTCGTTGACACTAAACAATCATATAATAATTATATAATTACATATATAATAACATAACAGTCCTCATTGTACAATACTTTGGTCTCATCATAACTAACAAACGTGATTAACTGACTCACCCATTTTCGGTTTGTTTCGTTTTAGAAATCTCAGATGGCAGAACAAAATGAAGCAAACAAAATGAATCTCTTATGTCATATGAATTGGCTCAGCATAATTCAATAAAATTAAATGGTAATAATAAGTGTTCAGTAATAAGTATTCAGTACAAGTTAATCATACGAACGTTCAAAAGAAATTAGATTATTTCACCGAAAAACTCAATGATAAAATCTGTAATCAGTTTGTCGAATGTTGAAATAGACCAGTCAATTCAGCACATCTGGTTTGAATACGTAATTACAGACTGCTAAGGAAACAGGAATTGGTGGAATGTTGGTTCATCGTAATAAATTTATAACACGCTGTTATCGTAAATATAGTACAATTTTTAATACATAAGTTATTGCATACACACTAAACGATGAAATGTGCGTGTGGGAATGCAAACATTCTTTTACGATTGACCTAATCGCTGACAGCTGATAATAGCAGGTTCTACTCACACTGTTGAGGCTAATGTCCTCAATATCTGACTCCAAAAAATAATATCCCGTAAACTGAGCATTTAAGGTAGGCTCAATCTCCTAGTAGAATTACGGATTTGCTCGAGATTATTGAGAAGCCTGAACACCAGTTATAGAGATAGTTTATTGTTAATGATTAATAAAAATCCACAAGCATACGGTGAGCAAGCATACGGTGAGCAAGCACACGATGAAACAGAGTGAGTGAATGTGTGTGTGTGTGTTAAAAATCCATATATCTTTTTGAGAGTTGATGGAGTGTGGATAAATTATCGATTATCTGCACATTGCAACCAATAGGAGGGTTAATGTTAATAGGGTTAATGTACAGACATGCATTCGATCATACACACCGAAATTAACATAGTGAATTAAGAGTCAGAAATGCACACGGAAATTAACATGATTAATTGTCTGAGTTACAATGAGTAGACAAATGATACAGTGGCCAAATGGGCTTGCCACACACTTCGCCAATGTGAAGACTTGTACGTCTTTCATATAGACAATTTTTGCATTGAAGTTTGGGAAATTTTAAAGAAAACAAATCATAAACTCGTCTGTTTTACATTGAAGGTCGGTCACATGATGATTGAAACATCAATGGTTTCAGTTTGTAGCCTTGTTCAATGCGATAGCATTTGAAAGCGATTTGAATTCTCCAACAAATAAATTGCATTTGAGCTCATTACCTAACCTGTTTATTTCCTGCTTATTTTTTCTACCAGAAAATCAACCCTTCAAACATAAATCAAATAATTTTCATCAACTTCTTTCCTTCGGTCTTGTCAATTGTAATTCACATGAAATTAAAATGATTAACTAGAACCAATTCGCTTTAGGGTCAAATGTGTTATAAAATATCAGATGATGAGAATGATCAGGGGTGTGAAGATGACAGCCATCGAGTTCGAAGGTCAAGCATAGCAAATTAATAAAGGTGAATGAAGTTCAAAAGAATAATTTGACAAATTAAGAAAACGGAAACGGTGATTTGGATGCGTAGTAACTGTCTTATTTAGAGACAAAAATTAACAAACTACACAACAACAACGTCACTTTCATTTTCGGGGAAATTTTACCCAAATGCGTACATTTATTCGTAAACATAGAAAAATGGTTTTACGACTGTCACTGCTGTGATTTGTTGTAGACTAACGAATGAACAACATCCACCGTTGAAGATGAACTTAGATATTCGTTTATGAGCATTATATTTTCATTCTCATTCATTTACTGAAATTTTATCACTCATTTTTATGGAGCATAGTGAACAGCTTGATGAAGCAGTGCAGTTATTGTGATAACCTATGAACTGAATGGTTGGACTAAAACCAGCGTGATAGTCATGAATATCAAATCCTAATTCGTGTTATTTTGATTAATATTAATTACATGTACATAGTGTTCTATTGTAAAAGAGAATCTGATTTGATGAAACATTGATTACAATAATCCATTAAGGATATTTATGAAGGTGGATGAGATTATCACTTTATCATTTTATATTTCAATCAACAAAGGCGATCATCACCCCTTGCCAGATGGGATTACGCGATTTCATGACAGTAAATTGTTGCTCATGTTTCCTAAAAGCTAATCAAATAACAAGCCTTGGGTACACTGTACTACTTCGCTGAGACATACTTAACTGAATTAGATTTACAAGGATCCGACAGGTATGCAAACACGAAGTAGGTAAACCACTCTATGAACGGTTTAAATGAAGGGAACAAAAATATTTCAATATTTCAGTATTTGAAGTTATATATATATAGGTTCTTGAGACAGTAAGTTACATATTATTGAAATGTTTCATCAGAAGTGTCGAGATATTCGGCCATAAAAGAGATTCCCTTTATGAACTAGTAAAGAATGAGACGATTGAAATGACAGAAAGAAAAGTTAAAATGAGATTGATTTACTCATTATGGCTTTTTTCAACAATAATTCTGTTTTATGCTTATGTCATATGGCAACTTGGACGGCTACATATATATGCCTGGTCCTACGTTGTAGCTGACTGACGTTTTTTAATTCAATGTGATGATTACTCAATGCGGTATCCGTTTCTGTTTCCTATTGTGATATTTTGTTCTGCATAACATACCATATTCCTGTATTAAGTTAACATGAACTGCACTCATCATAACATGTAGAATGTGATTTATTACCGTAAGTGTTTTTCATATATGTGAATTTATCCTAATTATTAATCAAAATGTGTGTGCAAATCAATACATAAATGAGTGTATTTCCAACTAAGATCGATGTCGTAGTATTTTGTGACTAATCAATCTTCACTTGTATCAGTCTTTGTGTTCTTACTTTCTCATCGTGAGAATTGAAGTGGTTCATCGCTTTACAAGTACAAGTGATAAGCGACTCCGACACAACAATCAGCGACGACCAGATATAACAAGTAGTATTCAATCGAGAAGACATATCAAAGTGCATCCGGCTTGCGAGAGATTTGTATAAAGCTGGTTCAAATCAGGTTATTACAGCATGAAATCTATTGTTTATCACCAAACAATGAATCCAATACAAGTCGCTGCATAGTTTCGATGTCAACAAGTGTCGCATTCACGTAAGAATTTTATTATCAGGCAGCGCTTGTAAACATTAATGTTGTTTTCCTTTATATTACACGAAATTACTGTTGAACTGATCCATTTGCATGCATTTCATTTATACAGGAATGCTCACTGATTTTGTGAGTTAATTGATGTTTTTAATTTAAATTCAGAAACCTGATCTACACTTCTGAATTGTGTAATATCAGGCTGTATATAGATTATTTCACGGCTGAAATTCACAAACTTGCTCATTTAGTTTTCTGGCAAATATTTATTTCGAAGTTTATTGAGTGGGAATTGTAAAATGTATCCTGGTAGTGATAAACATTTAACCGCTTTGTTGAATTCTTCAGTCCAATCATTGAAAATTCCAACAATGTCTTCAGTTAAGTAGCACTCTAAATGTGCAAATTATTGCAAAACATGTTTCATCAACAATATGGACAGATTCGTGCTATAAGTACTACACTTTGACCACAGTTTATTAGTGTTCCACTATCGTGGCTTCATACTGTATCTAGTGTAATGATACGACCTTTTTCCAAATGGAATGACTATATATACTGTTCATCAAGTAATCGACTTGCTTCATTCAATAACGTTTACTTAATTGGTTCACTCACAGAGTTTATATTCTCCATCTGATTAGCTTCACTCCATCTAATAAATAAAACTAATACTTAAAGTTCAATTTTTCATCAGTTGCAAAGATGTTCTGAATATTCAGTTTATGATTCGTATGCACACACTGTCATCTTTCTCACACTTATTCTAACTGTCTTCCGAGCATAATCGGTTGGCTTAATTGATATAATACAATAAACACTCTCAACTTCAGCTTACCTTAAACTATAAAATGTCAGGGAGTGGAAAATTTGCAGTTTGTCTTCCATTTTCAAGTCGTTTAGTCGAAATAAAATGAATAAGAATATCTTGACAAAATTTAGAGCAAGATCGATGTTGGGTTAATATATTAATCTGATCTAAGAACAAATGAATACTGGTTGATGTGTAATAATTTTCATATTCGTGAACTGAAGTGAATGGATATATTTCATTACTTGTTTGATCTGTTTCATCAGTATTGTCTTCAATTTAGACACAATTTTATAAATATGATACACTAGATGTTTCTGTAAATCTGTTTTTACCATATGAGTCTATTTTTGAATTACATGAAGGTAATCAATTAAACCAACTGCTGTTTAAGATTTGAGCACCAAACAGTTTTCGTATTATTACTTTATTTATCAGTTGTGTACCATTCAACTATTCCGTTAAGCAAAAAGTGGTTTAAGACATTTAACAAAGTAGTTGATGCATCAATCAAACATTTAGTAGGTTAAAATTTTCGTTGAATGTCAAATAACGGTCACTTAAAATGTTTTCTAAACTTATATAAAATGAACATAGAGAACTCATTATTACTACTCATTCTTCAGAATGCACATATCAAACAAATATTTGAGAGATCTGATTAATTATGACCTCAAATGTCGTTAATTTTATTTATTGCAGTGACTAACTGTGACACTATTCACCAATCTAAGCAGCTACACTTTACCTAGTAGGCTAAAAAAAAGTCGCCCTCAAAAATATTAGTTTGTGGTGTTACCAGATAACAATCAACTTGTAAATTTCCATCGTGCACTTTTATTTGTCAGAGGTTTCGTATCATTGAAGTCAAGAAATGATGTCGAAATCCATAGTTTTCAATCAATAACGTATGTTATCTTTATTTTCCTGTCTTTATATTTCAGTAGGCCACAGAAAGAAGTCTGTTATTGTTACAGAATATTTACTTTCAAAACATTTTAGAAGTGAAATGATTTCAGTTATCATTTTGGTGAATGTTGGGTCAAACAATAAATAGTTGTTCTGTGTAATCAACGCCTCCCATACCTCTGAAAACAATGAAAAATAATATACAATGACACTAACATGTTACTAAAGATTGGGAAAATGTGTTTATGTGGAGAATTAAAGAGTATTTTGAAGGCTGTTTGTATAAGACACTCCAATTTTCATGAAACTACACACAAAGTATTGGGAATAAATTATTGTTCGGAGACTAGAATTTAATTACACAGTCACATTAGGCTGTATAAAATAATCAAACACTTAAATGTCAATAATACTACTTTGCCATAATTTCTATAACTAACGTAGTAGTGATAGAATCAACTTTCTCCACTTTGATGATCTATAATTATTCATCTGTTGAGATTCTGAAGTAATCTGCACAATATTTCAAAAAGATTCTTAATGCAGCTTCCTAGAAATCCTATGAGATACAAGTATCCAGAACTTTGACAATGAATAATTCAAAAATTCCACAAAATATATGTAAACTATACAGATAAAAAAAGGGAACTACTCTCAGGAGGAAACACTTATCTATTTGAGTAAGCAAACGAAAAAACACTTGGTGAGGTTTCCAAATATTATCATAGAAGTATATCGATTAACGCTAGTTTATCATTTGATATATATCTAAGATTTTGGTCATTAGAACAAGTCCGTTTTGAGGACATACTTAAACAAAGTTATACAATATCTTCTTTTCCAGTGTTAAAACTTGTGATTAAGGTTTGAATACTCAAACATTATTAACAGTCATTGAATATGCTCAAATTAAACCTGAGATCAATTTGTTAGTTTGTTGGAGCAAAAGCATGAAGAGTATCAAGAGTCATTAAAAACTCAACAACTTACATCCATCTTGTGAAGAATGAAATGTCGTAAAAGAACATGTTTAGATGCTTTTCATCAAAAGTAGGAACTATTTAACAAAATGAATCCAACGATTAAACTTGATAAGAAACATTTCTTATCGATTAAATATCTTTGAATTTTGTACGGAGGGCATTCGAATATCAGGTTTTCGTATATCTTTACACTATGGATAATGTCATCACTGGAGCCGATGTGATTATTTAGTGATTGAATATAACAGCTAGTGGTGGAAAATTAAACATAAATGATAACTTGTTTTACATTCACTTATTCATATATCATTGTAAAGGTGTCTGTAGGAACCTTATCAAAATGTCAAAACAACTAGAAATTCAATTTACCAGGGTTTTATTGGATGTCTATAATAGAAATAGTGAGTTATATACATTACACATTTAGACATTTTGAAGGCTAGAACTTTAAATGAGATTGATTAAAATCGGTTAGCAATGTAAATTCCGTTCAAGTGAATTCAGAAGAATTCTAGAATCTGTTTAATTGATCAATTTTACTAAATGCAAACCACTAATATAACAGCACTTTCGAAGATTAGATTCCGCTTAAGGCACTAATTATTAAACTCATCTGCTCTTCATTTTATTAAGAACTATGAATTTGGGTAAGCAGTCAACGACGCCATGTTTACTGGTCGTCTCTATTTGAACTATTTTTCGTCTTATTATTTATTGAATTACTTTCCTGTTTTTCAGCTTTACTCGATTATTTGTTAAGATTAATGACTGTTTACAGTTCAAATTGATATTAGAAGTTTCGATTTCAATCATCAGTAATAAGAATCTGCCTATATTTTGTAAAAACACGTTATCTGAACATCTGATACTACTGAATAAAGGAATTAGCTGCCTAATCACAAGTTAAGTGTTCACATGTTAGATAAGATGGAAAAGTTCCCTTAACCAGTTCAAATGTTGGATAGAATACTGAGGCGAAATTAGGTGTTCAACAAAAATGATGTGTACCAGAAACATGGTCATGAAAGGTGGTACGTGTGAGTTTGCAGTAAATAACACAGAATACTAAAAAAATAACAGTTTGCAACATGTGAAGTTTTTTTTATCCTGACAAATTGACATAAACTGTTTTTCAAAACAATGAAAATCAAGTTTAATTATATAGAATGACGGTGGACGTACTTCTTTCCCACTTTCTACTGAATGGTTATACTGAATAGGAAATAAATAATTATAAACGAGACATAAAGTAACTTGTATACGAACGTTCATCTGCATTTGAACCAATAGATTTACATTAGTTGATCGCTGAGTGCAAAAAACTCAATGAATGAACATTTCATTCAGTAATCTGATTCAAGCTTTTTCAATGGAAATAATCAAGTATCATAACAGTCGGATACATGGTTTACACATTGTTATTTCTTCTTATTAGAATATGGTCTGGATAATTTGTCTAGTACATGGATAATATATGAACTATTTATTCATAATAGATAACTGTGTTCCTCATTCATTTCCCTTGAAAATGCTTAAATCAAACTACCGAGTGAAATGCTTAGTTAATTGAGATTCTCACAATTACAATTTCCTCCATAATAAGTTACATGTTTTCCACACTTGATCTGAATAAAACACCCAATTAACCGTTTCATATTCAGTGTAGATTAAATTTACCTAAATCGTGCCAGACAACATTTCGATTGATTGACATCAATCCTCTCAAAACGTTGCTCGGTGATAAAGGGTTACAATAAATTCTGAAATGTACTAAGAAGCAAATGAGTAAAATAAATGTTATTCAATGGTGGTGAAATATTGTGTTTTCGCACTTATTCAGTTATAACTTTGAGAGTTTTCTGTACAAAAGCATTTCACGATTTAAATCAACATAATAAAATTCCGCTATACAAACGTACCACTCCTTCAATCAGCCTTTCACTAAAATAGGTAATATACGTTATTAATAATAAAATTACAGTCATAGTGACCATTCACTCATGAAGTGACTAAACAATCCGAAATAAATCACATCATTAATGCCCAACGGTATTATTCGAGCTTATTTAGGAAATTTCGTGGTTTATACAAACCTTTCAATTGTTAATACTTTTCCGAATGACAAATTTTAAAGCGCTTTTATTGTTTACAAATTGTGCTATGCAGGGTCTTTCGCCCTATTATCAAATGTTGTATTGTAAACTGAGTTTGACCAATTCACATTTACATATGAAATTTTTGCATATGTGATTCATAAATAGATATAACCGTAAGCTATTAACGTTTCATATAGTACGTGTTTGTCCAATTATTGACGCTAATACACTTGTATCTGCATATAATAGTCATTATACAAGGAACACTGTTAGAAAAATCAAAATACTCACGGGGCGTTCAAAGAACTTGTTAATTAAGAAATAAATTGTGAATCTATTTTGGTGGCAGATAGAAACAGCCAACTCAAAAACGAGTTACTAAATTTTTCAGCCATGGATGATTGCGAATATTAGTGTAATTCGAAAAATGATGTTTGGCCTGAAGTGGTTAATTGAAGGAAATTTTGTGACGATCCACAACTGATAATGAGTAATTTTAAAGAAACCTTTTAACATTCAAGTGTAGGTAACAATAACAGTGACACCATTTTTCGAAATTCTATTCCTCCAATATTATTTTCCACTTTCTAATTTGGAGAACTCATTTACCCATCTTCAAGTGGAAGTTGGTCATAAACTAAGCATTTATTATTCATCTCAATACTGCATACTTACGAAGGGCATATATATTATCTTGATTCCAGAAACAATTCTACGACAGATTCTTGAACATTCAGTCACAGCTGAACATTTATACAGAAATTGTATGAAGCTTCAAATGAAAGGCCCCAGCAATTCACACAACTGACGGAAAAGAACATTAGACGAATCGATTTCAAAATAACTTTCAAGTCAAACATTCAATCTTATTTCGTAAACCAACACTAAACCGAAACATAATCCAATTATCTCATACAAAATACAAATATATATATTCGTGTAGATTGATGAAAGGTATATCGGTTTAGATGTGATCCATTCCTAATTTGGTGGTGCCGGTATTATTTCTTTTCAATAGATATTTTGAGATGTATTTTACACATAGTTTATTACTCACACGATGCAGAAATGAGTTACTTTATTAATGTAGTTCAAAATACTAAAATAAACCAGTTTACGGATGACCTACTGAGGATAATCATAATTATGAAAACGGAAATACTGTCATCTTATCTGTTCAGTGAAGCCTGTTATTCTTTTGACAATTACTGTACTTTGGAACTTTCTCTATTGGTAAGCAAATCATAGCTTCATTCTGTGATAAATTATGTGAGATTATTTGAATCAATAATGATTGTTTCATGTGAAATGATTTCAAGGAATATACGGAAGCTTATCAGTAGAGTTAAAACATTACTTGTTAATGAATTAGTCTTGTACAATAATTCTATATTGCAATAATTGACTTACGATCCTCTGTAAAATCAACAGTAATAAAAAGAGAAATTGTTAGTAAATACTTCATGTTTGTTAAAAGATTTCACAAGTAAATTGTTGGAATGACAAATAGGGAGACAAAGATGTTCAATAGTGATTGCTAATGCACAAATATTGTGTGTGTATATCTTCAGCCAATCACAATGGCATTTAATATCAAAAAAGATGTAAACATGCCCCGATTACCTTATAATAAATAACACAATTAGTGTGACATTCAAATATATATCTGATGATGAAAGATAGATCAGGTTAGATGTGATCTATTTCAATTTTGCTGGTACCGGTAGTATTTATATACAATGAATATTTTATGATGTATAGTAAAGCTCACAAGTGTAGTTAAGATAAAATTTGCTATTGAACCAGTCTTTTAAAATAATTCCATACTGCAATAATTCACTTACGCTCTTTTGGAAATTCAACAATAATTAAAAAAGAGAAATGTTGATTAACGTTTGATTATTAAGAAGCGTATTCGCGAAAAGATTTCACAACCAAACCATTCGAATGTTTAGAAAGGGGGCAAAGACCAGTATCCCTTATGAGTACAGGTAAAATATTACCTTGTAAAAAACTAGCTTTTTTAAATACTTCTTTTATCTTAAATAGCTCAATATACTACTGATTATACTTAGTTACATATAACACGTCATCCAAGAATAAATTCGAGCTTAAAGTTAATACACAAATCATTGGTAGTTATTTCGGAATTCAACTGACATGAACTACTTACCCATGAACCTCTAAAAATAATATGTAGAATAGTGCTTGTATGTTATTTTATCAACCTATATTACTGTAATTTTTCAACTGCTCATTCTACAGGTATTCGTTTTTTACTAATACACATACGTCATATTCCACTAAATTTGCATAGTTACGGCTGAGTTTCACTTTTTCTGCACACTATAGATATGGAAATATTTATGTTTTTCGATTGTAGTTCTGTCTCCTCATGAAGGGAAAGTAATATATTCATGAGAATTGACATAAGACGTGGGTAGTTGGTTAAGAAATCCTGATATAGTGAAAAGTTTGATCACCGAAATGTTTCTCCAATTAAGCCAACATCAAACTTATCAAGATCGAACTGTTTACATTTTGTGATAATTAAATTAAAATGTTTAAAGTAAGTTCGAAACTATTCATGTTCACTTCACTATTCCTCTCTCTGTATCAAATATTACTAGTAATGCAGTACGTTCGTTTGGCTAACGAAGACGACTAGTTACTATTAGTCTGAGACTTACCCACATATGAATTTTGCAAAAATGAACCAAGAACCACCATCAATGCAATGAACAGAAACATTTTTTTGAGATTAAATTGGTTGTAAAAATTGTGTTTATATACTATTTTAAAGGTCAAAATTGATTGGTGAAATGACGTATGCTATGAATCTTGTGACTAATTAAACGTTTTATTTTAACAAGATTTTTTCATCATTTATCCGCGCACAAATCTTTGATAGAAATTTGCATTTAAATAATTAATAAATTGCAGTAGCTTTAAAATAAATGTGATCGGGTAAGTGAATTATTTAGTTTCCTTTTCAACTAGTTTGTTCAAATTATTCAGTGTTCCTTCTCACGTAAATGTAACTACGTGACCCATGAATGAAATATTTGCCACCAAATATATATCAGTTCATTCATCAATTAAACAAGATAGCGTCTCATCGATAATAGTAGTGCACAAACCGGTATGTTGTTTGCAAGTATTGCATCCGTTTCCGGAAAAAACAAAACTCAAGTTTGTGGTGTAGTCGTTAGATGCTGATGATGATGTTAAATATGTTTTAAAATTCTACATCATACTACACATTTTTCACAGCTTATGTTTATCTTCAAGCATTCATATTCTGTGATCTATCAATCTCTTATTGACATATGTGCATCCTATGCGGTTCACCTCGATAGTGAATAAAGTCACAAGCAGGTACATCCGGCTGACGAGTCTCATAAAGTACGAAAAGCGCGAACTCGATTCCACTGATAACCACCATCTAAATCTAACAAAATAATAGTTTTAAGTTGGTTCTGTTTGGTTGAATGCTGACAATAAAAATCTCCTCTTCGCATGAATCATATAGTGTACTTAATAGTAACATGAATATACTTTATATATTTTTCCAAGATAATTAATCAACTTAACAGAGTGAGTTGCTGTTAATGATGATCGATGAAACACTAATTTACTAAATTGGTCGAGATTAAAAACTGAAACAACGAACAACATGATGAATTCAGTAAATATTCAATCATTACTCATCTTGTTGACTTGATACCTAAATACGTCGTAAAAACCCAATAATGGGGAACATTAAGCGCGTTATCAAATGAAGCTCACAATATAGATATTTGCTCTTCGATATTCAAAAACTAATATGTGAGACGCCGTATTATAAACATAACTAATATAAATCTACTAAACCAATGTAGTTCGAATATAATTGAACAGTTACTGATAATATTCACCTACATACTTTATTCGACAATTAATTTCGATGGTATTCTTCTTAGTTATATCACATTCACCGTGAACATGTATGGCCAAATCACTTAAGGCTTATCTGTCATCTTGAAGTTGGTTCGATGTTTTCGTTCATTTCCCTTATAACAAGAAATATAACGACGCAAATACAACATGCAATGCAGTCATTTGTTGACAATGCAAGCAAATTAACACAGCCAAATACTTGTAAGCAGTGGTTATGAACTTTTAATTAAACGTTAGCCAGTGGTGTTTCTGTTAAGTGTTTGTGCAATTGTAGTATTTGCTTAATCTTGTGTATACATAGATTTCTCTTTTATTCAACTTGCCTTCATGAGCTCTAAAGACAGCCAAGAGTTACTTGACTCAATAATTCATACATAGTTATATATATGCATTGTTTTTATTTTTACTTCACATTGAATAGAACAATGAAATGTTGACCTGTGATGCCATTTTTTGCGTGCTAAGTGCACATAAACTTGCGATTGTTCTAACTACCAATAAATCGAAGATATATGAGAAGCATTAATGTGTCATATTACATCATGACCTCATTCTTAAAAGTAGGCAGTCATCAGATTTCAGAAATGTTTACCCTCACAATCACATTTAGTACTATTCCTTTCTCCCATAAGTAATATTAACATAAGCGAGTAACATCCTTTTTCAGAGAATAATTTTTTTAGGGTGTCAAATGTGTTTTAACCACCACCTCTCACCTTTCACTATTCATCTGTACCGTTTTTCCATCAACCAACAGCTTCATTTTATCCGCCAGTGAAATGTTTATTATTGGACCCACAAAAGTGGAAAATGTGGTTCGGCGATGGCAGTTCTAATTAACTTTGTCGCCAGTCATGTCTACTTCAAATAATTAGACTGATATTGTTTTCAGGGAGATGTTCGTTGCTGAAGGACTTTTGACGGAAGCGTAAATCCTGAGTCAACTGAGAACTAAAAGAATGTGACTTCTGTCGATTCACATTACGACGCAGTAAATAAAATTCAAATTATTATTGTGTAAAATATGTGTGCGAAGAGATGTGGCATCCTCAGCGACCAACAAATCAAAATCAACGGGAGTTGAGTAAGATTATGAAACGTGATAGATCAAAGGAACTAGTTGGACAGCAAGTAAGTCAGTAAATGATATTACAATGTACTATCTTATTATCTACTATCACTGCGTTGACCTGCTTGAATATTTGTGCTACCTGTTCCTGGCATCTAGATATTTCAGTAAATTATCTGTTCCCTTCTTTGATTTAACAGATCATTGTATCAATTAACTGTATAACATATTCAGGCGAGTTTGTGAAACGTTGATGAACTTTCGCTGTACAAGTAGCAATAATGTACAATCTCAGACATCGTGACGGCGTGCAATATGAAATGAAAAGAATGAATATTATTCAGATGTCGACGTATGAAATGCGAAGATCTAACTGGCTATCACTCAACTTTTATTGTCAATATCGATCAAGAAATAAGAAACGTAAACTCACTGAAATACTTTCTGCTGAGAATTCTATGTTCTATCAAAAATACAATATTGAATAAAGACATTAATAATACTACATAATATAAAATGTATTAATTTCATCATATCTACTATTACTTTCATAATTAACAAAATTATTATTAAATCGACATCCTTACTCATTGCTTTTGATATACATGTTGAGCAGTTGTGACGAATCCACAACTGATAATGAGTAATTTTAAAGAAACTTTGTAACATTCAAGTGTAGGTAACAATAACAGTGACACCGTTTTTCGAAATTCTATTCCTCCAACATTATTTTTCCCTTTCTAATTTGAAGAACTCATTTACCTATCTTTAAGTGGAAGTTGGTCATAAACTAAGCATTTATTATTCATCTCAATACTGCATACTTACGAAGGGCATATATATTATCTTGATTCCTGAAACAATTCTACGACAGATTCTTAAACATTCAGTCACAGCTGAACATTTATACAGAAATTGTATGAAGCTTCAAATGAAAGGCCCCAGCAATTCACACAACTGACGGAAAAGAACATTAGACGAATCGATTTCAAAATAACTTTCAAGTCAAACATTCAATCTTATTTCGTAAACTAACACTAAACCGAAACATAATCCAATTATCTCATACAAAATAACATATTTTGTTTGAAATTCAAATACAAAGAAATATATTCGTGTAGATTGATGAAAGGTATATCGGTTTAAATGTGATCTATTCCTAATTCGGTGGTACCGGTAGTATTTATTTTCAATGAATATTTTGTGATGTATAGTTAAGATCACCATTAGAGTTAAAGTATAACGAATCTTTAGAAATAATCATGTATTGCAACAATTCACTTACCCTCCTCTGGAAATCCAACAGCAATAAGAAGAGAAATAGTTAGTTATCATTTGATTATTAAGAAACGTATTCGCGAAAAGATTTCACAACCAAACCATTCGAATGATCAGAAAGGGGGCAAAGACCAGTATCCCTTATGAGTACAGGTAAAATATTACCTTGTAAAAAACTAGCTTTTTTAAATACTTCTTTTATCTTAAATAGCTCAATATACTACTGATTATACTTAGTTACATATAACACGTCATCCAAGAATAAATTCGAGCTTAAAGTTAATACACAAATCATTGGTAGTTATTTCGGAATTCAACTGACATGAACTACTTACCCATGAACCTCTAAAAATAATATGTAGAATAGTGCTTGTATGTTATTTTATCAACCTATATTACTGTAATTTTTCAACTGCTCATTCTACAGGTATTCGTTTTTTACTAATACACATACGTCATATTCCACTAAATTTGCATAGTTACGGCTGAGTTTCACTTTTTCTGCACACTATAGATATGGAAATATTTATGTTTTTCGATTGTAGTTCTGTCTCCTCATGAAGGGAAAGTAATATATTCATGAGAATTGACATAAGACGTGGGTAGTTGGTTAAGAAATCCTGATATAGTGAAAAGTTTGATCACCGAAATGTTTCTCCAATTAAGCCAACATCAAACTTATCAAGATCGAACTGTTTACATTTTGTGATAATTAAATTAAAATGTTTAAAGTAAGTTCGAAACTATTCATGTTCACTTCACTATTCCTCTCTCTGTATCAAATATTACTAGTAATGCAGTACGTTCGTTTGGCTAACGAAGACGACTAGTTACTATTAGTCTGAGACTTACCCACATATGAATTTTGCAAAAATGAACCAAGAACCACCATCAATGCAATGAACAGAAACATTATTTTATGGAAATTAAAGTAGTTAGAAAATGGGTGTCTATATGCAATTTTAAAAGTCGAATTTGGTTAGTGAAATGACGTGAACTGTGAATCTTGTGACTACCTAATAGCTTCATTTTTTCCATAATCAGGCCGCTCACAAATCTTTTATTGACAGATCAGTGTGAATTTAACAAACACTGACATAAATTTACACTTGAATAATTAATAGTTGTGATCAGAATTAACGTCAAACGTGATCAGATAAATAAATTATTTAGTTTCCTTTTCAACTAGTTTGTCCAAATTATCCAGTGTTACCTCTCACATAATTGAAACCATGTGACTCATAAACTAAGAAAAAGTACGTACTTTTAATGAATAAAACATTTGCCACCAAAAGAATATCAGTTCATATATGAATTATACAAGGTAGAGTCTCGTCAATAATAACAGTGGACAAAGTGGTATGTTGTTTGCAAGTATTTGATTCATTCACAGAAAAAGAAAAATCACGTTTGTAGTGTAGTCGTTAGATATTGATGATGATGTTCAATATGTTTTAAAGTTCTAAGTGATACTATGCATTTTTCACAGCTTATGTTTATCTTCAAGCATTCATAGTCTGTGATCGATCAGTCTCCTATTCGCAGAATAACAAATATAATAAAGCTCTAAAGGTAAATGATTCGGAACATTTCGATACAAACAGTGTAGCATCTCTGTAATACGTTGACAACAGACTATGGTGCTGAATTTTGTCAACAGATACATAAATTCATTATTTGATGGATGATTTCTTTTCAGATATTGCCATTTATGTTACCTAAACAATCTTTTAAATTGTAAATCAAAAACGTCAAAAAAGCCGAAAAACTACTTGAAGATAAGAGCACATGCGAACTGATGGATACAAATCCCGTCAAAAAATTAGACAACCAAATCTCAAAGACTTTAAACAAGCTAGTCAAAGCAGGAGAAATAATAAAACAAGACCAATGGAGAATGAAATCAATTGGACCAGTACTCCCTTGATTCTACGGCAAACCCAAAATACACAAACCAAACATTCCACTACGTCCAATTGTAGCACTCCCGGCACGCCAACGTAAAACTTTTAAAATGAAGTTTCGCGGATACTGAGACATTTAGTAGATTCAGCCATCTACTCCATCAAATCCCCCATACAATTCCTGGACCAAATTAAGGACATTCAAATCAACGACGACGAACTGATGATATCCTTCGACGTAACAGCACTATTCACCTCAACTGAACCCAAGTTAGCAAAAGAAACTATATCCCTGCTTCTCAGCAACGACACAAATCTCACTAAATACACGAAGCTTCAAATTCAAGGCTACTGAAACTCATCGATTTATGCCTAACAACATATTTTCAATTCAACAACAAAATCTACGAACAAAAGAAAGGGAACTGACACAGTAAAACTGGAAACTCAAGTGTATAGGAAACCGGCCAATACAGATCAAATCCTCAACTACAATAGTAACAACCCAAGAGCTCACAAAATCAACTGCGTACACACTTTGTTCAAAAGGGTGAGAACACACTACAGCACACTGGCAGCACGAAAAAATGAAGTGAAATACCTGAAGGACGTATTTCAAAAGAACAGCTATTCAATCAACTTCATCAAAAAATATCAATCGCGCGCAGCATCAGAACCCAAGTCAAGCACAGACATCTACAAAATGATCACCCTACCATACATACAAGGCATATCAGAAACCGCAACGAAACTGCTGGAAACCTTCGGGATAGGTATGGAACACAAAACGACAAAGTCAGTACAATCAATCCTATGCAAACCAAAGGATGAAATAACAAAGGAAAACAAATCAAACATCATCTACAAAATAAATTGTGCCAACTGCGAAAAACACTATATCGGACAAAGCGGACGCCACCTTCACCTTCGCCTACATGAATATCAATTAGCAGTCAAACGCAATGATATTTCCTCACTTATACCAATACACGTGGACAACTGTGGACACTCATTCGATTGGAAAAATGTGGAAATCTAAGACAGAGGAAACTCCAAAAACACCAGAAAATTTTTAGAAGCCTGGAACTCCGGTCAATCAGCAATCAACATGCATATTGTAATCAATCCAATTTATCAACCAATCAGGAAAATCAAGCATAAATATAGGAACAAAAGTCAAACCAAAACAAAGAAGTAAACAATGACAAATTTAAGGTCAATAGGAACCAATCAACATCGAGGTGAACAGAACAAGCTGTGAAACTCATATGGAGAAAATCGAACACTTCACTTCTAAGTGAAGTTTGTGCTGATGATGTCGTTCAGAAGAACGATGAAAGCTCCACGACCAAACCATCCAGCTCAGAGAACAAAACTCCACCAAAATCATCGACCTGAGCTACAAATCTGCTCCGCCATCTGTAATTTTGTGTGTATACCGATTTCTCCTTTAATCAACTCGCCTTGATATGCTCTGAAGACAACCATGAGTTACTTGGGTCAAGAATATATGTATGCATAGTTTGAAAAGGACAGTGAAATTTTGACTTATGAGGCCACTTTATATTCGCTAGGTGTACATAAACCTTCGATGGTTCTAACAGTGAATGAATTGAAGAATTGAGAGAAGCATTATAATGTCTTATTATTTAAAATTCTTTTTTGAAATTAGGTATTTATCAGGTCTCAGAAAAGTTTATCCTGACCGTTACATTTAATGCTATTCATTTCTCACACAACTAATATGAACATGAGCAAGTAGCATACTTTTGTAGAGAATAATTTGTTAAGGGTATAAAATGCATTTAAACTCCAAATCCTCACCGTTCAATAGCGACATTTCAGCCAACAAAAAAGTAGGAAATGTGGTCCGACGATGTCAGTTCTGTTTAGCTTCATTACCAGTCGTCTCTCCTTGAGGATGAGACTGAAAATGATATGGTTTTCACAGAGATGTTCGTTGGTGTAGGATTTTCTACAGAAAGATTACTCTGGAGACAACTAAGAACTTACAAGAATATGATATCTGCCATTCCACAATACGAAACAGCAATCGAAATCCAAATTATTCTTTTATAAAATGTGTATGTAAAATGAAGTGGCATCCGCAGTGACAAACAACTCAAACTCAATAGGATTTTGTATCGATGTAAATTCTTCATCCATAGATCTAGACAGCCTGTCGGTAGTCATTGTGATTCATTTATATTTGCTCGACTGATAGAGGGGTTTTATGAAGTATCATGATCTTCAGTGTATCTTAACCATACGTTATTGAATATCACATATGAGGAACACCCTAGATTCCGTTGTTTGAAAGCTTAGCAGAAGAATACAAATCGTCTTTCTTTAGTGTTTGAAATGTAGTTTTTGTGGTCATCATTTTTGTGTATGAAAATCGTAGGAAGAAAGAAATCACTCCAGATATTTCCGATATGCGACCACGTTCATTTGGAAGATCGAAACTTCAAGGTCAATGAAATTGGAGACATCATGATGGCGTGCAATATAAAATGAAAAGAATGAATGTTATTCAGAAATGCGAATATCTAACTGGCTATCACTCAACGTTTATTGTCAATATCAATCAAGAAATAAGAAACGTATATCGCTGAAATACTTTCTGCTGAGAATCCTATGTCCTACCAAAAATACAATATTGAATAAAGACATTAATAATACTACATAATATAAAATATATTAATTTCATCATATCTACTATTACTTTGATAATTAACAAAATGATTATTAAATCGACATCAAATTTCTTTGCTAAATTCTTAGTTATAGTAATATACTTGTGCACACACTTTACATTCCGAGTTTTGTTGGCACTGATTTCTTTTAATCCTTACTCATTGCTTTTGATATACATGTTGAGTGATGAGCAGTTAGCTCATCAGCAGAAGTTAAATACCACTAACAGTCATAATTAGGCTAACTGATTAGAAAATTTGTTTATCCAAACTGATGAGCCGACTGAAACAACTGCTTATAAACTTACGGTTCAAACCATTTAATAAAAATTATCGATTATTCATGCAGATTGATCAATAAAATGGGAAGCGTATTATTTAGTCTAGATCACATAGTAAAGAAGTTAAATCTCACTAAACACATGGGTGATTTTTGGGAAAATAAAGAGTAGACATTTATGGATTTTGCTTCCGGCCACTCGGCCATGTAGGAAAGTTGTTAACTCACATAAACACACTTAAATTTCAAACCTACCGTTTCAAATCACAAATTTCACATTTCTCAAAACATCCTCTTTCAATATTCTACGTGTTTAAAGAAATAACGGTTCGATGCAAACACCTAAACCGCAAGAACTTTCGTTAGACCATCAAATGTCAAATTTACCCAGTGAGGTTACAATAAATAAGAGATGCATTCTCATTCATTCCTTTTGCTCCTAGAGGACGAATCCTCTTTCAGATGCACTGAGAACGACACGACAGTGAAACGAATACCACAAATAAAGTTGTTATTAAAAAAAGTAGTTTTACTAAACGTCACATGGAAAATAGTCATATTCTAAACGTCATACAGATATGAATTTCGAGTGGATATAAACATTTTTTACAATAAACTCCCTGAAAATAATAACTAAACTATTATTGTGACCTGATGTTTAAATTTACATGAGAACAAATTGAATACATTTCTACGTATAAAGATTCATTAATGATAATGTGTTGATGACACTACCATAAGGTGTTTATTGAATGTTTAACTATTACACTGAACAAGACTGCATATTAATTGAGAGTCCTCTGAGAACTTCCAAAGTAATCCATCATGTTGAAGCGTACTGTGGTCAGGATTTAGGGTCTTATAAGAGACATGAATACTGATGCGACAGTTGTGCATCCAGATGTCGTTTGATGGTTAATTCTATTTATGTCCTATCCACGTCCAACGTCTTTCCCTAATTTCCTCTTCAGCTAAAGCTTTTTTGTTCTGCCCTACAGTAGGCTGTTGCTGATAGTATCCACTCAACGGACAGTGAGTATCTTGCATAGACAATTTTTTGAAGATACTTGTACATTTTTGATGATGGTTATAGAAGTTCCTGAAGTTTCAGCTCCGTACAATCGAACTGTGTTGATTTTCGCATTGAAGATTCTGACTTTGAGGTGGGTTGTCGGTTGCTTGCAGTTCCATATGTTCGTAGGTTGCAGAAATGCTGCCACCGCCTTGCTAATCCCTGTCTCCACGTCTCCATCTGATCCTCTTCATTCATCCTTGATGCTGCCTAGATACGTGGAAGTATCCACCTCCTCCAGAGTTTCTGTATGAAATGTGGTTGGGTTTGTGTACTCCATGTTGTGTTTGAGGGTCTTGGTTTTCACTTATGTATGTTGAGGCCCACTGATTCAGAGACTGCTACTAGACATACTGTCTTCACCTGCATTTGTTGTTGTGCATGAGATAGAAGAGCTAAGTGATCCGTGAATTCCAAATCGTCTAGTTGTATCTATAATGTTCATTGTATTCCGTGCTATCCCTCAGGTGTTGGGGTCTTCATATTCTCGTAAACCATCAGAAATAAGGTAAAGGATGAGAATAAACAGCTTTGTCTGACACTGGTTTTCACTTGGAATGCATCTGTCAGCTGTTCTCCATCTACGAATTTGCAGTGTAGTCCGTCGTATGACGCCAAACTTGGAATCCAGGATTTTGACAAATATCGATGCAGTAATCAGATTAGAATTTCACTTGACTTCATAAACTGGAGATTGTGTCAGCAAAGAACATAAGTACAGTTGTGTACAAACTCATATAGTGTTTATGAATGGGTTTTAATAAATAACTGAGTTTAATGAAAACTACAAAATAACTGATTTTACATCAAAAGCTAACAATTTTGCAAACTTATTCATCATCATATTGTTTACTGAGAGTATTTACATGGTGAAAATAAATGATTCTGTGATTGGTAATTGATAAATATGAGCTAGTTTATGTAAGTTTTTCAATCAATTCTAAGTAAATAAATTCTGAAGTATATGAATGTTTTGTTGTTTTCATTATTCTTCTTATTATTATTATTATCATTTCCATGTTTGGTATCCAATCTATACTTTGTGAACGGTTTAGTTTTCACAGAGCATCAGCAACAGTGAATGTATTGCCTAAAACCAGAAGTATTTATATGAATCTTTTGTCCTATGGCGGAACACCTCAGGAGTAATCAGCCACAATTACGATAAATGTTGGAGCACAAACATTCAAACCTGAAGGTAAGAAATAAAAATGTTGACCTCTAAGATATGGCTGATATGGCTGAAGCCCGGTGATAACGATTTCTCATTCCAATCTAACGGAATTTCTTAGTGTGCTGCGTGAGCTAAAAGTAACCACCTAGTTGTAGCCAATTTGAAACTGAAGCTAAAAAAGAACTGGACAAGTGGACAAACAGCACTACAAAGGTTCAATACAGCCTTCCTTCGATATACTAACAAACTCAATGAATTCAAGATAGCTCTCAACAACAGGTTCCAAGCCTTACAAGATCTACTGAAAGAAGAAGAAACTACTATGGAGGACAACTGGAAAAGCATCAAGGAAGCATTAACTTCAACGTGTCAAGAGGTTCTCGATCTAAAGAAATACTATCATAAGGAATGGATCTCTACAGAAACACTGGACAAGATCAAAGAAAGGAAGAACAAGAAGACAGCAATAAACAACAGCCGAACACGAGCAGAGAAAGTCCAAACACAAGCTGAGTACATAGAAGCAAACAAACAAGTGAAGAGGAGCATTAGAACTGGCAAGAAGAAATACGTGGAACAACTAGCAACGACGGCAGAAAAAGCTGCAAGAGAAGGAAATATGAAACAGCTTTGTGATACAACGAAGAAACTAGCAGGGAAATACAGTAAACCAAAGAGGCCGGTCAAAGACAAAGAAGGCAAGCCAATCACCGAAATTCAACAACAGCGTAACAGATGGGTAGAATACTTCGAGGAACTCCTGAATAGGCTGGCTCCAATGAATACACCGAACATCGAAGCAGCACACATAGATCTTCCTATAGATGTCAACCCACCAACGACGGAAGAAATCAGAATGGCCGTCAGACAAATCAAGAACGGGAAAGCAGCAGGACCCGACAACATACCAGCTGAAGCACTGAAGTCAGACATCGAAGTAACCACGAACATGCTTCACCTTCTATTCAAAATGATTTGGGAGGAGGAACAAGTGCCGATGGACTGGAAAGAAGGACACCTCGTCATGATTCCAAAGAAAGGAGATCTGAGCAAATGTGAAAGCTACAGAGGCATCACACTACTGTCATTACCAGGGAAGGTCTTTAACAGAGTGTTGCTGAACCGGATGAAAGATGCAGTAGACACTCAACTTTGAGATCAACAAGCTGGATTTCGTAAGTATCGGTCGTGCACAGACCGAATTGCGACACTACGGATGATCGTCGAACAATCAGTTGAGTGGAACTCGTCACTGTGCACCAACTTGATTGATTACGGAAAGACATTTGAAAGTGTAGATAAGAGAACGTTATGGAAACATCTTCAACATTATGGAGTTACTGAGAAGATTGTCAATAATATCCGGAACTCATACGACGGACTACAGTGCAAAATCGTGCATGGAGGACAGCTGACAGATGCATTCCAAGTAAGAACCGGAGTCAGACAATGCTGTCTACTCTCTCCCTTCCTCTTTCTTCTGATGGTCGACTGGATTATGAAGACCTCGACATCTGAAGGAAAACACGGAATACAATGGACAGCTCAGAATCAATTAGACGATTTGGACTTCGCAGATGACCTAGCCCTCCTATCACGTACACACGAACAGATGCAGATAAAGACAGCCAGTGTAGCAGCAGTCTCTGCATCAGTAGGCCTCAGCATACACAAAGGGAAAACTAAGGTCCTCAAATTCAACACGGAGAACAGCAATCCCATCACTCTTGATGGCGAAACTCTGGAAGATGTAGAGTCCTTCACATACCTGGGAAGCATCATTGATGAACAAGGAGGATCCGATGCAGACGTAAAGGCGAGGATCGGCAAAGCAAGGGTCGCATTCCTACAATTAAAGAACATATGGAACTCAAAACAACTTTCAACCAATATCAAAGTGAGAATCTTCAATACGAACGTCAAGGCAGTTCTACTGTATGGAGCTGAAACTTGGAGAACTACAACAACTACAATCAAGAAAATACAAGTATTTATAAATAACTGTCTACGCAATATACTCAACATCCATTGGCCGGATACCATCAGCAATAGCCTTCTGTGGGAGAGAACAAACCAACTTCCAGCTGAAGAAGAAATTAGGAAAAGACGATGGAAATTGACAGGACATACATTACGCAAATCGTCAAACTGCATCACGAGGCAAGCCCTAACTTGGAACCCTGAAGGGAAGCGGAAAAGAGAAAGGCCAAAGAACACATTGCGTCGGATAATAGAAGCAGATATGAAAACGATGAATTACAACTGGACGGAGCTAGAAAGGATTGCCCAGGACAGGGTTGGATGAAGAATGCTGGTGAGCGGCCTATGCTCCTTCACGAGGAGTAACAGGCGTAAGTAAGTAAGTAAGTAAGTATGGTGAAGAATTGCGACTAAACAAATGTTCATTGTCAAACGGATTTGGAGTAGTTAATCAATTTAATATCATGATCGAAATCAGTCGAAATATTTAGAATCGCTTATATCTAATAATGAGATAATCAAGAGTAAAATCTGAGCAGATATAATGTCTTATTATTTACAATATTTTCAAGAGAGGTATCAATTACTGAAGCTAAAGCCTAATTTCACATGGTTGGTGTTGACAAACCTTGCTTAACCAAAATATCCAAGATTCTATGTTGCTTCAAATGACTCATGATCTTAACCATTGAATTTACTATAATATCCAGAAAACCCTTTCTGATATTTTAAGTATTAGTTTTATTTATTAGATGGAGTGAAGAATATAAAGTCTGTGAGTGAACCATTTAGCTAAAAGTTATTTAATGAAGCAAGTTGATCAATCGATAAACATTGTGTATAATCATTCAATGTGGACAAAAACAGTATCATTACACTAGATACTGTATGAAGCCACATAAGCGGAACACTAATCAACTGTGATCAAAATGTAGTCTTTATGCCTCGAATCTAACAAGATTGTTGATGAAATGTAATGTTTTGCAATAATTTTTACACTAAGAGTGCAATTTAACGGAAGACTTTGTTGGAATTCTTAATTACCGAAGTGTAGAATTCAACAAAATGGTTAACTGTTTGCCGACAAACAATAAAGCATCAGTATTTCAGGATACCTTTTAACATTTATAAGGAATAAATTTCGAAATAAATATTTGCGACTAAATAATTTATATTCAAATTGATATTACTTAAGTCAGAAATGTAGATCGATATGGAAATTAAAAATATCAATTAACTCATCCGGTCAGTGAGTATTTCTTTTTAACTAAAATGTATGCAAATGGATCTGTTCAACAGTAATTTCGTGCAATTTGAAGAAAAGAAAACAGTAATGTTTCCAAGCATTGCCTGATAGTAGAATTCTTGCGTGAATGTAACTGTTGTTTACTCGTAATCTATGCAACAATTTGTACTGGATTCATTGTTTGGTGATAGACAGTAGATTTCGTGCTGTAATTACCTGATTTGAACTAGCTTTATACTAATCTCTCGCAACCCGATTGTGTTGTCTCGTTCGTTACTAGTCCATAAAGCGAATCATTTTTGTTGCTTAATATCTCAACACTTCTGATGAAGTATTTCAATATTATGTGACTTACTGTTTCAGTAAACTATAAATAACTTGAAATAATGAAATGTGTAAAATATTTCTGTTTCCCTCATTTAAACCATTCATTGAGTGGTTTACCTATTTCGTGTTTATATATCTATCGGACCCTTGTAAATTTAATTTAGTGAAGTATGTTTCAATGAAGTGCGATAGTTTACCCAGGGTTTGTTATTTGAATAGGGTTTAGGGAATACGACTAACAATTTGCTGTCATGAAATTGTGTAATCCCATATGGCAGGGGAGATGATAGCCTTTGCTGATGTAAATATAAAATGATAATTGTGATAATCTCATCCACCTTCATAAATATCCTTAATGGATTATTGTAATCAATGTTTCATAAAATCAGATTCCCTTTTACAATAGAACACTATGTACATGTAATTAATACTAATCAAAATAACAGGAATTAAGATTTAATATTCATCACTATCACGCTGGCTTGAGTCCAGTCATCCCTATCATAATAACTGCACTGCTTCATCAAGCTGTTCACTGTAGTCCATAAAAATGAGTGGTAAAATTCCAGTAAACAAATGAGAATGAAAATATAATAATTATAAACAAATGTTTGAGGTTATTTCCGAAGTCAGAATTTATTCATTCGTTACTCCAGGAACAGTCGTGAACCGTTCTTTTACGTTTACGTATAAACGTGCGCCTTTGTGTAAAATTTCCCAAACCATAAAAGTAACGTTGTTGTTGTGCGTTTTGCTTATTTTTGGTTCCAGATGAGACATTGATTATCCATTCAAATCGCTATTGCGGTTTTCTTAATATATCAAACGAATCGTTTGAATTTCATGAACCGTTATCAATTTGCTTTGCTTGAGCTCCGAACTCCATGTCTGTCATATTCACACCCCTGAATATTCTCATATTCTGACATTCGATGACATATTTGATCCTTAAGCAAACTGTTTCTAGCCAATCATTTGAATTCTTATGTGAATTTTTGATTTTCTTATTCCATTATTTTCTCTCTTATCCCAATGTGACCATATTTATTCTTACCATTTACCTCACAATTTTATTTCGCTTATAAACTGATTGAAGTTAACACTTCATATTAGTTAACCCCAACATTAAAGACTTGATTTTATATAAGAAACAATTCTTGATTCACATATTACATCCTTCAAAGGATGTACTCAGCTTTAAGTCTGGCCAGTTTTATGGATTATTAATTTGGATTGATAATTGTAGAACCTGATTAGAAATGACTGGAAAGAATATTTTTCGTTCATACAAATGTATTTTATGTGAATTACAACTGACAAAACCTAAGAAAAGAAGTAGAACAAAACTACATGATTCATGTTGAAAGACTTGATTTTCAGGTAGAAGAAATAAACTTGAATACGTTGTTAGGAAATCTGTTCAAGTGTAATTTATTTATTACAGAATTCAAATCGCTTTCGAATGCTATCGCATTGAACAATGTCATAAAATGAAGCTATTGATGTTTCAATCATCATATGGTCAACCTAAATTTAAACCATTGACTGATTTATGATTTTTGTCTTTAAAATTTCCCAAACTTGAATGCGAAAATTGTCTATATGAAATACCTACTAGCCATCACTTTCACAAAACGTGTAGGTTGAACATGCTATTTTGCTGCATATATACGTTTTGATTTGTGTCTGTTGTTATCGCTCGTGCTTCTGGCTTTCTACGGAATATATTTCCTCGTTCGTCCACACTCACTTGCTCAACGAAAATTTAATTGAAATAGACGCGGGAAAATTAGAGATTTTGTCCACAGTTTTATGAAAACAAAAGTACACTCATTAACTTATTAGTATGACTCGGAATACACTATTCAATCAGAAGATAGTCATACAGCTAATTCATAGTTTCACCAAGCATAGAAAATAATCTTTGTGTGTGATGTTTCAGACTGAACGATTTCACTACAAAATGTTTCACATGAACCCTCTTAGTATAACAATTCTATTTTGTTTAAACATTTACGTGATCTGATATTCTCATATTTGCTGTTTAAGGATGGATACGTTATGAAAAACCATACTGATTTCATGATCGTAACTGTTATTATATACCATCAAATGAAGTCGAATTGGATCATTTGACTTATTCAGGTCAGTCAATTTTCAAGAGGAATTGGTTGAGTATTTAGATGATATTGATAATTAATGGAAGTACTACACTGATAAAATTGGTTAGCAACAAATTACTGAAAACAACAGGTTTTAAAACATACAAAGTGACTAACGAAATCACCTGACAACACGTTCGCTTTTATACGTGTTTATACATGCAAGGCTAAGCATCAGGTTACAAGATTAAAAAATTAAAGTCCATTTTTAAAAAGCAATGACTTACATCAATCGAGTTAACACATCAATATTATCATGATGCACTTAATGTGACTACGAATTATGTTTGAGTGCACGTCGGATGGTATACACTTACTTGGCTGCTAGTTTAACAGACTAAACTATTAAACCAATAAGGTCGGATAAAGATTATTCTTATGGCCTCCTTTATCATCTACTCCGATTGAGACATTTGATTTCTAATTTTGCAACTATTTTGCACATGTTCAGTCATTTCAATGTGGCAACCACAATAATTACTCCTATTTACCAACAATTTCAATATCGGCAGCTTGAAGCTGTGGCTTAGGAAAATATTACCACATATTTTTAAAATCTACTCACTTATAGTATTATTCACAACAAGGAAGGTACAATGTGTACTGTAGTATCAGTAATAGTGGTAAACAAGGATGTTCAAAACGGGGATCCCGATTATCCAGTTCCCATAGAACATAGAATAAGTTAGTTCTATCGAGATTGTCAACACAGCTCAATGCAGCTTTAAGACCATATTCAGAGTTCCTAAAGCACGAAGATTGATGACAATACTCTTGAGAATACTATATAACTCAACGTTCTAATTTATCTGTCAGACAAGTGGGATTTGAACATGTTTAGGCGAAAACGTTGAGCAGTGTATTCTGCATTATCTTGGTTATCTGTTTTTAAACATACACATTCTCACGATCATCGATTCAATGTTTTGGTTTATTGTAGCGTATCTTGGTTCAACCAACTAAAATATACTGTTGCTTGGGTGTATTGGTAATATATAAGTGAATTAATACCATTTGTTTGGTGTATTAGGGTGACATTAAACATCTAGCGTAAACCTTGTTTCAATGTTTGCTTAATCTAGAAGTTTGAAAAATTGCCTTGTTGCAATTTAGAACAACATATATAACCGAACAACATTGTTTTCGAATAGATCCTTGTCAGTCTTTATTCTAATATACAGGTGCAGCTGAATTCGTAGATACACATATAAATTTCATAACCAGGTAACGTATCTTTTAGTTATGGAATCACCATAGATCGGGTCGAGTACGATAGACAGAGGTTGGCTGCATTAAACATTCTCTTCACTGTTCCATTCAGTCTATCATGTAGTACGTCACCAGCAACATCTCCATTGAATTTCAGCTTCAGGAAGAGAGGTTTCTTTTCAGCTGCTGATGTCGCTATTTTCTTGTTTGCTACGCACAAGTGTTTCTACAGGAAACCCCTGTGGATAACCCATTTCAATCAACATATTATGTATGAGCTCTAAGTCCTTGGTAATTGTATTAACTGAGCATATCCAGTTCCTCTTCACATGTAAATTTAATTACTGGATGCTTGTTGGTAAATAGCTCCAATAGTTTTTTTCCAATGTTCTGATCGATAGTAATGAAAGCACAATTAATGTAACGACAGTAGAAATGGAGCTTACCAATAACATCTTTGAGAAGTTTGCTTTTTAGTTTCACACGAAAAAAAATCTTCAAGGATAGGATCTAAACTGGAACCCATCGCTATACCACCATTTTGCCTATAATCTGTGTTAGTAAAGATAAAATAGACATTCGTTGTACATTTCAGAAGTAATTCTTTGAGACTAACCTCGGGAATTCCAATATTGATTTGTTTTTCAAGTAGTTGTTGGCACACAACATCAATAGTCTTAGTTAAAGGTACATTGGTGAACAGGGATCAAACATCTAGAAATATTATCCGTTTCTCATTTAAGTTCATATGTTCAACTTTGGAAATGAAATTTAAAAACGTCTTTCACACTTCTGTTGATGACTAATTTGTCTAAGGGATCTAGGATTCAATCTAGTGACTTCGCAGTCTTATGGTAAAGTGAATTATACAATATCTAAACCTGGACGAAGATGACCTGCCTTGTGAACTTTGGGTAAAACATAGAGTCTTGTTGTGTTCAGTCCAGTGGGTTTAAGTGAATCGTGTATGTCTGAAGTAAGTATTTCCTTATTTTTTAATTCCTAGAAGCTCTTCATTTATATAAATGTCTACCTTTATTATAACATTTGGAGATGTTCGTTTACAAAATAAATTAACAACAAAACTATTATAGTCGCATTTCAATAAGAAACACACACTCCTCTATCTCTATTCATTGCTGATTATGAGTTTGTGGTTAACTGTCAACACATAGTACTGATATATATTGTGTTGTGATGATTAACAACACTGTCAACATTTTGCAAACCATATCTTCTTATCCAGAAATTAATTACTCTAACACACATTATTTAAGTAGTTTGCAAATTCTGTTGAACATGAAGTTTAGGTTTATTTCACTTTCGGTATTATAAACACTTGGAACAATTGCAATTAATGGAAATATTGCATTTTTCTCTCGACCGTCAATCCAAACGAGATATAAATTACAATGACAGAACTGTTCATAGTATATTTCATTCATTATACTACTCCACTTTGTATTCCGGTGAGTGAAATGAAAAGGTTTTACACATCAAACCACCAAATATTTACTGCTGCCAGTGTTTTTGTCATCTAACTGACAGTGATAATTATATCAAAAGCCTCACTACAAATGTTTGCTCTTTAATCTATGTTTATTAGATGAAAATGATATACAGTTGGTTGATTATTTTCTTAGTGATAGTACTTGCTCTTGAACTGTAACATGAACAAATGTGCTCCATAACTGAGAATTCGTTTCAATCAAAATCACGTACTAAAATCACAGTTTTTGATTGAGATCATGTACCGCAATTTGGTGGATTGGTTGATGTTAGAAACTATCACCATTGGATGCCGGCTCAGTGGTCCAGTTGGTTAAGCGTTCGCGCGCGAGACCGAAGGCCCTGGGTTGGAATCCCGCGAGCAGGATCGTGGATGAGCACTGCTGAGTCGTCCCACAATAGGACGGAACGGCCGTCCAGTGTTTCCAGGTTTTCAATTGTGATGGTCTAACATCAATCGGTACATGATCTCAATCAAAAACTTAATAATCTCCACAACCCCTATACTAGTAAAATCACAGTTATCAAACACTTTATGGTATTCAAAATGTCATCAACGAAGCCATCTTTTAACCGTGATGATATCGTGAATCAGTCTTTGTTACCAATTAATGGAAATATCGCACTATCAGATGGTCCAATTCGAATTCGTTTGTTGGTTGATAACATCTGTAACTATCAAGAAATCGGGTTAATTTTTCAAGATAATATGTCAGATCAGGTTAATGTTTAAAAAAAGAATTGTTAGATTAAAAGGTCTCATGTGAAACATTTTGCAGTGAAATCGTTCAATCTGTAATATCACACACGAAAACGTTTCCTCTTTGTTCGGCCATACTTTGATTCAACCTTAAAAACACGAAGTTCAGAGAAATTATCTCTTCTCAACGAATTTCTTATCAAGCTGTACAATGCTATATATATATATATATATATATATATATATATATATATATATATATATAACCAAGACGATGTAATAAAAAATTCATAATACTACATTACGTAATGCAAATAATAACAATAGACTTGATAAGTTGGTAACGAATCATAACGTGAATGTAGTAAGATGATTAAACTGTTCCTTTCAATAGTTGAAATCATAAGTCAATTGAAGCTAGACCACCATGGGAAACCTGGAAGCACTGGACGGCCATTTCATCCTATTGTGGTACTATTCAGTGCTCGCGCGCGAGACTGATAGGTCCTGAATTCGAGTCCCACGGGGTGGGGTCCTTGATGCGCACTGCTGAGGAGACCCACAATATAAACTGTTTCTGTTATAAAAATTAAAGGTCGTAGTTGCGTATATCATAAAGTGATATCATGAGCAATTATGAATAAAATAATGAGAATATGAGACATAAGTAAAGGGAGAAATGCAGCAATTATAATAATAACAATAATAATGAAAATTAAGCTCAAGTTAACGATAACGATAGGAAGTACTTCTATCATACGCATAGTTCTTGCCTGAGGTCATGGATGGTTACATCTTCGGCTATTTATAGGAGTTGGTTATAAAGAAATCTAGGCAGATTTGGATCAATCGTATATACAACATTAAAATCAAACTGTTGATTGATAGAATGATTACAGTCGATTAGATGTTCAAGTATGGAACTCCTAACTGCTTTCCTCTCGCCCTTCTTGAACCATAATGGGATATGTTGCCATGGTTTATTAGGTTTTTCCCATTGTTGTGGTTCACACTTCTTCGAACGTTTAGCTGCATGCAGACATGACGATCAATGGCAGCATCTAGTTTCGATATCTTGATACATCGTGAGCCAATAAGCATAGCTTCGAGCCCATGGTTTCATATTGCTGATGGCATGATGGCCGCTATGGAATTGTTCCGAATTTTCGGGCATAATGTTTCTGGACCAACAAATCTGTGACAGAACATAATACATTAAATGATAATTGTGAGTGAGTCCTGCTGGCGAAAATATTAGGGCAGTTCTCCTTGAAGACAACGGTTCGAGAATTCTATGAGAAGATAATCCTCAACTTCTCTTAGCATCTCATTATCTTCCGTAGCTTCTTTGATGGCTCTGGAGGCGATTGGTAGACCATAAATTGCATCTTCTAATATTCAGTGTACTTCTGTTTCGGTCTCAATTGCTGCGACCAACGTATCTTGTTCTCGTTTCACTTGTGAATCAACTGAGTTTTCCCCCTCAGCATTCGTCGTACTGATGCGGTCACAGATCGAGTTTATGGAATGGTCTGCTATTTTCAGCCTATCTATCCAGTCACGTCCTAATAAGTCAAGTGATGAATTATTACTCCATTCTCACAGTGAATCTCACCGGCGATGTTTAACATTTCCCCGGATGAACTGTGAAGTGAATGTTGAATTGGATAGATTAGGTTTGAATCCTTTAGAATATGCTCTCGGTTGTTGAAGGTGTTCTCGAATTCGACGATGACATTATTTATGCTCTGCTCTATAACATGTAGTACAAAGATGATTAATCAATGGACTTCTTGTTAAACTCACTTTTGTATATTGTTTTATACTACTTTCGATATTAAGTAAACAGTTTGACTTCTGATAATATTGTAAAGTATGATGCTACACGTTTATTTGTTGTGTATTATCCGTAAGTATTCACGAAAATCAATCAGATTTATTGTATTTGTTATGGTAATTATCATCCTTTAACTTTTTTAACAGTTATTTTCGGCTTTGTTGCACTGAATATATCTATGTTTAAGTGCAAATTATTCCATATTTGTATATTCTTATTTCCAATGTTCGATTGTTCATAGTCATCATTAACATTCAGCACTGTCATTTATGCTACCACATATTGTGATCAATTTTTATGTTATCGTTACAGGTAGCCCAATTCGTTTTTAGAGATACGGATGCGTTCATTCCAACAGATACTTCACGACGTACGGTTAGCTAATAATGAAACAGTTCTTCAAATTATTGTTTGTTTTCCAACCTTGGTTTTATCCAACTTTCAGTTGTATATTTATTATTATTATTTGCTTTATTCGCTATTATATTTTTGGTACGATGTAGAATTGTCCACATAAAATTAGGGTCGTCGAAATAATTACTTGATCAAAAAGATGTAGAGTGCGAAATCATTTAAGAATAAAATAACCTGTAAACGCGTACCTGTGGTTACCTTCTCACCACCAGAGATTTAAACATCAACACACTACACAACAATCCACTGAGCTTAGTTAAGTATTAACTTCCACGAAAGATATGGAAATAAAATTGGTCATAGTACTGAGATATCTGGTCGTATGACACGAGTTTTAATATACTTTAAGTGATGAATACTCCAGAAGTTATTTCTGTTAATTTACGACGGTTTGTTAGGCTTCAGTAAATGCTGTTTCACTAAATTGATGATCACTATTAACTGACCCAATAGTTCTACTTCATTTGCTCGTTGATATCGCAACACATTAATCCACAAGTGGTAGGCTGACAGTGACTGTCATTGCTACTATACATTACTTTTATTCATAACTGATAAGTCTTGTTGATTGAACGCTATATTCGTTTCCTAAGCTACTTTGGTAACTGGCAAGCTAGAACTACACAGCGACCTGAACATCAGAGAGAAGACGCAAATTATGAGAGTAATACTTTACTCTAAGGTTCATCTTTGTACAGAAAAACACGGGTATTTATAGATGTTAACATTTGTAAAATTAACATAATATTTCGGCCAATCCGTTAACGACATATTAGTCTACTGACCAATAGTAGCACGCCGCATTGGAATTCTAGAATGTTCCATCATGCCCTGATTGGCTAGGACTCTTCGGCTCGTTTAGGGCCTCTGGAGGCTCCGTTGCAGTTCTCAGAAAGCCGACTCAACAATAACAGTATATCAGCTGATAATATAATGATGTATACTACTGTATTTATTCCTAATAGAAAGTGAAATGCCTGGAGGCAAAAAGTTGAGAAAATCGAGAAGAGATGGAACGTGAACAGAGAGTGAATAATGTGGTAACACAGGGACAGTCAAGCCTGAGACATTTGATTGACATTTTCAAAATGAAGTATTTACAGTATAGTTCCGCCTGTATCTCATCTAGAGTTATTGCCGGTTCCAAGCACGGGTAAAGGAGGTGTGTTGGGTATGGGGTTAGCGACCCCATCCCGTTGAAAACTAACTTGCTAAAATGCGCTAATCAGAAAAAATAACTCAAACCGTTTAAACTCAACCCAAGGAGTAAGAAGGTCTTCATCTAGATGGACTATTATTATTATTATTATCAGCTTTATTCAATATAATATTTTTGGTACAATATAGAATTCTCAGCGCAAAGTATTTCAACAAGTTTCCGTTTCTTTCTTCTTGGTCGGTCCTGGCGATAAATATTGAGTGATCCCCGGTTAGATGTAAGCATTTCAGTAAATGAACATCTGAATAATGTGCATTCTTTTTGTTGTATATTGCCAGCAACGAAAATGAGGAGATACAGTCTGGCAGTACTGGGAATCAGCGAAACCCATTGGACCCAAGCTGAACAACAAATGCTAAATACGGGAGAGATGCTGCTGTCCCTCATTAACAAAGAGGAAGGTGCTTCACATACTCAGGAAGTTGCTCCAATGCTTTTCAAAGAGGCACGAAATGTACTTGTAGGATAAGAATCTCACGGATCCAGAATCATCAAAGCATCATTCAAAACAAAGAAGGAGGGGATCACAATGAATATTATCCAATGTTGTGCACACACCAATGATAGCAACGACGACATCAAAGATCAATTCTATGAGCGACTGCAATCAATCATAGAGAAGTGCCCAAGAAAGGACCTCACTATTCTGATGGGTGATCTAAACGCCGAAGTCGGGATAGGCAGCACCAGATATGAAGATATCATGGGACGATATCGACTGGGAGAGAGAAACGAAAATAGAGAAAGATTTGCAAATCTGTGTGCATTCAACAAAATGGTCACAGGCGGCACAATACAGTTACAGGTCACCAACTAGTTGTGGACAAGATGAAACTAGAGCTAAAGAAACACTGGACAACTGGAGAAACAGCACTACCATGATTCAATACAGCCTTCCTACGAGATACTAAGAAATTCATCGAATTCAAGATAGCTCTCAACAACAGGTTCCAAGCCACACAGGATCTACTATAGGAAGAAGAAACTACTATGGAGGACACCTAGAAAGGCATCAAGGAAGCATTAACTTCAACGTGTCAAGAGGTTCTGGGCCTAAAGAAATACTATCATAAAGAGTGGATCTCTATAGAAACTCTAGACAAGATCAAAGAAAGGGAGAACATGAAGACAGCAAATAACAACAGCCGAACACGAGCAGAGAAACTCCAAGCACTAGCTGAGTACATAGAAACAACAAAGCATGTGAAGAAGAGCATTAGAGCCAACATTTAGAAATAAGTGGAAAAACAAGCAACGACGGCGGAAAAAGCTGCAAGAGAAAGAAATATGAAACAGGTTTGTGATACAACGAAGAAACTAGCAGGGAAATATAGTTGACCAGAGAGACCGGTCAAGGACAAAGAAGGCAAGCAATTCACCGAAATTCAACAACAGCGGAACAGATGGGTAGAATACTTCGAGGAACTCCTGAATAGGCCGGCTCCAATGAATCCACCGGACATCGACGCAGCACACACACATCTCCCTATAGATGTCAACCCACCAACGACGGAAGAAATCAGAATGGCCGTCAGACAAATCAAGAACGGGAAAGCAGCAGGACCCGACAACATACCAGCTGAAGCACTGAAGTCAGACATCGAAGTAACCACGAACATGCTTCACCTTCTATTCAAAATGATTTGGGAGGAGGAACAAGTGCCGACGGACTGAAAAGAAGGACACCTCGTCAAGATTCCAAAGAAAGGAGATCTGAGCAAATGTGAAAGCTACAGAGGCATCACACTACTGTCATTACCAGGGAAGGTCTTTAACAGAGTGTTGCTGAACCGGATGAAAGATGCAGTAGACACTCAACTTTGAGATCAACAAGCTGGATTTCGTAAGTATCGGTCGTGCACAGACCGAATTGCGACACTACGGATGATCGTCGAACAATCAGTTAAGTGGAACTCGTCACTGTGCACCAACTTGATTGATTACGGAAAGACATTTGAAAGTGTAGATAAGAGAACGTTATGGAAACATCTTCAACACTATGGAGTTACTGAGAAGATTGTCAATAATATCAGGAACTCATATGATGGACTACAGTTCAAAGTCGTGCATGGAGGACAACTGACAGATGCATTCTAAGTAAGGACCGGAGTCAGACACTGCTGTCTACTCTCTCCCTTCCTCTTTCTTCTGGTGGTCGACTGGATTATGAAGGCCTTGACATCTCGGGGAAAACACATTTTCAATGGACAGCTCACAACCAATTAGACGATTTTTACTTCGCAGATGACCTGACCTCCTATCGCATACACATGAACAAATGCAGATAAAGACAGCCAGTGTAGCAGCAGTCTCTGCATCAGTAGGCCTCAGCATACATAAGGGGAAAACCAAGGTCCTCAAATTCAGAGCGGAGAACAGCAATCCCATCACTCTTGATGGCGAAACTCTGGAAGATGTAGAATCCTTCGCATACCTGGGAAGCATCATGGATGAACAAGGAGGTTCAGATGCAGACGTAAAGGCGAGGATTGGCAAAGCAAGGGCCGCATTCCTACAATTGAAGAACATATGGAACTCAAAACAACTTTCAACCAATATCAAAATCAGAATCTTCAATACGAACGTCAAGACAGTTCTACTGTACGGAGCTGAAACTTGGAGAACTACAACAACAACCATCAAGAAGGTACAAGTATTTATAAATAGTTGTCTACGCAAGATACTCAACATCCATTGGCCGGATACCATCAGCAATAGCCTTCTGTGGGAGAGAACAAACCAACTTCCAGCTGAAGAAGAAATTAGGAAAAGACGATGGAAATGGGTAGGACATACATTACGCAAATCGTCAAACTGCATCACGAGACAAGCCCTAACTTGGAACCCTGAAGGGAAGCGGAAAAGAGAAATGCCAAAGAACACATTGCGTCGGATAATAGAAGCAGATATGAAAACGATGAATTACAACTGGACGGAGCTAGAAAGGATTGCCCAGGACAGGGTTGGATGAAGAATGCTAGTGAGCGGCCTATGCTACTTCACGAGGAGTAATAGGCGTAGGTAAGTAAGTAAGTAAGTGTAAGATTTTACAAATAGATTCTGTAATGTTGTGACCAAATACATTTGGTTGTCCCCACTGGTATTCTTGTTCACTACAATATTGCTAACACTTAAAAAATGAACATAACTTTTACAATCAGCGTATATAACTTCCATGTCATTTTACGTAGCTTGTGAATTGAGAATTGTGGTTTACGTGTACCTGACATTTGGTATCATAAACGCTTTTAAGATTGCAATAACAAAGATTCGTTATGTAGATGAGGTTTATATTTACAATAATTAGTCTATTAAGTTTATTTACACGCTTTCCTTACTATACAAATGTGTCTTCAACATTACATCTAACGAAACTCAATCATGTAACTAATTTGATCTCATTTCGTAATTATGATTTAAATATCACATGTTGTAAGCAACTGACAAGAACTAAACGAAATGTAACGGATTCTGCTAAAATTTTTGTTCTTGTTCTCTTCAAAATGATAAAGGAATCAAGTGCATTGTTGACGAGTGCCAAATAAGATGAAACGGCCGTCCAGTGCTTCTTGATTTTCCAAAACGTTTTTCTCATGAAACAGTAATGAGATAGTGAAAATGAAAACTATGTAATTAGTCTACAAATGTAGTTGTGACGTAATAATTTCATTAATGATTATATAATTGAATGTTATTTACAACAGGTTTGAACTGTTTCACAATTATTTTTAATATTCTCTACCTTTCATTTATTTAAATAAATCTAATAGTAAATGCATTGACGATATTCTAACTCAAAGTCTACAACTCAATCATTTAGAGTATAAGCTCTTCATTGGTAATTCAACAAATGTGCTGTATAGTTCTAAGTTCATTTCAGTGTAGAGAAATACATCGATTGTTGCTGTCGAAAATCAGTGATTTTTTCAATCTTCAACGCAAGATTTACATCGTGTTATGAAAGTGGCATTTAGTTTTATGATAATCAAATATCATGGAATTGCTAATTACGGCCTCTGAACATAATCACTGTGCTTGTAATGAAATCTGTCTTTCAGAAAGCAGATTGGATCAATGTGATACTAAAGAGTTGGACAGATACAATCATGTAAAGAAAACTATTTTGAATAAAATACAGTGAGTATTGTAGCCAATGCACCATCGACATGATAATCTAATGAAAATGTATCCCATCCAGTCAGTATCTTGACCTGCTGATATATATGCAGTAAATGAACTCCCAAATGTTGAAGGATTTGCGGTTGCTCATACTGTGTATTAGACTCGCGTATAGTTGTCTTCGACATACCACTTAATCGACTAATTAGTATTTGTGAACACGATTCATTTAAATTGGAATCTAACAAATCCACAAAATGTCGAATAAAATCCCCATGTCCTAAGTGTGAAAATTGTCTTGTAGCTCTTAAATGATCTAAACAATTATAACATTCTATCAATGTTTCTAATAAATGTTGACTAGTTCGTTTACATACAGTAGATATCATTTGATCAAATGACTGATCCACATCTTGCTCCAACCTTGATTCAACCTTTTCTGAATGTGTAGGATAGATAAATTCACGATTTTTAATGCTTTGTTTTTCTCCATAAACATGAATTAAAATGCTTATCGGCTTATTAATGACAACAATACTATTAGTTTAGTTTGTCACACGAAAAACGACTTATTTCCACTGACGTACAGGCTTAAACAAAGAATTCTTGATATGGATTGTTCAGATGACCATTATAAGTTCATTGATCAATAAAACACAAGAAACTGGAGACGATACTTGACATGAAATGTCACTTCGGGGTCTCCATGAAGTGTATAAGCGAATGCTTCACACGCAAATGCTCCACCTCTCAAACCACGACATATATCATATAAGCTGGCTTAAAATCGAAATCTCGACGAATAGTGCGTTTACCGCGTCTTCTTGTCTGAAATGAAAATGGTTTTCCTACAATGGTAACATGAAGGACAATTTCAACATATGTTAGTGCAAAAGACATCTGTTAGACAGCTGTATTTAAACTTGGTTACAGTTTATCAACAAGCAAAAACCAAACCATGAGCAAACAACATGGAAACCGTTGCATTTGGAAGAGCGTTAAACAAATACACAAAATTGTGAAATACTGCCACAATGACTGAGGTAAGGTGATTATGATGATAAATACAATAAATTTTATAAGTATATATAAATATCACAGGTTGAAATCATGAGTCAATTGAAGCTAGACCACCATGGAAAACCTGGAAGCATTGGACGGCCGTTTCGTCCTAATATGGGACTCCTCAGCAGTGCGCGTGGTGCGGGATCGTGGATGCGCACTGCTGAGGAGTCCCATACCAGGACGAAACGGCCGTCCAGCGCTTCCAGGTTTTCCATGGTGGTCTAGCTTCAACTGACTCATGATTTCAACCTGTGAAATTTCTAAAACTCTCCACAAAACCCATTCTGATATGTAAATATTTCAGAATAATACATGACAAACTAGCGTTACAACATAAACGCAGAAATTGCCGGGGACACAACTATCTACTGAATATAAATAAGTAGTATAAGACACTTTGCAAAAGAGTTATGTGAGGTGAATAAGGTCAGAGAATGTAAAATGGACATTTCACAATCATTTATAAAAGTAATATCGCATGTTTCACAAACTTTTGTCTGAAAAAACGTTCCGAACTTAATCAAATTTACAATATGTAGAAGGACATGACACAAAACGTATGAATGTACAGAGTTAATATAAATGTGTGATTATATGATTTAATTTAAAGCAATTAGTCCCTTTTATAAATTTCGATAGAACAATAAGACGGAGTTGATCTGAAAAATGTGATGTATTTGCGCTACATATTTCGAACAATCTGGTCACACATATACTTGTCAAGGCATTTTTATATGAAAATTAATAAAGGTCAATAAAGGTCAAACAAATAAAAGTACAATTAAAATAACTAAGGGGAGAGAAAGAATAAGAAATTGTCGCGTTATCCTAGGCCATAGAATGACTTAAGGATTACCAAGGTAAATTCAAGATTACGACAAATTGTTTTAGTACACATAAGGGGGGTTTAAATTTACGAACAGCCAAGGCTTCAATAAACTTAAGAATTCGACCTTGACAATTTCTATACAACGTTCTAAATGCTGCATTAATGTTAATTTTGTGCCCCGTCTCAATTATGTGTTTTGCTATCGATGAACTTGGTTTTCTACCTCCTACATTGATCGGATCATTTGACACACACTGATTTTGAAGCCATCAAGGCACATGTTCATTTACTCTTGATTACAATGTTCGATTACTCATCCCTATGTATGTGTCCACACAAACATGTAAATTGGTACACACAATGGGATGTGACGTAATCATTAGTGCATTGTTTGGGTCTATTAGGAATCATGGCCTTAGACTTTTCAATCACTACCAACTGAGCAGCATAATACGTATTCTCAATGGCTCCTTTCAATCTCTGCCTTAAAACTATACTGCTTAATTCGCCTCTATATGGTAGATTGATATAAACCTTTTTCTTTGGCACTGAATAAATTAGAGGTCTTGGCATTAACTGACTTTTGCACCTATTAATAAACTTGAGTGGATAACCATTTGCAATTAAAGTGTCAGTCAGTAACTTTTCATCTTTTTCCACCATATCAGAGGTACATATTCTTTGAGTCCTCTTAAAGAGGCACTTAACTAGACCTCTCTTTTATTGCAATGGACAGAAACTATGGAAATTTAAGTATTGTCCCGTCCAAGTTGGTTTCCTATACACGGACCGTCTAATAGCGCCATTATCCCTTCGACTTGAAAGTATGTCTAGAAAGGCTAATTGACCATTACTTTCTGGTTCATGTGTCATCACAATATCATTTTGAACAACATTGAGTTTATCCAGTAATCGGTAAACATCAAAATCCTTATCACATATAATTAGAATATCGTCCATATATCTTCTGTATAGAGTTGTCTCACCAATGAGGTCACTCGTCATATTTTCCACATATGACATCAATACCTCAGCTAAGAGAGGCCCTAAACGGCTACCCATAGCTACACCATCAACTTGTCGAAAATATTCACCATCAAACGTAAATTGAACATTAGCTGTACATAATAAAAGTAATTCTTTCAAGGTAGTAAGGCAGAGTAGAACAGATGTTTTAATTCTTAGAAGTCATACTTATATTCAGTTCATGCTTACTATCCGAAAGATGTCCGAAAATCGCACTTATATAGGCATTTATCTCGTCCAGCCGTATGGTCCTAGCAAGGAGTTCAGAAACTATTTGAATAGTGTTGAGGCTTCTTTGCTGTGCCATCTTTATTCTTGAATCTCTACATCTTGAGATCTCATCTCTCTTGAACAGAAGATGGATGAAGATAGTATTTTACTAACAGCTGGTTGTTTGCCATCTTAAGGGTTTTATTTTCCATAGTTCTTGATTAATTTCTTCGGGTAGTCGCTTTTTATGAGGTTCTTTTCTAGATTAGCCAATTACCCATTTATTCTATTATTTAAACATAAAATTGCAGAACAATTAAAATGTGATCAGATCAGACATCATTTCGAACTGATAAGGCGATATCTGTTATAGAATAACGACTATGTCGTTCATGTTTCTTCCTTCGTCAATGGTTATTACATATTTATCTTAAGTAAACGCGATAATATGTAAAATATCAAAAGCATTTATAAGATGTAATCAACACAACTATTTAAATTACTAGCAGTACAATCCAGGACTCGCGTTTTGTGACTTATGGCAATCCATACAATATGCACATATGACAATAAGAGATTGGTCAATTGAAATCCAAAACATCAATAGGAAGATTTCAACCAGCAATACAAAATATAAATAGTTTACATCTCTTATTTAAGTGGATTGAATAGATTTGAAAATGCATGTAATTCAAGTAATTTAGCGAATGAGTCCAAAAAGTGACCAGATTAACATCGCTGTTTGTTATGTCGGAATATCTTATCACTAATACTTGTAAAGTGATGACCCACTGCACTTCACATGATGCGAGAGTAAGAACACAAAGACTAATAAAAGTGAAGATTTATTAACCCTAACAACATTCACTTATATGCTGATTTGTATACACATTTTGATTAATAATTAGGTTAAAATCACACATATGAAAAATACTTACGGTAATAAATCACATTTTACATTTCATTATGAGTATAGTTCATGTTAACTCAATACAGGAATATCGTATGTTATACAGAACAAAATATCACAACGGGAAATAGAAACAGAAACCACATTGAGTAATCATCACATTGAATTGAAAAACGTCAGTCAGCTACAACGTAGGACCAGGCATATATATGTAGCGGTCCAAGTTGGCATACCACATTAACATCAAACAGAATTAATGTAGAACAAAAATCATAATTAGTAAGTTAACCTAATTTTAACTTTCCATCCCGTCACATCAATCACTTCTTGTTATGTGTGGTGTGACAAAGCGAAGGTGTCAATCAAATCAATTGCCATAGTTTTTTTTAGATATCTGTCATTTCATATTACAGATTTGATTTAGCAGGTGATTAATCACTAATTCATGACATGACTATTCTGTTATTTTGATAACAGTTCCAAAGAGATGCATCCAATAAACAGTAACCGACGTGTAAGTCGTGTGGAAAATACTAGTTGTAGTTTCGCTGCGTTAAAAGTCCTTTGAATTGATCTACGACCAATAATCACTTCGAGGTTGCAAAATAAATTACCTAGACTAGCCACCTCCTTCTGTATCTATCAATTCAACTCCTCCTGTGGAGCAAGTTATATTGGCAGGTGTTCTAGGAATTTGAACATTCGGGCTCGTGAGCACCTACCCGTGTGGTTAAGCAAAGGTGTTGTCAAAACTGTTAACAGCTCCATCTTAGACCATTTAGTCCAAACAGGACATACAGCCAACATGGAGCAATCTTTTGCAATAGTTTGTCGTGTCAACAGCAGTCTACCTAATTCCGTCAGACTGCGAATCCTACAGACGGCTGAAGCAATTGCTATTCGGATCAAAAAGCCAGAGCTTTGTTATTATTGTCTTTACACTTGATAACCCCTTTTTGAGGGATTTATTCAATATCCACCCCTGAATCTACTATATTTGACCTAATCATTTTACATATTACGCAATTTCCGATTTGTAATCACAATATTCTCTCTCTCTCTCCCTCTCTCTTACCCCATGTTGACCATATTTATTCTGATCATGATTTATCTCACAATTTCATTTCGCTTATAAACTGATTCAAGTTAACAACTTCATATTAGTCAGCCCCAACATTAACGGTTTTATTTATATAACAAACAATTCCTGATTCACATATTACAATTTCCAAATGATGGTGTACTCTCTGCCTTAAATCTGGCCAATTTTATGGATTATTAATCTGGATTTATAATTGTAGAACCTGATGAGAAATTATTGAAAAGAATATTCTTCGTTCATACAAATGTTATTTATTTATTACAGAATCCAGATTGCTTTCCATTGCTATCGCATTGAAAAATGTCATAAAATGAAGCTATTGATGTTTCAATCATAATATGGCCGACCTAAATTTAAACCATTGACTGATTTAGGATTTTTGTCTTTAAAATTTCCCAAACTTGAATGCGAAAATTGTCTATATGAAATACCTACATGTGAATGAATAAAAACGGCAAACATATGAAATCGAATCGAATTATGGAAAAGATCTACATTTTTTGTTTATCCAAAAACTACAGTAAACTCGTCGGTGGATAACTGTTTAGAAACGTCTATTCATGCTTTTGGTATGCATGGATTTTGTGACATACTTATAAATTAATGCAACAAACTAATGAATCACTTCAAATAAAATTCCTATCAAAATTACATCCATCCAAGTTAATCCATTAGTTATATTGATTATCTAGTCTAAGATAATTGGCTGAAGATAGATAATCAGATTTCTGAAAGAAGTGCAGCGATGCCTATGTATATGCAGACGTTCCATTCTGTTCAGATACCAATTCTTCACTTTAGCAATAATTTAATTTACTATCAACTAATTTCTGATATTTGTTTTAATTGTGTTTTCAAATATTCGAAGCGATCAGTCCGATTGTCATATATAGATGAAATAAGAAGACAGAGTTTATTAAAAGTACGTGATATATGAGCAAAGTCTTATCCGAATCTTCTGATCCTACATTAACTTCTAGTGTTTTCTATTTTGAAAACCAATAGAGTCGGATAGACAATAAGGAACGTTAGAAATATAGTTATTAAGAAAGTCTTTACTTAGATTAATACAATTGAATTAATTATTAACAAATTAGATACAAATTCAGTGCAATCTGTTTATGAAGACAAAGAGGAAGTTCATTTGTCTAATGCTTGAACAAACATTTGTATTCACCTTCTAAACAACATCATAAAGATTGATTTCTAGTTTTCTCAACGGTTATTATCAAATAAGTGTTAAACTATATTTGTTCATAACTTACTCGTATCTGCCCCTTAAAATGATTTCGTGCGACCATTGAAATATAGTTAGAAACAAAATTACTGACAGATTTCTATTATCTGACTCCAATGTACATGTATCAGCATAAACATGTGAATGAATATGCGAAAAACTGTTGTAACTCCGCCTGAAGCCAAACTATGATTTGACTGTATGATTGCCTTCTGAACGAATGGTGGATTCCGAGTCGAACTAATGCGTTAATGAGTCCACATTCATTTTAACATACCTGTGGATTGAATCATTAATTATCCCGCACCTCTTTCAATTTACTTTTCATTTGGAAAGTGTGTGTTAAATGCTTATAGTTAACCAACCATTATTTACAAATGCTACACTCATCTCTGACGTTGAATAAAGAAATATGAGTAGAACTGTGTGGAAATAATATAGATCACCAGTATAACAAACACAAATTTGATACGTATACTGAGTCATCGAGCATCTAAATAATTACGTCTTCGATTGGTTCGTCCATTTCAGACGAGAATCTGGAGAAAAATCGTGGTCATCGAGTATTTTGTGTAACTGATATTCTTTTCCTCACTGGTAATACCACTCATTATAGCTATCATATAAGAGTTCATTCAAAACAGCCAACTGTTAAATGAACCATGAATTGAAAAACAGTCAGTGAATCTGTTATTCAAGTACCTATTTACTACAATCAAGAACATGAACATTGTGAATGTTACATTATGGACTAATGTGCTTATAAAGTTTACCTGATGCTGATATGAACATATATAGAATTCTGATTCAGCCTGTGAATGTACAAACCAAAAAGATAACTAATTTTACCATTCACTTTAACTAAAATTAATACGTTACTTGGAATCTGACAATAAACTCTGTTTATGTTGGATACCCGTAAACGAAGTCACAAAATCACGCCAATCCTAATGCCCTAGCGTTTGCACTAAACTATAGAGAAACTATATCGACTAAACAGAAGTGCTGATTTAAACCGAATGTAAGCTTAAAAGCAATAGTACAATCAAGTATTTATAGATCAATTACAGATCATCATATTGACTCAAGTCACTAACTAGTGAGTGAAATACATATAAAAGTAACTGACATTAAAAAGTCAAATAACATCATACAATACAGTTATCAGTGCACAGTGCTTCAGTGTAATCACAACTGACAAACGTGATTAACTGAATCACCTAGTTTCAGTTTGTTTTGCTTTAGAAATCTCAGATGTCAGAAAAAAATGAAGCAACTGATGAATCTCTTATGTTATATGAATTGTCTCAAAATAAGTGAATAATATCAAAGGGCAATAATAAATGTCACTATGTATTCGGTAAAAGTTATTCATGCAAACGTTTCATGAAAACTCAAAAGATGAAATCTGTGATCAGTGTGTTGAATGTTGAAATATACCAGTCAATCCAACACATCCGGTTTGAATACGTAATTACAGACTGCTAAGGAAACAGAAATTCGTGGAAAGTTGGTTCATCGTAATGAATTTATTACACGCTCTTATCGTAAATAAGTACTATTTTTAATACATAAATTATTGCATACACATTAAGCGATGAAAGTTACGTGTGGGAATGCAAACATGTTTTACGATTAACCTAATCGTTGACAGCTGATAATAGTAGGTTCTACTCACACTTCGCCAATGTGAACACTTGTACGTCTTTCATATAGACAAATTTCGCATTGAAGTTTGGGAAAGTTTAAAGACATAAATCATAATCTAGTCTGTTTTACACCGTTGGTCGGTCACCTGATGATGGCTTCAGTTTGTAGGCTTGTTCAATGAGATAGCATTTGAAAGCGCTTTGAATTCTCTAACAAAAAAACTGCCTTCGAGCTGATTGCCTAACATGTTTATTTCCTGCTTATTTCTTCTACCTGAAAATCAAGCCTTTAAACACAAATCATATAATTTTCTTCGACTTCCTCTCTTCGTTTTGTCGATTGTAATTCACATAAAATTAAAATGACCAGCTGTAAACAATTTGCTTAGGGATCAAATGTTCAGGAATGTCAAGATGACAGCCGTCGAGTTCGAAGGTGAAGCAAATCAAATTGATAACAAGGCATGAAGTTCAAATGAATAGTTTGACATATTAAAAAACCGAAATGGCTATTCGGATGAATAATAATTGTCTCATCTGGAGCCAAAAATAAACAAACTACACAACAATTACATTTTTTTATGTTTGGGTAATTGTTACCCAAAGGCGTACATGAAGCTGCGCAGATACTATGAAGTCATATGAGATAGATGGTTGGACTCAAGCCAGTGTGCTAGTAGTTATATCAGATTTTAGTTGGTCTTAGTTTGATTAGTATTAATTAGATGTATACTGAGTTCTATTTTAAAAGAGATTTGGATTTTATGAAACATTGATTGCAATAATCCATTAAGGATATTTATGAAGGTGGATGATATTATCACAATTATAATTTTATATTTACATCAGCAAATGCTATCATCACTGCTGCTAGATGTGATAACGTAATTTCATGGCAGCTAATTGTTCCGCGTATTCCCTAAACGCTATTCAAATAACTAATCCTGGGTATACTAACCCGTTTGACTGAGAAATACTTCACTACAAATTGTGTAAACAAGAGTCCCATTCACGTAAGAATGTGACTATCAGACAGCGCTTGTAAACATTACTGTTTTCATTTTTCATGATCTACATTTTTGAATTGAGTAATATCAGGCTGAATATAGATTATTTCGCAGTTGAAATTCACAATCTTATTTATTTAGTTTTCCAACAAATATTTATTCGGGAGTTTATTATGTGAAAATTGTAATAGATATCGTGGATTAGTGGTACTTTATTCTTTATCGGTAAACAGTTAACCGTTTTGTTGAATTCTACATTACAATCATTTAGAATTCCAGCAATGTCTTTAGTTAACTAACACTTTAAATATGCAAATTATTGCAAAACATTATATTTCATCAACAATATGAACAGATTCGAGCCATAAATACTGCACTTTGACCACAGTTTATCAGTGTTCCACTTTTGTGGCTTCATACTGTATCTGATGTAATGATACTATTTCTGTCCTAATTGAGTGATTATACACACTGTTTATCAACTGATCAACTTGCTTCATTCAATAAAGTTTACTTAATTAGTTCACTCACAGATTATATATTGTCCATCAGATTAGCTTCATTCGTGGATGCGCGCTGCTGAGGAGTCCCATACCAGGACGAAACGGCCGTCCAGCGCTTCCAGGTTTTCAATGGTGGTCTAGCTTCAACTGACTCATGATTTCAACCTGTGAAATTTCTAAAATTCTCCACAAAACCCATTCTGATAATAATAAATAAAACTTATACTTAAAGGTCAATTGTTCATCAGTTGCAAAGATGTTCTGAATATTCAGTTTACAATTTTATGCACACACTGTCATCTATCTCACACTTATTCTGTCTTCCGAGCATAATCTCTCGGCTAAGTTGATATTATACAATAGACGATCTCAACTTCATATAACGTTAAACTACAGAATGTCAGGGAGTGGAAAATAAGAATATCTTGACAGAATCTAAAGCAAGATCAATCTTAGGTGAATTTAGTAATCTGATCCAACTTTCCAGGTTAATAAAAAAACGTAAATTCGTTGATGTGTAATGCCTTTCATATTCGTGAACTGAAGTGAATGGATATATTTCATTACTTGTTTGATTGCGAACTGTTTCATCAATATTGCCTTCAATTTAGACATAATTTTCTGAATATGACATACTAGATGTTTCTGTGAACCTGTTTTTACCATATTTCTAAATTACATAAGGGTAATCAACTGAACGAACTGCTATTTAAGATTTCAGCACCAAACAGTTTCCATTATATTACTTTATTCATCAGCAGTGTACCATTCCAAAATTTACATTAAGGAACATAGAGACCTCATTATTACTATTCATACTTCAGAGTGAAAATATCAAATGAATATCTGAGTGATTGAACTAACTATAACCTCAAACGTTCTTTATTATCGTTTATTCCAGTGGCTAACTACGAACCTAGTTCACCATTCTAATCAACTTCATTTTGGCAATTAAGCTAACAAAAGGTCTCCCTCAGAAAAAAACTAGTTTGTGATGGTACGAGATAACCATCAACTTGCCGAGTAAATTTCCATTTGTACAATTTTATTTACCACAATTTTGTATCACTGAAGTCAAGAAATGATGCCGAAATCCGCAGGTTTAACTGACTAACGTATGTTATCGTTATTTTCTTGTCGTTATACTTCAGTAGGCCACAGAACGAAGTCTGTTATTGTTTCAAAATATTTACTTTAAAAAAATTTTAAAAGTGAAATGATGCAATATGATTTTTAGTTATCATTTTGGTAAAGGTTAAGTCAAACAATGAATAGTTAATATGTATAATCATATGAATGTTTGCAAACTTTGAATCAACGCCTTCCTAACTCCTAAATTCAATGAAAAATAATGTACAGTGACACGAATATGTTTATAAACATTGGAAAAATATATAAATATATAAAATATATAAATCTACACGATGCTCAATTCATTCGAAATTATTGGAAAATATGATTCAGTGGAGAATTAAGGGGCATTTTAAAAGCTGTTTGTATAAGATACTCCAATTTTTATGAAACAATCCATAAAGTATTGGGACTAAATTGTTGTTCGGCGAATGAAATTTAATTATAGATTCACATTAGGCCGAACAAAATTGCACTAAGATTAAACACAAACAGCTCTCAGGAGGAAAAAAACATATGTTTGTGTAAGGGAACGATAAAAACACTTGGTGATGTTTCCAAATATTACCATAGAAGTTTATCGAGTAACGCCAGTCTATCATTTTATATATTTCTAAGATTTCAGTCGTTGAAATAAGCGTGTTTTAAGGAGATGCTCAAGAAAAGTTATACAACGTTTTCTTTCCCAGTGTTAAAATCAGTGGTTGGGGTTTCAATACTCAACCATTATTAGCCAAAATTGTATTTGCTCAAGCCAAACTCGAGATCGTTTCATCAGTTTAGTGGAATAAAAACATGAAGAGTTTCAAGAGTCATTAAAATCTCAAAAGCTTACCATCAACTAGTGATATATAAAATATCGTAAAAGTACATTTTCAGATGCTTTTCATCAAAAGTAGAAACTATTTAACAAAATGAATTCAACTATTCAACTTGATAAGACACATTTCTTATCGATTAAGTATCTTTGGAATTTGTAAAGAATTTATTCGCATATGAGGTTTTCGTAGATTTTTACACCATGGATAATGTCATCACTGGAGCTGATGTGATTATTTAGTGACTGAATATAACAGTTACTGGTGAAAAATTAAACATAAATAACAGCTTGTTTTCCATGCATGTATTCATATATCATTGTAAAGGTGTCTAAGTGAACCTTATCAAAATGTCAGAATAACTTGAAATTCAATTTACCTCGGTTGGATCAACTTTCTGTAATAGAAATAGTAAGTCATACACATTACAACTGTAAATATTGTTAAAGCCAGATTTTTAAATTATATCGATTAAAATAAATTAGAAATGTAAATTCCATGCAATTGAACTTTAGAATCTCTTCAGATGATGAAATTCACTAAATATGGAGCACTAGTATAACTGTACTTTTGAATATTAGATTTCGTTTAAGGCGCTAATTAAAATACTGATCTGCTCTTCGCTTTAATGATAACGTTGATTTTGGGTAAGCAGTCGACGACTTCAAGTCCACTGTTTGTTTGTATTCTAATTATTTTTTCGTCATAGTATTCTATGGATTACTTTCTTATTTCTTGAGTTATATTTGTTTATTTATTAAGATCAACGACTCTTTACAGTTCAAACTTATACTAGAAGTTTCGATTTCAACCATCAGTAATAGGTATCCATCGTTACTGTTGTTGTTTTCTAAATATCTAATACTGTTGGATGTAACAATAACCAGTCTAACCAGAAGTTAAACGTGTACGTGTTAGACAAGATGGAAAATTTCTCTTAACCAGTTTAAATGTTGGATAGAATACTGAAGCGAAATTAGGTGTTCAGCAATCAGGATGTGAAGCAGGAACATGGTCATGAAAGGTTTTAAGTATGAGGTTGCTCTAAGTAATACAGAAGGTTAAAGAAATAACAATTTGCAACATAATAAGTTATTTATCTAGACAAATTGATACAAACTGTCCTTTGAAACAATGGAAAACAGGTTTAATTGTATGAAATAACGGAGAACGTACCTCTAAATTTTTATTTTCTCCTGCTTGATGCTGAACAGGAAATAAAATAAATATAAACGAGACATTTCGTAACTTATATACAAATCTTCATCCAAATAAAAGGTGTACACATTGTTATTTTTAACATTATAATATGGACTGGATGGTTTGTTTAATACATGGATAATTTATGAACTATTTGTTCATAAAAGGTAATTTTTTTCTTTATTCGTTTCTCTTGAAAAACACTTAAAACAGACTACCGACTGAAATGTTTTCTTAATTGAGATGTCTCCATAATAAGTTACTTGTTCTCCACACTTTATCTGAATAAAAAACCCAAAGAACCACTTCATATTCAATGTAGATTAAATTTACCTAAATTGTGTGAAACAACATTTCGACTGATGTACATCTATCGTCTCAAAAGGTTGCTTGGTGGTAAAGGGTTAAATCAAATTCTGAAATGTACTAAGAAGCAAATGAGTAAAATGAATGTCATTCAATTGTAGTGAAATATTGTGTTTTCGTACTTATTCAGTTATAACTTTGAGAGTATTTTAAAAAAAAAGCTTTTCATGATTTAAGTCAACACAAAATTCTACCATACAAACGTACCACTTTGTCGAATAGTTGTCCACTAAAATAGGTAGTAAACGTTATTGATAATAAAATCGCGAAGTGACTAATCATAGTAAAAATGTATTCACTCATGAAGTGACTAAACAATCCAAAATAAATCAAACCATTGATGTCCAACGGTACTATTCGAGCTTATTTTGGTAATTTTATGTTTTATGCAAACTTGTAATTTATTAAAACATTAACGCGATAAAGCGTTTTTAATGTTTACAGAGTATGTCATGCAATGTCCTTCGTCTTATTATCAAATGTGATATTGAAAACTGAGTTCGATCAATCCATATTTATATAGGAAATCTTTGCATATACAATTCACAAACAGATATGGCCGTAAGTTAATTTTGTTTCAGATGAAACAGATTTGTTGAATTATTGACGCTAATACCATTCTATGCGAATATAATAGTCATTGTACAAGGAACCATATTTGAAACATCAAAATACTCACGTGGCTCCCACTGACAATTTTCTAGCGAAATAAGATTTATGTTTGTTAATTGAGAAATAAATTATGAATTTAATTTAGTGGCAGATACAAACGGTGAACTTGAAAACGAGTTACTTAATTCTTCAGTCATGAATGATTGCGATTAGTAATGTAATTCGAAAACTGATGTTTGCTCTGAAGGGTATAATTGAAGGAAATTTTGTGACAAATCCACTACTGATGATCAGTAATTTTAAAGAAACGCCTTAACATTAGAGTGTAGGTAACAATAACAGTGACACCATTTTTCGAAATTCTATTCCTCCAATATTATTTTTCCCTTTCTAGTTTGGAGAACATAATTACCTATCTTTAAGTGGAAGTTGGTCATGAACTAAGCATTCATTATTCGTCTCAATACTGCATAGATACGAAGGGGATGTGTATTATCTTGATTCCAGAAACAATTCTACTACATATTCTTGAACATTCAGTCACAGCTGAACATTTATACAGAAATTGTATGAAGGTTCAGACGAAAGGCACTATCGATTCACACAACTGACGGAAAAGAACATTAGACGAATGAACTTCAAAATAACTTTGAAGTCAAACATTCAATCTTATTTCGTAAACTAACACTTAACCGAAACATAATCCAACTGACTGACAATAAATAATACGTTTTGTGCGATATATATATTCGTGAAATTGGATCAATGAGGTGGATCGGATTACATGTTATCTATTTCTAACTTGATGATACCGGTAGCACTTATTTTCAATGGATATTTCGGGATGCATGAATGAGTTAGTTTATCGGTGTAGTTTAGAATACTAAAATAAATCATTTTAAGGTAATAATGCCTTCTTCTTTGCATAGTGTAACCCGTTACTCGTATGACGATGATTGTACTTTGGAACTTTCTCTATTGTTAAGAAATTATAGCATCATTCTGTGGTAAATTATGTTCGATTATATGACTGAATAATGATTGTTTCATGTAAAATATACGGAAGCTTATCAGTGAAGTTAAAACCCTACTTGTTAATGAACTAGTCTTTTAAAATGATTCTATATTGCAATAATTCACTTACGATCTTTTGGAAATTCAACAATAATGAAAAAAGAGAAATTGTTGGTTAACATTTCATTGTTAAGAAACGTGTTCGCGAGAAGATTTCACTATTATTCCATTCGAATTATTATAAAGGAAATGAAGACAATTACAGTTTGTGAGTAGAGGTAAAATATTATTGGTTAAACAATTAGCCGTTTTATATAGTTCTGCATATTCATCAAATCATATATCTTAAATAGCTCAATATACTATTGATTATACTTAGTTACATATAACATATCATCTAAGAACAAATTCTAGGTTAAAGTTAATTCACAAGTAAATGGTAGTTATTTCGGAACTCAACTGAGATGAACTACTTACCCATGAACCTCTAAAAATAATTTGTAGATTAATGATTGAAGGTGATTTATTCAACCTGTATTATGGTGAATTGATAACTTCACATTCTATGGCTATTCATGTTTTACTAATACAAATGCGTTAGATTCTACTACTCTTTGCATATTTATGGCCGATTTTCACTTTTTCTGCACACTATAGATATGACAACATTTATGTTGTTTGATTGTAGTTCTGTATTCTCATGAAGCAAAAGTAATTTATTCATGAGAATTGACATAAGACATGGGTAGTTGGTTAAGAAATCCTGATATAGTGAACAGTTTTATCACCAAAATGTTTCTCCAATTAAGTCAACTTCAAACTTATCAAGATCGACCTATTTACATTTTGTGATAATTAAAATAAAATGTTTAGTTAGTTGGAAACTATTCATGTTCATTTCACTATTCGTTTCTCTATCAAATATTACTAGTAATGCATTACGTTCGTTTGACTAACGAAGACAACTAGTTACTATTAGTCTGAGACTTACCCACATATGAATTTTGAGAAAATGAACCAAGAACCACCATCAATGCAATGAGTAGCAACATTTTTTCTGAAATTAAAGTAGTTAGAAAAATTGTGTTTATATACTCTTTAAAAAGTCAAATTTGGTTAGTGAAATGACGTGTACTGTGAATCTTGTGACTAACTATGTGTTTCATATTAGCGAGCTTTTTTCATAATTTAACCGCTCACAAATCTTTGATTGACAGATCTATGTGAATTCAACAAGTACTGACATTGTAGTGAACGAGAACGTGATTGGGGACAATGGAATGTATTTGAACAAAAATTACAAAATCTCTTAGTAAAATCTGAGAACCATACAGTAAATATTTAATTTCCAAATACCAGTCAATAACCTCAGACTTACTTGTTCTTTCGTTCCCACAGCAATTACTCTTTGTTCTCGTTCTCGTTTCTTCGATCTCGTTAACTTTCTGCCTTCAGATATTTCACCTTCGATTCATGATGCACACTACTTATATATGTTGACACCAGTAACACAAAAAGCAACGTAAATTTACACTTGAATAATTAATAATTTTGAATAGATTTAAAATAAATTTCATAGAAAAATGAATTACTTAGTTCCCTTGTCAACTATTTCGTCCAAATTATTCAATGTTCCATCTCACATAAATGTAACTATGTGACCAACAAATTAGGAAATAGTATGCATATTTAGTGAGTGAAATATTTGTCCTCAAAGGTGTATCAGCATATTCATGAATTAAACAAGGTAGAGTTACATTAATAATAAAAGTGCGCAAACTGGTATGTTGTTTGCAATTATTTGATCCATTCACAGAAAAAGAAAACTCACGTCTGTGGTGTAGTCGTTAGATATTGATGATGATGTTCAATAAGTTATAAAGTTTTAAGTGATACTAAGCACTTTTCACAGCTTATGTTTATCTTCAAGCATTCATAGTCTGTGATCGATCAGTCTCTTATTGACATATGTGCATCCTATGCAGATCGCCTCGGTACTGCAATAAGTCACAAGCAAATACATGCAGATGACGAGTCCCAAATAGAATGAAAAGGGTATCACCATCTATCTCTAACAAAGCAATGCTTTCAAGTTAGTTCTGGTTGTTGAAAAGGTAAAATGTTGTTCCAAAATCGTCACAATGAGTTCGTTATCTTCAGTGCGTACAATCATAAAAATTTAAAAAAATATAGAAATTCTTCAAATGTGTTGATCAAAATATTTGAATAAATGAGAAAATAATTGCTCAGAAAATAACAACTAGTAAGATAGTGTTCCTTTCAGACTGTTTCCTGGAACGAATGCCGCTTACTAAATTGCAAGTAAAATTTCAAGCTAACATAATAATCCATGTTTGTATTGTTTGTTTGAATCTTCCAATTGATGTTCAGGACTGTAATCGACCAGTCTCTTATCCATAGATGTGGATCATATATGCGAATCGTCTCGATACTGCTTTAAGTCACAAGCAAGTACATCCACCTAACGAGTCTCAAATGGAAGGAAACGCGCGTCCTGGATTCCACATCACATTAGTAGTCAGATGTTCGTGATTAGTAATTCTGGTAATAGTAATAATCAGTCGAAAATAAAACACATCTGAAATTGAACTAACGTTAAAAAGCATTATACTTACATTTCATGGCATGCTAAACTCATAAAACCACTCAGTGATGTAGTACAGAACATTTTCATGACATTTTTCATTTTATATTCCAATCACATTTTCAATATTAAACATTAATCGGTGATTAATACGTTAGTAAAAGTGAGTTCCTCCATTTTATGTGTGAATGTCATTGAATTGTCTAAGTGTTCCATAACTTGACAATTAGGCTTTGAGTTGTGTAAACGTATTACATGATATTCAATATAAGATTTGTTTGACGGATATTGTTTAATGACATCAAAATTAAGTTCCACACTGACTGACATTTATAATGAAGAAGAGCCTGTAAAGCAGAGACAACTATTTCATTAAACGGAATATACCTATTGAGACATAAAACAAGAAAAAAGAACTCTACGTTAACTTTTTCATTAACACAGCATTTGCATAGAATCTTTCGTTTAACAGGTGAATGATATAATTTAGTAAGCTTGTAATCCATTTTTATTCTGATAGCAGGCATGAGCAATGAATCATCTGAATAGCTTTATCTCAACTATTCGCTCATATAGTAATAATAAGTGGTTTCATTTCACAAATATAGTTCTGTGTGTAAGATATACATATTTCACTAACAAGGAATACTCAATAATACTTCCTCCATTCACATATTCAACGAACAAACTTCTTCAATTTTCACTGACATGACCATAACACATTGTACATGATACATATACACGATTGAATCACAGTCGTCATCTAAGCGTCTTTCTGTCATCCTAAAATTGAAAGTAGTTGTGATTAACTTTTACTACTACCACACACCATAACGTGTAGAACAATATAAGTCAGGCAAAGTGAAACCGATTCTTTCCATTACATGAGATGCATTATTCTTCTTTTAAACAGTAAAAGTGTGAGTTTATAGAAATTTAAAGATGAGTTCTATCTAAATATGCGGTTCAATTCATTTGATTCAGTCACATTTTGATATTGATAAATGTCTACTTCATATCCATTTGTTAAATGTTAACTTCTCTTTGGATTTTAGGTTGCACTGGTCGCTCTCGATGTAGGTGCTGACATATTATTATTTCTTGTGAATAACACTCACTTCTGTATTTATATACACAGCATAACTAGTCTTCCTAATTGATCAACTGTTTAATCAGTCGTTTGGAATGATAAGAGAATTTGCTACTGTATGCTCATAGTATCAGTTTGTTGAAGTGTATATGAATGGTAAATTCATTCACTTTATATTATGCTTCACTCTTTGTTCTAGCTTCAATTAAGAGACATTGTTCTCTTAAACGTAAACTTGGATTACCATTACATTTATTTGCATTTACTTGCAAAACTACAAATACTACTTACGTGGATGCATATGGAAGTAGATCTATTTTTCAATGACTCATTTTAGCAATGTAATATTTTTAGTGTTAATATATGCATGGGTTATTTGTGGAATAATTTAACATTCAGCTTTTGCATTAGTCGAAATTCCCGACACGTATATTTTTGAATTTCTCCTAACAGATAACAATCTGTTTCAGTCAATTTAATGTTGGAAACTCACAAGTCCTGATCTTCTTTCCATATTGGACGTTAGCAGTGTTAGTACTGTAGACTCTCTTTTACATCGATTTATCAAATTATATTATGGTAGGCATTGTAGATTTCATCATTACCGTCAAAAAGACGAATAGCACACCGTGTTGGTAGTTTTACTGTTTATAAGGAGGTAAATGTGACCCTTTTGAAACTAAATTTGAGTTCAAGTATAAATGGATTTAAAATAAGATTTCTCACTCAGACATTTCCAAACTGTTCAACTTTGTTCCATCTGTAATAAACTATACGCTGAACAAAATCATTTCTGTGGATTATTATGTTTTTATACCAGCTACTGAAAAAAATTAATCAGTAGCATATATAAAACACGCAAAACGTTGCATAATCTTACTACTTGAACAAAAGAACAAATTCGACGACTGTTACATGCCTAAAATACATGTAAATGAATCCATTTGATACTATTATGTTGATTTATTCACATTAGTATGAATCAAGTCTCCTATAAGTGTAGGTGAAGATATTGAAAGAACAAGCAAAAGAAGTGAGAGACGAGCACATTTGTGAATATCTTCATATGATCTACAGATGACAGTGCATATTTCTTACATTACGTTGAATAAATTCATTCCTGAATGAATCACCAATGAAGTGAACAGTGTCTTGAATTTATTTCATCAGCTAGGTCGAATTTCTCAAATACAGCTCAGTTGACTCATAGAAATAAATATCGGAACAATGAAATATATTACCGCATTTTCAAGGAGATATGTAATTCAAAAAGGGATAATATGTAACTAACATTCGCTCGTGAATATAATACTTTCATCAGCCGTTACAGTACGGTAGTCTACGCTCATATGAATAAACCCACGAAGTAATAACATTCTGATAATTAAACATGAAATTACAAATTCTGAGAATCTTACGGATCGAAGTTTCTAAACATCGAACGAACGAGATTTACCTGGAAGCATTTATACCATGTGTTATATCCTCGTAGGATTACTACTTATATTTAAGAAGAAGGAACCACTACAATTTTCAAGACTCAAACTAACAACATAAAAGACTGATTCAAGTGAATATCAATTCATTTCAGTGATATTCAACAACGATCACGCTGATTTTGGGAAAAAATCATACTTCGCTTTTCTATCCTAAGACATTAGCAAGCTTACAGTACATTATAAAACGTCGTGATAAACGTTTTCATAAATATTTTTCTGTAGTGTCCATCCATTCAAATGTGATTATTTCAGTGAACATGGATGAAATGTGATTGTAATGTCAACTATTCAGTACTCAAAGCATCTCCATCTCTTGTTTTATCGACAAAAGTAATCACTGATCGTAGCAGGAAAGTGTTGACATTGGGAGATGGCTAGAAGATTTACTACAGTTTATTTGTGCATACATATTCAATTGTACAAAGTGAGACTAAACGATAACAAATAAGAGACTATCTCATAGATTTGGACGATCATAAATGGAGTTATTCAAACACCACAATATTGATGTCCACATTTGAAAGTCAATAATAACTATTGACGTGCTTAATTATTCATAAACTACACAGAATAAATATTATTGAAAATTATATATACAGCATTTCTTGTTGCCTTTTTATCATATTGAGGTACAACTGATGATGGGTGCAATGCGTATTGAAATTCTGAATGTTAGAAAAGTAACTATTTGTATATTTGCTTTACAATCTCACAACTACATATACTCGTACATATAAGACTGATGGGATTGTCCGTTCATTATATTTTTGGTGTTCAGCAGTTACCATGTAAATTGGGAGAGTAAAACACAGATCTAGACTATTCTTGAATGTATATACACCTGAACAAATAACTTATGAATAGTATGTGAACATAAGATTTGTAATTGTGTTGGGAAATATACACGGAATTAATAACAAATATACTGTTTGCATACGACTCGTCCAGTTGTCGAATTGTCATTTAAAACAATTGTTGTCCAATCAATTTACACTAACGATATCTTCATCCTGAAAACCACTGTAACGGTAACCTGTATTTCAACAAGGACTGAAACCTATATTCGATAAATCACTCGTTTTACATGAAAAAAAATAGACCTCTACTACTTTGATCTATCTTATTGATTCCACCTCTCAGGACATATATCCATAGAATTTTGATTAAAAAACATCAGTCTTTTACCTCGATTTACATGCAAAACAAACGACCTCTTCGACAAGTCTTCTAATCGAAGGCTAGATTCGGCTTTCTAAGCTCTCAAGTTACCTCCAAATGATAACCAGTGGTTTTGAAATTATTACAGTTATTCCAAAATAGCAGGTGATTGTGAAATTAATATGCCATTAATATATAATCAAAAAGGTTTCCTTTATATAATCATTCAATTCGCTTGATCGTTTCTATTGCTATTGGTATACTCAAAGGAAAGCTAAAATTCAAATGAATAAGAAACGATTGTGTTTATTTATAGGAAGACAATACTTTATTTTTAATCTTTAAACCAGTCAACACACTTGGCTATTGTGATTTGTTATTAGGTCGATCTTCCAGTTTTGTGGAGACAATGTGCATGGGAAAATAATTTCACATAAATGAACTTTTATTGATAAATCATCTGACTGAACACTTGAATCGGTTTGATAAGCTCTTCTAAGAACCATATGCTTAATATACACGACACTTTGAGCATGAGAGAAAAGGAGTGTAATATGGAAAGAACGCATTACTCCAAGATTCGTTCATGTACAGAAATTTGAGAGTATTTAGAGCATTCCAGATGACCTTGTGCTTCTGGAAGATTCTGAAACCCTACCAAACATAGTAGCAGAATGGATAATCATCTAGTCAAAAATGTGACATGTGATTCTCCACTTTGTAAGTGTTTCTGAGAAAGGTCTGTTCAATGCTGATTGGATAAAAAGGTCGACTGAATTTCTAGTGCCACCCTGGGATTTCTCCGAGGAATTTTCAAGGTTTTTACGGTATATTCCTCTTTTCGAAAAACAAGACTTCTTCGGGTCTACTTGCAGATTGGTGTCCTCTGATTTCGATTTTCTCATTTATTATTTTCTCTTGTATCGTTGGAATTTCCTATATTTGAAATATCTGTGATTATCTCCTGTAGAAGACTCACATAACTGTCTACCGTGTTCAACATCCTGTTTTCTAATCAAATCCATGTTCCGAACGTCACGTGCACTTTGTACAAAACGTCCCATATTCTCTTTACAATAATTTCAGGTTCCAAACAATTTTTCCCAAGATGTTGTAGTGAAGAAGAATTTATTGTTTCCTTATTTCCATACCAATCATTCTCCGTTCTCGCTCTCTTTTCTTCGATCTTCCTAACCTTCTGTCTCCAGGCATTCCACTTTCGATTGATGGTTCATACTACTTACATCTGTCGACATCAGTAGCACACATCACACTCGTCCCCCCTTTTAGGCAGATGTTCTTGCAGTGGTTCCGCTCACCGTGCTACTTTATTCTTTTCTGCAGCCTATGCCAAGCTCTCCGCCACAATGTGGAGTCTGCAGTGCGTTGACCTTCATAGCCCTGTCGATTTACTGGTCCATTAAGATTCGACTTACACCCAGCACCCAGAACTCTTAACACATATCGGTGTGCATATTTTCACCATTAGAAATGCACATGTTTTTGTGATAATTTGATACAGTAATATGTTTTAATAGTATCGTGGTAACCTTGTTTCGTATCACCTTTGCAAGGTCAATTCAATAAATATTATTAAATATTATTTTTATTAGGTGGAATTTTTCTGCATAAATCAGTGCTCACTTATTTGGATGTATTTTATGTAATTATGACAAGTGATAAACTTACAGAAAGACTGGTGACATTCATTCGTACTATTAAATATTCACTAGGCTTTATAAGGTTATAATTACTATGAACTGAACGCGACTATTTCTTATTCATTCTATACGATGTAAAATTGTTTCTCTCTCCTTTGTTACTTTTTACTTGAACTTCATTTGATTGACCTTTATTAATTTTCATATAAAATGCCTTGACAAGTATGTGTGACGAGATTGTTCGAAATATACAGCACAAATGCATTACATTTTTCAGATCAACTCATTCTTCTCATTGAACCGACTGCAAAACGTTGCAGAGAACTGCCACAATGAGTGATATAAGGTAATTGTAATGATAAATATGATAAATGTCACAAGAATATGTAAACATTTCGGAATATTACACGAACTTGCTTTACAATATGAGCGTAGAAATTGCTAGGAATAAAACTATTTACTGAATAATAATAAGTAGTATAAAACAGTACGCAAAACAGCCGAAGTGAAGTGATTAAGGACAGAGAACGTAAAACAGATTTAACAGTAACAGTTTATTCAGAGTAAACATACTTTTTATTTCTTGACTTAGATAAGATAGAATGATTCACCTTTAGAAAGTAATTATACCAGATTTTTCAAGTCGTTTCTGTGAATTAGAAATGGTTGAAATAGAGTGCAGATAAAATTTCAGATTCTTTTGTATGGTACGATAGTTAACCAATTAACATTAATCGGCAGATTAATAATAAGCTCAATAATAACGATTGTTTATGGTCTATAATTGGTAGATATTCCTTCAACTTTCGGCTTAATAAGATCCGACTAAGAAGTCATTAACACTGGGGTTCTGCCAAATAAATGTTGAGATTGTTCGCTTTGTAATACTAATATTATATTTTCACCATAGAAATCCTCACAGTAAACAATATGATGATGAATAAGCTTGCAAAATTGTTAGAACGACTGTGTACTTTGTAGTTGATTAAACCAAGTTAAATAAGATGAGAAATTTCTACATTCCTTCTATACAGTAATAGCATTCCAACACAAACGCATACACAAAACCACATGGACTTCACCGGATCACTCTACACAAAACCAAATCGACCATATTTGCATCAACAAAACATTCAGGAGGACTGTAGAGGACATGAGAACCAAGAGAGGAGCTGATATAGCATCAAATCATCACTTGCTGGTCGCCAAGATGAAATTGAAACTCAAGAAACACTGGACAACGGGGCGGACAATATCACAAAAGTTCAATACGGCCTTTCTTCAGGATACTGACAAACTCAACAAATTCAAGATAGTCCTCAGCAACAAGTTCCAGGCCTTTCATGATCTACTCAATGGAGAAGGAACTACTGTGGAGAGCAACTGGAAGGGGATCAGAGAGGCAATCACTTCAACATGTCATGAGGTCCTGGGTCACAAGAAGCACCATCACAAGGAATGCATCACTGTTGATACACTGGATAAGATTCAAGAAAGAAGAAACAAGAAGGCAGCGATCAATACCAGCTGAACAAGAGCAGAAAAAGCCAAGGCACAAGCTGAATACACGGAAATAAACAAACAAGTGAAGAGGAGCATCAGAACTGATAAACGTAAATATGTGGAAGATTTAGCAACGACGGCGGAAAAGGCTGCAAGAGAAGGAAACATGAGACAATTGTATGACACGACAAAGAAACTCTCTGGAAATCGCCGCAAACCAGAACGACCAGTGAAAAGCAAGGAAGGCAAGGTAATCACCAACATTGAAGAACAACAAAACAGGTGGGTAGAACACTTCAAAGAACTGTTGAATCGACCAGCTCCACTGAACCCACCCAACATCGAAGCAGCACCCACGGACCTCCCAATCAATGTTGGCCCACCAACAACTGAAGAAATCAGCATGGCCATCAGACAAATCAAGAGTGGCAAAGCAGCAGGACCGGACAACATCCCAGCAGAGGCACTTAAAGCAGACGTAGCGGCAACTGCAAGGATACTCCACATTCTCTTCAATAAGATTTGGGATGAGGAACAAGTACCAACAGACTGGAAAGAAGGACTTCTGATCAAAATACCGAAGAAAGGCGATCTCAGCAAGTGTGATAACTACAGGGGCATCACTCTTCTCTCAATACCGGGAAAAGTCTTCAACAGGGTATTGTTAAACAGGATGAAGGACTGCATACACGCCCAACTTCGTGACCAACAGGCAGGATTCCGTAAGGATAGATCGTGTACAGACCAAATCGCAACTCTACGGATCATCGTGGAACAATCAATTGAATGGAATTCATCACTCTACATCAACTTCATTGACTATGTAACTGTTGACTAGAGAAATAAATTTGAGTGAACTCAGGCAAGTACTTGTAGCTCATTTTTGTTCCCAAAACCATGTAGCACACTAAGAAATTTCGCTAGATCGTAATGAGAAGTCGTTGTCACCTGGGTTCAGCCATATCAACGATGAAATATTTCATGCAATTGGTTCCTTTTATGAATTTAAATAAAGCAAGAACAAATAATGGTTCAGAATAGTATGAATTTATATTATTTCGAGGTTTCTCGTCAGCTGCTTACAAACCAAAATTGTGATAGAATTTTTACATTGAGATATAGTGAAAACAGTTGACATAGATGAGTGTAAATAACTGGGTTACAATAATAATTATGAATATATATATATATATATATATATATGCTAGAATAGGTCAGAGGTCAAAAGGAATTAATTCGGGTTGGGTGGTGTAATAACGGATTTGAATAATTATAAGATAGGTTACCTAATAATAATAAAATAGAATTTGCTTCCAGGTTTTCAATGGTGGTCTAGCTTCAACTGACTCATGATTTCAATCTGTGAAAATTTCTAAAAATCTCCACAAAACACATTCTGATAATAATAATCACCTGCTCACTAGTGACTGACTTCAGGAGACACTTCTGGAGTTCTAGTGAGAAGTCGTTACCAGTGGAGTTCAACCAGGTCTGTTGTGAGATAGGAACTCACTGAAGACAATGGTGTACGGTAGCGCAACTTCTTGGATTGGTTGAAGTTAGACATTAACACCGTTGGATGCCGGCTCAGTGGTCTAATGGTTAAGTGCTCGCGCGCGAAGCCAGTAGGTCCTGGGTTCGAGCCCCGGGTTGTGCGGGTTCGTGGATGCGCACTGCTGAGGAGTCCCATACCAGGACGAAACGGCCGTCCAGTGCTTCCAGGTTTTCAATGGTGGTCTAGATTCAACTGACTCATGATTTCAATCTGTGAAAATTTCTAAAAATCTCCACAAAACACATTCTGATAAGAATTTGAAAAGTTGAGATAATTTAAGAGGATCAGGTGACGGAAATGTGTGAATGATAATGTGGTTTAAGAATTATGTAATAGGGGACATTGCACAAACAATGAGCTCCATCGTGAATTGACTTAACAGTGGTAGTTGATAAGTTGTATTTGATCTAAGAGTTCAACATTTTTATTTCTTACCTTCAGGTTTGAATGTTTGTGCTCCAACAGTTGTCGTGATTGTGGATGATTACTCATGAGGTGTTCCGCTATATAGGACAGTGATTCGTATAAATATTTCTTGTTGTATGTAATACATTCACTGTTGCTGATTCTCTGTAAAAAAAGATCGGCTGACAAAGTATAGATTTTATACCAAACATATAATTGATAATAATAACAATTAAAATAATAACAATAATGGAAACAACACCAAAACATTCGCAGACTTCAGAATTTATTTACTTAGAATTGATTGAAACACTTCCATAAACTAGATCATATTTATCAATTACCAATCACCAATTCATTTATTTTCACCATGGAAATACTCTCACTAAACAATATGATGATCAATAAGTTTGCAAAATTGTTAGAAGTAACGGGTGTGTCTGAATTTGGGCGTAGATGAATAAACAATAATGACGAATAATTCTATAAAGTATGAATTCTGTCACCTACGTATTCATGAGATATAATGAATTAGCTAAAACCACCTATAAACCGACAGTGGAAGTGTAAATAGAAGCATTGGATTAATATGCATTTTCTGTTAGCCTTTAAAGTTAAAGCAGTTATTTTGTAGTTTTCATTAAACTCAGTTATTTGTGGAAAACCCTTTCATAAACACTATATGAGTTTGTACACAACTGTACTTATGTTCTTTGCTGACACAATCTCGAGTTTATAAAGTCAAGTGAAAATCAAATCTGATTATTGCATGGATATCTGTCAAAATTCTGGATTCTAAGTTCAGGGTCATACGACGGAATACACTGCAAATTCGTAGATGGAGAACAGCTGACAGATGCATTCCAAGTGAAAACCAGTGTCAGACAAAGCTGTTTATTCTCGCACCTTACCTTATTTCTGATGTTTCACACGAATATGAAGACCCCCACATCTGGGGAATAGCACGGAATACAATGAACATTATAGATACAACCAGACGATTTAGAATTCACGGATCACTTAACTCTTCTATCTCATGCACAACAACAAATGCAGGTGAAGATATTATGTGTAGCAGCAGTCTCTGAATCAGTGGGCCTCAACATACATAAGTGAAAAAACAAGATCCTCAAATACAACACGGAGAAAATAAACCCAATCGCATTCGATACAGAAACTCTGGAGGAGGTGAATACTTCCACATACCTAGGCAGCATCAAGGATGAATGAAGAGGATCAGATGGAGATGTGGTGGCATAGATTAGCAAGGCGGTGGCAGCATTTCTACAACCTAGGAACATATGGAACTGCAAGCAACCGACAACCCACGTCAAAGTCAGAATCATCAGTTCGAAAGTCAACACAGTTCGATTGTACGGAGCTGAAACTTCGGGAACTACTACAACCGTCATCAAATATGTACAAGCATTTTCAAACAATTGTCTATGCAAGATTCTCACTGTCCGTTGACTGGATACCATCAGCATTAATCTACAGTGGGGCAGAACAAACTAGCTTTCGCTGAAGAGGAAATTAGGGAAAGACATTGGAAGTGGATAGGACATACATAACGTTAACCATCAAACGGCATCTGGATGCACAACTGTCGCATCAGTGTACATGTCTCTTATAAGACCCGAAATCCCAACCACAGTTCGCTTCAACATTATGGATTACTTTGGAAGTTTTCAGAGTATGCTCAACTAATATGCAGTCTTGTTTAGTGTCATAAATAATCATTCACTAAGCATCAAATGGTAGTGTCATCAACACATTATCATCATTAATAAATTTTTATACGTAGAAATTTATTCAATTTGTTCTCATGTAAATTTAAACATCAGGTCACACGATTAGATTATTTATAGAAAAAAATTATTTCCAGGGAGTTTATTGTAAAAAATGTTTATATCCACTCGAAATTCATATCTGTATGACGTTTAGAATATGACTATTTGCCATGTGACTTTTTGTAAAAGTACTTTTTTTAATAACAACTTTATTTGTGATATTAGTTTCACCGTCGTGTTTTTCTCACTGCATCTCAAGGAAGATTCCTTTTCGAGAAGCAACAGGAATGATTGAGACTTCATCTATTATTTATTGAAACCTCACTGAGTAAATTTGACATTTGACGGTCTAATGAAAGTTCTTGAAGTTTGGGTGTTTGTATAGAACCATTGTTTCTTTAAACACGTAAACTATTAAGAGAGGATGTTTTGAGAATTGTGAAATTTGTGATTTGAAACAGTAGGTTTGAAATTTAAGTGTGTTTATGTCAGTTAACAACTTTCCTACATGACCGAGTGGCTGGAAATAAAATCTATAAATGTCTTCTCTTTATTTTTCCAAGAATCACTCATGTGTTTAGTGAGATCTAACTTCTTTACTATGTGATCCAGACTAATTATATAGTAACTGTCAAAATAATACCCTTCCCATCTTATTGGGTAATCTACATGAATAATCGATAAATTTCATTTGATGGTTGAATTTTAGGTTTATAAGCAGTTGTTTCAGTCAGCTCATCAGTTTGGAAAAACAAATTTTCTAAGCAATCAGCCTAATTATGATTGTTAATGGTATTTAACTTCTTCTGATGGGCTAACTGCTCATCGGTCAAAATGTATATCAAAAGCAATGAGTAAGGATTAAAAAAATCAATGTTGAACAGTCAATTCTGTGAAAAGTGGAGTTATTTGATGTGGAATGACAACAAAGTTCGATATGTAAAGTGTATTCACAAATATATTACTATAAGAAGGATTTTAGCGAATAAATTGAATGCCGATTTAATAATCATTTTGTTTATTATTAAAGTAATAGTAAATATGATGAAATAATTATGCTTTATATTATCTGTTATTAATATTAGTAACTTTATTCAATATTGTATCTTTGGTAGAACATAGAATTCTCAGCACAAAATATTCCAGCGAGTTTTCGTTTCTTATTTCTTGATCGATATTGACAATAAGTGTTGAGTGACAGCCAGTTTGATATTCACATTTCATACGTCGACATCTGGATAACATTTATTTCATATTGCTCGCCATCACGACCTGGAAGTTTCGATCTTCCAAATGAACGTGGTCGCATATCGGAAATATCTGGAGCAATGTCTTTTTTCCTTCGACCTTCATACACAAAAATGATGACCACAAAACCTACATTTCAAGCACTAAGGAAAGACGAATTGTATTCTTCTGTTAAGCTTTCAAACAACGGAATCTAGGGTGTTTCTGATATGTAATATTTAATAACTCATGATTATGACACACTGACGATCATGATACCGCATAAAACCATACCGCATAAACGCATCAGCTGAGCAAATATAAATGATTCACAACGACTACCAACAGGCTGTCTAGATCTATGGATGAAGAATTTACATCGATACAAACTCTCATTGAGTCTGAGTTGTTGGTCGCTAAGGACGCCACTTCATTTTACATACATATTTTATAAAAGAATAATTTGGATTTCGATTATTGTCTCTCATTGTGAAATGGCAGATATCATATTCTTGTAAGTTCTCAGTTGTCTCCGGAGTTATCTTTCTGTCGGAAATCCTACACCAACTAACATCTGTGTGAAAACCATATCAGTTTCAGCCTCAGCCTCAAGGATACATGACTGGCGATGAGGGTAACGAGAACTGATATCACCGGACCAGATTTCCGACTTTTTTGTTAACTGAGATGACGCCTTTGAAAGGTGAGGAATTGGAGTTAAAATGCATTTTATACCCTTAACAAACTATTCTCTATAAAAGCATGCTACTTGCTCATGTTCATATTAGTTGTGTGAGAAATGAATAGTATTAAATGTGGTGGTCAGGATAAACTTTTCTGAGAACTGATAACCGCCAAATTTCCGGAATAACGTCATAATGTAATAAGACATTATAATGCTTCTCTCAATTCTTCGATTCATTCACTGTTAGAACCATCGACAGTTTGTGTACACCTAGCACATATAAAATAACCTCATAAATCAAAATTTCACAGTTCTTTTCAAACTGTGCATACATATATTCTTGAGTCAAGTAACTCTTGGTTGTCTTCTGAGCATATCAAGGCGAGTTGATTGAAGGAGAAATCGGTGTACACACAAAATTACAGCAAAGACTGCAATTTCGCAAACACATAACAGAAACACCACTGGCTGACGTTAAACCACAAGTTCATAACTACGTTTACAAGTATTTTCCTGTGTTAATTTGCTTGCGTTGTCAACAAATGTCTGCACTGCATGTTGTACTCCCGTCATTATATTTCTTGTTATAAGGGAAATGAACGAAAACACCGAAACAACTTCAACATGACAGATCAGCCTTAAGTGATTTGAACATACACATTCACCGTGAATGTGATACAACTCAAAAGTATGCCATGAAACTAACTGTCAAATAACGTATGTAGGTGAATATTATCAGTAATTGTTTAATTATATTCAAACTACCTTGATTTAGTAGATTTATTCGAGTTATGTTTATAATACGACGTCTCGCTTATACGGTTTTAAATATCGAAGTACAAATATCTATATTGTGAGCTTCATTTGATAACGAGCCTAATGTTCCTCAGTGTTTGGTGTTTTCGATGTATTTAGGTATCATGTCAACAAGATGAGTAATGATTGAATGTTTACTGAATTCATCATATTGTTTATTTTTGCAATTTATAATCTCGACCAATTTACTAAATTAGTGTTCCATCAGTCAATCAGTCAATCAACAATGAAGACAACCATTCGCTCTGCTAAGCTGACCATTAATCTTCAGATTATACATAAAGTATATTCATACTACTGCTAACTACACTTCATGATTCACACATTTATGATTCATGTGAAGAGATTTTTATTGTCACCATTAACAATAATACGTTTACTCATAATTCATGTGCTTTTGTTAACAAAACAATATTTTATTACTTGAACGTGGTATACCGTTTGATGTTTGATCTGATATTCACTGGTACAATAAATTAAATTAGTATTTTATTGAAGTAAACATTCAATTATAAATGATTTTGTCGAGGTTTTCAAAGAACGGCCACAGGAGTAGCAGAAAATATTCCATTCGATTGTGAAGAGTTATCAGTACTTCAAACTATGATCAAGAGGTCGATGTCATCTATCAACGCTTGTATAAGAATAAATCCACAGACAGACTGATGAAACACACAGCTGTTTTACAATCAGTACTAAAAACAAGTAAACATTGATTCAGTTCAACGGCAAACATTGAAGACGTTGTCTTGACTAAAGAGAATTTCATGGAATAACAAACATGATCATGACATGTTACAAAAATCTATCAACATTGAAATCAAATTTTGTACTTTTATCACTTTCACTACTAGTATGCAGCTTCCCATGAACAACATAACTTGATTACAACCTGTTGTCAGTTGTTCTCGCTCCCACCGAACAAATCAATTGACAATTGCTTAGATATTCAACAAACAAATAACTGTTCACTAGATATCTTGATTACCAGACTTGACTGGAAAATTTTGAAATCTTTCATCACCCCTATTAATATTTTGTGAATAAACAAATAATTGGATCTATATTCAGGACAGCATCATTCAATTAAGTTAAACGTCGAAGGATTGCTGACCGAAAGTATTCTCATAATGAAATATTATTTACATTTTATAACATGTCCCGACGTTAACCAGACATGTATTTACTACTCTGTAGGGGGTACCTACAACCCTACCAGAAATCAAACCTAAAGCTTCAATATGTCTTAGCGAGTGAGTTTTCAAATCTGCAGTTTAGCATTCGATGGTTGACATTCTATCTTCAGTCAGCTGAATTTCTTGCGTTATTGTCAAGTCTAAAATTTAATTATTTGGACAAATTTCATATAGTAAAAACGCCATTGATTATTGGATGTGAGTTAAACAATATGGAATTTTGGATATTTCGTTAAGCAAGTTTTGTCAACACCAACCATGTGAAATTAGGCTTTAGCTTCAGTAATTGATACCTTACTTGAAAATATTATAAATAATGAAACATTAAATCTGTTGAGATTTTACTCTTGTTTATCTCGTTATTAGATATAAGCGTTTCTAAACATTCCTATTGATTTCGATCGTGATATTAAATTGATTGACTACTCCAAATCCGTTTGACAATGAACATTTGTTTATTTGCAGTTCTTCACAATGTTCACCTTTAAATAGTTTATTAATGCTACTGAGTTACTCGATGACTTATAAAAAGAGTTATCTGTTGGTTCTGGTTTGTTGATCCTTGACAGAAATTTCGAAGCCAAATTATCTCTCATCTATGTCAGCGTATGGAGTTATTATCGCACGTTTCATTTATATAGCTGATCATTTTCAATACGCTCATTAGATATGAACTCCGCCTGGAGTCCCTCCGAGGGCTACTGCCGGTTCCAAGCCCGGATAAAGGAGGAGGGTTGGGCATGGGGTTAGCGTCTTCATCCCGTAGAAAACTAACTCACTAAAAAAACGCTAACCAGAAAAAATTATTCAAACCTTTTAAACTCTGCCCTGGGAGTCAGAAGGTCTTCATTTAGAAGAATTATGACGCCTCATGATGAAAGCCGAATTCCTTCGGAAGTTACGAGGCCGATGCCCCTTCTGACAACCAGAGCAACCATTTATTTAGGTACATGGAATGTTCGTACAATGTGGGACACCGGAAGAGCCTTCCAAATTGCTGCCGAAATGAGAAGATACAACCTAGAGGTACTTGGGATCAGTGAAACACATTGGACACAAGTTGGACAACAACGACTAACTACAGGAGAGCTCCTGTTATACACTAGCCATGAAGAAGAAAATGCACCACATACACAAGGAGTTGCATTGATGCTGTCCAAACAAGCACAAAATGCACTTATAGGATGGGAATCTCATGGACCAAGGATCATCAAAGCCTCGTTCAAAACAAAGAAAGAGGGCATTTCAATGAACATCATCCAATGCTATGCGCCTACCAACGACTACAATGAAGACGCTAAAGATCAATTCTACAATAGGCTGCAGTCAATCGTCGAGAAGTGCCCAACAAAGGACCTGACCATTCTGATGGGAGATTTCAACGCCAAGGTTGGAACGGACAACACTGGATATGAAGACATCATGAGACGACACGGACTGGGAGAAAGAAACGAAAACGGTGAGAGATTTGCAAATCTATGTGCCTTCAATAAGCTGGTCATAGGCGGCACCATATTCCAACACAAACGCATACACAAAACCACATGGACTTCACCGGATCACTCTACACAAAACCAAATCGACCATATTTGCATCAACAAAACATTCAGGAGGACTGTAGAGGACATGAGAACCAAGAGAGGAGCTGATATAGCATCAAATCATCACTTGCTGGTCGCCAAGATGAAATTGAAACTCAAGAAACACTGGACAACGGGGCGGACAATATCACAAAAGTTCAATACGGCCTTTCTCCAGGATACTAACAAACTCAACAAATTCAAGATAGTCCTCAGCAACAAGTTCCAGGCCTTTCATGATCTACTCAATGGAGAAGGAACTACTGTGGAGAGCAACTGGAAGGGGATCAGAGAGGCAATCACTTCAACATGTCATGAGGTCCTGGGTCACAAGAAGCACCATCACAAGGAATGCATCACTGTTGATACACTGGATAAGATTCAAGAAAGAAGAAACAAGAAGGCAGCGATCAATAGCAGCCAAACAAGAGCAGAAAAAGCTAAGGCACAAGCTGAATACACAGAAGTGAACAAACAAGTGAAGAGGAGCATCAGAACCGACAAACGTAAATATGTGGAAGATTTAGCAACGACGGCGGAAAAGGCTGCAAGAGAAGGGAACATGAGGCAATTGTATGACACGACAAAGAAACTCTCTGGAAATCGCCGCAAACCAGAACGACCAGTGAAAAGCAAGGAAGGCAAGGTAATCACCAACATTGAAGAACAACAAAACAGGTGGGAAGAACACTTCAAAGAACTGTTGAATCGACCAGCTCCACTGAACCCACCCAACATCGAAGCAGCACCCACGGACCTCCCAATCAATGTTGGCCCACCAACAATTGAAGAAATCAGCATGGCCATCAGACAAATCAAGAGTGGCAAAGCAGCAGGACCGGACAACATCCCAGCAGAGGCACTAAAGGCAGACGTAGCGGCAACTGCAAGGATACTCCACATTCTCTTCAATAAGATTTGGGATGAGGAACAAGTACCAACAGACTGGAAAGAAGGACTTCTGATCAAAATACAAAAGAAAGGCGATCTCAGCAAGTGTGATAACTACAGGGGCATCACTCTTCTCTCAATACCGGGAAAAGTCTTCAACAGGGTATTGTTAAACAGGATGAAGGACTGCGTAGACGCCCAACTTCGTGACCAACAGGCAGGATTCCGTAAGGACAGATCGTGTACAGACCAAATCGCAACTCTACGGATCATCGTGGAACAATCAATTGAATGGAATTCATCACTCTACATCAACTTCATTGACTATGTAACTGTTGACTAGAGAAATAAATTTGAGTGAACTCAGGCAAGTACTTGTAGCTCATTTTTGTTCCCAAAACCATGTAGCACACTAAGAAATTTCGCTAGATCGTAATGAGAAGTCGTTGTCACCTGGGTTCAGCCATATCAACGATGAAATATTTCATGCAATTGGTTCCTTTTATGAATTTAAATAAAGCAAGAACAAATAATGGTTCAGAATAGTATGAATTTATATTATTTCGAGGTTTCTCGTCAGCTGCTTACAAACCAAAATTGTGATAGAATTTTTACATTGAGATATAGTGAAAACAATTGACATAGATGAGTGTAAATAACTGGGTTACAATAATAATTATGAATATATATATATATATATATATATATATATATATATATATATTATATATATATATATATATATATATATATGCTAGAATAGGTCAGAGGTCAAAAGGAATTAATTCGGGTTGGGTGGTGTAATAACGGATTTGAATAATTATAAGATAGGTTACGTAATAATAATAAAATAGAATTTGCTTCCAGGTTTTCAATGGTGGTCTAGCTTCAACTGACTCATGATTTCAATCTGTGAAAATTTCTAAAAATCTCCACAAAACACATTCTGATAAGAATTTGAAAAGTTGAGATAATTTAAGAGGATCAGGTGGCGGAAATGTGTGAATGATAATGTGGTTTAAGAATTATGTAATAGGGGACATTGCACAAACAATGAGCTCCATCGTGAATTGACTTAACAGTGATAGTTGATAAGTTGTATTTGATCTAAGAGTTCAACATTTTTATTTCTTACCTTCAGGTTTGAATGTTTGTGCTCCAACAGTAGTCGTGATTGTGGATGATTACTCATGAGGTGTTCCGCTATATAGGACAGTGATTCGTATAAATATTTCTTGTTGTATGTAATACATTCACTGTTGCTGTTTCTCTGTAAAAAAAGATCGGCTGACAAAGTATAGATTTTATACCAAACATATAATTGATAATAATAACAATTAAAATAATAACAATAATGGAAACAACACCAAAACATTCGCAGACTTCAGAATTTATTTACTTAGAATTGATTGAAACACTTCCATAAACTAGCTCATATTTATCAATTACCAATCACCCATTGATTTATTTTCACCATGGAAATACTCTCAGTAAACAATATGATGATCAATAAGTTTGCAAAATTGTTAGAAGTAACGGGTGTGTCTGAATTTGGGCGTAGATGAATAAACAATAATGACGAATAATTGTATAATGTATGAATTCTGTCACCTACGTATTCATGAGATATAATGAATTAGCTAAAACCACCTATAAACCGACAGTGGAAGTGTAAATAGAAGCATTGGATTAATATGCATTTTCTGTTAGCCTTTAAAGTTAAAGCAGTTATTTTGTAGTTTTCATTAAACTCAGTTATTTGTGGAAACCCCTTTCATAAAAACTATATGAGTTTGTACAACACTGTACTCATGTTCTTTGTTGACACAATCTCCAGTTTATAAAGTCAAGTGGAATTGAAATCTGATTATTGCATCGATATTTGTCAAAATCGTGGTTTCCAATTTTAGGGTGATACAACGGACTACACTGCGAATTCGTTCATGGAGAACAGCTGACAGATGCATTCGAAGTGAAAACCGGTGCCAACAAAGCACTTACTCTCTCCCTTTGCCTTTTTTCTGGTGGTTTACTGGATTATGAAGAGCCTCCATCTGAGGGATAGCACGGAATACAATGAACATTATAGATACAACTAGACGATTTAGAATTCACGGATCACTTAACTCCTCTATCTCATGCACAACAACAAATGCAGGTGAAGATAGTATGTGTAGCAGCAGTCTCTGAATCAGTATGCCTCAACATACATAAGTGAAAAACCAAGATTCTCAAACACAAAACGGAGAACACAAACCCAATCACGTTTGATACAGAAACTCTGGAGGAGGTGAATACTTCCACATACCTAGGCAGCATCAAGGATGAATGAAGAGGATCAGATGGAGATGTGGAGGCAGGGATTAGCAAGGCTGTGGCAGCATTTCTACAGTTGAAGAACATATGGAATTCGAAGCATCTGACTACCCACCTGAAAGTCAAAATCTTCAGTACGAAAGTCGACACAGTTCGATTGTACGGATCTGAAACTTCAGGAACTACTACAACCATCATCAAAAATGTACAAGCATTTTCAAACAATTGTCTATGCAAGATTCTCACTGTCCGTTGACTGGATACCATCAGCATTAATCTACAGTGGGGCAGAACAAACTAGCTTTCGCTGAAGAGGAAATTAGGGAAAGACATTGGAAGTGGATAGGACATACATAACGTTAACCATCAAACGGCATCTGGATGCACAACTGTCACATCAGTGTACATGTCTCTTATAAGACCCGAAATCCCAACCACAGTTCGCTTCAACATTATGGATTACTTTGGAAGTTTTCAGAGTATGCTCAACTAATATGCAGTCTTGTTTAGTGTCATAAATAATCATTCACTAAGCATCATATGATAGTGTCATCAACACATTATCATCATTAATAAATTTTTATACGTAGAAATTTATTCAATTTGTTCTGACTTATTGGTTTTTCAACATCGAAGTAGAAATAGCTACATTGTGAGCTTCATTTGATGACGCGACATATGTTCCTCAGTGTTCGGTGTTTTCGACGTATTTCGGTATCAAGTCAACAAGATGAGTAATGATTGAATGTTCACTGAATTCATCATGTTGTTTGTTTTTTCCAGAGTGTAATCTCGACTGAATTTCATCTATAGTGGTATATCAAAATATTTTCAACCTAAACTTATCCAATAAGTCATATAACGGTTTATTCAGTGGATTTATCAACTGGTTCACTTCCAATGCTGGTCAATCAGCATTATATGTAATCAACAATAGAAATTTACGAAACATGAGAGATCTCACATTATTATGCTTTTCAATAAACGTGTAAAATTGAATTTATGAAAATATGATTTACAATTTAAGTGATTATTCGGGTAACATGGATGGCAACATCTGAAGAGAAATCATTCATCAAATAATAAATTTATGTCTTTTGACGGAATTCAACACCCATAGTCTGTTGTCAATGTATTACAGATGTGGTACTGAGTTGGTATCAAAATGTTCCTAGTCATTTACCTTTTGAGCTTTATTATATTTGTTATTCTGTGAATATCTGTTTTATTCAAAGATGAGAGTACATCATCACTGTACTCCTAATGGTGGTTGTAGATAACCATCAATGGTTTTACTGCTAGCCATGAAATCAACAGAACAAACGCCACTAGCTGTCAAGCTAAAACCGATGATGGTAAAATTTAGAAAGTCTAAATTTATTCGAGATAATATATTCAGATTTTGTGACAAAAGGTCGTGAATACATTTTAGAAGATAACGAACTCACTGTGACGATTTTGGAACAACAGTTTACCTTTTCAACAACCAGAACCAACTTAAAGGTATTGTTTTGTTAGAGATAGATGGTGACGCTCTTTTCATTCTACTTGAGACTCATCATCCGGATGTACCTGCGTGTGACTTAATACGGTATCGATGTGATCCGAATAGGATGCACATATGTCAATAAGAATTTAATCAATCACAGACTATGAATGTTTGAAAATGAACATAAGCTGTGAAAAGTGTATAGTATAATTTATAACTTTAAAACTTATTGAACATCACCATCAATATCTAACGTTTTCTTTTTCTGTGAATGGATCAATTACTTGCAAACAACATACCATTTTGTGCACTAATACTATTGATTAGACCCTACTTTGTTTAATTCATGAATGGACTGATATACTTTTGGCGGCATATATTTCATTCACTAAAAGTACATACTTTTTCTTAAATTGTTTGTCACAGTGTTACATTTATGTGAGAGAGAACACTGGATAATTTGGAAAAACTAGTTAAAAATGAAACTAGATAATGCATTTTTCTGATCTCATTTAATTTTAATTCTATTTACATTTGTTAATTACTCTAATGACAATTTATGTCAGTGTTTGTTGAGTTCACACGTATCCGTCAATCAAAGATTTTGCTCTGTTAAATAATGAAAAACTCGATAATATGAAGCATTTAGATAGTCACAAGATACACAGTACACGTAGTTTCACTAATCAAATTTAACTTTTAAATGAGTATATAAACACAGATTTTCTAACTACTTTAATTTCCAAAAAAATGTTTCTGTTCATTGCATTGATGATAGTTCTTGGTTCATTTTTGCAAAATTCATATGTGGGTAAGTCTAAGACTTGTAGTAACTAGTCGTCCTCGTTAGCCAAACGAACGTACTGCATTACTAGTAATATTTGATAGAGAAAGAGATAATGAAGTGAACATGAATAATTTCGAATTAGCTCTGAACAATTTATTTTCATCATCACAAAATGTAAACAGGTCGATCTTGATAAGTTTGATGTTGACTTAATTGTAGAAACACTTCAGTGATAAAACTGTTCACTATATCAGGATTTCTTAACCAACTACCCATGTCGTATGTAATTTCGTATGAACAAATTGCTATTTCTTCATGAGAATACAGAACTACAATCGAACAACATAAATATTGTCATATCTATAGTGTGCAGAAAAAGTGAAAATCAGCCGTAACTATGCAAATATTAGTAGAATATAACGTATTTGTATTAGTAAAACATGAATACCTATAGAATGAGAAGTTAAAAAATTACAGTAATATAGGTTGATAAAATAACCTACGATCATTATTCTACATATTATTTTTAGAGGTTTATGGGTAAGTAGTTCATATCAGTTGAATTCCGAAATAACTACCAATTATTTGTTTATTAACTTGAAGCTGTAATTTATTATTGGATGACGTGTTATATGTAACTAAGTATAATCAGTAGTATATTGAGCTATTTAAGATAAAAGAAGTATTTAAAAAAGCTAGTTTTTTACAAGGTAATATTTTACCTGTATTCATAAGGGATAATGGTCTTTGCCCCCTTTCTAATCATTCGAATGGTCTAGTTGTGAAATCTTTTCGCGAATACGTTTCTTAATAATCAAACGTTAACCAACATTTCTCTTTTTTAATTATTGTTGAATTTCCAAAAGAGCGTAAGTGAATTATTGCAGTATTGAATTATTTTAAAAGACTGGTTCAATAGCAAGTTTTATTTTAACTCTACTGGTATGCTTTACTATACATCATAAAATATTCATTGAATATAAATAGTACCGGTACCAGGAAAATTGAAATAGGTCACATCTAATCTGATCTATCTTTCATCATCAGATATATATTTGAATGTCACACAGATTGTGTTATTTATTATAAGGTAATCGGATCCTAAATGTCATTGTGATTTGTTGAAGATATACACACCCAATATTTGTGCATTAGCAATCACTATTGATCATCTTTGTCTCCCCTTTTGTCATTCTATCGGTCTAGTTTTGAAATCTTTTCACAAACACGTTCCTTATCATTGAATTATTTACCGAAAATTTCTCTTTTTAATATTATTGATTTTACAGAGGATCGTAAGTGAATTATTGCAATATATAATTATTTTAAAAGACTGGTTCAATAGCAAGTTTTATTTTAACTCACAAAATATTCATTGAATATAAATACTACCGGTGCCACCGAATTTGGAATAGATCACATATAATCTGATCTGTCTTTCATCATCATATATAAATATATATACTTGTATGACACACAAGGTGTGTTATTTATTATAAAGTAATCGGATCATGTTTGCATCTTTTTTGATTCTTAATGTCATTGTGATTTGTTGAAGATGTACACATCCAATATTTATGCATTAGCAATCACGATCGACCATCTTTGTCTCCTTTTCGCCATTCCAACGGTTTACTTGTGAAATCTTTTCACAAACACGTTGCTTAACATTGAAATATTAACCAACAATTTCTCTTTTTAATATTGTTGATTTTACAGAGGATCGTAAGTGAATTATTGCAATATAGAATTATTGTACAAGACTAATTCATTAACAAGTAATGTTTTAACTCTACTGATAAGCTTCCGTATATTCCTTGAAATAATTTCTCATGAAACAGTCATTATTGAGTCACACAGAATGTATCACAGAATGAAGCTATGATTTGTTTACTGATAGAGAAAGTTCTAAACTACAATTATTGTCAAAGGAATAATAGGTTTCAGTGAACAGATAAGATGACAGTATTTCCGTTTTCATAATTATGATTATCCTCAGTAGGTAATCCGTAAACTGGTTTATTTTAGTATTTTGAACTGCATTGGTTAACTAACTCATTTATGCATCGTGTGCGTAATAAACCGTGTGTAAAATACATCTCGAAATATTCATTGAAAATAAATAATACCGGCACCACCAAATTAGGAATGGATCACATCTAAACTGATCTACCTTTCATCAATCTACACGAATATATATTTGTTATTTTGTATGACATAATTGGATTATGTTTCGGTTTAGTGTCAGCCTACGAAATAAGATTGAATGTTTGAATTGAAAGTTATTTCGACATTCATTCGTCTAATGTTCTTTTCCGTCAGTTGTGTGAATCGCTAGTGCCTTTCATTTGAAGCTTCATACAGTTTCTGTATAAATGTTCAGGTGTGACTGAATGTTCAAGAATCTGGAATCAAGATAAAATATATGCCCTTCGTAGGTATGCAGTATTGAGATGAATAATAAATGCTTAGTTTATGACCAACTTCCACTTAAAGATGGGTAAATGAGTTCTCCAAATTAGAAAGGGAAAAATAATATTAGAGGAATAGAATTTCGTAAAATTGTGTCGCTTTTTATTGTTACCTACACTCGAATGTTAAAAAGTTTCTTTAAAATTACTCATCATCAGCTGTGGATCGTCACAAAATTTCCTTTAATTATCTACTTCAGAGCGAACATCAGTTGCCGAATTACACTAATATTCTCAATCTTTCATGACTGAAAAATTTTGTAACTCGTTTTTGAGTTGGCTGTTTGTATCTGCCACCAAAATAAATTCACATTTTATTTCTTAATTAACAAGTTCTTTGAACGCCAAGTGAGTATTTTGAGTTTTCTAACAGTGTTCCTTGTATAATGACTATTGAATGCATATAGAAGGGTATAAGCGTCAATAATTGGTCAAACATGTATCATCTGAAACGCTGATAGCTTATGGTTATATATATCGCTGAATCGCATATGCAATGGTTTCATATCTAAATGTGAACTGGTCAAACTTAGTATACAATATCACATTTGATAATAGAACGGAAGACCCTGGATAACATAGTCTGTAAACAATTAAAACGCTTTAAAATCTGTCATTCGTCAAATGTATTAACAATTGAAAGGTTTGTATAAATCACGAAATTTCTTAAATAAGCTCGAATAATACCGTTGGGCATTAATAGTGTGATTTATTTCGGATTGTTTAGTCACTTCATGAGTGAATGGTCACTATGACTGTAATTTTATTATTAATAACGTATATTACCTATTTTAGTGAAAGGCTGTTTGAAGGAGTGGTACGTTTGTACAGTAGAATTTTATTGTGTTAATTTAAATCATGAAATGCTTTGGTACAGAAAACTCTTAAATTTCTAACTGAATAAATAATGAATGAATACAATATTTCACTACCATTGAAAACCACTCATTTTACTCATTTCCTGCTCAGTACATCTAGTAATTTATTTTAACCCTTCATCACTAAGCAATTTATTGAAAGGATAAATGTCAATCAATCGAAATGTTGTCTGGCACGATTTACGTAAATTTAATCTACACTGAATATGAAACGTTTCCTTGGGTGTTTTAATCAGATTAAGTGTGGAAAACATGTAACTTATTATGGAAGAAATCGTAATTGTGAGAATCTCAATTAACTAAGCATTTCACTCGGTAGTTGATTTAAACATTTTCAAGGGAAATGAATGAGGAACACAGTTATCTATTATGAATAAATAGTTCATAAATTGTCCATGTATTAGACAAACCATCCAGACTATATTATAATCTTAAGCAATAACAATGTGTACACCTTTTATTTATATCCGATTGTTATGATACTTGATTATTTCCATTGAAAAAGCTTAAATCAGACAACTGAATGAAATGCTTATTCATTGAGTGTTTCACAAATATAATTTTCTCCTTAATGTCTTACATGAACTCAACGACCAACTACTGTGAATCTATTAGTTCGAATTTAGACGAACGTTCGTATACAAGTTACTTACTGTTTTGTTTAAATTTATTTTATTTCCTGTTCAGCATAACGCATCAGTAGAAAATGCGAAAGAAGTACGTTCTCCGTCATTTCATACAATTAAACCTGATTTTCATTGTTTCAAAGGACATTTTGTATCAATTTGTCTAGATAAATAACTTCTCGTATTGCAAATTGTTAGTTATTTATTATTCTGTATTGTTGAATGTAAACTCACACGTAGCACCGTTCATGACAACGATCCTGGTACACATCATTATTGCTGAACACCTAATTTCGCTTCAGTATTCTATCCAACATTTGAACTGACTAAGGAAACTATTCCATCTTGTCTAACATGTGAACATTTAACTTGTGATTAGGCAGCTAAATCCTTTTTCAGTAGTATCAGATGTTCAGATAACGTAGTTTTACAAAATATCCATAGATACTTATTACTGATGGTTGAAATCAAAACTTCTAGTATAAGTTTGAACTGTAAAGAGTCATTAATCATAACAAATAATCGAGTAAAACTGAAAAAACAGGAAAGTAATTCAATAAATAAGAGGATGAAAAATAATTCAAATAGAGACAACCAGTAAACATGGCGTCGTTGACTGCTTACCCAAAACCATAGTTCTTAATAAAATGAAGAGCAGATGAGTTTTATAATTAGTGCCTTAAGCGAAATCTAATCTTCAAAAGTGCAGTTATATTTGTGATCTGCATTTAGTAAAATTTATCAACTAAAGCGATTCTAACGTTCATCTGGATTCAATTGAACGGAGTTCCCATTGCTAATCGATTTTAATTAGTTTAACTTAAAGTTTCAGTTTTGACAAAATCTACATTTACAATATATAACTTACACTTTCTATTACAGTTTGTTAATAAAACCGAGGTAAATTGAATTTCAAGTTATTTTGACATTTTGATAAGGTTCTCACAGACACTTTTACAATGATATATGAATACATGAATGGGAAACGAGTTATCATTTATGTTTAATTTTCCACCAGTATCTGTTATATTCAATCAGCATATAATCACATCAGTTCCAGTGAAGATATTATTCATGGTGTATAAATCTACGAAAAGCTTATATGAGAATAAATTCTTTACAAATTTCAAAGATGTTTAATCCATAAGAAATGTGTCTTATCAAGTTTGATCGTTGAGTTCATTTTGTTTAATAATTTATTTCATTCTTCACAAGATGGAGGTAAGTTGTTGATTATTAATGACTTTTCAAACTCCTCATGTTTTTGTTCAAACACATTAACGAAACGATCTCGAGTTTGGCTTGAGCAAATACAATGTTAGCTAACAATTGCTGAGTATTGAAACCCTAATCACTGGTTTTAACACTGGGAAAGAAGACGTTGAATAACTTTTCTTAAGCATGTCTCCAAAACTCGCTTATTCCAATGACGAAAATCTTTAAAGTATATCAAATGATAAACTAGCGTTAATCGATCAAGTCCTATGATAGTACTTGAATGCCTCACCAGGTGTTTTGTCGTCCGTTTATTCAGAAAGGTAGTTGTTTCCTCCTGAGAGTAGTTTCCATTTAATTTTAGTAAAATTTACAAATCATTTGTAAAAATTTTATATCGTTAATTGTCAAAGCTCAGGGATATTTGTATCTTATAGGATTTCTAGGAAGCTGAAATGAGAATACTTTCGAAATGTTGTTCAGATTACTGCAGAATTCTAACAGACTAGAAAGTTGGTTCCAGATATTTTAGTTAAGTAGTTTTATTGACATTTAAGTGTTTGATTATTTTACACAGCCGAACAAAATTTATTCCCAATACTTTATGTGTACTTTCATGAAAATTGGAGTATCTTAAACAAACAGCCTTTAAAATACCCCTTAATTCTCCACTGAATCACATTTTTCCAATGTTTATAAACATAATCGAGTTGTTGTACATTATTTTTCATTGTGTTTAGATGAGAGGAAGGCGTTGATTCAAAGTTTGCAAACAATCATTTGATTATACAGAATAACTATTCGTTGTTTGACCTAACCTTCACCAAAATGATAACTAAAAACACATGGCATCATTTCACTTTTGAAATGTTTTTAAAGTAAATATTTTGCAACAATAACAGACTTCTTTCTGTGGTCTACTGAAATATAATGACAAGAAAATAAAGGTAACATACGTCATTCAGTTAAGCCTATGGATTTCTCATCATTTCTTGGATTTGATGGAGTTTTGTTCTCTGAGGTGAATGGTTTGGTCGTGGAGCTTTCATCGTTCTGCTGAACCACATCATCAGCACAAAGTTCAGATAGAAGTGAAGTGTTTGAATTTCTCCATATGCGTTTCACAGCTTGTTCTGTGCACCTCGATGTTGATTGGTTCTTATTGTCCTTAAATTTGTCATCGTTTACTTCTTTGTTTTGGTTGTGTCTCTAATTGGTTTGACTTCTGTTCCTATATTTGTGCACGATTTTTCTGATTGGTTGATAAATTGGATTGATTTCAATATGCTTGTTGATTGCTGATTGGCCTGAGTGCCAGGCTTCTAAAAGTTCTCTGGTGTTTTTGGATTTTCCTCTGTCTTAGATTTCCACATTTTTCCAATCGAATGAGCGTCCACAGCTGTCCACGTGCATTGATACAAATGAGGAGATATCATGACGTTTGACTGCTAATTAATGTTCATGTAGGCGAAGGTGAATTGGGCGTCCGCTTTGTCCGATGTAGTGTTTTTCGCAGTTGGCGAAATTTATTTTGTAGACGATGTTTAACTTGTTTTCCTTTGTTATTTCATCCTTTGATTTGCATGGGATTGGTTGTAGTGGTTTTGTCGTTTTGTGTTCTATACCCATCCTGAAGATTTTCAGCAGTCTCGTTGCGGTTTCCGATATGCCTTGTATGTATGGTAGGGTGATCCTTTTGTTGATGTCTGTGCTTGACTTGGGTTCGGATGCTGCGTGAGGTTGGTATTTTTTGATGAAGCTGATTGGGTAGCCGTTCTTCTGAAATACATCCTTCAGGTATTTCTCTTCATTTTTTCGTGCTGCCAGTGTGTCCTCGCCCTCTTGAACAAATTGTGTACGCAGTTGATTTTGTGAGCTCTTGAGTTGTTGCCATTGTAGTTGAGAATTCGATCTGTGTGGGTCAGTTTCCTATACACTTGAGTTTCCAGTTTTCCTGTGTCGGTTCTAGTGATCAATATATCCAAGAATGTTAGTTGGTTGTTTGACTCCTGTTCCATTGTGAACTTGATGTCATCGAAGACGTTGTTGATCAGTTTGTATGTGCTTTCCAGTTCATTCTTTTTGACGATGACGAAGGTGTCGTCTACATAGCGAATCTCAATTTTTGGCTTGATCATTGGTAATATCGCGGCTTCTAGTATTTGCATAACTGCTTTTGCGATCAGTCCTGATATTGGTGATCCCATTGGTTTTCCCTTTCGTTTGTTCGTAGGTTTTGTTGTTGAATTGAAAATATGTTGTTAGGCATAATTCGATGAGTTCTAGTAGACTTTGAGTTTGAAGTATCGTGTATTTAATGAGATTGGTGTCGTTCATGAAGAACAGGGATATAGTACCTACTATAGTACCGCTAACTCAGTAGGTAAAGGAAAATAACCAACTGACCCCACAAGAACTGATGATGTCGTTCAGAAGAAGGATGAAAGCTCCACGACCAAACCATTCAGCTCAGAGGACAAAACTCCATAAAAATCATCCACCTGAGCTGCAAATCTTCTTCATCATCTCAAAATCATTTCTTGATTTCAGTGATACAAAAATTCCGATAAATAAAATTATACAATGAAAATTCACTCGGCAAGTTGATAGTTATCTCGTACCATCACAAACTAGTTTTTTCTGAGGGAGAAGTTTTGTAAGCTTGATTGCCAAAATTAAGTTGGTTAGAGTAAAGCACTAGGATCGCAGTTAGCCACTGCAATAAACGATAATACACAACGTGTGAGGTTATAGTTCGTTCAGTCTCTCAGATGTTCGTGTGATATTTCCACTCTGAAGTATGAATAGTAATAATGAGGTCTCTATGTTCCTTAATGTAAATTTTGGAATGGTACACAACTAATGAATAAAGTAATAATATGAAAACTGCTTGGAACTAACATCGAAAAGGGCAGTTCTTTCAGTTGATTACCTTCATGTAATTTAGAAATATGGTAAAAACGGGTTCACAGAAACATCTAGTACATCAATATTTATAAAATTATGTCTAAATTGAAGACAATATTGATGAAACAGGTCACAGTCAAACTTATAATGAAATATATCTATTTACTTCAGTTCACGAATTTGAAAGTCATTACACATCAACGAATTTACGTTTGTTTTATTAACCTGAACAGTTAGATCAGATTAATAAACTTACCCAATATTGATGTTGCCCTAAATTTTGTCAAGATATTCTTATTCATTTCATTTTGAGTAAAAGATTAAAAAGTGGAAGACAAACTGCAAATTTTCCACTCCCTGACATTCTATAGTTTAACGTAATATGAAGTTAAGATTGTCTATTGTATTATATCAATTTAATCAACAGATTATGCTCGGAAGACAGAATAAGTGTGAAGATGCTGACAATGTGTGTATACAAATCATAAACTGATTATTCAGAACATCTTTCAGACAGATGGAAAACTAACTTTAAAATACTAGTTTTATTTATTGGGTGGAATGAAGTTAATCAGATGAAGAATATAAACTCAGTGAGAGAAACAATTAACTAATCGTTATTCAATGAAGCATGTTGATCAGTTGATAAACAGTGTGTATAATCACTCAATTAGGACAGAAATAGTATCATTACATCAGATACAGATATTTGTGATAGATACAGATATTTTCGTTTCCCTCATTTAAACTGTTCATAGAGTGGTTTACCTAGTTCGTGTTTGTATATGTACCAGATCCTTGTACATTTAATTTAGTTAAGTATGTCTCAGTGAAACGGGATAGTGTACCCAGGGTTTGTTATTTGATTAGGGTTTAGGGAATATAATCAAAAAATAACTGGCATGAAATTATGTGATCATATCTAGCAGGAGTGGTGATAGCATTTGGTGGTGTAAATATAAAATGATAATTGTGATAATCCCATCCACCTTCATAAATAACCTTAGTTTATGATTGCAATCAATGTTTCATCAAATTAAATTCTCTTTTACAATAGGACACAATATAAATCTAATTACTGCTAATCAAATTAACATGAAGTAAAATTGAATATTCATCACTAGCTCACTGTCTTGAGTCTAACCATCCATTTTATAAGACGTCATAATACCTGTACTGCAACATTAAGCTGTTCACTATGGTCCATAAAAAATGAGTGATAAAACTTTAGTAAACGAATGAGAATGAAAATATAATGTTTATAAACGAATATCGAAGTTCATATTCAACGGTGGATCTTGTTCATTCATTAGTTTACAACAAATCACAGCATTGGCAGTCGTAAAACCCTTTTTCTTTGTTTACGCCTTTGCGTGAAATTTCCCCAAACATGAAAGTAACGTTGCTATTGTGTGTTTCGCCTATTTTTGGTTCCAGATGAGACAATGATTTCCATTGCGGATTTCTTAATATATCGAACAAATCGTTTGAATATTATGAACCGTTGGTTTACTTGTGTTATGACTTTAGGTTGCAGTCGATTTTCTACCCTGGGCTAATGGTTGTGACCTTGACTGAAGTGACTAGAGAGCCGCGTATTTATCGATCGATTACAATGACACGTAAAACACGTAAGGACGACCTAGAGTCCCGATTGGTCCCACTTCCCTGTCTAGCCCAGTCAGTTGAGTCCAGAACACGAGTCACAACCTCTGAGATATGAATCATTGTATTTCAAACATACTCTATTTATATACTAACCAAACATACCACATCGTACCATAAAAATAGAAAACAACATGTGTACAATATTTAACGAGTGAAATAAATAACGGCCAATAGGGAATGTCCATTTAAGGTCCAAGGACACCATTGGGCTTAACATGATTATTATTGGTCTATTGCTCCGCATCCACAACACCCCCCCTTTTTTTTGAAGCATTAGAGATAATAATGATCCTTAGGATTTATTTTTATTCGATTGGGTTTTCGTCTGATGCGCTGCGACCTCCTCGGAAGTGTTTCACACGTCTTGCTATTATTCGGATCATTTTTAATTCCATTATCCGACTCAGTTAATATATTTATTGGTATATTCGACTTTGTAGCATTTTCTGTCTCTCGTCCTTGTCTGGTTGGCTGTATCTGGTTTGCGTGCCGTACCCATATCTTTTGTCCAACTTTTACTTCGTAGATAACTTTCCCTTTTTTCCGTATTATTATGCCAAACTTCCAAGTTGGCTTTACTCCGGTGAAATCTCTTGTTATTACCGCTTGTCCCACCTTAAACATTCTGGGCAATGCACCGTGCCGCTTGTTGAATTGCTGTTCCATTCGTTTGTTCTTTCGGAGGTTGGCTCTAAGCTTTGGTTTCATTTGCTCCATAGGTATTCTAATCTTTCTCCCAAAAATTGCTTCTGCTGGGCTTTCTTGATTTATAGTGACTCACGTGCAATTGAGTTTAGTTCAGTCAAGGTCTTTTGTTGACCTATTTAATGGACAAAGTCGTCCATGATATAACAACTTGTTGTACTGTCTTTATTATTATGCCTGTATGAAATACATATGCTTGAACATTGTTTAGCGCCTACGCATGTATTCATTCTGCTAGCTTCATTATTAACTGCTTAGTCTATTCGCTGACTCATCCATTTTCCTATACATATATATATGTGTACATCTGCACCCATTCACTACAACAACTACTACTACTATTACAACTACTTGCTACTGCTACAATCGTAGTTCGCTTGCTCATTCATTTTGCCTCTCTGCTGTCTGGTCCGAATTATCTACTAAATAAACTGTAGTAGCTGCTTCTTTTTGCCTTCTGATTTCAAACATCGCTGAAGATTATACGATAACGGTTCGAGGGTGATTAATTATCGAAGCACAGCCACTACAGAATTGGTAATCCCGACGTGAGAACGGAAGCAAATTTTGGTGAAATAATCAAATCCCAAAAATCCGATTCTTTTCATCTCAATTTGGATTATCAAATGAACTATAATTACAACTGTGGATTTATATTATTATTTTAATTACACTTACATTATTTCGCAAACATTATTAAACGTGACAATTATAATCATAATAAATAACAATTATCCATAAACAATTGATATATTGGTGCAATTTAGTAAGTCTGTTCCATTTTATAAATTGTGCCATTTTTTATTATCATTGTTTTTGCCCATCTATTCTTCCTTGTGACTGTTAAGTTATTTTCGTGTGCTACCTAATTTTTATAAGCATGTCTTATGAAAACACAGTTTCAAGCGTACAGCAAGCCTCGTCCGTGAGGTCTCTTAACCTCCCTGCCCCTTCTTTTAAAATCACAGACCCAAAACTTTGGTTTATAAGACTTGAAAATTATTTTCTCGCTAACCGCATTCTTTTGCAAAAGGATAAGTTCGGCCTGACAAGCACACTACTCCCAGACGAAGTAGCTGACAGCGTTCGAGAGGCACTAGCAAAACCAGACACAGAAAAACCATACGACGTGCTTAAAGAGGCAGTAATTAAAGCTCTCTCTCTCAGTGACCAACAAGCCGTCGAACAACTTCTTAACCAAGTACAAATTGGAGATAGAACCCCATCACAACTAAAAAATTATATGAAAAGTCTACTTGGCGATAGACACATTGACAATAATCTCTTTTATCAACTGTGGCTCCGCCGACTCCCGGCAAATATACAGCAGATCCTAGCTGTGGGAGATACGGATGCTGATTTAGACAATATAGCAAAGATAGTCGATAGAATATACGAAAGAAGCAAGCAAGCAAGCCCTTCACTACACAGTGTGACAGTAGACGATAGACTTGATACTCTACAGAAGGAATTAAATGTTTTATGCCGCAAACTCACAGAGTTAACGCAGAGAGAAAAGCCACGAAGGTCATCGCGAGATCGCTCGCGTGAAAGGAACCGGTCAACTTCTAGACGACGCACAACTCCCGCGATATGTTGGTATCATCAAATGTTCGGCTACAGGGCTAGAAAGTGCCTACAACCTTGTAGATTTAACAGGGCTGGTAACCGATACCCACGTGTATCAATGGCAACGGCATCAACACACATAATGCCTGAAAATAGTCGCCTCTTTTATATACAAGACCGAACCACTGGCGCACAATTCTTAGTTGACACTGGAGCGGAAATTAGCGTAGTACCTCCATTTAACGAGGAAAGAAAAAACATTAATCCGTCATTAGTGCTAAGAGCAGCAAACGAATCAGATATTAAGACATATGGCAAACGGAAATTGTCCCTAGATTTTGGACGTGGCGCTTCATACCGCTGGAACTTTGTCATAGCAGACGTATCGATGCCCATAATAGGCATAGATTTCTTATGTAACTTTGACCTGCTAGTAGACTCTAGACGACACAGATTTATAAACGGCAGTCAAACCACTTCGATAAGAGGAATACTTACGGAAGCCGTTTCAATGAACCTTGTGATAGATAAAAGTCGTGGTGATCCATATAAATTGTTGTTAAGGGAATTCCCTGAACTCGTAAACGTAACATACAATAAAGCGGATCTCAAACATTCTATTCAGCATCACATCGTAACCAATGGTCCACCAATCAATGCAAGACCAAGAAGGTTAGATCCCAAAAGACTAGCAATCGCAAAACAGGAATTCGACAAGCTAATGAGGCTAGGCATTATAAGGCCATCGAGCAGCCCGTGGGCATCCCCGCTACATATGGCCCCGAAAAAGAATGGAGAGGTTAGGCCATGTGGAGATTACAGAGCACTGAACAAACAAACCGTAGCTGACAGATACCCTATACCGCACATTCATGATTTCACTTACAGTATAGAGGGCACTACTATCTTCTCGAAGATCGACTTAGTCAGAGCATACTACCACATCCCTGTTGCACCACAAGACATACCGAAGACAGCAGTAACAACCCCATTTGGGCTATATGAATTCCTGCGTATGCCTTTTGGACTGACTAACGCGGCACAAACCTTTCAACGGTTTATCGACCAGGTCATTAGAGGTTTACCTGGAGTATACGCGTATATCGACGATTTATTAGTAGCTAGCACCACTAAAGATGAGCATATACAACAACTACGGCAATTATTTATGCGACTCAGAGAACATGGTATTTCTATAAATATTGAGAAATGTGAATTCGGAAAAGAATCTTTACAGTTCCTAGGTCACAATATAACTTCTCAAGGTATCACACCAATAGCAACAGAAGTCGACGCCATTAGGAATTATCCCCTACCCGACTCATGGAGAAAGTTACGCCGATTTCTCGGGTTAATAAATTATTACAGACGATTTATCCCGAATTGCGCGTCAATATTGCAACCACTAACAGATGCATTACGCGGAAACGCACGGACATTCCAATTATCACCAGACGCGATTCAAGCATTCGAGAACGCTAAAAAAGCACTAAATAAAGAAGTGACACTAACTAGACGAAAGAGCGAAGCACCGTTAGCTATCATGACGGATGCATCAGACGTAGCGGTAGGAGCCGTTTTACAACAATTAGTAAATGGCATATGGGAACCGCTCTCATTTTTTTCGAAAAGACTGAATCCGACACAAACAAGATATAGTACTTTCGGAAGAGAACTCCTAGCGATTTACTTGGCAATAAAACATTTCCGACATATGATTGAGGGTACCATTTTCACAATATATACAGACCATAAACCCCTCACAAAAGCATTGAACGCCAAACAGGACAACTACTCGCCGAGGGAAATCCGACAATTAGAATTTATTTCCCAATTCACGTCCAACATACAGTATATCAAAGGTAATAGTAACGAAGTAGCAGACGCATTATCCAGAACGATGGTTAACGCTCTCATTCAGTCTGAAATCGATTATCACAAGTTAGCAGCATTACAAAATATTGACGTCGAGTTAAACAGACTAAAGTCTGCCAACACAACCTCGTTAGTTCTCAAAGAAACTCCATTGGAAGAAGTAAGCATCACCTGCGATGTTTCTACAGGTCAACCAAGACCATTTGTTCCAAAGCCGCTAAGGCGAAACATTTTCGAAGCCATGCACAATATTTCGCATCCCGGAATAAAGGCCACCATCAAACTAATCAGCGAACGTTTTGTATGGCCAAGTATGAATCGGGATATTCGTAATTGGACGCAAGCGTGTATAAAATGCCAGAGAGTTAAGATACATCGCCACACCAGTTCCGCAGTAGGTCATTTCCGTCATCCCGATAACAGATTCGAGCACGTACACATCGATATTATAGGACCTCTGCCGGTTTCGAATGGCTTCAGTTACATTTTCACTTGCATTGATAGATTTACACGATGGCCTGTAGCTGTGCCCATAAAAGATATTACAGCCGAAACTATCGCAAAAACCCTAGTAGAGCATTGGATTTCCCATTATGGTGTACCTACTAATATCACAACCGATAGAGGAGCTCAATTCGAGAGCCGCCTCTTTCAACAACTCACAGAACTACTCGGAATCAAACGAATTCGCACAACATCCTACCATCCGATGTCGAATGGTATGGTAGAGAGATTGCATCGGCAACTTAAAGCTTCTCTTACAGCTGTCATCAGCAATAACGATTGGGCCAGCAAGCTACCATTAGTCATGTTGAGCTTAAGATCAACAATCAAACAAGATATAGAATGCTGCCCAGCAGAATTGGTTTATGGAACCACACTACGTCTGCCAGGAGAGTTTTTCACCGCAAGTAAAAGCGTCCAGACTGATATAGCGGACTATGTACAGCGTCTTAAGCAGCATATGAGTAGTCTAAGGATAACGCTTCCGAGACAACATCAACGCCGTGTGTACATACCCAAACAACTAAGTGACAGTACACATGTGTTTATAAGAAGGGATAATGTGCAACGTCCCTTGCAACCGGCCTACGATGGTCCATTTAAGGTGATTAAAAGAGACGACAAAACTATCACGGTAGAAAAAGCTGGAAAAACGGATGTAATTAGCATCGACCGAGTCAAACCAGCTTTCATCGAAGCCTACGATCAGCCAGTACATACAGATACTGCGAAACCCGTTGAATCATCGAAACGTCAGTTCCAATCATCAACGACATCGACGAACACAAACAAAGAGAATCCAGTAACTACAAAGTCTGGTCGAAGAGTAAGATGGCCCCAACGTTATGTCGCTGCAATCTTCTATTAATAATCTTCTACTATTTTAAATATTAATTATAACTTCCACTTCATTGTACACACATGCATTACTAATTTCATGTTTTACGCTATAAGACTCAACATATCTTATGTACCCCTACACTTAAACGTATAATTTTTATTTAAAATGTAAAGCAATACCGCATTCCTTCTATTTATTGCTATTATTTTTTATAACCTCACGGACAGGCGCAAACCAAATGCACAGCACACACCAACTTCATCTTAATTTTGTACAAACCATTTTTTTCAAACGATTGTAACTACCCTGCTCAGTTTACTATTTTTTTGTGCAAACACAGACATTTTTCCATATATCTTTGTTTGCAGGGGGGAGCTATTATAGTGACTCACGTGCAATTGAGTTTAGTTCAGTCAAGGTCTTTTGTTGACCTATTTAATGGACAAAGTCATCCATGATATAACAACTTGTTGTACTGTCTTTATTATTATGCCTGTATGAAATACATATGCTTGAACATTGTTTAGCGCCTACGCATGTATTCATTCTGCTAGCTTCATTATTAACTGCTTAGTCTATTCGCTGACTCATCCATTTTCCTATACATATATATATGTGTACATCTGCACCCATTCACTACAACAACTACTACTACTACTACAACTACTTGCTACTGCTACAATCGTAGTTCGCTTGCTCATTCATTTTGCCTCTCTGCTGTCTGGTCCGAATTATCTACTAAATAAACTGTAGTAGCTGCTTCTTTTTGCCTTCTGATTTCAAACATCGCTGAAGATTATACGATAACGGTTCGAGGGTGATTAATTATCGAAGCACAGCCACTACAGATTATTTGTTGTTGGGTTTGGTGTTGCTCTGTAGCTTTGTAGAAATTTTTGAATCACCTCGTCTATTTCACCTTCTCCCTCGGCTTTAAGTAGTGCTCTTTTAAATGTATCTACGAACCTCTCAACTAGACCGTTTGACTGTGGATGATATGGGGGTGTCTTCATATGCCTAACAGCGTTTGCGACGCAGAACTTCGAGAATTCAGCGGAGGTGAACTGTGGTCCATTATCGGATACTAATACATCTGGACACCCAAAGCAGCTAAATACTTGTCTCAGTTTTTCAATAGTAGCTTTTGTAGAAAGAGACTTAACGTAGTGGATTTCTGGCCATTTTGAGAAAGCATCAACCATCACTAAGTACTGTTTTCCGTTTATGGGACCAGCGAAATCTACGTGTACTCTTGACCATGGATTTGTTGGTGTCCCCCAACTCTGCATTTCTGTCTTGCGAGGGGCTTTGATAGCTTTTGCGCACGCAGAACATGTCTCAACATATTCTTTGATCTGAGCGTCAATATTCGGCCAATATACATATCCACGTGCAAGTGCCTTCATCCTTGCTACCCCTGGGTGTGCGGCATGCAGTTGTGACATCACCTTACGGCGTAAATTTATGGGTACGATTACTCGATTCCCAAACATCAAGCATCCATCCACAAGTGATAGGGAATTCCGACGGTGGGAATACTGTTCAATATTTTTGTCGTCTATATGGGCAGGCCAACCATGTTCCAGGTATCTAATAATCTGCTTTAATTCATCATCTTCTTGAGTATAACGTTTAATGTCTTCACAGGATAACGGTGTTGCTTTTATGGCAACTTGTAGTATATGGTGAACATCATTCTCCAACGATATCGTTGCAATAATAGAATCTTCACTTTTCTGCTTCTGATTAGCAATTAATCTAGATAAAGCATCGGCTTGTCCAAACTTTTCGGTTGATTTATATAGGATTTGGAAATCATAAGCAAGCAACGTAATAGCCCAACGTTGTAATCGATTCGCTGTATAAGCAGGAATACCTGACTTCGATCCAAATATAGATAAAAGCGGCTTGTGGTCTGTTAAAAGCGTAAATCGACGGCCATAAATCATTTTATGAAATTTCTTTACTGCAAAAACTAAAGCTAATCCTTCCTTCTCAATCTGACTATATTTTCGTTCGGCTGAGTTAAGAGTTCGGGATGCATGAGCAATTGGCTTTTCTTTACCATCAGGAAAACGATGACTGATAACGGCTCCAATTCCATAGTTTGAAGCATCGGCGGCTACAATTATTTCAAGCTTTGGATTATAATGAGTCAGCAACAGTTTAGAAGATAAAATCCTTTTTATTTCATCGAAAGAATCTTGGCATTCTTTCGTCCAGTGCCATGTTGCATTAGCCATCAAGAGCTGATTTAATGGTTGTCGCAATTTATACATCTGGGGTACGAACATACTATAATAACCAATCATCCCCAAGAATGAACGAAGGGTTGTAACCTCAGTCGGTCTGGGCATATTTTTGATAGCATTTATATTGTCTGGATCCGGTCGACGACCATCTTTATCAAATATATATCCCAGGTATTTAACAGACTCGAGCAGAAATTCACACTTTTCTTTTTGTAACTGAAACCCAGCTTGTGATATTTTAGTGAGCACCGTATCTAACCGACGCATTAATTCCTGCGCGGAAGAGCCAACAACTATGATATCATCCAAATAAACTGCTACACCTTCGATGTTAGACACCATAGTATCCATTATCTGCTGGAAAATTGCTGGAGCTGGCTTAACACCAAACGGTAATCGGTTAAATCGATAAAGTCCACGGTGGGTATTAATGGTTAATAACTCCTTTGAATCTTCGTCAACTTCCACCTGTAAGTAAGCTTCAGACAAATCAAGTTTAGAAAAATAACGTCCACCGTTTAGTTTAATAAATAAATCCTCTGGCAAAGGTAATGGATATGAATGATTTTGTAAAACGTCATTTAATCCTGTTGAAAAGTCTGCACAAAGGCGAATAGCTCCGCTCGCTTTCTGAACTACTACAATTGGTGCTGCCCATGCCGAATAATTAACAGGTTGTATAACACCGAGTTTCTCTAGTCGGTCTAATTCTTTGTCGACTTTGTCAATAGCTGCATATGGAACTTGACGCTTTGGACGGAAAACAGGTTTTACATCCTGTCGTAGGTATAATTTTGCCTTCTCAATTGTGCAGCATCCCAATTTATTCTGGAACAAGTTTTTATGTTTCTGCAAAAGATCTTCTATCGTTACGACTTTCTTGGTTACATGAACTGCGGGTGGATCTCTAGGATTATTTGCGCCTTTCATTGTGCATATTTCATTTAATGGTACATCCCATAAATTTAGTTTATCTATCCAGTCTATACCAATAAGGTCTAACTCATGTCTGTTCGTTAAGTAGCAATTTCCTGTAAAGTAATTACCTCGGAATTTAACAGAACATTTTATCATTCCCACAAGTTTCAATATATCTCCGGACGCATTCCGTGCAGTGTGCTCTGTTCGTAATACTTTCGGACACCCAATTAAATACCACGTTCGCTTCGAGATTAGTGTGATATCTGACGCTGTGTCCAGTTGCAATCGAATATGAACACCATTAACAATTAATTCCACATATCTTCTTTTATCCGCTACGCTTAGAGCCAGTGTAGAATATACGCTGTTTATATACTTATTTTCGTACTGGTGCGGACGTCTGGTTCGTTTTGATCTTAAACTTTCTCTAGTTCGGCAGACTAATTCTTTGTGGCCAACTTTATTGCATATAGTGCATCTATGATTTCTAAATCGGCAAAATCTTGAGAAATGCCACGCACCACAATACCAACATTTAGTTGCAGGTTTAGGAGTTTTCGAGTAATATTTATGACTTTTGGTACTGTTTTGTCTTTGACCTGTCTTAACAGCATGAACAGAATTTGAGGGCACAACACTTTTGGTTTCCAGCATAGCTGTATCTTGTTTTAGGTTTATTAATCGTTGACATTCAGTGGTGATAGTTTGTAACGTCATTTCATCATCATGTTCCATACGGGATAACAACTTCATGCGAAAGTCAGCATCCACAGGAGAGTTCAGACCAGAAATAAATAATAAGCATTTAAATTGATCACTGGTTAATACATTTAATTTAAATCGTTCTGCTTGTAAATTCACTCTTCCGGCGTACGTAGTATAATCTTCATCAGCCTCTTTAGTCAGCTGTAGACAGTTATACCGGATACGGAATAAAGACGACTGTTCACAAAACATTTTATTTAGGATGTTAACAGTTTCATCGAAATTAACTTCTCGCGGATGTTTAGGCAGAATATGGTTTTTATACTTTTGATGCTCATTAGGACCAAGTTTCTGTAATAGCAGCCGAACTTTCTTTGCATCATCTATAGCAGCAAATTCAACTCGGAAAATATCTTCAATTCTGCCAAACCATGCTTCAAAAGTGTGACCAATGTCTGCATCAAATATAAATTCTGAAACTGGGTTAAGGTATGACTCAATACTTTTATGTTCTGGAATCTCTTGTTGGATAGATAGTTTCCCCAGAAGTGTTTCCAAGAGTTTCTGTTGAGAAGCTAACATCTGCAGCTGCTGTTGTTGAAGTTGTTGCTGCTGTTGTTGATATTGTTGCTGCAGTTGTTGTAATAATAACTGCAACTGTTCTAAGGAAATCGACATTTTTTTTACTGCCAATAATATTAGCTCCAAAAATCACCGGCAATTATAACAGCTAATTTATTTCCAAAATCTGAGTCACCACTTGTCGTATTATTATTCTGTTTTTTTTGCCAAAATCCCCGTCGCCAATTTGTTATGACTTTAGGTTGCAGTCGATTTTCTACCCTGGGCTAATGGTTGTGACCTTGACTGAAGTGACTAGAGAGCCGCGTATTTATCGATCGATTACAATGACACGTAAAACACGTAAGGACGACCTAGAGTCCCGATTGGTCCCACTTCCCTGTCTAGCCCAGTCAGTTGAGTCCAGAACACGAGTCACAACCTCTGAGATATGAATCATTGTATTTCAAACATACTCTATTTATATACTAACCAAACATACCACATCGTACCATAAAAATAGAAAACAACATGTGTACAATATTTAACGAGTGAAATAAATAACGGCCAATAGGGAATGTCCATTTAAGGTCCAAGGACACCATTGGGCTTAACATGATTATTATTGGTCTATTGCTCCGCATCCACAACAACTTGACCTTCGAACTCGATCACTGTCATCTTCACACCACTGAATATTCCCATAATCTGACATTTGATGACAAATTTGAACCTTAAGCAAATTGTTTCTAGCAGTTCATTTAAATTTTATGTGAACTACAATTGACAAGAACGAATAGAGGAAGTCGAAGAAAATTATATGATTTATGTTTGAAGGGTTGATTTTCAGGTAGAAGAAATAAACTTGAACACGTTGTTAGGTGATCAGTTCAAATGTATTTTATTTGCCACTGAATTCAAATCGCTTTCAAACGCTATCGCTTTGAACAATTTCATAAAATGAAGCTATTGATGTTTCAACCATAATATGGCCGACCTACAATGTAAAGCATTGACTAGTTTATGATTTCCGTCTTTAAAATTTCCCAAACTTGAATACGAAAATCGTCCATATGAAAAACATGTCAGTGTTCCCTTTCATGAAACATGTGAGCTGAACATACTATTAACAGCTTTCGACGATTAGGTCAATCGTAAAAAAATGTTTTCATTGGCACACGTTAATTTACGTTTACTCAGTCTCTAATTCATCGTTCAGTGTGAATGCAATAAGTTATATACTAAAAATAGTACTATATTTACGATAACAAAATGTAGAAGTTTACTACAATGCACCAACTTTCCACCAATTCCTGTTTCCTTTGCAGTTTGTAGTTATGTATTCAAACCGGATGTGCTAGATTGACTGATTTATTTTATCATTCGACACACAGACTACAGATTTCATTTTTGAGTTTTCATGAAACTATTGCATGAATAACTTGTACTGAATACTTATTATTGAACACTTATTATTGCCATTTAATATTATTCACTTATGTTGTGACAATTCATATGACAGAAAAAATTCATCATTTGCTTCATTTTGTTCTGCCATCTGAGATTTTTAGAACAAAACAAACTGAAAATAGGTGAGTCAGTTAATCAGGTTTGTTATTTATGATTTTACCTAAATACTGTGCACTGATAAATGTGTTGCACGTTATTCCATCATTGCTTAGTGTCAACTAAATCAACTATCATTTGTCAGTAAATTTTGCATGCATTTAATCATAAGGTAGTGATTTGGGTTACTATATTAATGAACTGTAATTGATCAGTAAATATTTGATGATACTATTGCTCTTAAGCTCACGTTGGGTTTATATCAGCAGCTCTGTTTAGTCAATAAAGTTCTCGATAGTTTAGTGCAAAGACTAGGGCATAAAGTTTGGCATGACCCAGTGATTTCGTTTACTGGTATCCAACATAAACAGAGTTAACTGTCGAATTCTAAGTGACGTATTGATTTTAATTAAAGTGAATGACGAAGTTAGTAATCTTTTTGATTTGTACATTCACACATAGAATGAGAATTCTACATATTTTCTTCTTAGTATCAAGTATACTTTATAAACAGAATAGTCCATTATGTAACATACACAATGTACATGTTCTTGAATGTAGCAAATAGGTACACGAATAACAAAATGACTGGCTGTTTTTCAATTTGTGGTTCATTTAACAGCCTGCTGCTTTGAATGGTCTCTTATATGATAGCAATAACGAGTGACATTACCAGTGAGGAAAAGAATATCAATTACACAACATACTCCTTTTTGAAAATGGTGTGTTTGATTGTCAATTTTTTATTGAATTTCCTTCTCAGTGACCACAGGACTTGACGAACCAATCGAAGACGTAAATATTTGAAGGAATTGGTCAACTAACTAGATGATATTAATAATGAACGGAAGGACACTAATAACAAGGAATCGCTGACAATAACAAGTTATAAAATTATCTGGTAAACATTGCAAAGTGACTAACGAAAACATCTGACAACAAGTTCGTTTTTCGACGTGTTTATACATGAAGAGCTGAACATTAAGTTGGGAGAACGGAGAATGAAATGCGATTTTTAGAAAGCAATGATTTACATCAATCGATATCATACATAAGCATTATCATGATGGACATAGTATAACTGCGAATTATGTTTGAGTACACGTCGGATGGTGTACACTTATTGGACTGGTGGTTTAACACATTAAACAATTAAATCACAAAATTTGAATAAGGATTAGTTTTATGGCCTACTTTATCATCTGTTCTGATTGAAACCTTTGATTTCTGATTATGGAGCTATTTTGCACATGTCACCTCAATGTGCCAACCAAAATAATTACTGCTATTTACCAGCAATTCAAATATCGACAGCTTGGAGATGAGTGTTGAGAAAATATTATCACACGTGTTAAAGTCGCTCACTAGTAGTATTAGTTACAACAAGAAAAGTTCAATGTGTACCGTAGTATCAGTAATAGTGGTAAACATGAATGTCTAAAACTGGTATCTCGAATATCCGGTTCCCATAGAACATATAATAAATGAGTCCTAACGAAATTGTTAACACACCTCAATGCAGTTTAAGAATATATCCAGAGTTGCCAAAGGACGAAGATCAATGACAATATTCCTGAGAATATTATATAACTCAACGTTCTAATTTATCAGTCAGACAAGCGATATTTAAACATATTTACATGAAGAAACGTGCTCAGTTTATTCTGTATGACGTTGGTTATCTGTTTTAAAACACATATTCTCAAGACCATCGGTTCAATAGTTTGATTTATTGCAGCGTATCTTAGTCCAACCAGCTAAAACATACAATTACTTGGATGTGTCGGTAATATAAGAGGGAATTAATACCATTTGTTTGATATATTAGGGTGACATTAAACATTAAGTGTAAACCATTTTCAATGTTTGCCTATTCTAGGAGTTCTTTATGCATGTGTTTTCTTAATATTACGTTCGGAGATGTACGTTTGCTAAATAAATTAATCAGTAAACTACTATAATCGCATTTCCATAAGAAACACACAATCCTCTATCTCTATTTATTGCTAATTATGAGTTTGTGGTTAACTGTCAACACACAGTACTGACATACATTGTGTTGTGCCGATCGACAACACTGGTAATATTTTAACAAAACACAACTTCTAATCCAAAAACTAATTACCATAGCACACGTTTTTCAATTATGGAAATATTGTTTTTCTCGACCGCTAATCAAAACAAGCTATACATTACGATGAAAGAAATTTTCTTTGTATAATTCATTCAATCGACTGCTCCAGGGTGTATTCCAGTGAATAAAATCAAAACTTATTACATATCAAACCACTCAATATTTACTGATACTACCTCACTACACTAAATGTATGAATCATTTCATTTCGTCAATTTTCGCTCTTTAATCTATTTTCATTAGAAGAAAATGGTATCCAGTGTATTGGTTCTATTTATCACAAAGTCCATAAGATTCTTAGTGATAGTATATGCTCTAAACCCAAACACAACAAATATGCTCCATATCTGAGAATTCACATTAATCAATCACATACTAAAACCACAGTTATCAAATGCTTGGTGATATTTAAAATGTCATCAACGAAACAGTCTCTTAACCCTTATGTTATTATCAATCAGTTTCTGTTACAAAAGTTGGTTTATTACATATGGTTCATTGATGCCCAAATCATATCGGTCGGTGGAATTCATGACATAAACTGTAGTTAGGCGAACCGACTGTTTTATGTGGAATGTATCGACTATATCCAGCATGAAGTCTAGATATGACTAACTCAAGAATTATTTGCATGTTGCTCAACACCAACAAGCTGAAATAATGTGTTTTATAATTTCAATTGTATTAATTCAAACAGGCTATTTAATATCAACCAAATGGTAAACGAAATGCCCGAATCTGTATCTAATTCACTCCAATAATGTGAGAATTGTCAGTGAAATCATACCCTCCATCACATAGATATAAGTTTGTTAGCTCCTGTCACATTATGTGTGTGTAGTGAAGTTGAAGAACACCAAAATTTGTCACTGCATAAAAGTAACAAGGCAATAGGAATTTGTCTAAAGGAATAGGTATTACAACAACCACCATCAAGAAGGTACAAGTATTTATAAATGGTTGTCTACGTAAGATACTCAACATCCATTGGCCGGATACCATCAGCAACAGCCTTCTATGGGAGAGGACAAACCAGCTTCCATCTGAAGAAGAAATTAGGAAAAGACGATGGAAATGGATAGGACATACATTACGCAAATCATCAAACTGCATCACGAGACAAGCCCTGACTTGGACTCCTGAAGGGAAGCGAAAAAGGGGAAGGCCAAAGAACACATTACGTCGTGAAATAGAAGCAGATATGAAAAGGATGAGTAACAACTGGAAGAAGCTGGCAAGAATTGCCCAGAACGGGGTTGGATGGAGAATGCTGGTGAGCGGCCTATGCTCCTTCACGAGGAGTAACAGGCGTAAGTAAAGTAAATTAAAGTAAAGAGTAGGATAATTAAAATGTTTTTTTAATAATTAGAGGTGATAGAGGTGTAAAAAGTAAAGTGATATCGTGAGCGATGATGAACAAAGTAATGAGAATTTGAGACATAAGTAAAGGGAGAAGTGTAGTAATAATAATAATGAAAGTTAAGGTCAAGGTAACGATAACGTACTAATTATTGTATGTATAGTTCTTGCTTGAACTCGTGGATGGTTACAGCTTCAGCCGATTTTAGGAGTTGGTTACGACAAATACTAGGTAGATTTGGACGAATCGTATATACAACATTAAAATCAAACTGCGGATCAATAGATTGATTACAGTCGATTAGATGTTCAAGTATGAAACTCCAAACTGCTTTCCTCACACCCTTCTAGGACCATAATGGGACATGTTACCAGGGTTTATTACGTTTTTCCTATTGTTGTGGTTAACATTTCTTGGAACTTTTGGCTGCTTGAAGGCATGACGATCAATTGCGGCATCTAGTTTCGATATCTGGATACATCGTAGGCCAATAAGTGTAACTTCGAGTCCGTGATTTCATATTGCTCATGACATGATGGCCACTATGGAATTGTTTCGAAACGTTTGGCATAAATTTTGGGACAACGATTTTGTCGCCGAACATTATACATTAATTGACAATCATAAGTGAGTCCTGCTGGCGAAAATATTAGGGCAGTTGTCCTTGAAGACGACGGTTCAGGAATTCGATGAGAAGATAATTCCTAACTTCTCTTAGCATATCGTCATTTTCCGTTGCTTCTTTGATGGCTCTGAATGTCATTGGTAGACCATAAATTGTGTCTTCCAATATTCAATGTACTTCTGTATCGGTCTCATTTGCTGCCACCAATGTATCTCCTTCTTGTTTCACTTGTGAATCAACTAAGTTTTTCTACTGACGCTGATCGAGTTTATGCGACGGTCTGTTATTTTCAGCCTATCTATCCAGTCAAGTCCTAATAAGTCGATTGATGGATGTACTATTAAAAACGTTGCTAGGTTCTCCTTGATTGTGATCTCACAACGGATTTCACCGGCGATGTTTAACATTCCCTTGGATGCACAGAGAGATGTTTGTTGAATTGGATATTTTCGAAGTCCTCCAATCTTATTACACGTTCTTCTACTTGTCAGTGTTATATCGGAAGCTGTGTCTCACTGTAAGCGGGCATCAAACCCATTAATCTTGAGAAAAACATACTTTCTAAGGTAAAGGGAACCGGTTCTATTAACAACTATCGTTACTTTGGCTGTTCGCAGCTAGAATATTTTAGATGGCGTCATGTATGAACTATCAAAAACGTTACTTCTTCCTCCTTGATTGTGATCTAACAATGTATCTCACCAGAGATTTTTAACATTCCCTCGCATGCACTGTGAGATAAATGTTGAATTGGATATATTCGCGGTCACCCATATTTCTCTCAGGTTCTCCTGCTTACCAGTGTTATATCGGAAGTTGAGTCTAACGTTAAGCGGGTATCATACCCATTGGTCTTCAGCGAAACATATTTTCTACGGGTACGGTAGCCGGCTCTATTAAGATCTATTAGGATATACTTTTGGTTGTTGATTGCGTTTAAGCGTTTTCCGATGACATTATTTATGCTCTTTTCTATAACATGTTGTACAAGGATGATTTATAAATGGACTTGCAGTATAAGCTATATTGCTATGTAGAGCAGAAGTTCTTATACGAGACTGGAGACTCTCTATTGATATTTTGGATGTTTCGTCATTGCTTATGCAAGTTTTGCTGGCTGTTCATGAGCGAAATCGGTTTTCTGATTAACCGATTTCATTCGCACTGGTAGTTGCCTTTCAGTGTTCTCAAGTGCCATTGTCATTGGGACATTATAAGGCATGTCACCATTGCAAACATTAATGAGGTTGACTGTATTGTAAGCAGAATAAATCAACTTTAGTTTGTTCGTGCTGTGCATGATTGATCGGAATAATTGTACATGTAACTTGAATGTGTATATGAATAATGCGAATAGGGTGCATGGTACTTGTGTGGATTGAGCTGTACTATTCCGATCGTAGTGTTAAAACCTATATGGTGTCTGGTTCTCCTGGAAACGGGATTAAGCCATACTATTTCGGCTACAAATTTTAAGCTTGAGTAGTTTTCGGCTCTCCTGCGAAACAGGATTGTGCTGTACTGTTTGGGTTGTCATGTGGAAGTCTGGATGGTGTCTGGTTCTCCTGAAAACGAATGTAAAATTACCCTGGCCCACAAGGGTATATTATATAACTATTATTATTGTTAGTAGCGTTGTTATGATTATTAGCTTTATTCAATATTATATTTTTGGTACAAGGTAGAATTCTCTTCATAAAGTTAGAGGCATCTAAATAATTAATTGGTCAAATAGACGTATAGAGTGCAAAATCACATAATAATAAAATACATTTAATGCCTTAGTAAAATGGTTGGTGTGTGTTAATTCTCATGTCTGTAAAGCATTCGATCACATGAAACATGTAAACATCATATTTCTAGATTATCTCTGTCTCTACGGTTGAAATCAATTGCATATTTGGCTTCACACTAATATACTCGCATTGTTAAAATGACAAGTTTATGTGATTCGAACATTGTGATGTTTTTCATACTTTTGTGTAGTGGTGAAATCAACCAAATTTATTTCGTACACCATTCATCTCCAATAAAGTGGTTCAGATTTTTTCAAGAAACTATACTGTGAACAGCATACCTGTGTTTATCTTCTCACCTTTATTCGACCAGTTCTTTAAACGTTAACACACTACACACCAATCCATTGAACTGAGTGAGTTATGAACTTCCACAATGGATATGGAATAACAATTGATAATAATATCGAGTTATCTGGTCAGATGGCACGAGTTTTAATATACTTTATGTGATGAATACACCAAAAGTTATTTGCGCTATTTTTCGATGGTTTGTAAGGCTTCAGTATATTCTGTCTCATGAGATTGATGATCAGTGATAACTGACCCAATATGTCTACTCCATTCGCTCACCAATAACAAAACACACAAAACCACAGCTGGTAGGCTGATATATATAATTTATTATTTCATACTATATGAAATGGATTAATGAAAACCTAATGGTATTAGATTTATCTAACAGGTTGAGACAGATAGTTGTTTCGTAAATCAGTATATATTGAGGGCTTGGAGACAAAATTTCACAAGAATATCGTCATACATGTTTATGCTACTCAATTTTACTGAAATTGTGGTATCAATAGATACAGCGATGTGTAATCTTTTATGTGATTTAAATGAAAAAATGTGTTCAAATCAGATGGGAAACTGTATATGTGGTCAAACTATGTTATCATGTCTACACTTTATGTTTCGAGTAAATAAAACACCGAAGATCTTGGTTAATGCATTCACATACACTCCATGTCATTAAATATGGATTAAACAAAATAAATTCTCTTAATTTTCAGTGTGATACTGATTGCTAATATCAAGCTATGAAGGATCAAGTGATAAAAAACTACACTTGGAATTCAATAAACAACTGAATAAATTCCACACATAGTGTATAAACAGATGACTAATTTAAGCACTGAATGTCTTAAATAATCTTGCTATTGTCAGAATGTATGTATTGGAAAATATAACCTAACTGATTGCAATGTTCTTCTAGTAGTAGTGATAAATACATTTTAATATAGCAGTCCACATTATGAGGTCTCGAATCAGATATAGTAAGTTGGCTCCGTCAAAGATAATAATATACTTTATTATGGCTTGACGTTCATTTCTTTGGCTTTCTGAAGATAAGGTTCAATGAATATATCTGAACATAATCACATATTAATCATGAGAAAGTTCTACTGTATGGTGCCGAAAATTTGGAGAACTACGAAAGCCATTATCCAGAAGATACAAGTGTTTATCAACAGCTGTCTATGGATCCGCTGGCCAGACACCATCAGCAACAACCTACTGTGGGAGAGAACAAGTCAGATCACAGAGGAGGAAGAAATCAGAATAAGCACTGGAAGTGGATAGGACACAAATTGAGGAAAGCACCCAACTGTGTCACAAGCCAAGCTCTCACTTTGAATCCTCAGGGCCAAAGGAGAAGAGGAAGACTAAAGAACACATTACACTGAGAAATGGAGACAGACATGAGAAGAATGAACAAAAGTTTGATAGAACTAGAAAGGAAGCTCAAGGACAGAGTGGGTTGGAGAGTTTTGGTCGGTTGCCAATGCTCCATTAGGAGTAATGGGCGTAAGTAATTATGTAAGTATTCGTGAATTTATAAATATTCTTGCCAGGAATAGATTTTTGCGTAGTGAAATTTATAATATACTCTGTATAATAAACATAATGATTTTTAAAGCATCAGAAGGCTTACGATTATTTGTTTATATACTGATTTATTACAGCACATCAACAACCGAACATCTCTCATCAATTTTCACAATTGTGCAAGATTGTGTTATTACTTCATATTGATGATAATAGTAATGTGCTTAGTACAGTGTTAGATCTATCGAAGCGTCCAAGTCACTCGATTGAGATACGCGCAAACCGAAATTGCCAAAACAACGATTTGTCTACAATAGTGGTTCTTTATTGAATAATACACAAAACGTAGTTACAAACCTCAACTTGTGAGGTGTCTGGGGGCGTTTAAACACGTCCTTCAAGTATGGAAATAAAAAGGCTTCCTGTAACAGTAACATAAAGAATAATTATAACATACGATAGTACATAAGACAGCTGATAGATGTGTCTAAATTTGATAACAGTTTATGATCAATCGAAACCCGAAGCAAGAGTAAAACAATATGGAAAATTATTATCAGAATGTGTTTTGTGGAGATTTTTAGAAATTTTCACAGATTGAAATCATGAGTCAGTTGAAGCTAGACCACCATTGAAAACTTGGAAGCACTGGACGGCCGTTTCGTCCTGGTATGGGACTCCTCAGCAGTGCGCATCCACGAAGTTAGACATTAACACCGTTGGATGCCGGCTCAGTGGTCTAATGGTTAAGTGCTCGCGCGCGAAGCCAGTAGGTCCTGGGTTCGAGCCCCGGGTGGTGCGGGTTCGTGGATGCGCACTGCTGAGGAGTCCCATACCAGGACGAAACGGCCGTCCAGTGCTTCCAGGTTTTCAATGGTGGTCTAGCTTCAACTGACTCATGATTTCAATCTGTGAAAATATGGAAAATGTTGCGTTTAAACAAATGCATGAAACTGTGGATAAACGCTGCAGTGATTAAGGTACAGTAATTAAAATGATAAATACAATGATAAGTACAATATACGTAATAAATATATGTGAACATTCCAGAATATTTCACTACAACTTGCGTAACAACATAGGTGTAAACATTGTTGAGAATACAACTGCTTACTGTATGTAAATAAGTAGTATAGAACAATATACCAAAGAGTAGAAAGGGAACGATGTAAGACAAACTTAACACACAGTAAGCGATAATAAGTATTTAGGTTATTTCATCCCATTTGGTAATTATGTTTCTAAATATCACAGGTTGTAAGCAATTGAAGTTAACCAAACGAAATAAAACGAAATCTGCTAGAATCTTTTTTCTTGCTGTATTCAAAATGATAAAGAGAACCAAGTGTATGGAACTTTGAAGGACACACTACTGAGGAGTCCCACAATAGGATGAAACGGCCGTTCAGTATTTCCGAGTTTTCCGAAAATGTTTTCACTTGAAATAGTAATGAGATAATGAATATGAAAACCATGCTATGAATTTAGCAATCTAATTGTGACCGTATAATTTTACCCATGATTATATAACGGAATGTCATTTACAACAGATATGAAATGTTTCACAATTCAGTTTAGTATTCTCTACATTATATTTATTTAAATAACTCTGATTGTAAACGGATTGGCTATATTCTTGATACATTTTGCTAATTGAACGCTGTATTCGGTTCCTAAGATATACTCGTTACCCTCAAGCTAGAACTACACAGCGACTTGAACACGAGAAGAAATGCACAAAATTTGCGAGAAGCACTTTACTCCAAAGGTTCGTTCTAATACAGAAAATATAGGGTTTTTGTAGTATTTTAGATGTCGTTGGGTTTCCCAAAAATTCTGGAATGCTATTAAACATAGTAGCAGTATAGTAACCATCTAATCAGAAACTCTACTAATGAGCTTTCACTTTCCTGATGTTTCTGGCAAACCTTCAAGGGAACTCTGATTGGATAAAATGCTTCCTAGTGTTTTCCTGATACTTTCTTGTCTTTTGCGAGAAGTTTTCTGGATCACCCCAACAATTCTATCTCAAAGTCTACTACTCAAACATTTAGAGTATGAACTCTTCATTTGTAATTCAACAAATATGTTCTATAATTCTAAATTCATTTCTGTTTAGAGAAATACATCGATTGTCGCTGTAGAAAACCAGTGATTTTTCAATGTTCAACGCAAGATTTACATCATGTTGTGAAAGCGTAATGACATTCAGAGATGACAATGGTACAGTTTGCTATAGCCACAGTTACTCTGGGAAGTCATTCTACACTCTAATACTCAATAGTCTGTTCCTTCTAACAAACAAATATTACGTACCTCTCTGGTGCATATTTTTCACGTTTAACATTCTCATGCATAGCAGTTGTATTAAAATATTGATGTAACTGAGTATTGAATTAAATTTCGCTCTTAATTCACCAAGAAGTTGACATAATTCAGCGTCTAATAGACATCTTGTAAATACATTTGATGAGAATGCTTGATAAGCTCTAAAAACGTTACTTAAATCTTAAATGGGATGTACTCACTTAACAAGATCGTCCCAGACACGTTTAACAAAATTCAAAACTAATGTAATATTGTAGGTGTTGAATGAAACGCTGTTTCTGCACGGAATAATTGTAATAAATGTAATGCTAATGATAAATCATCTTTAAGGTCATAACCTAAACGTGTTGCACATAACCATTGTTTCCATGATTTGTTTAATGTAAATTCCATAGATTTGGCACTCCAAGGAATACTAAACGAAAATAGATACGTAAAACGATAACTATCAGTAGATATTGTAGCCAATACACCATCGACATGATAATCCAATGAAAATGTATCCCATCCAGTGAGTGTCTTGACGTGCTGATATATATGCTTTAAATGAACTCCCAAACGTTGGAGGATTCGCGGTCTCTTTGAGGTGTATATGCGAACACTTCATATGCCAATGCTTCACTTCTTAAACCACGACATACAACATATAAGCTGGCTTAAAATCGAAATTGTTGTGAACGAGGAAATAAGAAGCCCAGACAACTACGAAAGTTATTTTCTTGGGACGTTATTTCATTTCATTCAAACCTTGTAAAACACTTATATTTATTTTTGTCCCTATTTTATTCTACATAACATGAGCCTTCGTTCTATGTAACATTCACTGCCATACCCTTTTTTGTTCCGAAAAGATTGTGATTTAAACATAATATTTTGAATCTTATTTTCTACCCTAATTCCCAGATTCGGACATAATTGTATTTTTCCAAATTATCAAACGTTGTGGTCAGGATATTCACATATTTATTCATGAACATTTTTGCACTAATCCGAATTCAGAATTCAGAGAATTCAGAGTGTTCCAACTGTCTTGTCTTCTCTCACTTGCGTGCTTGCCAACCAATCAGGTTCTAGAATAGTTCTCTCACAATTGATTGATCACTGGGTGGTGATCAATGTCATGCTTGTCTAGTCCTTATTAGTGCAGGTCGAATGCTATCGATCATGTTGCAATGTGGCCACCAGTCTAGGTGACTCGATACTGCGGGCACTATGTATTGATATTTAGATGGTAGTTGGAGGTAGTCAACAGGAAACCCTGGACCCGGGTTTCGTGCTACTTGGCACTCGTCAGCAAGGTGTACCTGTAATCTTGAGGGAACTGGTGCTCCCTGGCGGATTCGATCTCGTGTCACCCAGCTTCACAGTCAGAGACGTTACCACTGAGCTGATTACATGTGATTACATGTCAGTCCTACAGGAGGTTAGTCACGGCTCGGATAGACTAAATGATCCTAAATGAAATTTCACTATATCTATGTTATTTGTAAGAAGAAGAAGTAGAAGATAACTAGTCATAGAACAGACAAAATGTCATCAACAATAGCAAAGAGTTATCAAGCGATCTTTATGAAAAAGTAGACATATAAATAGAAAGGAAAGGAATATTCATTCATAAAATAGTGCAGTTAAATAAAAAGAAACACACAAGATTAGAAAAAGTAAATGAACAGTTAAGCAAAGAATATTCAATGAATAATATTTTAATTATTATTATTTTCAGGAAGGGATGAAGTTAGACATTAACGCCGTTGCATTCCGGCTCAGTGATCTAATGGTTAAGCGAGACTGATAGGTAGTAGGTTTGGATCTATCGAGGTGAGACTGTGGTTGCGCACTGTTGAGGAGTCCCTTAGTAGCGTGAAACGTTCATTCAGTGCGTTTAAGTTTTCCATGGTGATCTAGCTTCAATTGACTCACTATCTCAACTTTTGATATTACATTATTTAAATTTAAGTAATTAGTTGTTTTTTTAATAAGTTTTCTGGTTTGCGTATTTTTAGCGATTTAGTTTTCTACGGGATAGGGTCGCTAACCCCATGCCCGACCCCCTCTTTTATTCAGGATTGGGACCGGCAGTAGCCCTCGGAGGGACTCCAGGCGGGGTTTTTTAAATAGAGTTATGGTTTAAAAATGTATTGTAGAAGGTTTAGTTTACGCAGAAAGTTTCGAATTCAGGTGATTATGGGTTGAAAACGAGTTTTTCTTTTGTTTTCAAATATTTTTCTGTGTGACAAATTGAAAATTATTTTATATAAATATTCATCATTAGTGTAGAAAAGTGTTTTTTTATTGCATATAAGTGGTGTTGTGGTGCGTGCTACTTATATTGATATAAGTAGTATATGATGCGAGTAAGGAATGTAATGTCTGGCAGCAGAAGTTGGGGAAGAGCAAGAAAGGAAGATAAAGAATAGAAAGCAATCAGTATGGAAATGCAAGAACAATGAAGTCCGAGACATTTGTTGAACATTTTGCAAATTAAGTATTATAGTATGGTTTGACTATTTTTCCAAGCAACTCCGTTATTTTGTGCTAAATACATTCGATTGTCCCCACTGGAGTTCTTGTTTACTACAGTGTACTATTATAACAATATTGCTTATATAAATATGTGATAACTTTTTGTTCAGAAGGTAATCTGATGAATACAGTATTGATCGCTTTATTTGTGGTCAAATATTCCAACCATATATGATATACACTTCGTGAGAAAAACAATAAAGACATCTTTATGGTTTTACTGTTATCAAGAAAGTAATAGATCAGAAACTGTTGATAATTGAATTTTTTTTTAAAAATTACGAATCAGAATTTTGACTATCAGATAGTATTTCCACAATCCGATTCTGAAATGTAATTTTGTCCAGAACGGATTATTTGAAGTGGTCGTTCAGGTGAGTATCTGAATATGAAGCAGAAAGGGGTTGGAGTGTAGCCATCTACAATATATTTTTACTATTGCTTAATTTTAAGTTGTAAAACTTCCTAGTAGATAGAGATTCACAGTCTTGCCCAAGTCTATTGAAGCCAAATTCGAATTAATCGTTCTCCAGTTTTTGTAGAATGTTTTAACTTTCTTACACTTTTATGAATGTGTTATTTCAATTTGTGTATTTTTTAATCTTTTTAGACGAACACAGAGACACTTTCTTAACAACTCAAAATTATTCAAGGTTTATTTTTGTGTATTTAAGATGAATTATTGAAGTGAATATTTCTTTTCTTCATCTTCTTTATGTGCTCATAAAATGATTTCATTAATTGGAACTTTTCCTTGTTACAGACTTATGATTTCATTTACAATGATCGCCTTATTGAAACTTAATCGGTAAACTATTGATCGATATAGAAGATCAACCAACCTTGATATTGGTCAGTACTTGTGAATCAATCAATGTAACACTTGAAGTGTTTGTGTAAGTTTAAAAAAAACCAGTATGATAACACTTGAACACGTTGAATAAATAACACAATTAGTTGCTAACGTTCCAGTTTTATACCGACAAACCAGAGGAATCGAATAGAAAACTGACATTGTTATAATTTATTGACCATGATGTGTTTATAAGTCAACTGTTTAAAGTTATTTCATATGCGATAATCACCTTCATATGTCTTCAACCAAATAAGGAAGTCAAAAACGCATTATACGTATAACTTAGGTTTGGTAAGAACCAAAATCATGTTAACATTCACCACTAAGATCTATGAGTCACTAGTAGGTCGTTCCTCTGTAGATCTAACTGGACAAATCCTACAATCTAATAAAATCATTTGTCCATTTCTGGTTCATATTTGTCGAATTATTGACGCTAGTACACTCCCAAATGAATATAATAGACATTGTACAAGGAAACCCAATTAGAAACATCAAAATACTCACCCGTCTCCCACTGACAATTTCCTAGCAAAATGATTAAGAAATACATTCGGAATTTATTTTGGTGGCAGACACAAACGTTCAACTCAAAAACGAGATAACTATTTCTTCAGTCATGTATGATTGCGAATATTAGTGTAACTTGAAAACCGATGTTTGGTCTGAATTGGATAATTGAAGGAAATTTGGTGACGAATCCACTACTGATGATGAGTAATTTTAAAGAAACTTCAGAGAAATGTCACTAACATCTCACACAACTGACGGAAAAGAACATGAGACGAATGAAATTCAAAATAACTTCCAAGTCATATATTCAATCGAATATCTTACAACCAACTCACACTAAACAGAAACATAATCTAACTACTTTATGATAAACAACACATATTGTTTGACATTCGTGTTCACTGTGACCCGTTACACGTTAGACAATGATTGTACTTTGGAACTTTTTCGATTGGTAAGACATTATAGCATCATTCTGTGATAAATTCTGTCCGATTATATGACTGAATAATGATTGTTTCGTGTAAAACGATTTCAAGAAATATACAGAATCTTATCAGTAAAGTTAAAATACTACTTGTTAATGAACTAGTTAAACAATTAGCCGTTTTATATAGTTCTGCATATTCATCAAATCGTATGTCTGAAATAGCTCAATATACTGCTGATTATACTTATTTACATATAACCTATCATCTATGATTATCTCCAGAGAAGACACACTTGCTTGTAAGCCATGTTCAATATCCTTTTTACTCTATGTTTGATTGATGTGTCTGATCCATGTTATGAACGTCACATGCACTTTCTACAAAACGTTTCATATTCTATTTTCAAAAGCTACAGGTTTTCATCGATTTTTACGGTTGTATGACTTAGTGGTTACCTTATCACCTACATTAGAACTTCGTATATTTTGAATTTGTCTGCACATATCCATTGCTCTAGGTAACAACATGGCGTTGAATGTAGTCCTAGTACTTCTTCCACATACAACTTCAGCTGGGTCTTCCTATCTGGAACAATAGGGTTAGGTGTAGTTCTGTAAGCTGTTAAGAATTTCATGATTACCAGATTTGTTCTTTCGTCCACTCTCTCACTAATGCTCTTTTAAATATGTCAACAAAGCACTACTCCTCTTCATTTGATTGAGGGTGATGAGTGGAAATTATTATAATGCTACAGAAGGGCTTGAAAGATTCTGAAGTAAACTGTGAGCCGTTGTCGATCAATAATGTTTCCGGAACTACGAAGCAGCTAAGCAGTTCAGATAACTTGATGATTATTTCACTGGCTGTGCAATTTAACATAGCATAAATTTGTGGAAATCTGTTCAACAAACTCACGAGTAATATGTGAATATATTTAGATATATCCATTGGTTTTTCTTTTCAGAAAGCCAAAGACATCAACTCTAAGCCATAATAAAGTATATTATTATATTTGAGGGAACCAATCCACTTTATCTGATTCGAGATCTCATAATGTGGACTACTTTATGAAAATGTATTTATCACTTCCACTTGACGAATCCTACAATCAGTTGGGTTATATTTACCTATACACACATTCTGACAATAGCAAGAATATTTAAGACATTCACTGCTTCATTAAGTCGTCTGTTTATACACTAAGTGTGAAATATAATCGGTTGCTTATTGAATTTCAAGTGTAGTATTTCACCACATAATTATTCGCAACTTGATATTAACAATCAGTATGACATTGAAAATGAAATGGATGACATTTTTTGATCCATATTATCTAATATGGAAAGTATGTCAATGAATTTCATAGTATCTTCAGTCATTTGTTTCCTCGACACATAAAGTGTAGACATGATAACATAGTTTAACCACATATACAATTTGCCATCTGAACTGTACACTTTTAGACAGTCATTTTACGTCTTGTTACTTCTTCGTTTAGACCACATAAAATATTACACCATGTTGTATCGACTGTTATCACAATTTCAGTAGAATTAAGTAACATAAACATGTCTGACGATATTCTTTTGAAATTTTGCCCTCAAGTTGTCAATGTACACTGCTTTTGCAAAACAGCTTTCTGTCCCAATCTGTTGGGGTAATCCGAAAGCATCAGGACGCAAAAAATCCATTTCATACGGAATCAAAAGCAAACTTATATGTTTCAGCCTGCTAGTGGTGGTTATGTGTGTGCTGTGATATTTGTGAGTAAATGGAGTAGACATATTAGGTCAGTTAGCACCGATCATCAATCTTATGAAACAGAATATACTGAAGTCTTATAAACCATCGAAAAATAACACAACTAACTTCTGGTGTATTCATCACGTTAAGTATATTGAAATTCGTGTCATATGAACAGATATCTCGATATTACTATCAATTGTAATTCTATATCCATTGTGTAAGTTCATAACTCACTCAGTTCAATGGATTGGTGTGTAGTGTGTTGATGTTTAAAGAACTGGTCAAACATCTGTGAGAAGATAAACACAGGTATGTTGTTTACAGTACAGTTTCTTGGAAACATCTGAATCACTTTATTGGAGTTGAGTGGTGCACGAAATAAATTTGGTTGATTTCACCACTACACAATAGTATGAAAAAAATCACAATGTTCGAATCCTATAAACTTGTCATTGTAACACAATTAATATGGAGCCAAATAAACAATTAAGCATTTTGCACTCCCTTTAAATTTAAAATAAAAAGTCAGTCTTCGAGGCAATTTATCTTCTTTTCACTTTCAACATTACAGACAGTGATGGTCTGGTAATGTAATGCTTACGTTCTAATGTTACCAAATCTTTTAAAGATATGAGAATTAACACACAACCACAATTTTACTAAGTTGTTAAGGCTCTTCTATTCTTATCTGACTTTGCTTTCTTTACGTCTAGTTGAGCAAGCAATTACTTCGATGCCTTTAACTTTATACAAAGAATTCTACATTGTACCAAAAGTGTAGTAGTGAATAAAGCTCATAATAATAATAAACTGAAAGATGGATGAAATCAAGACTCGTAAACCGACAATAATCTGAAGAATTAGTCCATCATTAAGATTAGTTGCAAACCACAATCGTGAAATCAATGTTGCGATTAACAAGTCCATATCTCTAAAACGAAATGGGCTACCTACAATGATAACATCAAAATGGATCACAACATGTGATAGTGCAGAATGTTTATGCTGACTTCTAACAATCAAACAATCGAAATAAGAATATACAAATATGTGATAACTTGCGCTTAAACATAGATTCAGTCAATGAACCAAAGCTGAAAATAACTGGGACACAATCTGAATGATTGTAATTACTATAACAAATAGAGTTAATCTCATATATCACACAACAAATAAATGTGTAACATCATACTTTTCAATATTAATAAAAATGAAACTGTTTACTTAATATTAACAAGTAGTAGTGTAAAACAATATACAAAAGTGAGTTCAGTGAGAGTTCCATTTATATATCACGTGATGGAATAGAGAATAAAGAAAGTAAACATCAAGTCCGAAAACATCGTCAACAACCGAAAATATATTCTAAAATATTGAAACCGCAAACAGCCAAAGTAACGATAGCTTTTAACAAAACCGTCTTCTGTAACCGTAGAAAATATGTTTCTCTCAAGATTAATGGGTATGATGCCTGCATGCAGTTAGACACAGCTTCCGATATAACACTGATAAGTAGAAGAACGTGGGAGAAGATTGGGTGACTCACAGTGCTGCCGGGGGAATGTTAAGCATCGCTTGTGAGATACATTGTGAGATCACAGTGAAAGAGAAAGGAGTAATATTTTTGACAGTACATCCATCACTTGACCTATTAGGACATGACTGGATAGATAATCTGAAAATAACAAACTGTCCCTGTTAAAACGGTTGGTTTACCGTTGTATACACGTACAGGACGCTGATTTAACTTAGACGAATATCTACACTAGATTCCCTCACAGTGTCTATTCTACAGGACCTCAACACAACTCAGATCAAGAACACGTGATTAGACTGACTAGAACGTAAATATATTTCCACACCAAACCCGACACAATCCAACAACAATGAACAACCAATAATAAAAAGAAGAAGGATTAGGGAATACATAACTCACCTGACGCTTTTAAGACTATCTACATGTCTGACTAAGTAGACAACCAATCATCATCATTCTCGCACACACATCAGTCCCATCAACTCGATCTGCGATAACGTCAGTACGACGAAAGTTGAAGAAAAAACTCAATGGTTTCTTAGTGAAACGGGAAGAAGAGACATTGATTGCAGCGACTGAAACGGAAACAGTAGTAAACCGAGTATTGGAAGACACAGTTTATGGTCTACCAGTTACCTCCAAAGTCATCAAAGAAGATAAGGATGATGATAAGATGTCAATAGCAGTTAGGGGTTATCTTCTCATCATATTGACGAACCGTTGTATTCAAGAATAACTGCCACAATATTTCCGCCATCTTAAGTCACTCATGATTGTCAATTAATACATTATGTTCTGTGACACAATCGTTGTTCCAGAAACATTACATCAACGTTTCAAAATAATTCCATACTGGCCATCGCGCCATCAGCATGGCGAAATCTTTGGCTCGAAGCTATGCTTATTGGTCTACAATGCATCAGGATATCGAAACTAGATGCCGCAATTCTTCACCGGGTCTGCAAGCAGCTGAAATTTTGAGGAAGTGTGAAAATACAACAGTCAGAAAAACCCAATAATCTCCGGGAACATGTTCCACTGTGGTTCTAGAAGGGTGAGAGGAAAGCAGTTAGGAGTTCCATACTTGAACATCTAATCGACTGTAATCATTCTATCAATCCACAGTTTGATTTTAAGGATGTATATACGATTCGTCCAAATCTACCTAGACTGCATTGTAACCAACAGCGACTTATTGATCGGACCAAGGACGCATACAACACGTGCGAGGAGCCTAGAGTCCTGATTGGTCCTGCTTTCTGCCTAGCAAAGCTAGCTAAGTCCAGAACACCAATCTCAGCGTCTGCGATATGAATCATTATGTTTCAAACATACTGAGTTTATATATCAATCAAACAGACCACAACGTACCAATAAAATATGAAAGAACATTTGTACAAGAATTAGCCAGATGTGGCTTTGAATGTGGGAGGTAATCAATATTCTGGGTATAATAGCTTAGGGGTCAAAATAAAGCTTATAATAAGAGAGATATGAATGTGAATAATTTAGTTAATTAACAATTAAACCAGTTGTATGAACGAAGAATATTCTTTTCAATGAATTCCTCATCAGCTTCTACAATCCAGCTTCTAAATCCAAATTAATAATCCATAAAATTGGCCAGATTTAAGGCAAATACATCATTCGGAATTTGTAATATGCGAATTGAGAATTGTTGTTTGTTAGATGAAATCAATTCAGATCGTTAATGTTGGGGCTGTTTAATATAAAGTGCAATGATCTATAGGGTTAACAGCAGTCTACCTAATTCCGTCAGACTCCGAATCTTACAGACGTCTGAAGCAGTTCCTAATCGGATCAAAAAGCCTGAGCTTTGTATTCAAAAGAAGTATGTGCAGCCACTCCTTTTACCCTGGCCAACTAGCTAACAATCAATCTTATAATGTGGTGACATAATCTGATTAATGTTCATTTTATGTCCCAAACTTATTATTATTATTACTGTTATTATTATTATTATTATTATTATTATTATTATTATTATTATCTTTACACTTGATAACCTTTTGAGGAATTTATTCAATATCTACCCCTAAATCTACTATATCTGACCTAATTCACATTATTCTACAGATTACGTAATTTCTGATTTTTATTCCATTATTTTCTCTCTCACCCCATGTTGACCATATTTATTCTGATCAGTTGTCGCACAATTTCACTTCCCTTATAAACTGATTCAAGTTAACATGAACGATCTGAATTCGTTTTATATAACAAACAACAATCCTCAATTCACATATTACAATTTCCAAATGATGTGCTCTCAGCCCTAAATCTGGCCAATCTTATGAAAGATTTATTTGGATATGATAATTGTAGAATAAGTGATGAAAAATTATTGAAAAGAATATTCTTCGTTCATACAATTGTGTTTTAATATAGTGGGAGTTTTCCAGCGATAACAATTATACGGTAAAAATATACATATAGTATTGGTCCACAAATAGATCGAAGAATTACCATTCATTATTCTCGTCGAGATATAACATAAACCCAGGCAAAGCACTTACCACCTGTTAAGTGTGTCTTACATCGTTCCACCCGCTCGCCTTCCACTCTTTTATATATTGTTTTCTACTACTTATTTACATTCAGTAAGTATTTGTATGTTCAACAATTTTCGCACTTATGCTGTAGTGTAATAATCTGAAATGTTCACATATATTTATTACGTATATTGTACTTATCATTGTATTTATCATTTTAACTACTGTACGTTGATCGCTGCAGTAATCGTCCATTGCAGACAAGAACCTGGAGGAAAATCGTGGTCATCGAGTATTTTGTGTAACTGATATTCTTTTCCTCACTGGTAATATCACTCGTTATGGCAATCATATAAGAGATCATTCAAAACAACAGACTGTGAAATGAATGAACCACAAATTGAAAAACAGTCAGTCATTCTGTTATTCAAGTACATTGTGAATGTTGCATTCTGGATGTTGATATGAACATAAGTAGAATTCTGATTCAACGTGTGAATGTACAAACCAAAACGAATACTAATTTCAGCACTCACTTTAACAAAACTCAATATGTCATTTGGAATTTGACAGTTAACTCTGTTTATATTGGATACCAGTGATCGAGATAGGAAGGTCATTCCAATTTTACTGCCCTAGCGTTTGCACTAAACTATAGAGAACTTCATAGACTAAACAGAAGTGCTGATATAAACCCAACGTCAGCTTAAACGCAATAATACCATCAATAATTTAAAGTTCAGTTTCAACAAGTGTCGCATTCACGTAAGAATTTTACTATCAGGCAACGCTCATCAAAATTATTGATTTTTTCCTTCATATTACACGAAATTACTGTTGAACTAATCCATTTGCATGCATTTCATTTATACAGAAATGCTCACTGACCTTGTGAGTTAATTGATATTTATAATTTGAATGCAGAAACCTGATCTACACTTCTGACTTGTGTAATATCAGTCTGTATATAGATTATTTCACGGCTGAAATTCACAAACTTGCTCATTTAGTTTTCAGGCAAATATTTATTTCGAAGTTTATTGAGTGGAAATTGTAAAAAGTATCCTGGTGGTGATAAACATTTAATCGCTTTGCTGAATTCTTCAGTTCAATCATTAGGAATTCCAAAAATGTCTTCCGTTAAGTAGCACTCTAAATGTGCAAACTATTGCAAAACATGTTTCATCAACAATATTGCCAGATTCGAGCCATAAGTACTACACTGTGACCACAGTTGATTAGTGTTTCGATTTCGTGTCTTCATACTGTATTAACATTTGTCCAAACGGAATGATTATACACAGTGTTTATCAACTGATCAACATGTTTCATTCAACAATGATCAGTTATTCGACTAACTGACAAAACTTATATTCTTCATCTGATTACCTTAATTCCATCTAATAAATAAAATTAATACCTAAAAGTTAATTTTCCATCTGTCGGAAAGATGTTCTGAATATTCAGTTTAGAATTTGTGTGCAAACACTCTCAAATTCATCACACTTATTCTAACTGTCTTTCAAGCATAATCTGTTGGCCGAATTGATATAATACAATAGACAATCTCAACTTCATATTACGTTAAACTATAGCATGTCAGGAAGTGAAAATTTACAGTTTATCTTCCATTCTAGAATCATTTAGTCAAAGTAAGGTGAATCAAAATATCTTGACAAAATTTAGATCAAGATTAATACTGGGTAAGTTTAGTATACTGATCTAACTTTACAGGTTGTCTTCAATCGCCTTCAATTGTCTTCAATTTAGATATAATTTTATCAATATGATATACTGGATGTTTCTGTAAACTTGTTTTTGCCATATGAGTCTATTTCTGAATAACATGAAGGTACTCATCTAAACGAACTGATATTTACGCTGTCACTTCCAAACTGTTTTCACAGTATCGTCGTCAGTCGTGTACCATTCCAAAATTCTTATAAAATGAGCATAGAGACCTCATTATTACTACTCATTTTTCAGAATGCAAATATCAAACGAATATCTGAGAGATCGGACTATCTATAACCTCAAACGTTGTTTATTATCATATATTGCAGTGGCTAACTGAGAACCCAGGTCACACCTCCAATCAGATTCATTTTGGCAATTAGGCTAACTAAATGTCTTCCTCAGAGAAACGCGTTTATGATGTTATGAGGTAACAGTGAACTTGCCGAGTACATTTCCATCGTGCAATTTTATCTACCACAATTTCGTATCACTGAAGTCAAGGAAAGATTCCGAAATCCGTAGGTTCAACTAAATAACGTATGTTACCTTTATTTTCTTGTCATAATATTTCAGTAGGCCACAGAAAGAAGTTTGTTATTGTTGCGAAATCTTTACTTTAAAAAATTTTTAAAAGTGAACTGATGCTGTGTTTTTAGCTGTCATTTTGATGAATGTTGGGTCAAACAATGAATAGTAATTCTGTATATTCAACGTCTTCCATACGGCTAAATACAATGAAAAATAATGTACAATAACTCAATTATGCTTATAAACATAGGAAAAATGTGATTCAGTGAAGAATTAAGGGGTTTGTTAAAACCTGTTTGTATAAGATGCTTCAGTTTTCATGAAAGTACACATAAAGAATTGGGTCTAAATTTTTGTTCGGAGACTGGAATTTAATTACAAATTCACATTAGGCAGTCAGTAAAACTACTTAACTATAATATCTGGAACCAACGTAATAGTGAGAGAACCAATTTTCCAGTCTGTTGAAATTATACAGTAGTTTGAACAACATTTCGAAACTATTCTTATTCCAGCCCCCTAGAAATCCTATTACATACAAGTATCCCAGAGCTTCGACATTGAACTATTTTAAATTTCTACAAATGATTTGCAAATTGCACTAAAATCAAACCGGAACTACACTAAGGAAAGAAAGAACTATCCATTTGAGTAAAGGAAAGACTGGGTGAGATTTTGAAGTATTATCATAGAGGTTTATCGATTAACGCCGGTTTATCATTTGATATATTTCTAAGATTTTGGTCATCAGAATTAGTCAGTTTTTGGGGCATATTTAAGAAAAGTTAAACAATATCTTCTTTTCCAGTGTGAAAATTTGCGATTGCGGTTTGAATACTCAAACATGAATAACAGTCATTGTATATGCTCAAACTAAACATGAGATCAATTTGTCAGTTTGTCGGAACACAAGCGTGAAGAGTTTCAAGAGTCATTAAAATCTAAGCAACTTACCATCACCTAGTGATGAATAAAATGTTGTAAAATAACGATTTTAGATGCCTTTAATCAAAAGTAGAAAATGTTCAACCAAATGAATTCAACGATTAAACTTGATAAGACACATTTCTTAACGATGAAGTATCTTTGAAATTTGTAAGGAATGTATTCGCATATCACGTTTTCGTAGATTTTCACATTATGGATGATGTTCTCAAACGTCGTGATTTACTTATTTGGTGACTGAATATAAAAGTTACTGAGGGAAAATTACACGTAAATGATAATTTGTTATCCATTCATGTATTCATATATCATTGTAAAGGTGTCTATGAGCATCTTAACAAATTGTCAAACCAACATGAAATTCAACTGACCTTATTTGGATCACTTTTCTATAATAGAAATATACATTACAAAAGTAGATATTCATAAAAATCAATTCGAATTGCAAATTACGTTCAAGTGAATCTCTTGAGATGATGAAATTCATGAAATTAGGGGCACTAATATAACTGTACTCTTAAATATTAGATTTCGCTTAAGGCTCTAATTATAAAACTGTTCTGCTCTTCACTTTATTGATAACGTTGATTTTGGATAAGAAGTCAACGACTGCATGTTTACTGTTTGTCTGTATTTGGATTACTTTTCGTCAAAGTATTCCTTGTATTATTATCTTGGATTTTGAGTTGTGGTCGATTATTTATTAAGATTAATGTCTCATTAAAGTTCAAACTTATACTAGAAGTTTAGATTTCAATCATCAGTAATAAGAATCTGCCGATGTTTTGTAAAACCACGTTATCTGAACATATGATACTGCTGAATGTAGGATTTATCAGTGTAATCAGAAGTTAAGTATGTACAAGCTGGAATACTGAAGCAAAATTAAGTGTTCAACAAAAGTGATGTGTACCAGGAACGTGATCATGAAAAGTACTACGTGTGAGTTTGCAGTAAATAACACAGAATATTAAACAGATAAAAATTTTAAATATGAGAAATTATTTATCTCGACAAATTGATATAAATTATCGTTCGAAACAATGGAAAACAAGATTGATCGTATGAAATGACAGAGAACGTACCTCTTTCGCTTGATCTACTGATGCATTATACTGAACAGGAAATAAATTAAATTAAAACGAGACATTACGTAACTTAAATACGAATGTTCGTCCGAATTCGAACTAACGGATTCAAAATAGATGGTCGCTGAGTTCATATTTGAAAAACACTCAATGAATGAACATTTCATTCAGAAGTCTGATTTAAGCTTCTTCAAAGGAAACAATCAAGCATCATAACAATCGGATACAAATTAAAGGTCTGGATGGTTTGTCTAGCACATGGATAATTTATGAACTATTTATTCATGATAGATGATTTTGTTCCTCACTCATTTCCCTTGAAAACGCTTGAATCAGACGATTGAGTGAAGTGTTTTCCCAAATGTTATTCTCACAATTTTCTCCATTATAAGCTACATGTTTTCCCCAATTTATTTGAATAAAACACCCAATTAGCCGTTTCATATTCAGTGTACATTAAATTTACTTAAAGTGTGTGAGACAACATTTCGATTGATTGACATTTATCCTTTCAATAAATTGCTTAGTGATAAAGGGTTGAAATCAATTCTGAAATGTACTAAGCAGGAAATGAGTAAAATGAGTGGTTTTCAATGGTAGTGAAATAGTGTGTTCTCGTATTTGATAGTTTTCTGTACAAAAGCATTTCATGATTTAAGTTAACAGAATAAAATTCTACTGTACAAACTTACCACTTGTTCAAATAGTCTTTGACTAAAATAGATAGTAAAGGTTATTGATAATAAAATAGTGACCATTCATTCATGAAGTGACTAAACAATCCAAACTAAATCACACCATTCACGCTCAACGGTATTAGTCGAGCTTATTTCGGTAATTTTGTGATTTATACAAACTTGTAAGTGTTTAAACCCTGAACGCGATAAAGCTTTTTTAATGTTTACAGATTATGTTATGCCAGGTATTTCGTCTTATCATCAAATGTGATATTGTAAACTGATAAATATTTGTCGAATTATTGATGGCAATACCCTTCTATATGAATATAATAATCATTGTACAAGGAACCATTATTAGAACTTCAAAATACTTACAGGCCTGCCACAGACAGTTGTCTAGCAAAATGATATATTAATTAATAAGGGAATAAATTATGAATTTAATTTGATGGCAGATACAAAAGGTGAACTCAAATGCAAGATACTAAATCCCTCAGTCATGTATGATTGCGAATGTTAGTGTAATTCGACAACTGATGTTTGGTCTGAAATGGATAACTGAAGGAAATTTTGTGACAAATCCACATCTCATGATGAGTAATTTTAAAGAAACTTTGTAACATTCAAGTGTAGGTAACAATAACAATGTGACATAATTTTCCAACATTCTATTCCTCTAATATTATTTCTCCCTATCAAATTTGGAGAACTCATTTAACTATCTTTAAATGGGAGTTGATCATTAACTAAGCATTTATTGTTCATATCAACACTGATCCCAGAAACAATTCTGTGACAAAGTCGTGAACAATCAGTCACAGTTGAACATTTGAACAGAAATTGTAGGATGATTCAAAGGAATGGCACTGACAATTCACACAACTGATGGAAAACAATATTAGACGAATCGATTTCGAAATAACTTTCAAGTCAAACATTCAATCTTATTTCGTACAACTAACTCACATTAAACCGAAACATACTCCAACTATCTTATAATAAATAATACATTTTGTGTGACATTTGAGTACAAATAATGTTTTCGCGTTGCATGATGAAATGTAGATCGGACTAGATATAGTCGATTCCTAATTTGATGGCACAGGTAATATTTCTATTCAATGGATATTTTGAAATGAATTTTATACAGACTTTATTATGCACACGATGTATGAAAGAGTTAGTTTACCGGTGTAGTTTTGAATACTAAAATGAACCATTTTGTGGATAACCTCCTGAGGTTAATCATAATTGCTGAAATGAAAGTAATGTCTTCTTATCTCTTCAGTGTAATATTGGCAGTGGTTGTACTTTGGAATTTCTCTGGTGGAAAACAACACACAGCTTCATTCTGTGATAAATTTTGTGAGAATATGTGAGTGAATTTATTACAGATTGCACTTAGTTGTATGTGACCAATCATCCAAGAACAAATTTGAGCTTAAAATTAATACACACATAAATGGTAGTTATTTCGGAATTCAACTGACATGAACTACTTACCCATGAACCTCTAAAAATAATTTGTAGAATAATGATCGTAGGTTATTTATTCAACCTGTATTATGGTGAAACTGTTAACTTCATATTCTATAGCTATTCATATTATACTAATACAAATACGTTATTATTCATATTCACTTCATTATTTATTTCTCTATCAAATAATACTAGTAATGCAGTACGTTCGTTTGCCGAAAGAACAAGACGACTAGTTACTACCAGTCTGAGACTTACCCACATATGAATTTTGTGAAAGTGAACCAAGAACTACCATCAATGCAATGAAGAGCAACATTTTTTTATGGAAATTAAAGTAGTTAGAATAACTGCGTTTATATACACTTTTAAAAGTCAGATTTAGTTAGTGAAATCACGTATACTGTGAATCTTGTGACAAACTAAACGTCTCATTTCAGTAAGCTTTCTTCATAATTTAATCTCACAAAATGCGTTGATTGACAGATACCATTGAGATTACAGTGATGTTGTATCACTGAATAAGCCGTTATATGACTTATTGTACAAATTTAAGTTGAAAATATTTTGATATATCTCTATAGATGAAATTTTATAAATGATAGTGCTTTAATGATTCTGTGGTGTGCTATTGATGTCTACAGATATAAGTAGTATGTATCATCAATCGGAAGCGAAATGCCTGTCAGTAGATTGTCAAGAAGATTGAAGACAAGTGAACGAGAACAGAGAATGATTGGAGTGAAAATGAAGGAACAATGAAGTGTGAGACGATTGGTCGGAATTTTGCAAACTAAAGTATTTATTGAGTGAATCTCAGATTTTACTTGGACGTTCTATAAATGACTACAGATAAAATCATGAGTCGATTGAAGCTAGACCACCATGGAAAACCTGGAAGCATTGGACGGCCGTTTCGTCCTAGTATGAGATTCCTCAGCAATGCGCATCCACGATCCAACCAGGTCTGTTGTGAGATAGTAACTCACTGAAGACAATGGTGTACGGTGGCGCAACTTCGTGGATTAGTTGAAGTTAGACATTAACACCGTTGGATACCGGCTTGGTGGTTTAGTGGGTAAGTAATCGCGCGTGGGGCCAGTAGGTCCTGCGTTCGAGCCCCGCGTGGGTCTCATACATACTCGATTAATATAGTTAATATTTCCTTAAATATCAGTATCATGTATCTTGTCTTTCAATCTTCTTTGTTTAGGTCTAGTGATGACTATCAGTATTTCATTCAGAGCATAATAATACTGATTGTTAAATATGTAAACCCTTCAAACTATCATGTTATCATTCAGTAAAACTTCACCATGTTAGATTTATCAACATTTCAATATTTTAATCATGTGATGATATATCCATTGATATGTGTGACAATAGTTGTAAGAATTGTATTTGAGAGATAATCGCTTATCCAAACACGTCCAAATGTTGCTGGTAAGTAGCGTAAGATTATGAAGCGTGATACATCAGTTAAACTATATTGATAGTAGGCCCAGTAAATCGGTGAACTATGAAGGTCAATGCGCCGCAGACTTGACATTTTGATGGAGAGCTTGGCACAGGCTGCAGGAAAGAATATAGTGGCACGGTGAGCAGAAGTACCACAATAACGACTGCTCAAATGTGTGGAACAGTGTGGTGTGTGCTACTGATGTCGACAGATGTAACTAGTATGAACCGTCAATCGAGAGTGGAGTGCCTGGAGACAGGAGGTTAAGAAGATCGAGGAGAGCTAGAATGGAGAACAATTGGTGTGGAAATAAGGAAATACAATGATTCATATCTCAGAGTCTGAGACTTGCGTTCTGGACTCAACTAATTGGGCTAGACGTGGAAGCCGGGCCAATCAGAACTCTAGGTCGTTCTTACGTGTTTACGCGTCTTTGGTCCGATCGATAAATTCTCTCGCTCCTCACTAATCTGCAGTCCCAACTCATAACAATTGGCACGGGGTAAAATCGATCCAAGGTCAGGTCACAACAATATATAGATATATTATCGAGTGAATTAAACCTGTCTGTAAGATTGCAGATTCAATCACACTTTATCCGGAACAGAGATTGTAGCTTCAAATAAACATACTAATAAAAAGTGTTTTAAGTAGACTTCATTTTCTTATGTTTTGTGAATTAGTGAATACTAATTAAATACAATGGTCGAATCCATTCGAAAACATTTATAATTGGCTAAGCAGATATATTGGATATTTCTTTCAAAGAATTTTCCGACAGATTTGAACAACCATCAATTACATTGCTTATCAGCATTTAATTAAAATATCACTTTTAACTGACTTATAAACGCCAATTGAACGTACTTCAGATTCAAAGTGCTTTCATGACAAAAGTCTCTACAATGCTCATACCACTTAACAGCTGAAGCTTCAGTAAAATCTACGAATGTTACAGTCAGTGTTAGTGATGCTTGTATTTTGCACTTCGCAACCATTTTCATAATTTGTCTTAGTATCAATCTGGATAGAGCGAAAGACATGAAAAGCACATCCATTGAAAATTACCGGAAAGGTTTATTACACATCAAATAGAAAACAATAATAATCATAAATAGGATGAACTATGTAAATTAGATTACAATTAGTACTGAAAAAAAAACAATTAAACAGTTCATGGTTCTTCTTAATCACCAATTAAACTAGATTGCAGAGTGAATCTTGTATATAAGAGATACCACGTTTATCATTCATTCACAAAACTCTATACAAACACACACACATACACCAAAAAAACAAACAAACGGTTAGTTTTATCAAATTAACCAATTTGCAGTTTAATGTTTCATTACTCAATAGAATTCTAAGAAGATTTTGTTTCCATCTGTTTGAATAATCTAATATACGTGGTAACATAGATAAACCGAATAGGACTGTGATATATATGAACATTTCTGTAATTTGTCAAGTAAGTAATGATGGATCACATCTACTTTAAATTACTTTTTCTAAATTCCATGAACCATGATTCTCCATATTTTCATAGAGGAGAAATCATGCACCCTATACTGATTGAATGAATACTATCTAATGATATATGGCCAACTATTTACTGAACTCGCGCACGAGACTGATAGGTCCTGTGTTCGGATCTTGTGATTTGCGATATTAGATGCACACTGCTGAGGAGTTCTACAATAGGACGAAACGACCGTATTCTGCTTTCAGGTTTTCCTTGATGACCTAGCATCAATTGACTCATAATCTTAACTACTAATATCAGTTAATTATTCAGTGTTTTTTCTATTAAATTAACATACTTCAATACAATCAATGAACAAGCCAAGTATAAAATTTTATTCAGTCTTCTCTTCTTGCTCGTACTGCGATTCGGGAAACGAAAAAATACTAATATTATCAGTATATTATTTCTGGTTATCGTATTTTTAGCGAGTTGGTTTTCTACAGGATGGGTTCGCTAACCTCATGCTCAAGCCTCCTTCTTTATTCAGGCTTGGAGCTGGCAGTAGCTCCAGAGGGGCTCCAGACGGATTTATGTTAGTAGTATTTAACATATCAACTAAAGAGTACATTCAGATGTGCTTATACTTAGAACTTCCTTACCATTCAATATTCTGTGCGTTAAATTATTTGTTACCGATTCATATGTAAGAGATTATTTCCACATGTAAAAAAGAATCCTACAGTATGGGGAATATACTCTGAGTATATTAGTAGTTCATATCATACAATTGTAACTAGATATTCTTCTTTATGGCTTTACCGTTTGTTTTCTTGATTACTATTTCCAGTTTAAAATTTGTGAGAAATATAACTTTAATGACCAATCATTGTTACAATAGAAACATACTAAGGAGCTCGTAATATTTATGGTTATCAATCAAGAAAGTCGAATTCTTAAGGACCTATGGTAACCATTTTTTCAACAAGGAAAAATTTACAGTGATCAGTTATTACCAAATAATCATCTACTTTTACGATATAAACTAATTATAAATACAACTTAAGAACATAGACCTAATCATATATAATACATGTATTGGAACTCCGACTGCGTTGTATGATACATAGTGATCACACACAAATGATTTAATGTTTTATACCATATCGTCTTATATTTATATTAATTTCAATGGTTAAGATGATGAGTCAGTTGAAGCTAGATCAGCATGGAAAACCTGGGAGCACTGAACGGCCGTTCCGTCATATCGTGGGACTCCTCAGCAGTGCGCACACACGACCCCGGCCACCGCGAGTTTCCAACACAGGACCTACTGCTTTCGCACTCGAGCACTTAACCGGCATCCAACAGTGTTAATGTCTAACTTCAACTAATCCACGAAATTGAGCGACACATCCACCGTTATCTTTAGTGAGTTAGTATCTCACAACAGATCTGGTTGAACTCCACCATTGAAAATACTATAATACCCACAAAACAAATCTGATATTATATTTATATCTTTGAACATGTTAAAAAATGGTATCATATTATTCCTATTACTAGATACACTGACGCAAAATGCTTCCTGATGTCTACAATAGTTCATGGAAGTACAAATCAAGAAGTATAACTACAAATATATATAACATCAGTAATAGTTCTATTATACCGTATTATACGAAAGAGGTAACGATACAGTGAATACTTTTAGTTCTTTATTGATTTCAGGTTTTCATATTTCTCTCAATTGAGATAGCTATTACTCTGTTGATTATCATGATCTTATCAATCCTGTAAGTTATTCAGTAAGCCATATAAGAGTAAATATTTTGTAGATTCATAGCTGGATATCTATGGAATTCATGGAGAGTTTTTCTTTGGGTATTGATGTACGTTTTCTATTATTGTAATCTTATCATTATCATCAACTGTTGAGTTAAATGTAATGATAGAAATTCTAATCAAGTTTTCCGAAAGTTTGCTTATTGCATTCGTCTGTGTACTCAGCTATAAGATCATAAACATATATCATCATATGTTCAGGACTGTGATCGATCAGTCTTTTATTCAGATATGTGGATCCTATGCGGATCGCCTCGATACTGCCTTAAGTCTTATGCAAGTACATCAAGCTGACGAGTCTCAAATAGAACAAAACGTGCATATTGAATCCCACATCACCTTAGTAGACGGATGTGGGTGATCAGTAACTTCGATAATAAAACATGGTAATCAATAGAATGTAAAGTACATCTGAAATTGAACTAACGTTAAAAAGCATTATACTCACATTTCATAGCATGCTAATCTCATAAAACCATTCAATGATGTAGTACTGAACACTTCCATGTCATTTCTCATTTTATATTCCAATCAAATGTTTAATATTAAACATTAATCTGTCATTGTTACGTTAGTAAGAATAGGTTCATTCATCTTATGTGTGAATGTCATTGAATTGTCTAAGTGTTACGTAACTTAACAATTAGGCTTTGAGTTGTGTAAACGTATAACATGATATTTAATATAAGATTTGTTTGACGCATATTGTTTAATGACATCAAAATTAAATTCCGTGCTGACTGACATTTATAAGGAAGAAGAGCCTGTAAAGGAGACACAACAGTTTCATTAAACGGAATATACCCAATCAGACATAAAATAAGAAAAGAGAACTCTTCCCTAACTATTTCATTAACATAGATTTAGAGTTAACTCATTATTATCAATCCAGCATTTGAATAGAATCTTTCATTTAACAGGAGAGTGATATGACCTAGTTATCTTGTAATCCATTCTTATTCTGATACTTGGACAGCATGACACACTTAAATGATGTTTAGGCATATGGCCAGTCAATTGGTTTCAAATTGTCAACTTATTATTACTTTAATTCAAATATTTCAAAGACACTGATGAAAATATGATTGGTGTTGAATCGAAATATCGAAATATCCACGGATAATGAATTCTGGAAACTAGTGTTAGCTGTCAGTCACTCATTGTCAAATATACAGTCGGACATGCATACTATCTGAATAACGATAACTTCACCATTCGTAAAAGCCTTGTCATTCAAAAAAATCTTATAACCTATATTACAGTTCATAATAAACCATAGTTCACCTTTTCTATACTATATGATGCTTGTCTTAATTTTCTAAACTATATGTTATTGTTAAACTATAAGCCTCATTTTATTTAGTGTTGTCATCACCCCTGAGTCAAAATTATATTCAGTCAGGCCATTTAGATTGAATAGGACAGCTACTTAGAAACACAAGATAGTAATCAAAATATATCTGGAACATTCATAATTGACCAAGATAACATTATATATTCTCGTCTAATATCAGGCATGAACAATGAATCATCTGAATAACTTCATCTCAACTATTCGATCATATTGTGATAATGAGTGGTTTTATTTAGTATGTTTGACTTTTGTTTAAAAGTACATTCATATGACAATGACATTTCAATATTACACTAATTCATTTTGATCTATTTTGTAGTTGGTCTGCTTTTGCATTAGCAATGTTGATTATATTCTATCAAAAAATAAGAGATGAACATCCATTGAATATTTTTCTTCTGGTTATTTACGTAAGAACTGTCAATTTTTGTATTTACTTTACCAGTTGTTGAACTTTTTAAATACATGAAAATTTGTTATTGATTGAAATCATGAGGGAATTCTCGGAGTTCTAGTGAGATAGCCGTGACCAGTGGAGCTAATCCGTGTCGGGTAGAGACAGGTATCTACCTCAGTACAATCGAAGATGATCGTTAAGTTTTGTGGATTGTTTGAAGTTAGACATTATCACCGTTGGATGCTGGCAAGTTCAGTGGTCTATTAGGTTGAGCGTTCGCGCGGGAGATTGAAGGCCCTCGGTTCGAATTCAACTATTTCGTTGGCGCCTACTGCTGAGAAGTCCCACAATAATACTAAACGGTCTTTCAACCGATTCATGATCTCAATCAATAACTTAATAAACTCCACAACTCTATATTGATGAAAATTTGTGTTTAACTAGGAATGTGATTACATTCACGAATATAATATATGATTCCTTATTATGACATAGTGTATGTATAAAGAGCTAACTTGCTTATCGATCTCAAGAACAATCTATCTATAAACATCAAACAAGTCAGGCAACAAAATATGAGAGAACTCAGTTCCACTCATATTTTTACCGATATCAAAAAGCAAATATGCATTACACAATGATCCTCAGGACAAATATTTCAAGATGAATCCATATCTATACACTTACTTTAACACTTAAATTTTTCATTAGACAATGATGTATATATGATGAGAGAAAAAACTGTAGTAAAAATTATTTATAATGTAACTCCCAATATATCGGTAAGTGGTCATGAATTGAAGTGGCTCACATTGTTTCATCCATCTATATTTGTCTTGTAAAAATCATTCAAACCATCGATTTTGCACATCACAAACAAGAATGTTTGAAAAATTGCATATTTATTTGCCTTTATTACTTATGCACAATCTAGGAATATTGAATAGTATTACTTTATGAAAATTGACCACTCAATATTAATGACTGACGTTACTCCTGGACTTACAGTTTTATAAATGCATACACTTTCCCACTGTTGTATGATGTAAGTGGAATACAGGTTTAATTTGTAGGTTCGTATCTTTCTCACTACGAAAATATCAGTTGAGATATACCATACATTGATAATATATACATATATAAGCTTCAAGAGTGACTGTTCATACGTTATCACAAGGTGAATGACTTTATATAATGTATTTCCTGAATACTTTTGTTGAAATGTGTGTTCAGGTGGGAAGAACACACGTCCGTGTCTTCCTATGTTGTTTAGATATGGAATGAGCTTTGAATTAGAGAAGTCATTATTGTTTTCAGAGAAAGTGATATCATGAAAATTAAAGTGATCTATTTGAGATCGGAAAATAGATACCAGCTGTCTTGTAAACATTTCCTCACCATGGTTAACTCATTCACTTAATATCATGCTTCACTCTTTCTTCTAGCTTCAATTAAGAGACATTGTTCTCTTAAATGTAAACTTGAATTACCATTACATATATTTTCATTTACTTGCAAAACTACAAGTACCACTTATTTGGTTGCATATGGAAGTAGATCTATGTTTCAATGTCTCATTTCAGTAATGTAACATTTTTAGTGTTAATATATGCATGTGTTATTTGTGGAGTATTTTAACATTCCTGACACATGCATTTTGCAATTCCTCCTAACAGATAACAACCTGTTTCAGTCAATTTACTGTTGGAAAATCACAATCCGGGTCTTTTCTCCATATTGGACGTCAGCAGTATTGGTACTCTATACTCTATTTTACATTGATTTATCAAATAATTTATATTTGGTAGGGATTGTAGATTTCATCATTACGATCAGTGAGACAAATAGCACACAGTGTTGGTAGTTTTACTGTTGGTAAGCAGATAAATATGACCATTTTTGAAGAGATTTGTGTTCAAGTAGAAATGGAAGTGTAATAAGATTTCTCACTCAGACATTTCCAATCTGTTCTATTTTGTATCATCTGTAATAAATTTTATGTTGAATAATTATGTTTTTATACCAGCTACTGGCAAATAATCAGTAGTATATATAGAACACGTAAAATATTAAACAGTATTATTACCTGAACAAATGAACAGTTAACTAGACAACTATTAAATACCTAAAATACATGTAAATGAATACATGTGATACTATAATGTTGATTTGTTTACATCGGTATGAATCAAGTCTCATATAACTATAGGTGAAGATATGGAAAGATTAAGGAAAAGAAGTGAGAGACGAGCACATTTGTGAATTTCTTCATATGATATACAGATGACAGTGCATATTTCTTACATCACGTTGAGTAAATTCATTCTTGGAAGGATCATCAACAAAGCAACTTGTGTTATTATCCTAATTTCTTTAGGTCAACTGGAGTGTATTTGAAAAACTCGAGGTAACTGATGAATTACATATCGGAACAAATAGTTATAATACCCCTCTTTCAAGGAAAAGTGTGATTCAAAAAGGTACAGTATGTAACTAACAGTCACGACACAATAGATATTTTCTTCAATCTATATTTACATATTTCGTGAAGACATTTAATGTTACGTTTTCAAATTAGAATGCCAATTGATTCCTTAGTTTTATACATGGGATACGAAAATAAATACATTTGTGGATTGCGTAGCTCATGAATATAATAATTTTATCAGCCGTTATAATATAGTACTCTACGCCTATGTGATTTATCTGAAGAAGAATGTACAGTTCACTCCACTACTACTAAGTAGTATTATATCCCTGTAGCCATACTACTTATATCCAAAATCAAAGAACCACTACAATTCCCAAGACTCAAAGTAACAACATCAAAGACTGATTCAAGTGAACATTTATTCACTTCAGTGATATTCAACAACGACCACGCTGATTTTGGGATAAGAATTCTTAGTTCGCCTTTTCGTCTCAAGTTATTATTATTATTATATCAAGATAAATCGTGATAAATCTTTTCATAAATAGTGTGTTGTAATGTTCATCCATTTAAATAAGAATTTTTCAGTGAACATTGATGAAATGTCATTGTAATGTCAACTGTTCAGTACTCAAAGCATCTCTATCTCTTATTCTGTCAAAAAAAAGGAATCACTGATCGTTGCAGAAAAGTGTTGACATTAAGAGACAAAACGAAGTCTCACTAAAGTTTATTTGTGCATACATATACAATTTCACAAGCCGATGATGACTACTGATGTACTTCATTGATTATATAATACACAGAAAAAATATTATCGAGAATTATGTATACATGATTTACTGTTGCATTACAATCGTATTAAGGTAAAACTGATGACAATTATTGATAGTTGCGATGCGTTATGAAGTTCATAATGTTAATAAAGTAGCTATTTATATATTTGCTTTACAATCTTACAATTACATATATCAGAAGAGGTTTTTGTGGATATCATAGTAATTTCAATAGTTGAGATCATGCGTCAATTGGACGGCCATTTCATCCTGTTGTGGGACTTCTCAGCAGTGCGCGTCTACGACCCCGCCTAGCGAGACTTCAACACAGTACCTATGAGTCTCGCGCGCGAGCGGTCAACCTCTACACCACTGAGCCTGCGTGCAAATGTGGTAATATCTAACTTCAACCAATCCACAAAATTGAGCGACACGTCCACCATTGTCTTCAGTTAGTTGCTATCTCACAACACACATGGTTATTCTCGATTGGACACTGCTTCTCGATAGAACTCTAGGAAATTCCTCCTGGTTTTCCATTATAATCTAGCTTCAATTGACTCATGATCTCAACTATTAACGAACTGAAATTCTCAATATTGTGTATGTGTTCTCTAAAAGTTACAAAATACGGACGTATTCTTTTATAATAAAATTATCTATCAAGTCTGATAAGTCCTCGGTTCCAATCTCGCGAGGCGGGATCGTAAATGCGCGCTGCTGAAGACTCCTACGAATCGACCATCCAGTGCTTTCAGGTATTCCATAGTGGTTTACATTAGCACCCTCCTTCTATCGAAAAACAAGACATCTTCGGGACTACATGCAGCCTTCTGAACGGCTTTCGACGGCAGTCCAAACTCCTTAGAGTCCTCGACTTCCGACTTCCCTCCTATTGTTCTCCATTATGTCTTCCGAAGTTCCTATATTTGGAACATCTGTGATTAGCTCCAGTAGAAGACTCACTTGCCTGTCTACACTGTTCAATATCCTTTTTACTCTATGAGTTTGGTTGATGTATCTAATCCATGTTCTGAACGTCTCATGCAATTTGTACAAAACGTTTCATATTCTCTCTTCAAAAACTCCAGGTCCTCATGGATTTTTCCGATTGTATGACTTAATAGTTACCTTATCACTTGCATTAGAACTTCGCATATTCTGGATTTGTCTCCACATACCCATTGCTTTAGGTGACAACATGGCGTTGAATATAGTCCTAGTACTTCTTTCACATAACTTCAGATGGGTCTTCCTATCTGGAACAATAGGGTTATGTGTACTTTTTCGTCCACTCTTTCACTAATGCTGTATTAAATATGTCAACAAAGCGCTCCTCCTTTTCATTTGAATGAGGGTGATAAGTGGAGAGTATAAGTGTGTTACACTATTAATACTACAGAAGTGCTTGAGTGATTCTGAAGTGAACTGTGAGTCGTTGTTGATAACTAATGTTTCCGGAACTACGAAGCAGCTAAGCAGTTCAGCTAACTTGCTGGTTGTTTCCCTGGCTGTGCAATTCGCCATGACATATATTTGTAGTCATTTCGTGAGTTCATGCACTATGACTACACACTTTTCCTAGTACTTGACCGTCAACATCTACGTACAGCCTCTTCCATGGACTATTAGGCTTTTCTGCCAGCAGCCAAAGTCCACATTCGGCACTACGTCACAGCACCCGGTTGAGCTCCTTTTCTAGGTCCATTCTATCTACCATCCATCTGTCATCTAAATAAGCTTCAGCACTTGGAACATCCTGTAGCACAGTATCCATTACTTGCTGAAATATGAATTAGGCCATCTTGACTCAGAGAGGTAGTCAATTATATAACAGTCAGCCCATGCATATGTTTATGATGAGCTGATCTTTACTCTCACTAGCAACATGAATTTGTAAATTTGCGATCTAAATTTGCAAAGAGCTTGCCTCTAGTCAGCTTAACAAAAAGATGTTCAGGTAGGGGTAAGGAGTACTAATGAGTTTCTAGGGCTTCATTTAGCCTGGTTGAGTAGTTGGCACATAAACGGATATTGCTGTTCGTCCTCTTTACTACCATATTTGGTGCAGCCCATTCAAAAACGTTCATTTGTTCAATAGCATCCAATTTATGAAGTCGTTCTAACTCTTAATCAACCACTGAAAGAGCAGCATATGGTACAAGTCCTTTATGTCGAAACACTGACTTCGATCCCTATCGAAGTGTAAGGGTGGCTTTAAATTTAGTGCATTATTCAAGCCCCTCACTAAATAATACTTTATGTCATTTTCATAATGCCTCCATTTAGTATTTCTATTTCTATTTCGTAGCACTGACATTGTTGCAGGTCGAGTTTATGGGATGATCTGTTAACTTTAACCTTTCTATGCAGTCAAGTTCCAATAATTCAAGAGACGGACGTGCTGTCGGAGATATTACTACCTTCTCTGTTACATCCCTGACTGTGATCTCACAATGTATCTCACAAGTGGTGTTTAATATTTTCCCGGATGCACTGTGAGCTGATAGTTGAATTGGATATATTCGAAGTCTCCCAATCTTATCTCACGTTTTCTGCTTATCAGTGTTATATCGGAAGCTGTGCCCAACTGTAAGCTACAGTGATTGAGATTAAGTAATTATAATGATAAATACAATAAATGTTATAAGTATATGTATATATTTCAGAATATTAAACGACAAACTTGACAGACAACTTAAGTGTTAAACTTTCTGGCAATACAACTATTTACTGAATATAAATAAGTAGCATAAAACAATACTATAACAATAATATTGGAAAGTGTGATATACGTTTGTTTGTTGTGTGATATCTGAAAGTATTCACAAAAACCAATCAGATTTACTGTATTTGTTATGGTAGTTATCATCCTACAACTTTTCCACTTTTGGTGCACTGACTGAATCTATGTTTAAATGCAAATTATTCCATATTTGTATATTCTTATTTCGAATGTTCGATTGTTGATAGTCATCATCGTCGTTTACGCTATCACATAATGTGATCAATTTTGATGTTAGTATTACAGGTAGCCCTTTTCATTTTAGAGATACAGAACAGTTAATGAAGCACTGTTAAAATGACAAGTTTGTGGGATTCGAACATTGAGATGTTTTACATTTATTCTTGTAGTTATGAAATTAATCGTATTTATTTCGTACAATAAGGTGAATCACATTCGTTTAAATAACAGTACTGTGAACAGCTTATCTGTGTTTATTTTCTCACCGTTATTCGACCAGAGCATTAAACATCAACACACAACTCATCAATCCACTGAGCTGACTTAGTTATTAACTTCCACAAAGGATATGAAATTACAATTCATAATTATATCGAGATATCTGGTCGTATATCACGAGTGTTAATATACTTTACGTGATGAATACACTAGAAGTTAGTTGTGCTATTTTTCGATGATTTTTGAGGCTTCAGTATATGCTGCCTCATCAAATTGATGATCAGTGCTAACCGGCCCAATATGTCTACTTTATTTCCTCACAAATAACATAGCACTCTAAACCACGAATGGCAGGCTGAAACATACAATTTCACTTTTGATACCATATGAAATGGATTTATGGATGCCTGATTGTGTCAGATTTATCCAAAAGCTTTGTAATAGATAGCTGTTTCGCAAAGCAGTGTACATTGACAGAAGAATATCGTCATACATGTTTAAGTTACTCAATTCTACTTAAATTGTAATAACATTACAAGTTGTTTAAACTTGTAAGTGATCTAAACGAATTAATAAAAAAATCGTAGAATTGCTGTTTAAAGCGTTGAAATCAGATGGCAAACTGTATATGTGGTCAAACTATGTTATCATGTCTACACTTTATGTTTCGAGGAAATAAAAGACTGAAGATACTATGAAATTCATTGACATAATTTCCATATTAGTGAATATGGATCAAACAAAACCATTCATTGCATTTTCAATGTGATGCTGATTGCTAATATAAAGTGATGATTATGTGTTGAAACACTGCACTTGGAACTCCATGAGCAACTGAATAAATTTCATGTTCTGTGTATAAACTGATCACTAAATGAAGCACTGAATGTCCTAAATATTTTTGTCATTGTCATAGTGCGTGTATTTCAACAATATTCTCCAACTGACTGTAAGATTCATCAAGTGGAAGTGATAAATACATTTTAATATAGCAGTCCACATTATGAGATCTGCACGCAGATGTTGCCGGCCCAGTACGATGAAGAATGTTTTTATTCATGGTGGACACATTCACGAAATTGCCACTTATCAATGCCATGGTAAATTGCACAGCCAGTGAAAAAATCAGCGAGTCATTTGAACCGTTTAGCTACTTTGCAGTTCAGGAAACACTAGTGGATGTCAACGCCATCCGATTCTCTACAGAATCATTCAAGTACTTCTGCAGCATTAATAGAATTACACATTTACGCTCTCCATTTCATCACCTCAATCAAGCGGACTAGAGGAGAGCTTTGTTGGCATATTCAAAAGAGCATTACTGAAATGGGGAACGAAAAGATAAATCAGGTAATCACGAAATTCCTAAAAGCTTACAGAACTACACCTAACCCTATCTTTCTACATGGGAAGTCTCCAGCTGAAGTTATGTGTGAAAGAATTGGTAGGACTATATTCAGAGTTGTGTTGCCACCTAAATCATTGGATGAATTCAAACAAAATTAGAAAATCCTAAGTTTTAACGTGGGTTATAAAGTGATTGCCAAATTATAAGTAATATATGATGAAAGTCAGATATAGAATGTCTGGCAACAGAAGAATAAGAAGATCAGGGAGGGAGGAACAGGAACAACGACGTTTGAGAGAATTAATGAACATTTTGCAAATGAAGTATTGTAGTATGGTTTTTTGTATTTTATCTTTTCGTGCAAAATATAGTCGGTTGTCCTCACCTGTATTCTTCTTCACTACATATGATGTCGCTGCCAACCTTTGTGGGGTGAGGGTGATGCGCCTACATGCCGTTGTGGGCCTGGAGTGGAGGTGCTAGTTGGGATGAAATGTGCGGGGGAGCGAAGTCTGGTGTTCCGGTGGTGTGGAGTTGGCTGTAGCGAGTGAAGTCGACTGACGAGAGAGATCGGAAGTGCGGCTGCTGGGTGGGTAGCACATGTAGATGACTCAGTTGGTCGCTGTAGTGCATGTGTTGAACGTCCTGGGCGCTCGGTGTACGTCAGATTTTCATGGCCAGGTAGATCGACAGGGCTATGTAGGTCAACGCGCCGCAGCCTCGACATTATGGCGGAGGGCGTGGCACAGACTGCAGCAAAGAACTAAGTGGCACGGTCAGCAGAATCACCGCAAGAACGAAGAGTGTGGTGAGCGTTACTGATGTCGATAGGTGCATGTAGTATGAACCATCAATCGAGAGAGGAATGTCTGGAGACAGAAGGTTAAGAAGATTGAAGAGAGCGATATCGGAGAATGATCGGTATGGAAACCAAGTAACAATAGAGTCTGATACAGTTGATTGATATTTTGCAAATAAAGTATTTACTGTATGATTCTCACATTTGACTATGATGTTCTGCAATTTGTATTCAAATTCGTTCATTTTCGCAAAATTCATATGTGGGTAAGTCTCCAACTGGTAGTAACTAATTGTCTTCTTTTAGCAAACGAACGTACTTCATTGATAGTAATATTTGATAGAGATATATATAAGTAGAATAAAACGTATTTCTATTCGTAAAACATATATAGCTAAAGAATGTGAAGTTAACAATTCACCATAAGACAGGTTGAATAAATCACCTCCAATCATTATTCTACAAATTATTTTTAGACGTTCATGGGTAAGTAGTTCATGTCAGTTGAATTCCGAAATGATTATCATCATTTATGTGTGTATTAACCTGAAGCTCGAATTTACTCTTAGATGATATGTTGTATGTGACTGAGATTGGTCAGTAGAAATGTTAAAATGTGACTCGAATACAAACATGGATTATTTGTGAATGAAATCAAAATCTACTTACACAATCAACAATGACAGTTGACTTACTACATTAATGAACCTGTTCACAAATTGTTTGAGGAACAACCGCTTTTTGGCTTATTGAATATGTAATCATTATATATATAATTTATGTATAGTTTCAAGGTAGATCCCTCTGCTTAATCACTATTCATTCATTCATTCAGTCTATATATAAAGTAACTAATAAATATTACTAATTGTGATATTGTAGTGAAGAAGAACACCAGTGGGGACAATCGAATGTATTTTATACAAAATTACAAGACTTTTTAATTAAATCTAACAATCATAAAGTAAATGCTTAATTTGCAAAATGTTCACCAATTGTCTAAAAAAATGACTCAGATTTGATTGTTCTGTTTTCATTCTTTACTGTTCGATCCTCTTGTCTCTCTGCTGCCAGACCATCTGTTCACGACTAACATCATATACTACTTATGTCAATATGAGTATCACACACAATACTAACAAATCTTTGTGAATGAACATGGTCTATATAAAGTAACTGACTACTTGTGATATGAATTGTGCAAAGAAAACATTAATTGTGCATTTACTATTTATAATCTTGTGTAATTCATTTTATTTAACTGCAATATTTTATGAATCATCATTTCTCTCCTTTCTCTTTATGTCTACTTATTCAAAATGATCGTTTGATAACTCGTTACGAATTATGATGGTATTTTGTCTATTTTATGACTAGTTACCTTCTACTTCTTCTTCTTCTTCTTACAAATAACTTAGATCTTGTGAAATTTCATTTACGATCATTCAGCCGGCTTTATATGCACATATATATTACTCATGTTCTATTTAAAGTCACAATTCCTCTTATCATCAAATGAGTCAAATATGTAAATAGAAGGTACCGTTTATTACTAAAAATTACTTGATACATATATCTATATACGTTCCTCAAATCATATGATCCACATACCAAACAACCTACTAACTTTAGACACTTTTTTGTGTGTAAAATAATGAATACATTTCACTGGACATTTCTCTTTAATGCTTATGATGGAATAGGAGAAAGGAATCTCTTTTATTCTGGATTTCTCATTATTAGTTGAATCATAATTTCTTATATCTATCAAACAATAATTCCAGTCCTAATCAATCCTCAAAATAAGGATCATTGATAAATAGTTCTTTTGTAAACAATGATGGATAGTGGCTAGCAGTGGAATCTAGGACGCGTGTTTCGTCCTATTTGTGACTCGTCAGCTAGATACACCTGAATCTCAGAGTTGATGGTAACTTTGGGATGCGAACCCATCACCATTCGCTTCAAACGGCATCGCATTATCCACTAAGCTACTGAGTCCTGATAGCCACATGCTTGTGCAATGGGATGAATATGAATTCACTTGGTATTGTTTGGCTTGTATCTTCCCATTGAGGCACAGTATGCACATATGCGAATAACAGACTGATCTGTTATGACTTTAAATTGCGATCGACTTTTACCCTGTGCAATTGTTGTGTCCTTGACTGGAAAATTAGAGAGCAGCGTACTTATCGATCGATTACAGTGACACGTAAACACGTACGGACGGCCTAGAGTCTCGATTGGTCCCACTTCCCTGTCTAGCCCAGTTAGTTGAGTCCAGAACACAAGTCACAGCCTCAGAGATATGAATCATTATATTTCAAACATACTTTGTTTACATACCAATCAAGCATACCACATCGTACCATAAAAATAGAAAACAACATTTTGTACAATATTCAACAAGTGAACAGATATCAACCAATAGGAAATGTCCATTTAAAGTCCAAGGACATCATTGGACTTAACATGATAATTATTGGTCCTAAACCTCAATGGGAAGATACAAGCCATACAATATCATTGATAATTAGTTTATAATAATAGAATGATTCAAAACAATATTCTATAGAATAATACACTTTCAATATATAAACATCATAAATATATATGAATCTATATATTTCAGATAAATTTGAATAAAGCACAAGAATTGAAAATGGAAATCAGTAAGGGTGTTTAAAATGATGATCATATGAATAAGAACTTTCGTCTAAATTTGAACGAATAGTTTCACAATATTTGGGCTCATGTCAGTTCGTTATAAAACCCCAAAATCTAATCTCTAACCATAATCGTCAACTGTAAATAATAACTATAATTCTTCATATTGGTTTATAACATTCATTTAGTTCTACTTATTAGGTGGATACTGAAGGTCACTGCAGTGTCGCTCAAACGTCGTCCATAAACTGTAGTCTCAGCAAAACAACTTTTTACACAATATCGACAGATACGTATTACTGATGGTTTAAATTTAAACTGTAAACAGTCATTAATCTTGATAACTAATCGAATACAACTCAAAAAGCTAAGATAGTAACACAATGATTACTTTGACGAGAAATGATCCAAATACAGACAAACAGTAAACTTGGAGTCGTTGACTACTTATCCAAAATCAACGTTATCAATAAAGTGAAGAACAGATGATATTTATAAGTAATGCTTTTAGCGAAATCCAATATAGAAAAGTGCAGTTATTTTAGGGCTCCATATTTAGTAAATTTCATCATTTGAAGAGATTTAAAAGTGCCTCTGGATGCATTTCAACATAATTCAACATCCATAGTCTGTTGTCAACGCATTACAGATGTGATACTCTTTTTGTATCGTAATGTTCATAGTCATTTACCGTTTGAACATTACTATGTTTGTTATTATGTGAATATTTGTTTTATTCAAATATGAGAGTAGAACATCACTGTACTCTCAATAGTATCTGTCAGAGAATTGTAGGCGATTAAATCATAAAAGAAACTTACTAAAATGAAGCATATAGTTAATCACATGATTCACCGTCTACATCATTTCATCAACCACATTTCAGTTTAAAATTACTATATAAACACAATTTTTCTAACTACTTTATTTTCCATTAAAAATGTTTCTGTTCATTGCATTGATCATAGTTCTTGGTTCATTTTCGCAAAATTCATATGTAGGTAAGTCTATGATTAATAGTAATTAGTCGTCTTTGTTAAATCTATTTAAAATTATTCAAGTGTAAATTTACGTTGCTTTCTGTGTTACTGATGTCGACATATATAAGTAGTATGCATCATGAATCGAAAGTGAAATGTCTGGCAGCAGAGCGTTAATGATATTGAAGAAATAAGAACGAGAACAGAGAATGATTGTTGTGGGAATGAAAGAACTATGAAGTCTGAGGCTGTTGGTTGACATTTGGAAATTAAATATTTACTATATGCTTCTCAGATTTTACTAAGAGATTTTGTAGTTTTGTGTTCATACACATTCGATTGTACCCAATCGTGTACTCGTTCACTTCAATATCAGTGTTTGTTGAATTCACATGGAACTGCCAATCGAAGGATTGAGTGAGCGGTTAAATGATGAAAAATGCTGGCTTCAGTGATACACTAAGTCAGTCACAAGATTCATGTAATTGATCACTTCACTAACCACATTTAACTTTTAAGTTAGTGTATAAACAGAATTTTTCTAACTTCTTTAATTTCCAAAATAATGTTTCTTTTCATTGCATTGATGATAGTTCTTGGTTCATTTTCGGGTCATTGGAGTAAGTCTCAGACTTGTATTAACAAGTCGTGTTCATTGACCAAATGAATGTACTGCATTACTAGTAATATTTGATAGAGATATATACTATAAGATAGTTGAAGTATGTTTCGGTTTAATGTGAGTTAGCTGTACGAAATTCGATTGGATGTTTGACTTGAAATTTATTTTGAAATTCATTCGTCTAATGTTCTTCTCCGTCAGTTGTGTGAATTGCTAGTACCTTTAGTCTAAACCTTCATACAATTTCTGTATAAATGTTCAGCTGTGACTGAATGTTCAAGAATCTGTGGCAGAATTGTTTCTGGAATCAAGATAATATATATGCCCTTCGTATGTATGCTGTATTGAGATGAATAATATATGCTTAGTTTATGATCAAATGCCATTTAAAGTTGGGCAAATGAGTTCTCCAAATGAGAAAGGGAAAGATAATATTAAAGGAATAGAATTTCGAAAACTTGTGTCGCCTTTTATTGTTACCTACCCTTGAATGCTACAAAGTTTCTTTAAAATTACTCATTTGAAGATGTGGACTGGTCACAAAATTTACTTCAATTATCCATTTCAAACCAAACATCAGTTATCCATTTCCACTAATATTCGCAGTGTTTCATGATTGAGGAACTTAGTATCTTGTTTTTGAGTTGACCGATTGTATCTGCTACAAAAATAAATTCATAATTTATTTCCTAATTAACAAACATACATCTTATTTCGCTAGAAACATGTTGGTGTGATCCAGGTGAGTATTTTGATGTTTATAATAGGGTTCCTTGTACAATCACTTTTAAATGCAGATACCAGAGTATTAACGTCAATAATTCGACAAATATGTATCATCTGAGTCATTATTATCTTACTGTTCTATGTATTTATGAATCGCATATGCATAGATATGGATTGATCGAACTCAGTTTACAATATCACATTTGATGATAAGACGAAATACCTGGCATAACATAATCTGTAAACATTGGAAACCCTTTATCGCGTTCACGTTTTAATAACTTACAAGTTTGTATAAAACATAAAATTACCAAAATAAGCTCAAATAATACCATACTGTGATTAGTCACTTTGATTGCTATTTTATTATCAATAACGCTTACTACCTATTTTAGTGGAAGTCTGTTTGAACGTGTGGTCATCCGTAAACTGGCTTATTTCAGTATTTTGAAATGCATTAATAAAGTAACTCACTTACGTATCCATCTCAAAAAATCCATTGAAAATAAATAATACCGGTAAGACCAACAAAGGAATAGACTTCAGACCAAACATCAGCTGTCGAATTGCACTAATATTCGCAATCTTTCATGACTAAAGAATGTAGTATCTCGTTTTTGAGTTCACCTTATGTATCTTCCAACAAATTGAACTCAGAATTTATTTCCTAATTAACAAACATAAATCTTATTTTGCTAGTAACATGTCAGTGTAAATTAGGTGAGTATTTTGATTTTTCTTATACGGTTGCTTGAACATTGACCATTATACGCATATAGAACGGTATTATTATTTTATTATTTTTTTATGATTATAAGCTTTATTCAATATTATATTTTTGGTACAATATAGAATTCTTAGCACAAAGTATTTCAACAAGTTTCCGTTTCTTTCTTCTTGGTCGATCCTCACGATAAATATTGAATGATCGCCAGTTACATGTTAGCAGTCCAGTAAATGAACATCTCAATAATGTATATTCTTTTCTCTACATATTGCCAGCGACCACATTATCTCTTATTGGGCTTTTTGTAATTTTGACAACGAAAGGTTGTACACTTTTCAGAAATGCAACAGGGTAGGTTTTGCGATTGATAGACATAATGATATATTAAAACAAACAAAAATAGATAACTTGTTGAAATATTTAGATGGCAGGAACAGGTAGCCCAGATGCGCAAGCAAGCCGCCACATCTATGGTTAGCGTCAATAATTCGACAAATATGTATCATCTGAGTCATTATCATCTTACTGTTCTATCTATTTCTGAATCACATATGCATAGATTTCATATGGAAATATGGACTGGTGAAACTCAGTTCTCAATATCACATTTGATGATAAGACGAAATAAGTGGCATAACATAATCTGTAAACATTGAAAACGTGTTAATGTTTTAATAACTTACAAGTTTGTATAAAACATAAAATTACCAAAATAAGCTCGACTAATACTGTTGAGCATGAATGGTGTGATTTATTTTGGATTGTTTAAGCACGTTATGAGTGAATGATCACTATGATTACGATTTTATTTCCAATAACGTATACTTCCTATTTTAGTCGGAGAAGCTATGGAAAAGTGGTAAGTTTGTACAGTAGAATTTTATTGTGTTAATTTAAATCATGAAATGGTTTGGTACAGAAAACTCTGAAATACAAGAACACAATATTTCACTACCATTGAAAAACATTCATTTTACTCATGTGCTTCTCAGTACGTTTCAGAATTGATTTTAACACCTTATCACTAAGCAATTTATTGAAAGGATAGATGTCAATCAATCGAAATGTTGTCTGACACGATTTAGGTAAATTTAATCTAAACCGAATATGAATCTGTTCTTTCGGTGTTTTATTCAGATAAATTGGGGGAAAACAAGTAACTTATTATGGACGCATCTCAATTAGGAAAACATTTCACTCGGTAGTCTGATTTAATCTATTGCAAAGGGAACTAATAAGGTATGAAATCATCTATTATGAATAAATAGTTCATAAATTGTCCATGTATTAGACAAACCATCCAGTCCATATTATAATGTAAAGAAATAACAATGTGTACACCTTTTATTTATATCCGATTGTTATGATACTTAATTACTTCCATTGAAGAAGCCTAAATCAGACTACTGAATGAAATGTTCATTCATTGAGTGTTTTGCAAATATGAACTCAACGACCAACTACTGTGAACGTATTAGTTCGAATTTAGAAGAACATTCGTATATAAGTTACGTAATGTCTCGTTTATATTTATTTTATTTCCTGTTCAGCGTAAAGGAGCACTTCCAATATGAAGGGAGGTACGTTCTCCGTGATTTCATTGTTTTGAAAGACAATTTATATCAATTTATCGAGATGAATAATTTCTCATATTGAAAACGTTTATCTGTTTAATATACTGTGTTAATCACACGTAGCACCTTTCATGACCATGTTTGTGGTACACATGATTTTTGTTGAACACCTAACTTCGCATTAGTGTTCCATCTTGAACACATTTAACTTCCGATTAAGCTGGTAAATCTTACATTCAGCAGTATCATATGTTCAGAAAACGTGTTTTTACAAAATATCGGCAGATTCTTATTACTGATGATTGAAATCGAAACTTCTAATATCAGTTTGAACTGTCATTAATCTTAATAAATAATCGAGTACAACACAAAACATTAGAAAGTAATTCAGTGAATATTAAGACGAAAAATAATCTAAATGAAGAGAAAGAGTAGAGTTGAAGTCGTCGACCTCCTACTGAAAATCAACGTTATTATTCAAGTGAAGAGCAGATTAAATTTATAATTAGTGCCAATATACAAAGGTACAGTGATATTAGTGCTCTGGATTTAATAAAATTCATCAACTGATAAGATTCTAAAGTTCCTCTCAAGTCACTCGGACGGAATTTACATTTCTGATTGATTTTAATCAATGTCTCTCTCTCTTTATATATATACTATTTATATTATAGAAATCTAACCCAGATGAGGTAAATTGAATTTCAAGTTATTCTGACATTTTGATAAGGTTATCAGAGATACCTTTACAATGACACATGATTACATGCATGGGCAACAAGTTGTCATTTATGTTTAATTTTCCCTCAGCAACCATGATATTCAGTCACCAAATAAGTAAATCATCTCCAGTGATGACATTATACATAGTGTAAAAATCTACGGAAGCGTGATATGGGAATAAACTCTTTGCAAATTTCAAAGATACTTCATCGATAAGAAATGTGTCTTATCAAGTTTAATCGTTGAATTCATTTTGTTAAACAGTTTCTACTTTTGATGAAAAGCATCTAAAATCGTTCTTTTACAACATTTTATTCATCACTAGGTGATGGTAAGTTGCTTAGATTTTAATGACTTGAAATTCTTCACGCTTGTGCTCCAACAAACTAACAAATTGATCTCAGGTTTAGTTTGAGCATATACAATGACTGTTAATCATGTTTGAGCATTCAAACCGTAATCGCAAGTTTTCACACAGGAAAAGAAGATATTGTATAAATTTCCTTAAGAATGTCCCAAAAACTGACTTATTCTAATGACCGAAATCTTAGAAATCAATCAAATGATAAACTAACGTTTATCGATTAATTTCTACCATCTTATTTTAAAAAAACATCACAAGGTGGTTTGTTTTTCATTTATTCCAATAGATTGTTCTTTCGTTCTGAGATTAGATTCCGTGTAATTTTAGTACAATTTACAAATCTGTGTCGAGATTTTAAATTGTTCAGTGCGAAAGCTCAGGGATACTCGTATCTAATAGAATTTCTAGGAAGCTGGAACGAGAATCCATTCGAAATGTTATTCAGATTACTGTTGAAATCCAACAGACTGGAAAGTTGGTTCTCTCACTATTAAGTTGGTTTCACATATTATAGTTAAGTAGTTTTACTGACATTAAAGTGGCTGATTATTTTATACAGCTGAATGTGAATGTGTAATTCGATTTCAGTCTCCGAACAAGAATTTAGTCACAATACTTTATGTGTAGATTCATGAAATATGGAGTATCTTGTACGAACAGCCTATAAAATACCCCTTAATTCTCCACTGAATCATATTTTTCTAATCTTTATAAACATAATCGAGTTCTTGTACATTATTTTTCATTGTGTTCAGATGTATGGAAGGCGTTAATTCAAAGTTTGCAAACAATCATTTGATTATACAGAATAACTATTCGTTGTTTCACCTAACCTTCACCAAAATGATAAATAAAATCGTTTCACTTATGTTTTTTAAAGTAAATATTTTGCAACAATAACAAACTTCTTTCTGTTACCTACTGAAATATTATGACAAGAAAATCAATGTAACATGCGTTATTTAGTTAAACCTGCGGATTTCAGAATCTTTCCTTGACTTCAGTGAAATGAAATTGTGGTAGATAAAGCTGCACGATGGAAATTTACTCGGCAAGTTCACTGTTATCTCATAACATCATAAACGCGTTTCTCTGACGAAGACATTTAGTTAGCTTAATTGCCAAAGTGAAGCTGATTGGAGAAGTGAACTGGGTTCTCATTTAGCTAGTGCAACAAATGATACTAAACAACGTTTGAGGTTATAGACAGGCCGATCTCTCAGATATTCATTTGATATTTGCATTATGAAGAATGAGTAGTAATAATGAGGTCTCTATGCTCATTTTACAAGAATTTTGAAATGGTACCCGACTGATGATGACACTGTGAAAACTGTTTGGAAGTGACAGCGTAAATAGCAGTTCGTTTAGTTGATTACCTTCATGTAATTCAGAAATAGACTCATATGGTAAAAACAGGTTTACAGAAACATCCAGTATATCATATTGATAAAATTATATCTAAATTGAAGACAATTGAAGGCGATTGAAGACAACCTGTAAAGTAAGATCAGTATACTAAAATTATCCAATATTATTGTTTCTCTAAATTTTGTCAACGTATTTTGATTCACCTTATTTTGACTAAATGATTCTTGAATGGAAGATAAACTGTAAATTTTGCACTTCCTGACATGCTGTAGTTTAAGGTAAACAGAATTTGCGATTGGCTTTTGTATTATATCAATTAAGCTAACAAATTATGCTCGAAAGGCAGTCAGAATAAGTGTGAAGAAGTTGACAGTGTTTGCATACAAATCATAAACTAAATATTCAGAACATCTTCCGGACAGATGGAAAATTAACTTTTAAGTAATAATGTTATTTAGTAGATAGAATGAAGCAAATCCGATGGAGAATATAAGCTTTGTGAGTGAACCAATTAACTAAACGTTATTGAATGAAGCAAGTTGATTAGTTGGTAAACAGTCTGTCCAATCATTCCATTTGGACAAGTGTAAATACAGAATGAAGATACGAAAGCGAAACACTAATCAACGGTGGTCAAAGTGTAGTACCTATGGCTCGAATCTTACAAAATTGTTGATGAAACATGTTTTGCAATAATTTGCACATTTAGAGTGTTACTTAACTGAAGACATTGTTGGAAGTCAAATTATTGAAGTGTAGAATTCAACAAAACGGCCAAATAGCTTGAATGACCATATGAGATTCAAGTTAGAGAAAAGTAACAAAGACTTAACTGATTCCATTGAGAAAAGAATCACCAAAGTACTCATAGATCTTCTGAAAAAGAAGATGATCGATAATTCTACTTACAATAATCTACGACCTCGTGGGTCTCGTTTGCCCCACATGTATGGATTACCGAAAATACATAAACAAGGTTATCCTCTTAGACCTATCTTGTCAATGATCAATTCACCATACCACAAAGTTGCACGATGGTTGGCAGATAAGTTAGAACCAGTGCGTCAACGATTAGCAACCTATACACTAAAGGATTCATTTGTATTTGCTGACAGCATGAATCACATAAATATTGCTGGTAAGTTTATGGTTTCTTTTGATGTAACATCTTTGTTTAGAAAAATACCACTTCTTGAGACCATAGACATAATTTGTCAACATTCTGACATCCTACCTCTACCAGTACCAGAATTCAAACGACTATTACTCATTTGTACAAAAGATGTTCAGTTCCAGTTCAACGATATCATATACAAACAAACCGATGGTGTAGCGATGGGAAGTCCGTTAGGTCCTGTCCTAGCAGATATTTTCATGGCTAACCTCGAAAGAACCAAACTCAAACGAGCGATTGATGAAATGACGTATTATTCGAGGTATGTTGATGATACCTTCATCGTATGTAATAATAAACAACATGCAATAAATCTGCTAGAGTTTTTCAACGAAGCACATCCGAATATCCATTTCACTATGGAACATGAAAAAGAAAACAAGTTCCATTTTCTCGATATCGCGATGAAAAGAAGAAAAGATGGTACAGTTCAACGTTCAGTTTATAAGAAAGACACATGGAATGGTAGTTATCTTAATTTCAATAGCTTTTTGTCCAATCAGTTACAAAAAGGCACTGGTCAAAACACTGTTTTACAGAACAGAAAGAATATGTACTTCCGATAAACTAGAAGAGGAAGTTATGAATGTTAAAAAAATGTTTGAAGAATAACGGATACCCACTGAAATTTATTGAGAAATACGGCAAATGTGAAGATAAAAAACCGAAAGAAATTACAGCAAATAAAAAGCCTATTTTTATTAAACTTCAATTCAAAGGTGACGATGTCACAGGTTCAATCAATATGAGACTAAAAACTGCACTGACAAGAACCTATCCTGCAGCGAAATTGATTGTCCTGTCCAAAACAACATGTTCTTTGACACAATCAAAGGTCGACAGGTATCCCTTTCATGTTACCACCAACTGTGTATACAAATTTACATGTACCTGCCAAAGCAGTTACATTGGTAGAACAGAAAGGAGAGCCTACGTCCGATTCAAAGAACATATTCCGAAAAGTTTAAGATTAAATGGATTGAACTCATTCAACAGTGCTATCGCAAGACATCTCCTTGATACAGGACATAAAGCTGATATACTGAAGTCCTTCAAGGTGATTAACAAACAATCAAACTCGAACCTTTTGAAATTCGCTGAAGCGTTAGCAATCAAACGTTTAAAACCAGATCTATGTATACAAAAAGAGACAGTAATAAATCTTTCTTTACCCTGGTAACAATAACCCCCACTCTTTCTATTAATTTGCTCCTATTTATTTATTTATTACGTCATTATTGCAACTCTTTCTGAAATATAAATTACATCATACATAACTGATTGATTTCAATTCATATTTTCTTTATTACCATTAATCTATTTTCATGAGTTCTAATCACTATTTCAATGTTCCAGAACTTTCCCTCTCAAACTTTATTTATTTATTGGAATCAAACATTTTATGAGCTCATTAACTCTATGTGAATCTTTGCTTGCTACATCATCATACACATGTATTGATCCTTAATCACACTCTTATATATAAATATGTCAATATCTGTAATAATAATTTGAATTTCAAATATTTTAAGTTGTAAGCAGCTGATGAGAACCTAACGAAATAAAATGAATTCATGTATTATTCTGCACCAATCTTTGTTCTTGCTCTATTTAAGATAATAAAGGGAACTATGTGTATGAAATTCAGGATACATTTTACAATTTCCACTAAATAAAATTCGAAATAAATATTTGCTGGAAAACTAACTAAACAAGTTTGTGAATCTCAGCCGTGAAATAATCTATATACAGACTGATATTACACAAGTCAGAAGTGTAGATCAGGTTTCTGCATTCAAATAATAAATATCAATTAACTCACAAGTTCAGTGAGCATTCCTGTACAAATGAAATGCATGCGAATGGATCAGTTCAACAGTAATTTCGTGTAATATGAAGAAGAGAAAACATTAATGTTCACAAGCGCTGCCTGATAGTAAAATTCATACATGAATGCGACACTTGTTGACACCGAATCTATGAATGAATTATGCTATGAACAGTTCTGTCATTGTAATTTATAGCTTGTTTTGACTGACGATCGAGAGAACAATGAAATAGTTCCATATTTGAAAAAACGTGTGCAATCTTAAGTAATGTTTTTAGTAGATGTTGTGTTTTGTCAAAATATTCACCGTGTTGTCAAATGCTACAACAAAATTAATGTAAGTAATGTGTTAACAGTTAACCACAAACTCATAATAAGCAATGAATAGAGATACAAATTTGAACCAATGGACTCGGTAATGTGTATTGTATGTATTAGAACAGATAACCAACATCATACAGAATATACTGCGCACTCTTTTGCACGTAAACATTTTTGAATTTCACTTGTTTGACAGATAACGTTGAGGTGTTGTCATTATTCTTCGTTCTTTAGGAACTCTGGATATAGTCTTCTAGCTGCATTGAGATGTGTTAGCAACCTCGATAGAACTAACCTATTGTATGTTCTATAGGAACTGGATATTCAGGATACCTGTTTTTGACATTCTTGTTTATCAGTATTACTGAAATTAGGTACAAACTTAAGCTACCTTGTTGTAAGTAATACAATCAGTTAGTAAATTTAAAATGTGTGGTAACATTTTCTCAAAACCCATCTTCAAGACTGCGATATTTAAATTCTTGTTAAATAGCAGTAATTATTGTGGTTGTCACATTGAATTGACTGAACTTGTACACAATAGCTGCAACTATCTCGAATCAAATGTCTCATTCGGAGCACATTAAAATGGAGGCCATAATACTAATCTTTACAAGACATTTGTGGTTTAATTCATTAGACTGTTAAACTGCCAGCCAAATAAGTGTAAACTATCCGACGTGCGTTCAAACATAATTCGCAGTAACACTTAGTCCATCATGATAGTAGTGATGTATTACCTCGATGGTTGCCAAACATTCATTTCTAAAAATCTCCAATTTTTCATACTTCCAACCTAATGCTCAGCTTTTCATGTATTAACACGCCGAAAGCAAACGTGTTGTATGATAGTTTCGTTAGTCACATTTGAACGGTAACCTGATAGTTATAAAACCTGTTATTGTCAAAATGTTTATGTTCATCGATGTTATTAGTGCAGTGATTCCATTCATTATTCGCATGGTCATCAGAGATGTGGTTTTTCGTAATAACTTTCATTACAGTGTTGGACGGCTCTTATCTCTTTTCCATATCTCTCGATAATGTTTCAAATATGGAGAGTCAATCTGAAGTAGGCTAATGAGAAGGTCATTCAATGGCAGTCAGAAGTGACCTAAAGGAAAAAATACATTTTAAGAAAAGTGTCGATAATCGACCAATACCTCTTGAAAATTGACTTTCGCGAATAAGTCAAATGATCCGATTCGACATCAATTGTTGGTAGATAATTACTGTAGCTACGCTGAAATCAGATTGATTTGCCATAAAATATGCATCTTTAAACAAGAAATCTGAATTAATATATCAGATTATGTAAATGTTTAAGCAAAATCGAATTATTATATTAAGAGGGCTCATGTGAAACAGTTTGTAGTAAAATCGTTCAGCCTTTAAAATCAAACACAAATTAGCTTTCTATATCGTCAGCCGAATTCTGAATGAATGGTTGATTCTGATTGGAACTAATGCGTTAATTTTCCCGCATCTGTTTCAATTTACTTTCCATTTAGAAAGTGTTTGTGAAATGCTGCAACATTAAAGTAATATCAATTCAAAAGATGAGAACATTCTCAATCTAGTTTGTTTCTGGAGATTATTAGATTTCCGAGTTCACAACACAAATTCATTGTTCTATTATCAGTATTTATCTAAATAAGGTCGATCTGTGATATGGATATTGGTTTAGTGTGATTGAGAACTTATCACTAATTAATCGTGATTTCATCAACGTTTATAATGATTAATTTCATGACTCAGCTAGCGTGAAGTATAGATGCCACCATCAATATGACTGGATAACTAGTGGTAAGAAGTCTAGTAAATCGCTTATGGTTAACCATCCATTATCTACAAATGCCACACTGATCTCTGCGTGAAAATAATATAGATCACTAGTATAACAAACACAAATTTGATACGTATACTGAGTGATCGAGCATCTAAATAGTTACGTGTTCGATTTGTTCGTCCATTGCAGAAAATAACCTGGAGGAAAATCGTGGTCATCGAGTATTTTGTGTAACTGATATATTTCTCCTTACTGGTTATATCACTCATTAGAGCTGTCATATAAAAGACCATTCCAAACAGCAGACTGTAAAATGAATGAACCACAAATTGAAAAACATTTAGTTATTCTGTTATTCAAGTGCCTATTTACTTCAATCAATAACATGTACATTGTAAATGTTACATTATGAACTAATGTGCTTATAAAGTTCACTTGATTCTGATATGAACGTATGTAGAATTCCGATTCAGCGTGTGAATATACAAACCAAATCGAATACCGATTTCATCACTCACTATAACTAAACTCAATATTTCATTTGGAATTTGACAGTTAACTCTGTTTATATTGGATACCAGTGGTCGAGATAGCAAAGTCATGCCAATCCCAATGCCCTAGTCTTTGCGCTAAACTATAGAGAACTATATCGAATAAACTGAAGTGCCGATATAAACCTAACGTGAGCTTAAATGCAATAATACCATCAATAATTAAAAGTTCACCTACAGGTCATCATATTGACTCAAGTCACTACCTTATGGCTCAAATGCATGCAAAAGTAAGTGACAAATGATAGTTGATTTCATTAACACTAAACAGTCACATAATAACATGCAATATAGTTATCAGTGCACAGTACTTCAGTGTAATCATAACTGACAAACGTGGTTAGCTGATTCAGCTACATTCAGTTTGTTTTGGTTTAGAAATCTCAGATGGCACAACAAAATGAACCAATTGATAAATCTTTTTTGTCATGTGAATTGGTGCAGCATCACTGAATAATATTAAATGGTAATACTAAGTGTTCAATTCTAAGTATTCAGTACAAGTTAATCATACAAACGTTCCAAGGAAATTAGATTATTTCACCGAAAAACTGAAAGATGAAATCTGTAATCAGTGTGTGGAATGTTGGAATAGACCAGTCAATTCAGCACATCTGGTTTGAATATGTAATTACAAACTGCTGAGGAAACAGGAATTGGTGGAATGTTGGTTCATCGTAATAAATTTATAACATGAAATAAAAATGATTATCTAGAACGTGTGGGAATGCAAACATTTTTTACGGTTGACCTAATCGTTCACAGCTGATAATAGTAGGTTCTACTTACATTTCGCCAATGTGAACACTTGTACGTCTTTCATATAGACAATTTTCGCATTCAAGTTTCGGTAGTTTTAAAGAAAACAAATCATAAACTAGTCTCTTTTACATTGGAGGTCGGTTACATGATGATTGAAACATCAATGGCTTCAGTTTGTAACCTTGTCTAATACAATATCATTTAAAAGCGATTTGAATTCTGTAACAAATAAGTAAAATTTGAGCTGATTACTTAACATATCTATTTCCTGCTTATTTCTTCTACCTGAAAATCAAGCCTTTAAACATAAATCAAATAATTTTCACCGACTCCTTTGTTTCGGTCTTGTCAATTGTAATTCACATGAAATTAAAATGATTAACTAGAACCAATTCGCTTTAGGGTCAAATGTGTTATAAAATATCAGATGATGAGAATGATCAGGGGTGTGAAGATGACAGCCATCGAATTCGAAGGTCAAGCATAGCAAATTAATAAGGGTGAATGAAGTTCAAAAGAATAATTTGACAAATTAAGAAAACGGAAACGGTGATTTGGATACGTAGTAACTGTCTTATTTAGAGACAAAAATTAACAAACTACCCAACAACAACGTCACTTTCATGTTCGGGGAAATTTTACCCAAATGCGTACATTTATTCGTAAACATAGAAAAATGGTTTTACGACTGTCACTGCTGTGATTTGTTGTAGACTAACGAATGAACAACATCCACCGTTGAAGATGAACTTAGATATTCGTTTATATTATATATTTTCATTCTCATTCATTTACTGAAATTTTATCACTCATTTTTATGGAGCATAGTGAACAGCTTGATGAAGCAGTGCAGTTATTATGATAACATTTGAAAGGGATCGCTGGACTCAAGCCAGCGTGATAGTGATGAATATTAAATCTTAATTCGTCTTATTTTGATTAGTATTAATTACATGTACATAGTGTTCTATTGTAAAAGAAAATTTGATTTGATGAAACATTGATTGCAATCATAGACTAAGGATATTCATGAAGGTGGATGAGATTATCACTTTATCATTTTATATTTCAATCAACAAAGGCGATCATCACCCCTTGCCAGATGGGATTACGCGATTTCATGACAGTAAATTGTTGCTCATGTTTCCTAAAAGCTAATCAAATAACAAGCCTTGGGTACACTGTACCACTTCACTGAGACATACTTAACTGAATTAAATTTATAAGGATCCGACAGGTATACAAACACTAAATAGGTAAACCACTCTATGAATGGTTTAAATGAGGGAAACAAAAATATTTTAAACATTTCATTATTTCAAGTTATTTATAGTTTACTGAAACAGTAAGTCACATAATATTGAAATACTTCATCGGAAGTGTCGAGTTATTTGGCAACAAAAGAGATTTCCTTCATGGACTAGTAAAGAATGAGACGATTGAAATGACAGGAAGAAAAGTTAAAATTAGATTGATTTACTCATTATGAATTTTTTCAACATTATTTCCGTTTCGTGCCGATGTGGTATGGTAACTTGAACGGCTACATATATATGCCTGGTCCTACGTTGTAGCTGACTGACATCTTTTAATTCAATGTGATGATTACCCAATGTGGTTTCTGTTTCTGTTTCGCATTGTGATATTTGTTCCGTATAACATACCATATTCCTGTATTACGTTAACATGAACTAAACTCATCGTGACATGCAGAATGTGATTTATTACCGTAAGTATTTTTCATATATGTGAATTTATCCTAATTATTAATCAAAATGTGTGTGCAAATCAATACATAAATGAGTGTATTTCCAACTAAGATCGATGTCGTAGTATTTTGTGACTAATAAATCTCCACTTCTATCAGTCTTTGTGCTTTTACTTCCTCATCGTGATAATTGAGGTGGTTCATCGCTTTACAAGTACAAGTGATAAGCGACTCCGACACAACAACGAGCGACAATCAGATATAACAAGTAGTATTCAATCGAGAAGACATATCAACAATGCATCCGGCTTGCGAGAGATTGGTATAAAGCTAGTTCAAATCAGGTAATTACAGCATGAAATCTACTGTCTATCACCGAACAATGAATTCAATACAAATCGTTGCATAGATTCCGCGTAAACAAGTGTTGCATTCACGTAAGAATTTCACTATCAGGCAGCACTTGTATACAATAATGTTGTTTTCCTTCATATTACACGAAATTACTGTTGAACTGATCCATTTGCATGCATTTCATTTATACAGGAATGCTCACTGACCTTGTGAGTTAATTGATATTTTTAATTTCAATTCAGAAACCTGATCTACACTTCTGAATTGTGTAATATCAGGCTGTATATAGATTATTTCACGGCTGAAATTCACAAACTTGCTCATTTAGTTTTCTGGCAAATATTTATTTCAAAGTTTATTGAGTGGAAACTGTAAAATTTATCCTGAATTACTGGTAGTGATAAACATTTAACCGTTTTGGTGAATTCTTCACTTCAATCATTAAGAATTCCAACAATGTCTTCGGTTAAGTAGCACTCTAAATGTGCAAATTATTGCAAAACATGTTTCATCAACAATATGGACAGATTCGAGCCATAAGTACTACTCTGTGACCACAGTTAATTAGTGCTTCGCTTTCGTGTCTTCATACTGTATTTACACCTGTCCAAATTGAATGATTATACACACTGTTTTTCAACTGATCACCATGTTTCATTTAATAATGATTTGTTATTGATTGAGATCATGAACCGATTGATGTTAGACCACCACAATTGAAAACCTGGAAGCACTGGACGGCCGTTTCGTCCCATTGTGGGACTCCTCAGCAGTGCGCATACGCGACCCCGCTCGCGGGATTGAAACCCAGTGCCTTCAGCCTCGCGCGCAAACGCTTAACCAACTGGACCACTGCGCTGGCATCCATTGGTGATAGTCTCTAAGATCAACCAATCCAAGAAATTGCGCGACCAACTTCCATTGTACTGAGGTAGATACCTGTCTCTACCTGACGCGGATTAGCTCCGAGAATTCCTTTAGAGTTCTAGTGAGAAACCGTGACCAGTGGAGCGGGACCGCGGATACGCACTGCCAAGGAGTCCCACAGTGGGACGAAACGGTCGTCCAGTGCTTCCAGGTTTTCAATTGTGGTGGTCTAACATCAATTGGTTCATGATCTCAATCAAAAACTTGATAATCTCCTCAACCCTTATACTAATGATTAGTTAATTGGTTCACTCACGAACCTTATATTCTCCATCTGATTATCTTCATCCTATCTAATAAATAAAACTAATAATTTAAAGTTAATTTTCCATCTGTCGGAAAAATGTTCTGAATAATCAGTTTATGATTTGTATGCACACAACGTCATCTTCACACTTATTCTGACTGTCTTCCGAGCATAATTTGTCGGCTAAATTGATATAATACAATAGACAATCTCGACTTCAGTTTACTTTAAACTAGTGGAAAATTTGCAGTTTGTCTTCCATTTTAGAATCATTTACTTACTTACTTACTTACTTACTTACTTACTTACTTACTTACTTACTTACTTACTTACTTACTTACTTACTTACTTACTTACTTACTTACTTACTTACTTACTTACTTACTTACTTACTTACGCCTGTTACTCCTCGTGAAGGAGCATGAATCATTTAGTCAATTAAAATGTAATAAAATATCTTGACAAAATTTAGAGCAAGATCAATATTGGGTAAGTTAAGTATACTGATCTAACTTTACAGGTTTTCTTTAATCATCTTCAATTGTCTTCAGTTTAGACATAATTTTATAAATATTGATGTACTAGATGTTTCTGTGAACCCGTTTTTACCATATTTCTAAATTACGTCAAGGTAATCAACTTCTCCCTCAGAAAAGACTAGTTTGTGATGGTACGATATAACCATCAACTTGCCGAGTAAATTTCCATTGTACAATTTTATTTATCGGAATTTTCGTATCACTGAAGTCAAGAAATGATGCCGAAATCCGTAGGTTTAACTAAATCACGTATGTTACCTTTATTTTCTTGTCATTATATTTCAGTATATCACAGAAAGAAGTCTGTTATTGTTGCAAAATATTTACTTTAAAAACATTTTAAAAGTGAAATGATGCAATATGATTTTTAGTTCTCATTTTGGTGAAGGTTAGGTCAAACAACGAATAGTTATTCTGTATGATCAAATGATTGTTTGCAAACTTTGAATCAGCGCCTTCCATACATCTGAACACAATGAAAAATAATGTACAATAACTCGATTATGTTTATAAACATTGGAAAATGTGATTCAGTGGAGAATTAAGGGGTATTTGAAGGGCTGTTTGTATAAGATACTCCAATTTTCATGAAACTATACAAAAAGTACTGGGACTAGATTTTTGTTAGGAGAATTAAGTTTAATTACATATTCACATTCGGCTGGACAAAATAATTCGACAATTGAATGTCAATAAAACTACTTCGCCGTAAATTCTATAACTAACGTAGTAGTGATAGAACCAACGTTCTTCACTTTGGGGATCAATAATCCTTCGTCTGTTGGAATTCTTTAATAATCTGCACAACATTTCGAAACGATTCTTAATCCAGCCTCCTGGAAATTCTATCAAATACAAGTATCCAGAACTTTGACAATGAATGATTCAAAAATTCCACAAAAGATATATAAATTATACTGATATTAAACGGAAACTACTCTCAGGAGGAAACAACTATCTATCTGAGTGAACGAACGGCAAAACATCTGATAAGGTTTTTAAATATTATCAAAGAAGTTAATCGATCAACGCTAGGTTATCACTAGATATACTTCAAAGATTTTGGTCATTGGAATAAGCAAGTTTTGGTGAACATGCTTAGGGAAAGTTATACAATTTCCCCTTTACCAGTATTAAAACCAGTGGTTAGTCTTTGGATATTCAACTATTTTTAGCAGTCATCGTATTTGATCAAACCAAACACGAGATCATTTCGTTAGTATGATGTAACAAAAGCATAAGGAATTTGAAGAGTCATTAAAAATCAACAACTTACGTCCATCTTGTGACAAATAAAACATTGTCAAAGTACATTTTTAGATGCTTTTCATCAAAAGTAGAAACTATTTAACAAAATGAATTCAACAATTAAACTTGATAAGACACATTTCTTATCGCTTAAGTATCTTTGAAATTTGTAAAGAATGCATCCGCATATCAGGTTTTCGTATATGTTTACACTATGTATAATGTCATCACTGGAGTTGATGTGATTATTTAGTGACTGAATATAACAGTTACTGGTGGAAAATTAAACATAAATGATAACTTGTTTTGCATTCACGTATTCATATATCATTGTAAATGTGTCTGTGTGAACCATATCAAAATGTCAAAAGAACTTGAAATTCAATTTACCTCGGTTTGATTAACTTTCTGTAATAGAAATAGTAAGTTATATTTGTTACAGATGTAGACTTTACCAAAACTGAAACTTTAAGTTAAATTGATTAAAATCAATTAGCAATGTAAATTCCGTTTAAATTAATCCAGAGGATTGTTAGAATCTCTTTAGTTGATAAATTTTACTAAATGCAGACCACTAATATAACTGCACTTTTGTAGATCGGATTTCGCTTAAGTCACTAATTATAAAAGTCATCTGCTCTTCATTTTATTAGGAAATATGATTTGGGGTAAGCATTCAACGACGCCATGTTCACTGGTTGTCTCTATTTGAATTAATTTTCGTCCTCTTATTTATTGAATTACTTTCCTGTTTTTTCAGTTTTACTCGATTATTTGTTAAGATTAATGACTCTTTACAGTTCAAACTTATACTAGAAGTTTCGATTTCAACCATCAGTATTAAGTATCTATGGATATTTTGTAAAACCACGTTATTCGATACTACTGGATAAAGAATTTAGCTGCCTAATCACAAGTTAAACGTGCACAAGTTAGATAAGATGGAATAGTTCCCTTCTCCAATCCAAATGTTGGATAGAATACTGAGGCGAAATTATGTGTTCAGCAATAATGATGTGTACCAGGGTCGTTGTCATGAAAGGTGCTACGTGTGAGTTTGCAGTAAATAATACAGAATATTAAACGAATAAAATATTTCAATATGAGAAATTAATTATGTTGACGAACTGATATAAAATATCCCTCAAAACAATGAAAAACAAGATTAATTGTATGAAATGACGGAGAACGTACTTCTTTCGAGAGCTCTACTGATGCATTATACTGAACAGGAAGTAAATTAAATATAAACGAGACAGTGTGTAACACGTATACGAACGTTCGTCTAAATTCGAACTAATGGATTCACAATAGTTGATCGTTGAGTCTACGTAAGACGTTAAGAATGAAATTACATTTGTAAAACACTCGATGAATGAACATTTTATTCAGTAGTCTGATTTCAGCTTTTTCAATGGAGGTAATTAAGTATCAAACAATCACATATAAATACATGGTCTACACATTGTTGTTTCTTTACATTATAATATGGTCTGGATAATTTGTCTAGTACATGGATAATATATGAACTACTTATTCTTAATAGATAAAGGTGTTCCTCATTCATTTCCCTCGAAAATGCTTAAATCGAACTACTGAGTGAAATGCTTTGTTAGTTGTAATTCCCACAACTACAATTCCCTCCATAATTAGTGTTATAGCCCAATGCCGCCAATCAGAAGAAGCGAAACGTCGATTGGACCAAGGACGCATACAACACGTGCGAGGAGCTTAGAGTCCTGATTGGTCCTGCTTTCCGCCTAGCAAAGCTAGCTAAGTCCAGAACACCAATCTCAGCGTCTGCGATATGAATCATTATATTTCAAACATACTGAGTTTATATATCAATCAAATAGACCACAATGTATCAATAAATTATGAAACAATATTTGTACAAGAATTAGCCAGATGTGGCTGCGAATGCGGGAGGTTATCAAAATACTGTGTATAACTCAAGAATGGTAAAACGTATGATAATAGTTTATAGGTCAAAATACAGCTTATAATAAGAAAAACATGAATATCTATAGTTTAGTTACTTAATAATTATACAGTAGTAATATACGTTTAGTATTAGTCCATCAATAGATACCAAAAGTTACCATTCATTATTCTTGCCGGGACATAACAACAAGATACATTTTTTCCACACTTTATCTGAATAAAACACCCAAGGAACCGTTTCATATTCAGTGTAGATTTAATTTAGCTAAATCATGCCAGACAAGATTTCGATTGATTGACATCTATCCTTTCAATAAATTGCTTAGTGATAAAGGGTTAAAATAAATTCTGAAATGTACTAAGAAGCAAATGAGTAAGATGAATGTAGTGAAATATTGAGTTCTAGCACTTAATCACTTATAAATTTTAGAGTGCTTTGTACAAAAGCATTTCGTGATTTAAGTAAAAAAAAAACATAATTCTACCATACAAACGTACCACTTTCTCAAATAGATTTCCACTAAAATAGGTAATATACGTTATTGATAATAAAATTACAGTCATAGTGACTATTCACTCATGAAGTGACTAAACAATCCTAAATAAATCACACCATTCATGCCCAACAGTATTATTCGATCTATTTTGGTATTTTTATGATTTACAAAAATGTGTAAGTTGCTGAAACATTAATAACAATAATACATCTTACGATTGACAGATTTCAAAGCTTTTTTAATGTTTACAGATTATGTTATGCAGGGTCATTCGTCTTATCATCAAATGTGATATGGTAAACTGAGTTCGATCAATCCATATTTACATATGAATTCTTTGCATATGCGATTCAGAAATAGATATAGCCGTAAGTTAATTATGTTTCAGATGATACATATTTGTCGAATTATTAACGCTAATACAATTCTATATGAATATAATAGTCAATGTACAAGGAACCATATTAGAAACATCAAAATACTCACGTAGCTCCCACTGACAATCGTCTAGCAAAATAATATTTATATTTGTTAATTACGAAATAAATTATGAATTTGTTATGGTGGAAGATACAAAAGTTAAACTCAAAAACGAATTACTAAATTACAGTTTCATTCTGCGATTCATTTTGTGAGAATATGTGAGTGAATTTATTACAGATTATACATAGCTGTATATAATCTATCATCCAAGAACAAATTCCAGTGTCAAGTTAATACACACATAAATGTTAGTTATTTCGGCATTCAACTGACATGAACTACTTACCCATGAACTTCTAAAAATAATTTGTAGAATAGTGATTGAAGATGATTTATTCAATCTGTATTATGGTGGATTGTTAACTTCACATTCAATAGCTACTCATATAATACTAATACAAATACGTTATATTCTACTAACATTTGCATAGTTACGGCTGATTTTCACTTTTTCTATATACTACAGATACGACAACATTTATGTTGTTCGATTGTAGTTCTATGTTCTCATGAAGGGAAAGTAATATATTCATGAGAATCAACATACGACGTGGGTAGTTGGTAAAGAAATCCTGATATAGTGAACAGTTTTATCACTGAACTGTTTCTCCAATTAAGTCAACTTCAAACTTATCAAGGTGGACGTGTTTACATTTTGTGATAATAAAAATAAATTGTTCAGAGCTAATTCGAAATTATTCATGTTCACTTCGTTATTTCTTTCTCTATCAAATTTTACTAGTAATGCAGTAAGTTCGTTTGGCTAACGAAGACGACTAGTTACTATTAGTCTAAGACTTCCCCACATGTGAATTTTGCGAAAGTGAACCAAGTACCACAATGAATGCAATGAACAGCAACATTTTTTATGGAAATTAAAGTACTTTGAAAAACTGTGCTTATATACTAATTTGAAAGTGAATTGTGGTTAGTGAAATGACGAATACTGTGAAACTTCTGACTAACTAAATATATCATTTAGGCCGGCTTTTTTCATTATTTCACCGCACACAAATCTTTCATTGACAGACCCATGTGAATTCAACAAAAACTGACATTGTAGTGAACGAGAACATGATTAAGGACAATCGAATGAAAGTGGACACGAAATTACAGAACATTTTAGTAAAATCTGAGAGCCATACAGTAAAAACTTAATTTCCAAATGTCAATCAACCGTCTCAGGCTTCACTGTTCTTTTATTTCCACACCAATCATTCTTTGTTCTCGTTCTCATTTATTCAATCTGCCGTCAGACATTTCACCTTCGACTGATTATGCATACTACTTATATATGTCGGCATCAGTAGAACAAAAAACAACGTAAATTTACACTTGAACAATTAAATAATTTTAAATAGATTTAACAAAGACGATGAATTATTAAAAGTCTTAGACTTGCCCACATATGAATTTTGAAAAAATGAACCAAGAACCACCATGAATGCAATGAACAGCAACATTTTTTCTGAAATTAAAGTAGTTAGAGAAATTGTGTTTATATACTCTTTAAAAAGTCAAAATTGGTTAGTGAAACGGCGTTTACTGTGTATCTTGTGACTAACTAAACGCTTCATATTACCGAGTTTTTCATAATTTAACAGAGCAAAATCTTTGATTGACGGATACGTGTGAATTCAACAAAAAATGACATAAATTGCCATTGGAATAAATAACAGTTGTAAATAAAATTAAAATTAAATGAGATCAGAAAAATGAATTATCTAGTTTCCTTGTCAACTAGTTTGTTCAAATTATCCAGTGTTTCCTCTCAAATAAGTGTGACGCTGTTACTCAGAAATTAGAAAACTATGCACCTTTAGTGAATGAAATATTTGGCATATTCATGAATTAAACTAGATAGTGTCTCATCTATAATAATAGTGCACAAACTGGTAGGTTGTTTGCAAGTATTTGATCCATTCACAGAAAAAGAAAACTCATGATTGTAGTGTAGACCTTAGATATTCATGATGATGTGACATATGTTTAAAGGTCTAAATGATACTTTGCATCTTTCACATCCCATGTTTATCTTCAAACATTCACGGTCTGAAAACAGATCACTCGAAAAATTGATGAAATAGTTGAAATAATTGCTCAGAAAATAACAATCAAAGTGTTTCCTGGAACGAATGCCTCGTAATAATTTGTAAACAAAATGCCAAACCAACAAAATAATTCATTTTTGAATTGGTTGTTTTAATTTTCTCATTGATGTTCAGGACTGTGATCGATCAGTCTCTTACTCATATATGTGCATCCTATGCGGAACTCCTCGATACTACATTAAGTCAAATACAGGTACATCCAGCTGACGAGTATCAAATAGAACGAAACGTGTGTCCAGTATTCCACTGCCAGCCACCATCTACCTCTAACAAAGTAATGGTTTTAAGTTGTGGTATTTGAAAAACTAAAATGTGATTTCAAATCTTTCTTAGCGAATTTATTATCTACTAAAATGTCACACAATTCGAATGAATGTACACTTTCTATATTTCGGCCATCATTGGTTTTTGTTTGACAGCTGGAGTAATACATTCTTCCCATATTACACGCCTTTCCTCTCATACTCAAAGTGTCGTGTATATTTAGCATGTGGTTCATAGACGAACTGAGAAAACCGAATCAAGCCTTCAATCAGAAAATCTATCAATAAAAGTTTATTCATGTGAAATTATCTTCCCATGCACGTTGTCTCCACAAAACTGAAAGATCTACCTATTAACAAATCACAGTAGCGAAATGTGTTGACTCGTTTAAAGATTAAGAATAAAGTATTCTCTTTCTATAAATAAGCACAATCCTTTCTTATTCATTTACATTTTAGCTTTCCTTTGAGTATACCAATAGGAATGGATGTAAATCGAGTTAAAAGACTGATGTTTTTTAATTGAAATTCTATAGACAAATGTCCTGAGAGGTGGAATCAATATGATAGATCAGGGTAGTTTCTCACTGGTTATACGACATATACACGAGGAGAGATCTTTTATTTTTCATGTAAAACGAGTAACTCATCGAATATAAGTTTAATTCCTTGTTGAAATATAAGTTACCATTACAGTGGTTTTCATGATGAACATATCGTTAGTGTAAATCGATTAGACAACAAACATTTCTAATTGAAACTCGACTGTCGGACGAGTCCTGTCCAGGGAGTATATTTGGTGTTACGTCCGTGTATATTTCCCAACACAATTCCAAATATGAGATGGGTATGGTGGATATTATTGTCATTTCAGTGGTCAAGTTCATGAGTCAGTTGAAGGTAGACCACCATGGAAAACCTGGAAGCACTGGATGGCCGTTTCGTCCTATTGTGGTACTCCCCAGCGGTGCCCGAACCCTGGAACTACTTGTTACACACGCGAGCACTTAACCACTAGATCACTGAGCCGGCATCCAATGGTGTTAATGTCTAAAATCAACTAATCCACGAAATTGAGCGACACATCAACATAACATTATCTTAACCATTGAAATTACTATAATATCCACAAAACCCATTTGATAATAATCAACATATGCTCACTAGTGACTGACCTCAACCAACAAATAATACATTTTTGTGTTGGTTGTTTGAATCTTCCCATTGATGTTCAGAACTGTGATCGATCATTCTCCTACTCACATATGTTTATCCTATGCCAATCACCTCGACCCTACATTAAGTCACAAGCAGGTACATCCAGCTGATGAGTATCAAACAGTACGAAACGTGCGTCCAGTATTCCACTGCCAGCCACCATCTAATTTTTGAGAAGGTAAAATGTCGTTTCAAAACTTTCCTAGTGAATTTATTATCTACTAAAATGTCACACAATTTGAGTAGACTCTTTTGAATGAATGTACATTTTCTATATTTTGGCCATCATTGAATAAAACAGATATTCACAGAATGACAAATAAATGAACATTTCGATACAAACAGATCAGCACCTCTGTAATACGTTGACAACAGATTACGGGTGGTGAATTTTTCAAAAAGACACATTAATTTATTATTTGATAAATGATTTCTCTTTAGATGTTGCCATCCATGTTACTCGAATAATCACTTAAATTGTAAATCACATTTTCATAAATTCATCAGTTTTACCCTAATACGATTGCAAATCAACAGTAAATCATGTATACATAATTCTCGATAATATTTTTTCTGTGTATTATATAATCAATGAAGTACATCAGTAATTATTATCGGCTTGTGAGATTCATTGAAAATCACTTTCAAATGTGAACATTAATATTGTAGTATCAGAATAACTTCAAATCTATGGGATAGTCTTTTATTTGTGATGGTTGAATCTCATTTTCTACAGTTGTATATGTATGCACAAATATACTTTAGTGAGACTTCGTTTTGTCTCCCAATGTCTACTCTTTTCTGCTACGATCAGTGATTACTTTTGTCGATAAAATGAGAGATAGAGATGCTTTGAGTACTGAACAGTTGACATTACAATGACATTTCATCAATGTTCACTGAAAAATTCTTATTTAAATGGATGAACATTACAACACACTATTTATGAAAAGATTTATCACGATTTTTCTTGATATAATAATAATAACTTGAGACGAAAAGGTGAACTAAGAATTTTTTCCCAAAATCAGCGTGATTGTTGTTGAATATCACTGAAGAGAATAAATGTTCACTTCAATCAGTCTTTGATGTTGCTACTTTGAGTCTTGGGAATTGTAGTGGTTCTTTGATTTTGGGTATAAGTAGTATGGCTACAAGGATATAATACTACTTAATAGTAGTCGAGTAAAATGTACATTCTTCGTCAGATAAATCATATAAGCGTAAACTACTGTATTATAACGGCTAATAAAAGTATTATATTTATGCGCATATGCCATTAATACATGCTGAGCAATTCACAAATGTATTGATTCTCGTATCTCATCGATAAAACTAAGGAATCAACTGGCATTCTAATTTGAACACGTAACAGTATATGTCTTCACGAAGTATGTAAATATAGATTGAAGAAAATATCTATTGTGTCGTGGCTGTTAGTTACGTATTATCCCTATTTGAATAACACTTTTCCTTGAAAGAGCGATATTATATTTCTGTGTTCCGATACAACTGAATTGTATTTGAGAAATTTGACCTAAGTGATTGAGTAAATTCAATACATTGTTTACTAAATTGGTGATTCATTCAGGAATGAATTTACTCAACGAAATGTAAGAAATATGCACTATAATCTACAGTTCATATGAAGATATTCACGAATGTGCTTGTCTCTCACTCCTTTCGCTTAATCTTCCTATATGTTCACCTACATTTATAAGAGACTTGATTCATACTAATGTGAATAAATCGTTTGTCCAGGTAGTAAGATTGTTTAATATTTTACGTGATTACAATATACTACTGATTAATTTACCAGTAGCTGGTGTAAAAACATAAAATTCACAGAAATGATGCTGTTCAATGTATAATTTATTACAGATGGAATAAAATCGAACAGATTGGAAATGTCTGAATGAGAAATCTTATTGCAAATCCATTTGTACTTGAACACAAATTTAGTTTCAAAAGGGTCACATTTTCCTCCTTATAAACAGTAAAACTACCAACACGGCGTGCTATTTGTCTCATTGATGGTAATGATGAAATCGACAATGCCTACCAAATATAAATTATTTGATAAATCGATGTAAAATAGAGTATACAGTACTAATACTGCTAACGTCCAATATGGAAAGAAGACCCGCACTTCTGATTTTCCAACAGTAAATTGACTGAAACAGATTGTTATCTGTTAGGAGAAATTTCAAAATGCACATGTCAGGAATTTCGACTAATGGAAAAACTGAATGTTAAAATACTCCACAAATAACATGCATATATTAACACTGAAAATATTACATTGCTGAAATGGGTCATTGAAACACAGATATATTTCCATGTGTAACCGTATAAGTAGTATTTTTAGTTATGCAAGTAAATGCAAATATATGTAACGGTAATTCATGTTTACGTTTAAGAGAACAATGTCTATTACTTAAATCTAGAAGAAAGAGTGAAGCATGATATTAAGTGAATGAATTTACTATTCACATTCACACTTCAACAAACTGCTACTATGTGCATACAGTAGCAAATTCTCTTATCATTCTAAACGACTGACTGTACAGTTGACCAATTAGGAAGACTAGTTATGCTGTGTATATAAATACATAAGTGCATGTTACTCACAAGAAATAATAATATGTCAGCACCTATATCGAGAGCGACCAGTGCAACCTAAAATCCAAAGAGAAGTTAACATTTAACAAATGGATATGAAGTAGACATTTATCAATATCAAAATGTGACTGAATCAAATGAATTGAACTGCATATGTAAGTAGAACTCATCTTTAAATTTCTGTAAACTCACACTTTTACTGTTTCAAAGAAGAATAATGCATCTCATGTAAAGGAAAGAATCGGTTTCACACAAATTATGGTGTGTGCTCGTTGTAAAAGTTAATCACAACTACTTTCCATTTATTGATGGATGAAAGACGTTTAGATGAAGACCGTGATTTCATCGTGTACAAGTATCATGTACAAAGTGTTATGGTCACGTCAGTGAAAATTAAAGAAGATTGTTGATTGAATATGTGAATGGAGGATGTATTATTGAGTATTCCTTGTTAATGAAATATGTATATCTTACACACAGAAGTATATTTGTAAAATCTTTTATTAATTATCCGACTTAGTTGAACGTAATCGATAACTCTTGAAAATTCTTTTAAATCAATCCTTTGTTCGTTATTTTCTCAAATCCGATTATTGACCTAGCTGAGATAATTATTATATAAGTATGTCACTTAGAAAACTCTTATGATTCTATGTACATAGATAAGTAAATGAATACAAATGCCTTCTGAAAATAAACCAGCTTCATAAGCGTTTATTTAAATTGAAAACGTGTGAGTAGACTCAGTATTCAAATGTCATCTACTGTGTATCGGGAGTATTGTCCAAGCCATCTGTGTTTGAAGTGTGTGTTTATTTTTCATGGATTTGCATGAAACAAGTGTTTATATCAATAATAAGTAGTTTGGTAATAAAACAGTTTCATTCATCGACATACCCAAAGCTTTAAAACATAAAATACAATCGCAGCTGCCACAAAAGCAGTGGAAAGAATCATTATATATATTAGAATTGACAGGAACTGATCAGCTAATCGTGTTCGGATTGCAGCTCCAATTAATATGGAACAAATAAAAGATATCAATGTGATTGCGATGGCAGTAACTTTCAAGTACATGCATAATTTTAAAACCGAAATTCCAATCGCTGTACCGATCCATATCGACTGAAATGTAACAGAATTCAATAAAAGTTAAATCATTGATCAGCGTTTAGTTAACTCCATACAGAAAGGTTCCTGTACAATATCTATCGTCATACATCATGTGTTTACTAGATTATGGTAAGAAAATGTTTACAAGACAGCTGATGTTTATTTCCTAATCTCAAATAGATTGTTTTAATTTTCATGATATCATTTCCCTGAGAACAATAATGACTTCCCTAATTCAAAAGTCGTTCCATATCTAAACAAAATAGGAAGACACGGACGTGTGTTCTTCCCACGTGAACATACATTTGAACAAAAGTATTCAGGAAATACATTACATAAAGTCATCCACCTTGTGACAACGTATGAACAGTCACCCTTGAAGTGTATATGTGTATATATTATCATTGTACAGTGTATTCCAACTGATATTTTCGTAGTGAGAAAGATACGAACCTACAAATTAAATCTCTATTCCACTTACATCATACTACAGTGGGAAAGTGTATGCATTTATAAAACTGTAAGTCCAGGAGTAGCATGTTGATTGGGCAGTTTTCATAAAGTAACACTATTCAATATTCCTAGATTGTGCATAAGTAATAAAGGCAAATAAATATGCAATTTTTCAAACATTTTTGTTTGTGAAGTGCAAAATCGATGGTTTGAATGATTTTTACAAGACAAATATAGATGGATGAAACAATGTGAGCCACTTCAATTCATGACCACTTACCGATATATTGGGAGTTACATTATAAATAATTTTTAATACAGTTTTTTCTCTCATCATATATACATCATTGCCTAATGAGAAGTTTAAGTGTTAAAGTAAGTGTATAGATATGGATTCATCTTGAAATATTTGTCCTGAGGATCATTGTTTACTGCATATTTGCTTTTTGATATCGGTAAAAATATGAGTGGAACTGAGTTCTCTCATATTTTGTTGCCTGACTTGTTTGATGTTCATAGATAGATTGTTCTTGAGATCGATAAGCAAGTTAGCTCTTTATACATACACTATGTCATAATAAGGAATCATATATTATATTCGTGAATGTAATCACATTCCTAGTTAAACACAAATTTTCATCGATATAGGGTTGTGGAGTTTATTAAGTTATTGATTGAGATCATGAACCGATTGAAAAACTGTTTAGCATTATTAGGGGACTCCTCAGCAGTGCGCACACATGATCCCACTCACAGGATTCGAACCCACCGCCTTCAGTCTCCCGCGCGAACGCTCAACCTACTAGACCACTGAACTTCCCAGCATCCAACGGTGATAATGTCTAACTTCAAACAATCCACAAAACTTAAAGATCATCTTCGATTGTACTGAGGTAGATACCTGTCTCTACCTAACACGGATTAGCTCCACTGGTCACGGCTATCTCACTAGAACTCCGAGAATTCCCTCATGATTTCAATCAATAACAAATTTTCATGTATTTAAAAAGTTCAATAACTGGTAAAGTAAATACAAAAATTGACAGTTCTTACGTAAATAACCAGAAGAAAAATATTCAATGGATGTTCATCTCTTATTTTTTGATAGAATATAATCAACATTGCTAATGCAAAAGCAGACCAACTACAAAATAGATCAAAATGAATTAGTGTAATATTTAAATGCCATTGTCATATGAATGTACTTCTAAACAAAGGTCAATCACACTGAATGAAACCACTTATTATTACAATATGATCGAATAGTTGAGATGAAGTTATTCAGATGATTCATTGTTCATGCCTGATATTAGACGAGAATATATAATGTTATCTTGGTCAATTATGAATGTTCCAGATATATTTTGATTACTGTCTTGTGTTTCTAAGTAGCTGTTCTATTCAATCTAAATGGTCTGATTGAATATAACTTTGACTGAGCGGTGATGACAACACTGAATAAAATGAGGCTTACAGTATAACAATAACATGTAGTTTAAAAAATTAAGACAAGCACCATACAATATAGAAAAGGTGAACTATGGTTTATTATGAATTGTAATATAGGTTATAGGATTGTTTTGAATGGCAAGGCTTATACGAATGGTAAAGTTATCGTTATTCAGATAGTATGCATGTCCGACTGTATATTTGACAATGAGTGACTGACCGCTAACAATAGTTTCCAAAACTCATTATTCGTGGATATTTCAATATTTCGAGTCAACACCAATCATCTTTTCATCAATGTCTTTGAAATACTTGAATTAAAGTAATAATAAGTTGATAATTTGAAACCAATTGATTGACCTTATGCCAAAACATCATTTAAGTGTGTCATGTTGTCCAAGTATCAGAATAAGAATGGATTACAAGCATACTAGGTCATATCATTCTCCTGTTAAATGAAAGATTCTATGCATATGCTGGATTGATATAATGACTTGATTCTAAATCTGTGTTAATGAAATGGTTAGCGAAGAGTTCTCTTTCCTTATTTTATGTCTGAATGGGTATATTCCGTTTCATGGAATAGTTATCTCTCCTTTACAGGCCCTTCTTCGTTATGAATGTCAACCAGCATCGAACTTGATTCGATATCACTAAATGAAATGCATCAAACAATCTTATAATAAATATCATGTAATACGTTTACACAACTCAAAACCTGATTGTCAAGTTATGTAACACTTAGACAATTCAATGACATTCACAAATAAGATGAAGGAACTCACTTTTACTAAAATATCAATCACAGATTAATGTTTAATATTAAAAATGTGAATGGAATATAGAGTGAGAAATGACATAAAAGATGTTCAGTAGTACATCATTGAATGGTTTTATGTGATGACCATGCTATGAAATGTGAGTATAATGCTTTTTAAAGTTAGTTCAATTCCAGATGTGCATTACTGATCACTCACATCCGCCGACAAATGTAATGTGGGATTCAAAACGTGCGTTTGGTTCTATTTGAGACTCGTCAGCTTGATGTACTTGCATAAGACTTAAGGCAGAATCGAGGTGATCCACATAAGATCTACATATCTGAAAAAAAGACTGATCGATAACAGTCCTGAACATATGATGACATATGTTTATGACTTTATAGCTGAGCACACAGACGAATGCAATAAGCAAACTTTCGGAAAATTTGATTAGAATTTCTATCATTACATTTAACTCAACAGTTGATGATAATGATAAGATTACAATAATAGAAAACGTACGCCAATACCCAAAGAAAAACTGTCCATGAATTCCATAGATATCCAGCTATGAATCTACAAAATATTTACTCTCATATGGCTTATTGAATAACTTACAGGATTGATAAGATCATGATAATCAACAGAGTAATAGCTATCTCAATTGAGAGAAGTATGAAAACCTGAAATCAATAAAGAACTAAGAGTATTCACTGTATCGTTACCTCTTTCGTATAATATGGTATAATAGAACTATTACTGATGTTATATATATTTGTAGTTATACTTCTTGATTTGTACTTCCATGAACTATCGTAGACATCAGGAAGCATTTTGCGTCAGTGTATCTAGTAATAGGAATAATATGATACCATTTTTTTAAAACATGTTCAAAGACATAAATATAATATCAGATGTGTTTTGTGGATATTATAGTATTTTCAATGGTGGAGTTCAACCAAATATGTTGTGACAATGGCGGATGTGTCGCTCAATTTCGTGGATTAGTTGAAGTTAGATATTAACACAGTTGGATACCAGTTAAGTGCTCGAGCACGAAACCAGTAGGTCCTGGGTTCGAATCTCACGGGGGCCGGGGTCGTGTGTGCGCACTGCTGAGGAGCCCCGCGATTGTACGAAACGGCCGTCCAGTGCTTCTAGGTTTTCTATGGTGATCTAGCTTCAACTGAATCATGATCTTAACCATTGAAATTAATATAAATATAAGACGATAAGTTATAAAACATTAAATCATTTGTATGTGATCACTATATATCATACGACGCAGTCGGAGTTCCAACACATGTATTATATATGATTAGCTCTATGTTCTTAAGTTGCATTTATAATTAGTTTATATCGTAAAAGTAGATGATTATTTGGTAATAACTGATCACTGTAAATTTTTCCTTGTTGAAAAAATGGTTACCATAGGTCCTTAAGAATTCGACTTTCTTGATTGATAACCATAAATATTACGAGCTCCTTAGTATGTTTCTATTGTAACAATGATTGGTCATTAAAGTTCTATTTCTCACAAATTTTAAACTGGAAATAGTAATCAAGAAAACAAACGGTAAAGCCATAAAGAAGAATATCTAGTTACAATTGTATGATATGAACTACTAATATACTCAGAGTATATTCCCCATACTGTAGGATTCTTTTTTACATGTGGAAATAATCTCTTACATATGAATCGGTAACAAATAATTTAACGCACAGAATATTGAATGGTAAGGAAGTTCTAAGTATAAGCACATCTGAATGTACTCTTTAGTTGATATGTTAAATACTACTAACATAAATCCGTCTGGAGCCCCTCTGGAGCTACTGCCGGCTCCAAGCCCAAATAAAGAAGGAGGCTTGAGCATGAGGTTAGCGAACCCATCCTGTAGAAAACCAACTCGCTAAGAATATGATAACCAGAAATAATATACTGATAATATTAGTATTTTTTCGTTTCCCGAATCGCAGTACGAGCAAGAACAGAAGACTGAATAAAATTTGATACTTGGCTTGTTCGTTGATTGTATTGAAGTATGTTAATTTAATAGAAAAAACACTGAATAATTAACTAATATTAGTAGTTAAGATTATGAGTCAATTGATGCTAGGTCATCAAGGAAAACCTGAAAGCAGAATACGGTCGTTTCGTCCTATTGTAGAACTCCTCAGCAGTGTGCATGTAATATCGCAAATCACAAGATCCGAACACAGGACCTATCAGTCTCGCGCGCGAGTTCAGTAAATAGTTGGCCATATATCATTAGATAGTATTCATTCAATCAGTATAGGGTGCATGATTTCTCCTCTATGAAAATATGGAGAATCATGGTTCATGGAATTTAGAAAAAGTAATTTAAAGTAGATGTGATCCATCATTACTTACTTGACAAATTACAGAAATGTTCATATATATCACAGTCCTATTCGGTTTATTTATGTTACCACGTATATTAGATTATTCAAACAGATGGAAACAAAATCTTCTTACAATTCTATTGAGTAATGAAACATCAAACTGCAAATTGGTTAATTCGATAAAACTAACCGTTTGTTTGGGTGTGTGTGTATTTTTTTTTTGTGAATGGATGGTAAACATGGTATCTCTTATTGATATCTCTTATATACAAGATTCAATCTGCAATTTAGTTTAACTGGTAATTAGAAGAACTATGAACTATTTAATTGTTTTTTTGTTTTTTAGTACTAATTGTAATCTAACTTACATAGTTCATCCTATTAATGATTATTGTTTTCTGTTTGATGTGTAATGAACCTTTCCGGTAATCTTCAATGGATGTGCTATTCATGTCTTAATCAACCATCAATTGTGTTTTATAGATCATTTTGTAGTTTATTTTGATAAATTACTTACTTACTTACTTACTTACGCCTGTTACTCCTAATGGAGCATAGGTCGCAGACCAGCATTTTGATAAATGCATAGATTTTATTATTATACACTTTATGCGTAAATCTTCCATAAAGATTTAGGTCTTCAATGGATTCGATGATTATGAATCATTAGTTCTACTACATTATGCCTATTAGTCTCATAATCTATTCAGGTGCATTTGTGAGAAGCTTACAACATTTCGCTATAGATTTTACAAAATAGCCCATTCAAAGATATCGTGGTTGTTGGCAATATTCATTATTCAGATATCTATTTCTGGATCGTTAACATTTAACTAGAGGCCACTCAATATTTATGGCAAAGATCGATCACGAAATGAAAAAAAGGATGAACTTCTTGAATTACTTTGTGATGATAATTGAACAATAACAATTAAGGTACAATAGAATGAGTGGTTTTATTATCAGCTGTTAACAACCATATTTATAATCAAGTGTAATATTAAGATATGATACAACATGATGTAATAAACACTGATGACCAAGAGAATTTGAACAATAATTATTATGAATTGTAACTGTAAATAACATTGAGTAAACAAGTCGAGATCATTTAGAGATAGAATTTGTAAGAAGAAAACAGTGCTTGAGGCAGTATTTAAATGATGTCCGGGAACTGATAAGATTACAGTTTTAAGGCTGTTTCGGATCAATATCTATAGTTCCCAGAAACTATTCATGAACGGTTTTAACAAATGTATTCTTACTGCATAACTACTAAGTGTCTTGATTATGTATATACACATTTCTCTTATCATAAGCTTTCATTTGATCTATTCCCTACTGGTCAAACATTGATGCTCAAACCGAAGAATATTTTGTATAGTGTCCTGCATGTGCAAAAGCCGTCAAAACCCCTTTGAAAGACGGAAATACAACTTTGGAGAGCTCTGACAAATCCATGGTCAAGAAGGTACGTGAATTTTGCCAGCCGCAGAAAAGGGAAAACAGTTCTTAGTAATTGTTAATGCTTTCTCCGAATGGCCAGGATTTCACTTCGTGAAGTCTGTATCAATGAAAGCTACTGTGGGAAAATTGACACAGGTATTCAGCTGTTTTGCGTGTTCCAATGTATTTGTACGAGAGAATGGATCTTAGCCTATCTTTGAGGAATTTTCCAAGATTTACATCATCAATACCGTTAAGCATATCAAAACACCACATACCATCCGCAGTCTAACTGAAAAGGAATGAGAAAGAATGTAGCGCAACGACGTTTGCTAATCTACCGCGCAATGCCGAACCCAGTAACAATTATTGAATAAAGCACAGTGGAAACAATGTTTCGAAGGGAAAGTTGAATACTAACAGAACAAATAAAACCTAAAACTAAAAGTAGACTCTACATGAACAAACGAGTGCAAGTATATGTAATATTAGGAAAAAAAGAAGACATTTCTACCAGGTTATCAAGGATGGAAAACAAAAATGTACGGCGGGACTATAATCTATGGACGAACCAATCAGAAGCGTTTGAGAGATTTCACGGTCACGGCGCCAATTTCAGTACCTGATGTTCACGTACGATCAGTTCACAACGGATTTTAGAAAAGACATAATAAGTGAGCGGCAACAACAAATAGGACTACAAAGAAGTTACTTTATTTATGGCTGGGGTAATCAAATAACTTATGGATCTTGTGCAAAATACAGTGATGATGTTATCTTTCGATGGAATATATGTTGGAGGAGGTCTGCTAGAAGAGGAACTTTTTTCCCTCGATCCAGATTGAGACTAAGACAAATTATGATATTGGTCGCGAAATGAATGATAAAAGCACCACTAACACTGACTGCAACATTTTTAGATGTTACTGAAGCTTCGGCCGTTATGTGGTATGAGTATTGTCCCTCAGATTCTGTATGATTCTTCCACTTCACAATTCCCTTCTATTTCAATTCCTGTTTTCTTCAACTCAATCTTCTTAGCCTTCTGTTACCAGGCATTCCTCTTCTGATTGATGTGACATGCAATTTATGTTGAAAGATATATGTAGCATACACCACACTACTAGCGCTATCTGGATAAATAAGAATAATACTTTTTCATTAGTATACTTTATTGTATGAAGACTGAGTGAGTTTTGATACTTCTCTAACTAATATCTTTTTAGAAATTTAGAGAACAGAAATAACCTATATACATCGATTCGAACCGAGAAGTTATCTGATTGACAGCTAATATTCTCAGTATGCTTGGTCAATTTTTATCATTAGACAGTGGTGTAAATTTTATTAAACGATTGAATAATCGACGACTGATCTTGTTTATCCCATCCAGTATTTAAATAATGCAAAGTAACATCGGCATATTTGATTGAAACAACGAAATAATGATTTTGAACGGTTTTGGTTGGTAAGAAATATGTTTGGGCTACGATGGATTGAACATATCGATAAAGGTCAACGGTAAACTTTTATTTAAATAACTAATTGACTCGAGATTGTGGAGATTTGTAGCTCGGTTGAATAATTTTGAGAGAGTTTTGTTCTTTGATCTGGATTGTTTATTTGCGGAGCTTTCATCTTTCTTCTAGACGACATCATCAGCACAAACTTCAGGTAGAAGAAAACTTCTATAATGACAGATAGACCAACTTACAATTTATCCAGTGTTATAACTTCAAAAAATAAAATTGACAAATGTACCACTAAGATATTGATTGTAAGGTGTCATTTATTGCAATAATCTTCTAAAGAAATTCGATCAAGCTGTACGCACAAGTGATATGTTTGTCTGTTAGCTTTTCTAGCAACAAATTGTTTGAAATACATCAGAGGAATCATCATCATTACCAAACCATTAAACGTAAGTCGTGCAATTACAATCATGGAATAGAGAACAACACTTGATCTTAAAACACTAAGATAGGTCCCACAAGTTGCTTCGTCATTTAAATCCAGGGAATAGTGTATATGCAACAATGTAACTTGTTGTTAGCTAAATCCAAAAGTACAGAAGATATTTAATTAGACAATAGTTAAATGTATTTGAAAACAATGTTGTCAATCTTTGGTGTAGATTATTAATAGTGTAACGTTACCCTCCACTGTTTACGAACAGAGATCAACGTTTTAATTTTGTTGGAACCTCCAGTGTTTAAAAATTCACAAATACTTCATAACGTTCATGTCGTTTTAAATGCTTTTTGATTATGACATTGTAGGTTATGTATTTCTCATTCTAATACGGTGTCTAATACAGTCTTTTGATCTATAAAATTTAAAAGAAACAGGTATTTCCAAAAATAAAATGATTAATAAATATTGCTATAAAGGAGATAACGGAGGAGGTAAAATCAGTAAGTCAGCAACAACGTAGAAATTCGGGCATACGTATGTACATCGGTTAAAGTTGACATACAACATTAGCGAAGCGATACAATTGTCGTTTTAAATCCCATAAAGGTAGAGGTAGTAAAAGTATAAACATTAGGGTTTGAAGATGTTATTCAATGAACATAAACCAATGAAATAGCTATGGGAAGAGAAAAAAGAGACGTGAAGAATTTAGAAGATTAGAATTTGAGAGAACATAAATAGTTGATGCACTTGTGCCATTGCAAACGATTTTGAGCCATGTCACATTCAAAGTCTCTAACAATCGGCTGCTACTGTCTCGTGGATCCCAACCAGGTAGTCTACCCCTCGAACATAGCTCAATCCGCTTATCAGTGACATAATGGATTTGTGTCATGTTTTGAACTGACCGCCCCTAGCTTTCTTCCAACCTACTCCTACACCACAAAACATCGCTCATCAAGGCAGTCAGTGGTTAAGAGTGACAAAATACGAATATTTTTATCACTGTTTTAAATATCATGTATGTAACTGCTCTGTTTCACAACTGATGATATTGGAAGTGAGCAGGTTTATACTGTAAACAAAAGTCTAGTATTCGTCATAATCTGTTGTCAATGTGAATGATGGATTAGTAAATTCATAATAAAAACTAGTGTAGTACGTTTCAAAAGTCACTAACTTGACTTTATGCTTCATCAATGTCATGAAAATTATTCCAATAACATCGTTCCTCAGAATAGCAAATGATAATACAGAAAACCACATTCAACAACTCAATTTTGTAATCAGGACATTTCATGAATAAATAAGACGATAGAATTGCTGTGAAAACTAAAAAGAAAACTATATTGTTCTTTCATCATTATGTAAATGTCAGACAGAATTTAAGTGAACAAAATTATGCAACTTTTTGTAAGCAATGATGGATAGTGGCTAGCAGTGGAATCCAGGACGCACGTCCCGTCCTATTTGAGACTCGTCAGCTGGATGTATCTGCATCTCAGAGTTGATGTTCACTCATTGCTTACAAAAAGCTTGTGAACTAAGGCAAAATCGAGGCATATGCACAGTATGCACATATGCCAATAACAGACTGATCAATTGCAGTCTTAAACCTCAATGGGAAGATACAAGCCAAACAATATCAAATGAATATAAAACTATGCAACGTTGTACATTTACGAATAAATTAGAATCAAACTACAATATCTTTTACTACACAAGCTGACTAAGTGAAAATTATTCAATTTGCACGTTACTGTGTTTCAGTGGAGTTAAATTATCAGATATATGATGCACACATCTTGATGTTATTAGACTTCACTACATACAAATAATGTAACAAAATCTGACAGAATGATTTCACTGATATCTCTCATATTGTTGGAGTACATTAGATACAGATCCGGGCTTTTCTTAAAGTATTAGTATTAATATGGGAACTTGTTCCATTGTGGTTTTACATAGATAATAGGAAAGCTGTTAGGAGTTCCATATTTGAACATCTAGTCGAGTGTAATCTTTCTATTGATTCATCCAAATCTACCTAGATTTCTTCGAATCCAATTCCTAAAAATAGCCGATGCTGTATTTGTCCATGAGTTCGAGCAAGAACTATGAGTCCAAAAGAAGTATATCCTATCGTCATCGTTACCTTGACCTTAATTTTTATCCTTATTATTACTTCATTTCTCCCTTTACTTATGTCTCATATTCTCATTATTTTATTCGTCATTGCTCACGATATCACTTTATTTTTTACACCTCTATGACATTTATTAATTATAATAAATTCAGTTTAATCATTTTAGTATATTCACGTTATCAATCGTCAGAACTTCTTAAGTCTATTGTTATTATTCGTATTACGTAATCTAGTAGTATAATATTTCTATCACGTCATCTCAGTTATTCCTTGTTCATATTTCCTCACGGAACTAGGACTTTAACAAAACGTTTCATATATATATGCAATTGTACAGTATGATAATAAATTCACTGAGAAGAGATCCCTTTGCCGCACTTCATACCATTTTAAGTTGAATCACAGTTTGGCCGAGCACAGAAAAAATGTCTTTGTGTGATAATACAGATTGAGTGATCTTACTACAAAATGTTTCACATGAGCCCTCTTAATATAACAAATCTATTTTGTTTAAACATTTACATGATCTGACATATTTCATATTTGTTGTTTAAAGATAAATATGTTGTGACAAATCAACTTGATTTCATTATAGTTACAGTTGTTATCTACCAACAATTGAAGTCGAATTGGATCATTTGACATATTCTGGAAAGTTAATATTTCAGAGGATATATTTAAACTGATTGTGTTGCCAGATTATCAAATGAGATTTTAATTATCTTATTATATGGATTACCCAAATGGTTGAAAAAATTGCTGGATCCTATCTGAATGTGTCTATCTGATTATTCTCTGAATAATACTTTTGAACTAGTCGATTATTTGCATGATGTTAATATCAAGGAAAGGCTTATGTATTCTTTTGACGTAGATACTGTGTTCACAATTTTTCCTTTGAAAAAGACTATTGATGTTTTATGTGACTATATATCCTCGAACAACCCTATATTGTTTGTTCCTTTAAACAAATTCTTAATGATTTGTTACTGTTATGTAGTGACAAATTTTGTTGTTCTGCAACTTCACCACATATAAATTATGTGACAAGAGCTGACAAAACGATATCTATGTAGTGGAGGGTATGATTTCACTGACAATTTTCACATTGTTGGAGTTAATTAGATACAGATTCAGGATTTTCTGAATGTATTAGCTTACAAAATATAATATACCAGTTAGTTGATATTAGAAGATCAGTTTGAATCAACACAACCTAAAGTATAAAACAATTAATTTCAGCTTATCGGTCTTGAAAAACACCCAATTCATCGTTGAGTTAGACATATCTAGACATCATTCTGGATATGGCTGATACGCTTCACATACAGCAGTCTGTTCGCCCAAAAATGATCAGTGGATGTTATGAAACTACAGTTCATGTTATGTCATATTTTGAATGTCACTGACATGGACCACTTTTCTTGAACGCCACATGTCAATCCAATCTGACACACAATAATTAACGTAGATAACTTAACTCATTAATTTACTTCAACTTCATAACATTGTTCAACAAATTATATTGTATCGCTAACATGCCAATATTTCATTGCAAATAACTTTGTATCTGGCCTGAATCCCACCGACAAATATAATTTTGTCATTAATGAACCTTATGTAATAAACCAACTTTTGTAATAGAAACTGATTGACAATAACATAACAGTTAAGAAACAGCTCCATCGATGACATTTTAAATATCAAAAAGTGTTTGATAACTGCGGTTTTAGTACGTGACTTTGATTAAAATGAATTCTGACTTATGGAGCACATTTATTAATGTTATGGTTTAAGACCATATACAGTTGCTAAGGATCTTATGGACTTTGTGATAAATAGAATCAATCAACTGTATATCATTTTCATCTAATAAACATAGATTAAAGAGCAAACCTTTGTAGTGAGACTTTTGATATGATTACCACTGTCAATTAGATAATAAAAACAGTGGTATCAGTAAATATTTAGTGGTTCGATGTGTAGTATGTTTTCATTTTACTTAGTGGAATATACCCTGGAGTAGTATAATGAGTGAATTATACTATGAACAGTTCTGTCATTGTAATTTATAGCTTGCTATGACTGACGGTCGAAAGAAACATGCAATATTTGCATTAATTGGAATTGTTCAAAGTGTTTATAATATCGAATGTAAAATAAACCTAAACGTAATATTCAATAGAATTTGCAAACTACTTGAAATAAGTGTGTTAGAGTAATTAATTTCTGGATAAGAAGTTATAGTTTGCAAAATGTTGACAGTGTTGTTGATCGGCACAACACAATGTATGTAAGTACTACGTGTTGACAGTTCACCACATACTCATAATTAGCAATGAATAGAGATAGTGGATTGTGTGTTTCTTATTGAAATGCGACTATAATTGTTTTCTTGGCAATCTATTTTTTAAACGTACATCTCTGAATGTAATATTAAGAGGATATATCTACATATATAAAGAACTTCTAGAGTAGACAAACATTGAAAAGAGGTTTACACTAAATGTGTAGTTTGGCGTCGAGTCGTGGTTGACTATGATCGCCACTACATGAAGACTACGTGCCAGTTAACTGATAAGCTCTCTCGTAAACCAAATATCAGAAGGCAGTTGATGGCAGTAGTCGAGATGTGTTTGTTGGCGATCTCGTGGTATCGAAAAAATACCGAGATCGGGCGAAAGGAGAACAAGTGTGGTTATTGAGCGTAACCGAATTCGTGCAATCAAAGGAAGAATATATTTATTTTGGTACAGTTCAACAAAGAAGTACGGCAAAACAATCCCTGGTACAGTTGGTTATAATAATAATTGTTTCCATTATACCAATCGCGTTCTCTTGATAAAAGTAGGTCACTATAAATGTTTGATGTTCAATGTCACCCTTATATACCAAACAAATGGTTATAATGCACTTATATATTACCGATGCACTCAAGCAATAGTATATTTTAGATGGTTCGAGTAAGGTATGCTAAAAATAAACAAAAGAACTGAACCGATGAACTTGGGAATGTGCATGTTTTAGAACAGATAACTAACATCATACAGAATATACTGCACACTTTTTTTCACGTAAACATTTTTGAATTTCACTTGTTTGACAGATAAAATTGAGTAATTGTCATTATTCTCCGTCCTTTAGGAACTCTGGATATGGTCTTAAAACTGCACTGAGATGTGTTAACAATCCCGAAAGAACTAACTTATTGTATGTTCTATAGGAACTGGATATTCGGGTTACCTGTTTTGAATATCCTTGTTTACCACTATTACTGATACTACAGAACTTTCCTTGTTGTAAATAATACAATAAGTGAGTAGATATAAAATGTGTGGTAATATTTTATCAAAACGCATCTTCAAGCTTGTGATATTTGAATTGCTAGTAAATATTGGTAATTATTGTGATTGCCACATTGGAGTGACTGAACATATGCGAAATACCTGCAAAATCAGAAATCAAATGTCTCAATCGGAGTAGATGATAAAGAATGCCATATGAATAATCTTTACTTGAGCTTTGTGGTTTAATTGTTTAATCCGTTAAACTGCCAGCTAAATACGTGTGCATCATCCGATGATGATTTTTTGGGATTTAGATTAGTTCAGGAGAATCGAATTTTTAATTATTTCCTATCAATAAGTAAAGTAGTATCCCTTTAACAATTTAAAGTAAGGCGAAATATGTCTGCAACCTTTGTAACAGTAAATTATATAACTAAATATTAATGAGCCATCTGCATAAAATATACTCAAATGGTTTTGTTACAATCACATGTGAATTTCATTTACATGAATATCATCGTTTATAATTTACATTGATGAATGTACGTCGATATTTCAATAACTTGGTTGACATTGAGTTAATAAAAAAATGATACTAGTGTGGTGAATGAAATCTTGCTTAGAGTAAACCAATTTATTGCATTATGCGAAATCACACACTACTTATAAAACATGAAAACAAAACATTATATAAGCAATGATGGATAGTGGCTAGCAGTGGAATCCAGGATGCACGTTTCGTCCTATTTGGGACTCGTCAGCTGGGTGTGTCTGCATCCCAGAGTTGATGTTCACTCTGGGGCTCGAATCCAATACCATCCGCTTTAGATGCTATCGCGTTATACACTCAGCTACTGAGTCCTGATAGCCACTTGCTTGTGCAATGGGATGAATTTAAATTCACTTGATATTGCTTGGCTTGTATCTTCTCATTGAGGTTTGAGTCTGCAATTGATCAGTTTATTATTGGAATATGTGCATCCTGTCCATTACTGCTTACAGAAAGCTTGTGAATTAAGGCAATATCGTGGCAATCCGCACAGTGTGCACATATGCCAATAACAGACTGATCAATTGCAGTCTTAAACCTCAATGGGAAGATATAAGCCAAGTAATACCAAGTGAATACATTATATAGCTTATTTTCTCATCTTCCTTGTGTTGTCTTTTGTAAACCCAATTGTTCTTTTATTCTTGTCGCTGTTGCCATTTCTTTTCACTAACTTCCCATCTTCGGTCCGCAAGAATTTTACTTTCATTTCCTGATACTTATTTTCTTACGCCAGCTGCCCCCTTATGAGGAAGCATTAGCGTCATAAGGATTCTTCAGCAACATCTTTCCCGGACGACTCTTTTTTAACTGTAGCAACTCATTGTTTTCATATCTGCTTCAAATGTCCGTCATAATGTATTCTTTGGTCATCCTCTTTCCTGTTTCCCTTTAGGATTCCCATTTGACGTTTACTTCGTGATACAGTCTGGTGATTCATTCAGCTTACTGTTACTGATGATATTCGGTCATCGGACATTGATAATCTTGCGTAGACAATTTTTTTAGAAATATCTTTGATATTTTTATGATGGTTTTAGTAGTTCTGAGAGTTTCACCTCCGAATAGTAGAACTGTTTTGATGTTCGTAATAAAGACTCAAAGATTGGTGTTTGCAAATCTTCTAAAATGAATACATTTTTATGGTCATGAAGCAATTATGATACAAATCTACTGTCGATGGTTTTCAGTGATTATTATACTATATCTCTCGATTAAAACATCGTGTGCAGTTTCTTCTAAGTTTGGTAATAAGTAATGCAAAATGTATACCTCACAATCTACAATCAGATAACATTAACATCAATGTTCTCTTTAAGATGTTAGTCCTACTATCAATAGTTGTGTATGAAGGATGAATTACTTGTTCGCCAACATACGAACATATGTGATATAATACGGATAACACATAAAACAATAATGCTGATAAGCAATGTAATTGATGGTTGTTCAAATCTGTCAGGAAATTCTTTGAAAGAAATATCTAATATATCTGCTTAGCCAATTATAAATGTTTTCGAACGGATTCGACCATTGTACTTAATTAGTATTCACTAATTCACAAAACATTAATAAAATGAAGTCTACTTACAATACTTCTTAGTAGTATGTTTGTTTCAAAGTAAAATCTCTGTTCCGAATAAAGTATAATTGAGTTTGAAGTTATATAAGCAAGTAAAATTCACTCGGTAATATATCTATATATCTAGAGCAAACTGGGATGCAAATTGCTGATAGTTTCACAATTTACTTTAACCATCATAAAGCTAGAATAGGGTAGTTGATTTATTTCTTTTGTTCAGTAAATTTACACATTATGGATAGTATAAATGTATAGCTGAATGTAAATACATGAAAGTAGAAATACACTTCAATACTAAAATTTAGTAGAAGCATGCAGGCGATCCTTTTGTTGATTTCTGTGCTTGACTTGGGTTCTGATGCAGTGTGTGGTTGGTATTTTGTGATGAAGATGATTGAGTAGTAGTTTTTTTTAAATACGTCCTTCAGGTATTTCTCTTCATTTTTTCGTGCTGCGAGTGTACTTGTAAACTTATTAGTTCTTTTTGATCAATTAATTGAGACTCGATCTTTTGGTCAACCGGTTGTACTCAGATTCATTGATCTTAACTGAATATTAACATTCGATCACTACACTTTTCATTTAATAAACACTTTAGATAACTAAACAGACAGACAAATTGGCTTCAAAACTGTTTGAATTTTACAGACTTAATTTTAGCAATGCTGAAACGATAAACAAGAGTGTCAATCGACGTTGTTATCAATAAGCGTTTGCAGGTTGTATATAAACTCATAACAAAAACGTATATTTGGACTAATATATTGTGTGAGTTATAACAAAAGGATCTCATAGTTTTCTGCATCAGTTTAATCTTATTTATTATACTGATTTGTAGTCACTGACATCTGTACATGATTTTTGTATTTCGAAAGTCTTATCCTAATTGTATCTAGTGCTAATCAAAACTGATTGAATGTTTCCCCCCCCCGTGCATTACCGCGGAAAAAATAAAATAGAAGTAAGGTGTAGGTAGTAGTGTTAAGTGCGGATCGGTAAAGCAAGAGCAGTATATTTACAACTGAAGGACATCTAGAACTCAGAACAACTGTCAACCAACAACAAGGTCAGGAGTTTCAATACAAATGTAAAGAAAGTTCTACTGTATAGGGCGGAAACCTGGAGAACTACGAAAGCCATCATCCAGAAAATACAGGTGTTTATTAACAGTTGTCTACGCAAAATACTTCGGATCCGTTGGCCGGACACTATTAGCAACAACCTACTGTGGGAGAGAACAAACCAGATCCCAGCGGAGGATGAGATCAGGAAGAAGTGGTGGAAGTGGATAGGACACACATTGAGGAAAGCACCCAACTCTGTCACAAGACAAGGCCTCACATAGAATCCTGAAGGCCAAAGGAAAAGAGGAAGACCACAGAACACATTACGCTAAGAAATGGAGATAGACATGAGAAAAATGAACAAAAATTGGATGAAACTAGAAAAGAAGGCCCAGGACAAAGTGGGTTGGAGAATGATGGTTGGCGGCCTATGCTGTATTAGGAGTAAAAGGCGTAAGTAAGAGTTAACAGATGAAGACGTGGATGTATTTACTGAAATACTTAACTGGTTTCGTTCGGAACAGTGAATTATTAGTATTATTATATCATTCACTTCCTATTAAACAAACATAATCAGTTTTCGGATTTTATTACGAATCGCTTAACAACACAGCTTAGTAGGACCTTCAGTATATGGTGTAAAATCAACCAACAGACTATTGTGAAATCTTAGTAGGAAGGCAAGAATTTACAGTGTTTTTAATAACTCTCACACTATCCTGATTGAATGTTTCTCTTTATTGCTTATCAAAGAAACCTGATTATTGGTCAATGTGGTTGTAATCAGTTTTTGGTGTGTAAGGCAAGAATTTACAGTGGTTTTAATAACTCTCACACTATCCTGATTGAATGTTTCTCTTTATTGCTTATCAAAGAAACCTGATTATTGGACAATGTGGTTGTAATCAGTTTTTGGTGTGTAAGGCAAGAATTTACAGTGGTTTTAATAACTCTCATACTATCTTGATTGAATGTTTCTCTTCAGTGCATATCAAAGAAACCTGATTATTGGACAATGTGGTTGTAATCAGTTTTTGGTGTGTAAAGTCATCATCTACTCTCTTATTTCCTTAAATGAAATCACATGAATTTAATAATATGGTTGGTTTTACTATTTCACAATCACATCATTATAATGAACGTGATTATATATGTTCTATTGTGGCTTTCAGATTATGGTGGTAAACCCAGAGAGTATTATATGAATTTAATAGTTTAGATTGGGTTAACACGCAGGGATTTGACTATTCTCAAAATTAAAACAAGTTACAGAAACCGAGTTACATTGAAAGCCATATTCATGAAATCTGGACAGTAATATATACGTAGTGTTTGTATTTTGTTAAGAAAATAGAGTTATACATACAGATAGACATGGAAGACGATGATTTAGTTACAAGACTATTTCACCTACTCTTTCGAATTCATTCATACTTGAACTTCATTTACCACATAGCCATTAAATCAGTCAGTTTGTTTGACAAGAATATTAGTGTTTCAGCATTGAGTCCGAATCCCGCGGGGCAGGCTCGTGAATGGGCACTGCTAAGGAACCTCACAATAGGACGAAACAGCTATCCTGTGCTTCCAGGTTTTCTATGATGGTCTATCTCCAATTGACTCATGATCTCAACTATTAAATTACTATAATATCCACAAAAAGCCCTTTCTGATAGTAGCATTATGTAATTTATGTGAATGATTTCAAATAAAATGAATCGATTTCGTCAACGTTCATTAATAAACAAGCTGTCGTACTGATTTTTTTCTATAATCTAGAGATGAGTAAATTGCGAACAAGAGCTTAGTCTTATGCAGGACAACTATTTAGAAATACTCGTGACATTCTGTAATAGATCTTCAAGCGAACAACAGTCAAGATAAATGTCTTAAATGCTCAGATTTGCCACAAATCTTTTGATCAAGGAAGTGATGAAATATATTGCATAAGAAACATCCACTATTCGGATCAATCAACATTGCTGAACAAGCATTTTATTTCGAGAATTTCGAGAAATCGAAGTTTCAACACTAATTAGAATTAACACATCTACATTGAGTGTCAAATAGTACAATCATAAAATGTAAACTCATTTCATAGTTCCATCCATTTAACCGATAAACTAACGATTTTCACACTATTTATTATCAGATGATAAAGCTACTTTAAAACTTAGTAACAGATATTTTCTTGTAGAATGCTAGTAACGCGCGAAAACTTAAACTCTAGACCACTTAGCCGGCATCCAATTGTGTTAATGTCTAATCTCAGCCAATCCATGAAATTGAGTGACACATCCACCATTGTTATCAATGAGTTGCAATCTCACAACAGACCCGGTTGAACTTCATTGGTTACTGCTTCTCACCAGAACTCTTGGATATACCTCTTGAAGTCAGTTACAAGTGAGCATATATTGATCAGTAACCTAACGAAATCTAATCAATAAGATGATAGTTGGAAGTTATCAACAGGAAATTCTGGACCCAGGTTTCGTGCTACTTGGCACTCGTCAGTAAGGTGTACCTGTAATCCTGAAGGAACTGGTACTTCCTGACGGATTTAATCCCGTGTCAACCAGCTTCGCAATCAGAGACGTTACCGCTGGGCTATCTGGGCCGCGACTAACCTCCTGTAGGACTTAGATGTAATCACAATTGATTGATCACTGAGTGGTGATCAATGTCATGTGTGTCAATTCATATTATTCTTCATTAATGTTTGTTCTGGCTTCATTTTATTTCATTCAAAGTATGTAAATTAATTATTTTCATTTCATTTTTATGAGTAGTATCATCCATTTATGGACAAAATTGTATGATTTTATTTAAATTATATATTTGTAGAGTTTGGTAAATATATCATGCATATTTATCATTTATATCCATGTATACTCATTAATAAGGCAAGAATATAATGTTTAGCCATTAATCAGTTCATTTAATTCACATATCTATATATATATAGAGAGAGAAAGCAATCAACATATTCTATTTCTTGTACAATGAGTTTCTATGTTACATTATTTATGATTCTAGCTCTATGCTTTCAAATTTCAGATGTCGGTAAGATACCTATAAACTGTTTACGCTTTTCATATTTGAATATACATCATGTACTGACAGGACGTTTTTTTATATTCAAGCAAAGTAGTTGTCAACGTTGTAATGAGTCTCTAGCCTCCAAATCCCTTGGTACAGCAGAAAGTGGAGAGAGTCATCTCTACCTATCAAAATGATCTCACACGGCCACGTGCATACAACCACTGACAGGGAAGTCCTAATCACTGTCTTCTCTACGAAATTGAGAGAACTAAAATTGAACGTCCGACACTTTGACCGACTTGGTGGACACGAAGAATCCACATTGGGCAGTTAGAATACCCTGATTACAAAGTATTGAGATACATAGGCTCCAGGATACTGAAGGAACAAATGACGTATGAACCAATCGTTGATCACTGGCTACCATGGAACTGTATCTCCAGACGTTACTCTACTGCCTTATGGATCAGACGTTTAGGTTGAAGGCTCTGGGTGTGCCTCTCTAAGAAAACCACCTGCCTCGATTTCGACACCCGGGTAGTATCATAGCTTTCAGACAAATCGAATGATTTATATGCGTATTTCTATTTGTTGCCTCCTTGTACCAATGTTTATGTGTTTAAGTAAGTCTAAATAATGAGTCTCTTATTTGAGGAATAGTTTAATCTTTAAGTATTATTGAAAATAATTAATCTGAATAGATTTTTTTCATCATAATAATATTAATTTCCATCAAAATTGAAAGTATTAACTCTCACCTCGCCATGGACTATCGGATATACTTTACCGAAAAAAAGAATTATCTTCAGACGGAAAGAATTGGTATAGTAACAATTTTACTGATGTAGTCAATTGTATAAGATTTAAAATATTCTAAGAATCTTAAGAATCCGCCTGTAGCCCCTCTGAATCTACCGCCGGTCACAAGTCCAGACAAAGGATGAGAGTCGAGCATAGGGTTAGCGACCCCCCATCCAGTAGAAAACTAACTCGCTAAAAAAGACGCTAACCAGAACTAACCGACTAATACTTACGTGAAACACAACAGAATAACTGTCCACTTTTCATAAACTTTCTATTATTTTCAATGTTGTGATATCATATTTGTCTTTTCCTCAAAAAAGTTTTAAATTTCTATTTGATATAAAGCTATCGCTATGCAAGTTCTCTGCTTCTTATCCATTTGCTTTTAAAATTCATTTGTTTAGTGACTGAATTGTTTTAATGATTTAGTTCAGAATATACAGTAATAAACTAGCCGGTTACTTAGTAGGCAATATTGCACTGTTTGTCTAGCACAGTAGTATTCATTGAATTTCGTCAATAATGCTACAACACATTCACTGTGATGCTATATCAGTTGGTTGGAGGAGGTTTTAGGAACATCCTGGAACCGGATTTCTTAATATTTGTATTTGTCAGAATAAAGTATTTGTAGTCCCAAAAAAACTGATCCTTTCATTTTGACTCAAATTATTGTCATTCGGTTTTAGGTTCTGAAACTAATCTTAGGCTATTCTTGTGGTAAATAAACTCATATACGTTTGAAATATATACAGTCGAGTAAGCACTGAATGGTCACTAATGCTCTGGGTAGATAATGAAAGTTCGAACTCTGAAAAGAAGAACAATTACTTCACAGCTGCAAGTTTGGGTTTCTGTCGATCCTCAACAAGCACGAGATTTCAGTCGAGGATTTTTCTTCAGACATACTAAACAACAAAGCAAAGTATTGAAGTCACGTATATTATTTTTTCTTACTATACTTTTGAAAAGATTTGTGTAAAGTAAAAGTCACTCAACGTAATTTTCTTATCAGTACAATATCCGCATATTCAGTTGGTCAACTAGAAATAAGCAAAATGAAATGTTCCATAAACATGCATTAGCTGAATTTGTCATCTTTTCAATTAACGTGCTTTTCAGAGAAATACTACCACATCCCTTGTTGAAATTTATGTGTTGACTTGCAATATACCCCATATTGAGAGGTTGATTAGCTAAGGAATTATCTATGATTATTGTGTGAAAAATAATTCTTCTAACGACAAACATTATGCCGGTATGCAATTTTGTACTTTTCTCGAATACAGAGGCTATCACTTTATTTAAACGGAGGACACTGTTTTTCATAAACTCTAAAAAATGACCGAAATGACTCTGAGATGGAAATGCCATAATGAATGTGCTTTCTAACGTTGACTGTCTTACATGATATATATTCATTACTATTGTGGTGTATGCTATTGATGTCGACAGATATAAGCAGTATGTATCATCAATCGAAAGTGCAAGGCTTGGAGGCAGAAGGTTAAGATCGAAGGGAATAGAACGAGAACAGAGAATGATTACTGTGGAAACGAAAGAACAATGAAGTTTAAGACGATTGATTAACATTTTGCAAATGAAGTGTTTACTATAGAGTTCTCAGATTTTACTGAGATGTTCCGTAATTTAGTATTCTGACACGTTCGTCTTTGTTGAGAACAAAGTGTATATTCATCCTGTTTAGTAGAATGTTCAGTTTCCGTAGGGTTACTTATATTGAAGAATCCCATTCTAAACATATCATCTTGAACACTAATACAGACATGATAATAATCATAAAATGAAGTAGTGTGAATGTAACTATATTTTTAAAATAAATGCGAAGTCACTAATGATCATAATAATGACTTCTCGATATTATTATATAAAAATTTAGCCGAATGTACGTGCAGTGTAGGTAAGTGCCTAATTGAACAACAAATGGATAAATCATTCAAAGTAATTTTATTTGTATCAGAAGGGGTTTTGTGGAAATTGTGGTAATTTCAATAGTTGAGATCATGAGTCAATTGAAACTGGACCACCATGGTAAACCTAAAAGCACTGGACGGCAGTTTCGTCCTATTATGGGACTCCTCAACTGTGAACACCTACGATAACGCCTCGCAAGACTCGAACTCAGGACTTATCGGTCTCACGCGTAAACACTCAACCTCTAGACCGCTGAACTTGCCGGCATCCAACGGTGTTAATATCCAGCTACAACTAATCCAGGAAATTCATTGACACATCCATCATTGTTATCACTGAGTTACTATCTCACAACAGACCCGGTTGAACTCCATTGATCACTGCTTCTCACTTGTGAGAAGATGTTGGAATCCTGCGAGGCGGAGTCGTGGATACGCACTGCTGAATAGTCTCATGATAGAACAAAACAGTTGTGCAGTTCATCCAGGCTTTCTATAGTGGTCTAGCTTCAAATGGCTCATGATCTCAACTATTGTAATTTTATTTGTTAACCGGAAATATAAAAGAAGGAATGTTTGATTTTATTGAATACAATTTGGTCATTCAAAACAAATTGATGAACAAAACTTTAAATTAGAACTACTTTAAGTGAAGACTGAAGATTGTGTGAAACAATTTAGATAAGGGAAAAAGTCTGAAGATTAATGGTTACAAAGTATTCGTCCAAATTTTAAACCAATCACATTATGTCTGATTGAAATAGGTTTTATAGTTGATTCAAATCAGCTGATTTATTATTGGGTAAACTTCATAATTCTATCGAATTCTATAAAAGTAAACTTTTTCCAGGTAACTTAACTTCTTGCTTATCTACCACAGTATTTGGAAAATGGACTGTTACTACAGTATTTTTTATAATTGATCATATGAACACAATAATCATCGTTATCACTTTGTGCTTTTAGTAGCATAACTGTTAACAATCAAAAAGTAGTGAACATAGATCCAGAGACAAATGTATTGACAATCTTCAAAAGTTGATCAATCGCAGATCCTAAAATACGTAAAAAATTAGATCACAAACCTTTTTCTAATACCTTTATACTGAATTCTACTGGTAGCTATACGACATATATTCTTAATACTGATCCATTATCACAAATCTAGTCAAATCATCAACATTCGGTTTCTGCATTCAACTCCATTGTTATTGAACTACCGACAAATTTTATCAATGCAGAATTTTTTGACTCTATAAACATTAAAGCTAGTGCACTGTAAATTGTTGATATATAAGCATCAGATCACAAGATATCATATACATGTTAACTTCATTTGAAAGTCCATGTTGTATAACAGAAACACGATTAACTTCCATGAAATGATCAAAAGTAAATACATAGAATTTGTGCTACACTAATCAGTATATATCTTACTTACTTACTTACGCCTGTTACATCCGGTGATGAATCATAGGCCGCTCACCAGCATTCTACATCCAACCCCGTCCTGGGAAATCCTTTCCAGTTCCTTCCAGTTGTTATTCATCCTTTTCATATCTGCTTCTATTATCCGACGTCATGTGTTCTTTGGCCTTTCTCTTTTACTCTTCCCTTGAGAATTCCAAGTTAGAGCTTGCCTCATGATGCAGTTTGATGTTAACCATGATGTATGTCCTATCCATTTCCATCGTCTTTTCCTAATTTCTTCTTCAGCTGGAAGCTGGTTTAATTTCTCCCATGGTAGGCTGTTAGTGATGGTATCCGGCCAATGGATGTTGAGTATCTTGCGAAGACAGCTATTTATAAATACTTGTACCTTCTTGATGGTGGTTGTTGTAGTTCTCCAAGTTTCAGTTCCGTACAGTAGAACTGCCTTGACGTTCGTACTGAAGATTCTGACTTTGATATTGGTTGAAAGTTGTTTTGGGTTCCACATGTTGTTCAATTCTAGGAATGCTGTCTTTGCTTTACCAGTCCTCGCCTTCACGTCTGCATCTGAACCTCCTCGTTCATAGACGATTCTACATCTTCCAGAGTTTCACCATCAAGAGTGATTGGACTGCTGTTCTCCGTTTTGAATTTGAGGGCCTTGGTTTTCCCCTTGTGTATGTTGAGGTCTACTGATGCAGAGACTACTGCTACATTGGCTGTCTTTATCTGCATATAAATCTAATATATACAAACGTATTTGGAAATTTTCCCTTAACTATAAAAAGTCATGCACTATTTTTGTGTAATTTCACTATTTTAGTTCTCGAGATGCAGGCACTACAGTAAGTTTACTAAAAGAATATATGGATGATTTCTCATAGCCTATAATTTTTATTCATTGATCTTATGACTGAAACTATTTTCCTCTGATAGTGTATGAACTCACTTAAAGTGTAACTTCATTATAACTGAACTTTTACCAGTTGATTATATGTTCTAGATTTCTTAACCCAAGAGATAATATGTGTAGCGAGTTAAAACTTTTCTGTGATGATGGGTATAATGTAACAAACCTGTTAACAGAAGATTGAGATAAGTTATCTATATTTTCCTCTAACTTGTTTTGTGATTTGTTTGAGTATAGTCAATTTTCTAACCTGGCAACTACTGTATTTTATGCTTGAAGAATAGCCGCTTAAATTCAATATTATTGTATTCGAAAACCATGTTCTTCGTTCGGAATTTTGTAATAAGGATTAAATAGTTAATTAAACAAACAAGCTAAATTAATTAAAGAGTACTGTACAACCTTTTTCTCAAGATAGAAACTTGTTTTAGTCAATATGACAGTCACAGACACAGGTAACGCGTTATTCGAACTCATGTTAACCAGTATAATCATGAAACACTAAGTATTAAAGTTATCACGATACTCCAGTCTTTATAATTTGTAGAATTCTATCCATTATGATTGTTACTAATAAATTATAGAATATAAAAGTGTTTTAAGAGGTATATGAATCCCTTGTCAGAAATGTGTGTTGAAACAATTATTTTATACTTAATAGTCGAGTTCATGAGCTAGATCAACATGAAAAACTTGGAAGCATTGAACGGCCATTTCGTTCTATTGTATGACTCCTCAGCAGTGCGCATCCACGGTCCCGCCTTGCGAGATTCAAAATCGAGACTTAACGGTCTCGAACGCGAACGCCTAACCTAAAGACCACTAATCCGGCATCCAATTGTGTTAATGTCTAACTTCCACCAACCCACGATATATCTATCATTGCCTTCAGTGAGTTACTATTTCAATTGACTCATGATCTCAACTAATAAAAATTACTATAATATCCATAAAACCCCTTCTGATATTATTTTATTGTTGATTATTTATATTGATTCTAACAGATAGACATTTCTGAAAAAGGTCAAACTACTGTGAGTTTACTGAAAATATCGATACTGTTTTCATTTTACTACTGAAATTTCAAATAGGCCTCTAGTTATTAGAATCAACTTATGTTAATAAACTAGTAATTTGTTGGTCAAAATAACAACCTAAACCATAAACAAAGAGAAGACAAAACCACTGGTTATCATGCATAAAATAGTATAAGTAACTTTTATTGTACACTGGAACGCATTAACGAGTTAAAGCCGTTTGTTTCAATGTTAATAAGGAATAAACAAGTATAAATCGTATTGTAAATAATATTGCCTTGCTTTTGATCTTCATACTTACTTTCAACCCTCGATTTAGTGTTTACCTTAATAGGGCTTCTAAAACGGTATTATTTAGTTGATATGGATATTAAGGGCTTTATTTCTCAAAAAAATTCTTTGATCCAAGCGTATATTTAGTTACCTACTGTTCATACAATAGATGTTATTTGATTTATTGACTGTTAAAGACATACTGCCAATGAAAACTTAACAGTTCGCATGCGAGAATTATTGGATTCTTATTTAGAGTAATGTTTAACATGTATGGAATTTCTAAAGGAGAGAATCAACTGACGACTAACTCCATGTATTACTGAAATAGTTACACTAATTGATCACTCAGTTGTTACTACATCGTCCTCATTGATGACAAAAGTTTATCATTTACTTTGTACTACTGTTATCAGTTTAAGTAGTATATTATCGCGAAACAGTTTATTTGTGGTTGGAGTCAACAATCAAGATTTATTATCTATGGAATTAAAATTATCTGCATTTTATCTAAGTAATTGAGATAAGTATGAAGAAGGATAAGCCATGAGCTGGTTTATTCTTCAAATACCCGCAATAACGTGTGGCATTTAGAGAAAATTAACTCCGTATTATGTACATTAATGCATCTATTTACTTCAATTTAATTTCCACCAATAACATTTATTTATTTTATTTAAACACATAAATATGTACAAGAAGGCACCAAATAGATATACGCACATAAATCATTCGATTAGTGTGAAGGCTATGATACTACCCGGGTGCCAAAATCGAAGCAGGCAGTTTTCTTAGGGAGACATCCAGAGCCTTCGATCTAAAGGTCTGATCCACAAGGCAGTGGATCAACGTCAGGAGATGCAGTTCCATGGTGACTGGTGGCCAACGATTGGTTCATACATCATTTGATCCTTCAATATCCTTGAGTATATGTACCTCAATAATTTGTAATCAGGGTATTCCAACTGCCCTATGTGGATCCTCCGTGTCCACCAAGCTGGTTAAAATATCAAACGTTCACTTTCCGTCCTTTTAATTTCGTAAACAAGACCGATGGTGCGAGAAGAATGTGAGTAGGACACCACTGAAAGTTGTTGCATACACGTGGCCATGTGAGAATATTTCGAGATTGAGAAATGACACTCACCACTCTCAGCTGTACCAGGGCATTTGGAGGCTGCCAATAACATATTGTATCATTAAATGACGAAAACTGATTTGATTTTTTTAGTTTCCATATTAATTCATCAGATTACTATTAGTAAGATACCAATAACACATTGTATCAATTGAATCAATTACAAAATATAAATCAGTTTTCTATAATCAAACCTTTGAATTTTAAGTGAGTTTTAACGTTAGAAATCTGTATTCCTGCAAATTTATGTCATCAAATGTGTTTTATTAAATTAAACCTTATAGAAACAAGTTTCTGAAACAACTAACACACCCGTAAGTTTTTTTTGTCTTAAACGTCTTGTGTAAACAAAATAGTTAATTTATTTTATTCGTCTTCATGTTTAGTCTGGTAAACTTTCGATAATGCTCCATTTTAGCAACCTCAGTAGTTGTCAAATCTTTCATGATATTGACACTACTAATATGTTCAAGACTACTAAATGATCTTGCTGTGCTACGAAAACGGTGGACAGAATTTCGGATTGTATTGATGCTCAAGTTCTAAGGTCATTTTCACGGAATTAACTGTACTTTCCGGTCCAAATATAATCTTATTTATCCATACTTTCTGTATGGTTGATGACATGGTGATGTGAATCGTGGATACGCACTGCTGAGGAGTCCTACAATAGAACGAAACGACCATCAAGTGCTTTAAAATGTTCAATGGTGGTATCACATAAATCGGTTCATGATCTCAATCAAAAACATATTAATTTCCACAACCGCACACTGATAATAACAACTTATGCCTAAATTTAATCAAATAGTTTCACAGTATTTAAGTAACGAGTTGATGCGTGATACTAGGGAAGAAGAATGTATTTGTGAAATCTCAGAAAATAAATTCGAAGTAAATTCAACATTTTGCCTAGCAATCTGGTTCAAGATTTTTCAAGAAAATATAATCAAACTTCAAAATTATCAAATACAAATACAAGAATATTAGTGTTTCAGCATTGAGTCAGAATCCCGCGGGTCAGGATCGTGAATGGTCACTGTTGATAAATCTTACAATAGGACGAAGCGTCCGTCCACTTCTTCCAGGTTTTCAATGGTGGTCTAACATCAAGCAGTTTATGATCTCAATCAATGGTCGTAATAAGTATGGTAGTAAATATTTCAGTAGTAAAGTATTACCAAAACGTTTGTGGAATACAAATTTCGCTGGTTATCTAATATTACTGTTATATTATACTTCTATTTACGTTTAAATAAACAGTTTGTTGAAAGATTGGAGATAATGTTTAAAAACTATATGAATCTAAGATTTATCTAAGTACTTAATAATAACCATTGTTTAAATGGATCCTGGTTTCAAGAGATCCTTGTGATGATGATGATGATTAACTCAGTTGAATAACGACATACCTCTCAAACTAAACACTCTAACTGATCATTCAACCAAAGTTTACATTAAATGAGTTTCTATTTATTTAAGAGTATTGAAATATTAAAACATTTTGCTGAACAATTAAATTATCCAATGTAAATCTGTATAACTATTATGTTAGATCATATCATTCACCATACTGAACTTCCAACTATTAGTTGTCAGAAGTCTACAAGATGTAATATAGATTATTCGTTTTGACAGTATATTTCCGGCTATTGGAATGAAAGACAAGCTTAATAATTGTTTATCAGTGAATATGATTGTGTGGTGTGTGCTATTTATATTAACATAAATCGTATATGTCGCTAGTCAAGAAGAGAATGTCTGGCAGCAGAAGCTCAAGAAGATCGAGGAGGAATGAACGGGAACATAAAGCAATATGTATGGAAATGCAATAACAATGAAATCTGAGATGATTCACTGATATTTGCAAAAGGAATTGTCAAGTTTGAGACAATTAATTGACATTTTGCAAATGCAGTATTTACCCTATGGTTGTCCCCATGTTTTACAATTTCACCAATTAACTTTGTTCTAGTTTGCCAAATGTTAAAACAATGTACTCACATTTTGTTTTTTTAGGTTAAATGAATACAAAATAGATCAATCTGTTATTACTTCATTACTTAATAATAACAGTATTATAATAATAATAATAATAATATATCATCTTATAAATGCAATTGTACGACATTGTTTGACACTTATGGAACATTTTCAAGTTGTCTAGTCTTAGCCATGTTGGTAGATGCAAATTACTTGATTTGGGGTCCGCGTGACTATCGTAACCAATGGTTTGAGACTCTGGGTGACATGGCTTAGAATCAATCACAATCGTGTAGGTGTATACACTCTTTGTCTTCCCTTAAACTATAAGATCAAAATCACTTTATATCTTTCTTTCTGTCAACTAATCCTTTTTTTCTGGACTATATCCTTATATACAACCTTTCCTTTATATATTACCACCATTGAATTAACTACTTTTATGAATTTGGTGTTCATCTTGTCGTGCTAATGCGGTACGGCAACTTGAACCAATGCATTTATGTGTCAGGTCCTACGTTGTAGCTGTTTGACCGACTAACAAGTTTTCTGTTTTTTGATTTTCAGAAATTTCTGCTAAAAATACGATCACAGCTTCTGTCATATTAACAGATTTACTTATAATGAACGCTTCTTTTTATGATGTTAATAGGATTATAGAGGATCAGATTAATAAGTGGGAGTAGGTAATTTGATTCAAAAAATGACGGAAAAAAATGTGGATAACACATAGAAATACATTTATGTCTGTGGTGGAAGGTATTTCGCAAGTAGATAGGAGAGCCGTGACTAAATGTATTTGAAAGTATCTTTGTTTACCTGATAGTATTATGGTGGCTGTTGTAACATGAAGAAAACTGAAAATCATTATAAAGTGAATTATTGTACAATATTATTATTCCTTCATACACTCATCCTTTCTTTAATCATAACTTTTATTCAGTAATCCTACAATTCTGATTTTCATTATCCATGCCATTATTACTGGATTTTGATAAATCTATATCTCCATTATATAGTTCGGTTGTTGGATTATGACAAGTCATCAGAATTAAGATCATGTTTGGTTGAACTCAAGAATAAGGCGTGGTTTGGCGGATGATTGTTGACCACTGACTGCTGCAAACAGTTACTCGAATACTTGCAGATAAGTATTGGATCCTATCTTGTTGCGGTTATTGATTTTCAGACGCCATATATATATATATATATATATATATATATATATATATATATATATATATATATATATATATATATATACCTTCATATGCTTTATGACTCATAAGCAAAAACATTGAAACTACTGAAAATATCCGACGGATAAATGCTTAAAGCTTTATAAGTCTTTGTATTCAAATATGTTAATATGATTGCTCGTAGTTACAAAACAACGATTTGTGTACAAAAGCGGTCCTTTATTAAATAATACACAAAATTTAGTTACAAACCTCAACTTTTGAGGTGTCTAGGCGTTTAAATGCGTCGTTCAAGAATGAAAATAGCAAAGGCTTCGATAGTACAAAGACAGCCGATAGCTGTGTCTAAATTTGATAACAGTTTATGAACAACCGAAACTCGAACCAAGAGCAAACAATATGGAAACTGTTGCATTTAAACAAGTGCATAAAACTGTGGATAACCATTACAGTAATTAAATTACAGTGATTATAATGATACGTACAATGATAAGTAAAATAATCGTTAAAGATATATGTGAACATTTCAGAATGTTACTGTACTTGACTTACAACATAGGTGTGAAAATTGTTGGTCGTACAACTGCTTACTGAATATAAATAAGTAGTATAAAACAATATGCAAAAGAGAGGAAAGGGAACGAGTAGGAACAACGTAAGACAAACTTAACACACGTACTCCCGCTCGTTAAATCTAATGCTTCACTTCGCGTGCATGTTCACATCCGTGTATTCGGCCTGTGCCTCAACTTCCTCTTTTCTTTTTCGGCTTTTGTTGATTGATAACTTCTTGTTCATACTTTCTTGAATCTTGTCCAGGGTTTCTATAGAGTTACGTTAATTAAGATGATGCTTATTGAAGCCCAGAAACTCCTGACACGTTGAAGTTCATGCTTTTCTTATTTCCATCCAATTATCCACCTTAGTAGTTTCTTCTTCGTTGAACAGATCTTGTAAGGCTTGGAACTTGTTATTGGGAGCGATCTTGAATTCATTGAGTTTGTCAATATCTCAAAGAAAGGCTGTAATAAACCTTTATAATGCTGTTTCTCCGTTTGTTCAGTCCATCATAAGCTTGCGTTTCAGCTCGAAAAGCACCAGTTAATGATCTGAAACCATGTCAGCTCCTCTTCTGATTCTCTTTTCTTCCATTACCCTTCTGAATTTTTACTGATACAAATATGACAGATCTGGTTCTGCGTAGTGTGATCCGGTATGATCCATGTAACTTTGTGTATGCGTTCGTGTGAGAATATTACACCACCTATAACCAATTCATTATATGCAAATAAATTTGGAAATCGGTCACCATTTTGGTTCCTCTCCCAGTCCATGTCGTCCCATGATATGTTCGTAAGCTGTGTAGTCCATTCCGACTTTGGCGTCCAGGTCACACATTAAGATGGTCATATCCGTTCCTTGGGATCCCTCTATGATTTTATATTCAATGATGGTAAAATCGTCCGACAAAATATTTTCTGTAAAATAAGATCTAAATTATAAAATGCAAATTTTGACTCTCAATCAAAATTGTTAGTGTGACACTGATCGTAACTCATCAGATTACAACGATGCACAATTTATAGTCAAACCAGTCAAGTCACAAGCAAGAACACTTCTTATCAAACCCAGAAATTTGGGTGCTATGATTTAACGGAAAAAATTTTGAAGGACGTGAAATTTGTTTTAAAATCTTGAACACACTACTCACCTATACCCTTTTTATACCAATCAACGGCGTCATTTTAGACGGCTAATAGAATGCTCATTTTTAAGCCCATAAACGTTGTGAATTTGATTCAGTAATATCAGTTGTAGTCAGCGCCGTTGAAGCTGATTTGATTTTCAGAGAGATGTTTGTCGCTGCAAAATTTACGATGGAGGCGGTACTCCTGAGACTACTCAGTGCTTTCGAGGATGCGACTTTCCCATTTCATAATACGATACAGTCATCGAAATATAAATGATTTCCACATAAAATATGTATGCAGAAGGAAGTATCGCACTCAGCGTCCAACAACTTCTGAAGCGACACGAGGTTTTTTTGCGCAGTAAATTCTTTATCCACTGGTCTAAACGGTCTCTTGGTAGTGTTTGTGAATCCTATATATTTATTCGGCTGATGAAAGACTTTATGAAGTATTCACTTGGCCAATCTGTTGCAATAATGGGCTGCTGCGTATCACTTATGAGACTGATCTTAGCTTTCGTCGTTTGTTGATGTCCGGAGCTGCAGCTTTCGTTGTTATCAGTTTCGTGTATGCAAATTGCGGTTAGGAAATCAGCGTCCAAGGTTCGATGACTTACTTGAATGATTGAAACTTCAAAGTTAGTGTGTAGCGAGGTGTCAAGTCCCAGTTGACTATAAGCACCACTACAAGGAAACACGTGCCAAATAAATCAGAAGGCGGATAGGAACCAAGTTTAATTAATTGGCGATCTCGTGGTATCGAATGAATACCGAGGTCGTGCCAAGAGAAGGTACAAGCGGAAGCAGCAGTAGGGAATACGTGCGAACAGAGTCACGAACCGCGAAACAGTGATGGAGGATAATGGAAGCACAATATGGCCGTAATTAGCACAGTTAAACAAAAACACATTAAAACAAGCACTGGTACAACTGGTTATAATAATAATAATTGTTTTCATTGAACCAATCGCGTTCTCGTGATAAAAGTAAGTCACTACAAGTGTAACCTTGGTTATTGTCTCTACCAAGTATTAACTATTAAAACGTTAGCTACATATATCATTGAGCTTAGAAGCGTTTAGTGGCCCGGGACCTGACTCTAAGTAGATCGTATGAATGATTGTTATTAAATTATTTCTGTCGAAATGTATATGTCGCCTATCCTCGTATACAATCACTGACTTAAATCGGGTTAGTCAATAACGGGATTCAATAAGTCAAATATGAAAATGAATTTCAGATACGCATATTTCATACAATCTTTGATCCAGACACAAGAGAAAAGAGCGAAACGAGACGACGTGCAGTGGAGATGGTGGGTAATCCAACTCCATTTAACCAAGCGTTAATCAACAACTATAGTCGCACAAAAATATGTCACAAACATGCGATGAATAAGATAAGAAAGGCACACACATATGCGCTCATATAAAAGCAGTCAAGATTGATAAGCGAATAATTAACAAGGTCAAAATGTGACTTAAGTGGAATGAATAGACTGTCCTGTGCGAAAGCTAGAATAAGCTAGATGGGCTTAGCATAATTACCGACACTACAGGTTCATCACGAAGTGATCGACTGTTTTTAATGCTACTTCGTTTCAAAAGTAGATAGGAAAATATAGCTCGTCGATTTCTCGATGTCGTTAGTATTGATGGTACCTACAAGTGTAGTTAGAAGGGTATGTCTGTTTATGAGATAGTAGTATTAGACGTCTTCATATAGTGATACCAGTAGCCTCTGACCAGAGAAATATCCGAGGTGAATGGCTGGACTTAGTCTTGTTTGATCTCCGTGCACTTCCATTCAGGTTCAATTCCTGAGTTTTATTCACACATTCTGCTTATTATAGCTGACCGTCCGTATAAGAACTCTAGCAAAACATTATACCCATCCGTAGCACAAGAAATAGGAGAAACCAACAGCAAAAATCTGAATGCTATCAATATCCAGTGATGAAACTGAAGATGGGCTAAAGCGTTTGTAAATTTGCAGATGACTAATAAAATCATCGATTCTCGTGAAGTATCTGTACAACTGTATACACACAATGCATGAATCACTATACGATTACATTACATTACATTACGAGATTACATAAATACAATGCATGATATATTCGATTACAAAAAAATGAAAGTTGTGTATTAAATTTAAGACAAAATTAATAACAGCCTACAGAATATTATGTTACACTATAGAGCACGTATAGTAAAATTATACGTAGTTAAAATTGAACAGTTTGAGAAAATGCTAATGTTCGGATTCATTCATTGAAATCATAAGCCGAGCACTGTTAGACCACCACTAAAAACGTGGGAGCACCGACCAGATGTGCCGTCCTTTTATGGAACTCCTCTATAGAGCTCACCCATAATCCCACAGGTGTGACTCAAACACAAGACGGTCAATTCCACGTGAATTAGTTGATTTTTCTTAGCTTCAAAAGGACATGTCATTTATAACTCTTTGGAAAAAATCGTAATACTTTTCACTTGTTATTCATTATGTTAATTTGTTTTCTGGAAAACTAGTTACGATAAACTAGTGTTTATTCGGAGTGAACTTGCCGATTCCGTCCGATTCGTTCACATGTATAGTGTATTCATCATTGAGAACGTATACTACACAATTTTTACATTATACGTATTTCGTCTGTGCAATAATAGAGAGTCAAGCAGTTTAAAATGTCTTCAACATTATCTTCTTTATATGTCTGGTTATTCAGCTGACATTTAAGTCATATCACAATGCATTCTTCGCAAGATAATCTAAAAATTATCACACACAACTGAAAAGGCTTAATCTGGTATGCGCATGAATAACGATTTTAATTATTACTATTTTTTAATTAAGTATTTGTTCAGCTGTATCACTGCTACCACTCTTCATTACCTAAATCTAGTAATGATAATCAGTATTCTATTCAATGTTTTATCATAAGTACTATTACTTTGATAATAAACAAAATCAGAATAACACATGTAAGCGAACAATTGTTTTCAATTAGATTGTCATTAGGCTTTACTCTAATATGTTAAACCTATCATGGCGATTTGAGTGATTAATCACAATGAGAAACAGATTACGTCACCGCATATAATAGGTAAAAGTACGATTTGATAGTAAGAAGATAGATGTACTGACAGTAGTGATAATAATAAAATATGATAACAAAAGTCTTATCAATACACTTGGTATTGTTTTGCTTGTATCTTCCCATTGTTATTTAGGACTGCAATTGACCAGTCTCATGTTAGCATATATGCATCCTGTGCGGACTACCTCAATATCGAGGCATTTTGATGGAGTTTTGTTCTCTGAGCTGGATGGTTTGGTCGTGGAGATTTCATCGTTCTTCTGAACGACATCATCAGCACAAACTTCAGATAGAAGTGAAGTGTTCTAATTTCTCCATATGTGTTTCACAGCTTGTTCTGTACACCTCGATGTTGATTGGTTGTTATTGACCTTGAATTTGTCATTGTTTACTTCTTTGTTGTGGTTGTGTCTCCCATCGGTTTGATTTTTGTTCCTATATTTATGCTTACTTTACCTGATTGGTTGATAAATTGGATCGATTTCAATGTGCATGTTGATTGCTGATTGATCTGAGTGCCAAGCTCCTAAAACTTCTCTGGTGTTTTTGGAATTTCCTCTGTCCAAGATTTCCACATTTTTCCAATCAAATGAGTATCCGCAGTTGTCCACGTGTATTGATATAAGTGAAGAAATATCATGGCATTTGACTGCTAATTGATGTTCGTGTAGGCGAAGGTGAAGGGGGCGTTCGATTTTTCCGATGTAGTGTTTTTCGCAGTTGGCACAATTTATTTTGTAGATGGTGTTTGATTTGTTTTCCTTTGTTATTTCATCCTTTGGTGTGCATAGTATTGATTATAGTGATTTTTTCCGTTTGTGTGCCACACTTATTCCGAAGGTTTTCAGCAGTCTCGTTGCGGTTTCTGAGGCATACACACAGTATGCACATATGTCAATAACAGACTGATCAATCGCAGTCTTAAACCTCAATGGAAAGATACAAGCCAAACAATATCGAGTGAATAATTTGTAAGATTACACCGGATCTGTACACAATTACATTTAGGCAAATAAACAATACAAACATCGGTATGATCTCGATCAGATGATATTTTTGTTTATATCTAAAACAATCAATTCCTATATACGAACATAACAGGATTGTGTATATTTCATGCACTAAAATTTCAACTTCAAAACATCATTATGATTGTTTATTTACATCTATGGAATGAAATTCGTCATCTTAACTATTTACACCCTGCTATTTGTGATTGGTCAATTTTTGATATAAATTTAAATCATATTAAACAATGATGTGATCATTTATGTAACTGACTCGTTGTGAAAATGTTATTAGATTTATTAAATGGTTTACATCTTATTCTAACAGAAATTATATTAATGCTACTTACGGTAAGTTCAACTGTTATGAATAATTTTTGTAAATATACCGCGAGAGAACGATAGGTTTTGGTTTCGAATCTTGCGCTGCTGAAGTGTCCACAATAGGATGAAACAGCTATCCAGTGCTCTCAAGTCTCTCATAATGGTCTAGCTTCAATCTCAACTATTGAAATTACTATAATATACACGAAAAACACTTCTGATACAAATACACTATACGTCTAATAACTTTAAACGTTCTATATTGTGATTGTGAATATGACTTATATGAAATTGTGTGTATTAGATAATGATCCATTTAACCAACACTTTTGACAATGTATCATGTTGTAGTGAACGTGAACACAAGTGTAGACAATCGAATGCTTTTGAACACAAAATTACAGAATATCATAGTAAAATCTGACATGAAAGTGACTTGCAGAGTGTCCACCTAATTACCAGAACCAAATGAAGGTTATAAACCAGTGTGAGAAATTAAAATTATGATTTACAGTTGATGGTTAAGGTTAGAAATTAGATTTAGGGTTATCTTACATCCTATTGATTCGTCCATAAACTATAGTCTCACCGAAATATCAATACAGCTTGCTTTAGTAGAATCTTAATTTATTCTCGTTTTATACACGTTTATTAATAGCTAACTAATGTTAATATGAGTTATGGAAACAGAATAATATTATGCAATGAATTCGAATATTTTCAATTTTTTGACTGACTGACTGACTGATAAACATTTCATGTTCATTTCAATTTCAGTCTTATGATGAACAAACGTAAGTTTATATGTATTGAAACAGTTTCTGTAATGTCCAGTTGGACTTATGATCGTTGAAATTATTATTTAGCATTCATTAATTCCTACTTACTTACATATGCCTAATACCCCTAGTGGAGGAGCATAGACCACTCACGAACATTTTACATCCAACTCTGTCTTGAACAATCCTTTCCAGTTGTTATTCATCATTTTGATGTTTGCTTCCAATTCTCAACGCATTGTGTTCTTTGACCTTCTTTTCCATCTATATTTAATAATAATTCAGTGTAATACTAATTTTAAATTCGAAAATGTATCTTTATTTTCAAAAATTGATTCCCACCGTTGAGTAAATATTCCATCAGGGTAGTCGTTTATATCATAGAAAATATTTGGAATATCTACTTGAATATTAAAATACTAGAAATACTTGAGTTAAAATGGATATGAGTAAATTCATCAGAATTCGTGTTGACAAATCCATGATTAATGTTTTATCATAAACGAAATAAGGGATACATTATCAATTTGATTAGATAACATTATATGTCAGAACAGTGAAATTTGAACTAATCCGCGTCTGGTAGAGACAGGTATCTACTTCAGTACAAAAGAAGGTGGTCGCGCAATTTAGTGGATTGTTTGAGGTTGGACATTAACACTGTTGGATGCCAGCGAGTTTAGTGGTATAGAGTTCAAGCGTTCGCGCGGGAGACTGGAGGCCCTGAGTTCAAATCCGGCAAGGGAGATCGTGGATACGCACTGCTGAGGAGTCCCACAATTGGACGAAACGGTCATCCAGTGCTTCCAGGTTTTCAATGGTGGTCTAACATCAATCGTCTCGTTATCTCAATCGAAAACTTAATAACCTCCACAACCCATTCTGAAAATTGGTAACAGTTCATTTCTTCACAATATAAATTATGATTGAATGGAATGCAATTATCCAATGAAAATTATATATTGACATAATCAAAAGTAGATTGTTTGATCCTTACTAGCCCGGGACATGACTCCAGTTTGATCGTTTCTGATTGCTATTAAGACATACATATCGTCAATCCTCATATATAGTTATCGACATAAATCGCATTAGTGAATATCGGAATTAAATAAGTCAAATACGAGAATGGATTTTTGAATGTGTATATTTTGTACACTCATAGATCTGGGCTGGAAATCAGAGGCATGAAGCGGATCGAAGAGAGCGAAGGTAAATGATGCGCAGTAGAAATGGAGGGTAAGCCAACTCCATTTAACCAAACGTTAATCAACATAGTCACACAAAAATATGTCACATACATGTGATGAATAAGGTAAGAAGGGCACACACATATGCGCTCAAATAAAAACAGTCAAAATTGATAAGCGAATAATTAACAAGGTCAAAATGTGACTTAAGTAGAATGAATAGATTGGCTAGTCCAAAAAGCTAGAATAAATTATATGGGCTCAACTTAATAACCGACACTACAGCTGAAAATCATCGGTAGTTTGTTCCGATTTGTAGAACCTAACAAAGTAACTACAATTTCGTTTACTTTACATATATGAATATGTTGTTTCGACTAATGTACTAAACCAGATTGTGTAGTATCTTTTTAAAATGTTATTAGCCTTCTAATTATAACCTAAACTTCGATAACTTCTCTCAAAATGTGACTGGCTATAGACAGCCAATGAGTAATATAGTTATCTTCACTCCATAAATATCAAATTAGGGATAAAAACAGTTACAAAAGCTTTTCAACGCGTATCTTTACTTAAGATGTCATCGTTGATCGAGTATTTGAACAACTGGAGATTTTTTGAAATGAATATTTATGACTTTATATTTTTAGCTGACAAACAGTTGTTATTTAACGTCGTTAGGTCTTTGTTCTGTCAGATACTTGAAAAATATCAAACGATTTTAATGCAATCTGATTTGTAATGAGAGACCTGTAAATCTGTTCAAAATACAAAATGGTGATGAATAATCTACAATTAATTGATCACTGGGTGATGATCAGGTCCTTGTTAATGCAAATTGAATCCTATAGACCAAGTTGCAATGTGGTCAGTAGTCTTTATGACTCAACATTGCATACATTATGTCGATATAAGATGATTATTGGAGGTAGTCAACTGGAAACCCTGAATCCAGGTTTCGTGTTATTTGGCACTCGTCAGTAAGGTGTACCTGTTATCTTGAGGGAACCGATACTCTCTGACGGATTCGATCCCATGTCAACCAGCTTCACAGTCAGAGGGGTTACCACTGAGCTATCACAGTGTAGTGATCAATGTCATGTATGTCGTGTCCTACTTAGTGCGGATCGAATCGTATCAATGAATAATGGTAACCTTAACCATAAACATATTGCTTGTTAAGTGATATAGAGGTCTATGATAAAATGCTTACTATGAACATATAAAGATGAGACAGTAAATCATTTCAAAGTCACTAAGTGCTAATCATAGTTTTTTGCAAAACAGGACCGATCATTTCCTTACAAATCCAATCAGAACCGGATCACTGTCAATTCATGGAAATTTTTTTTAAAAAACTGTTTATATATTATTTGAAATGTATATTTTGAATCTACTTCAAGTTCTGTCACTGACAACTAGAAGACGACTGAACAATGAAATATATTTTTAACACTGAAACAAATGATCTTTCAACTGTAATATGAGAATCGTAATATTCTGTTGAGGGTTTAATTTAAAACTGTTAAGTTATCACTAGGATCCAAAAAGTAAATCTTTCATAGAAGGCTCAACGATGTAGCCTAGACATGCTTATAATCTTAATTTTATACATTGATAAACCTAAATCCTGTCGATTGTGTGTCAATAAGTGATATTACGAGAAATAGTTATAACTTTTAAATTTGGTTAACTAACTTTCTTTCGTATCCCCGCGTTTTAAAACTTTTATTTATTTATCTATTTAAGCACATAAACATTAGTACAAGGAGGCAACAAATAGATGCGCGTCACACAAATCATTCGATTTTTGTAAGGGCTAGGATACTGCCAGTGTGCCCAAACCAAAGTAGGTGGTTTTCTTAAGGGACCACAACTGGAGACATTGACCTAAACGTGTAATAAACAAATAAGTAGAGCGACGTCAGAAGATGCAGTCCCTTGTTAGCTGGTGAACAACGATTGGTTCGTACGCCATTTGTTCCTCCAGGATACTGGGGCTCGGGTACACCATGAGTTTGAAATCAGGGTTTTCCAACTCTCTTGGTTGAATCCTCCATATGCACCAAACCTGTTTAAGCCCCTGCCGGACATCGACTTCTCGTCCTCTCAATTTCGTAAACAACACACATGATGAGAGAAGACGGGGAGTAGGACTTTTCTGTCAGTGGTTGTATGCAAGTGGTCATTTGAGGGAGAGTTGACTCTCCCCACTCTCGGCCGTACAAGAGCATTTGGGAACACTCAATCTGGAATATGTTATTATTAAAGAGATAGATTTTAAATTGGATTTTATCTTTTGAATTTTAAAAGCAGTACAGTTATCTATCATTTTAGACCACCATTCATTCGTTCACCTCTTCATCACGTTAATATAAATGGAATTCTTTATGAACCAAAGGTATTTAGTTATGGTACATCGGCTGATGAAGACGTCTACAGAATAGGAAATACTACCAAAGGTAAATGGATATTATCATTTATGCTAATCAAAAGTAAATGTTTTATGTTAAAAAGTTACAAAAAGTTAATATTGATAAAATTTAGGTTTGTTGGTGTAATACAGTATAGTTGAAATTGTGAATATTCAAATTACGAGTGAACAGTCTTTTCATGATTCGACCTACGAGTCAAGTGATGTCATTAGACTACTAATAATATGCATAAATGTAAACAAAATTTTCATACTAATTCCATTCTGTTTCCATTCTTTACTGTTCGACTCACATGTCTGTCTGCTGCCAGACCTTTCTACGACTAACAGCATATACTACTTATGTCAATATAAGTAGCACATACTACAATACCTTTCCTTAAACCTACTGGGATGTGATTTTTAGCACGGCAGTACGAGGTCCTAGAACAGTTGTCTATGTAACTTGATCTACAACGGTAGATGAACTGATAAATACAGAAAAAGATGGACAACCTAAGTAATTTATCTTCTACTCTAGTAGCTACTGGCGGATGCATTGAATAGATGGACTAAAGCTATACCGCACTAAAATTTCTGTGAAATTCATTGTACGACTTTAGCATTATCATCTCGTTGAATGCGTCACCTCTAAATGATAGGCTCATAAACCTGAGGCATATTTCCTACAAATAAGGCTTCATTTTGTTCTATTTTCTTGACTAAGTATTTTTTTTATCAATCTTTCAAGGTACTGGTTTTCTGTTAATGCAATACGTAATGCTTTTGTTTTTCCAGCGACTGTATTTAGTATGCATTATTCTTTTAATTATGTGGCCTAAATGGTAGTCTTTAATATTTTAGAAGAGCAAAACTACTAATATTTACGTTTGTTTTCTTTTGTAATGACCTAATTACTTAATTTGTAAGTAAAACATTTAGAAATGTTATTCAGGTGTTCTTCTTTGGATGTGAATTCGGTGGGTGAATGACACTTATTTAGTCTTTTGAGAATGTTTGCCTGGTTTTTGTGATCTTAACAAAGGATGAACATATCGCCCACATATCAACTGTTGAATGGAAAAGTTCTTAATATACTGTGTCAGTGAGACATTTTTTTGTCCAGTTATTAAAATTTCAGCTAATATGAAGTCTGGCGAATAAACACTTTAGGCGTAATCTATTTACCTACATATTAAACCTTTGAATATAAAGCCAACATTCATAGGACATTTGAGTAAAAATAAGAAAACTCAAGTGGGGAAGACCGATTTATTGTTCAATGCAAAATTACAAAGTGGTTTCACATCTTCCATCAGTTGTCCTATACAGGTTTCATTATTCTTTTGATTTTTATTGTTTTAACAGTTATACTTTCTTTTTTCCATTCTGTCTTCTTCAATTGAATCTTCCTAATCCTTTTCAGGCATAAATTCCACTTCCGATTGTACTACATACTACTGATATCTATGAACATCAGTAATATACACCACACATATATATTGTGATCTCTTAGTAGGGTAAAGACGGGTTTAAAACTCTTTTTGGGAGAAAAAAAAGCAAATAAGCGTATTACATATAGGGACATCACCGTTTGTCAACTAATGTTTACATTTCCTATGATGTTGACGAACTGGCATATATCTAGGGCGGTGTGAACATAAACCGAGTTTTTAAATGAGACCAATTCTGGCTATAAATAATGGTTGGAGATCATTTTAAAATCACTCAGAACATTAATTTATATTTATAACCTTAGTACGTAATGAACACTCGCTTAAATGACAGTCTTTCGTTCATATATCTGTGTCTACAATGTAATAAACCATTATTCTTTGATACTCCACAGATCAGCAAACAGAGATGATTATGGAAATTCTATCGTCAAGACCAAATGCAGAACGACAAAATATTGTGCATCGGTACAACAGGATTTTTAAAAAAGTTTGTGTCTGATGTCTTTTTTAAATATTGTGTAGTGATGTTTTGTACTCAGATCATTGTTAAATGTATTTCAAAAGAAGCGGTAAAACATTAAGCGCTAACTCTTTATTATGGTGAAATGTTAAGCTGATTCTTGATTTTATAACTTTAATGTCAAGCATTTTAAAGCCAAGCAAATACGTCAATTAAGTTTAAACGTAAATAGACTGTACACGTCGTTAGTAGGTATTTATCTATTATCTAACCTATATCCTTGCATAAGTTATTCATTCTTTAAAATGGAATTCCTACCTCTCTTTGGGTAGTTAAATCAAGTATGCTGATTATAGATTGTCCACTTGCTGACCGATAACATTTGAAAACAATTACAAGAAATATGGATAGTGGCTAGCACTGGAATCCAGGAGGCGCGTTTCGTCCTATCTGGGAATCGTCCGCTGGATGAGCCTGCATATCATAGATGATGTTCACTCTGAGACTTGAACCCAGTTCCGCTCGCGTTTCCTGGATTCCACTGCTAGCCACTATCCAACCTTGCTTATAATGATTGTGAATTAAGGAAATATCGAGGCAATACGCATAGTATGCACATACGCCAATAAGAGACTGATCAATTACAGTCCCAAACATCAATCAGAAGATTCAAGTAAACAATAGCAAGTGAATTATGGGAAATAATCTAAAGTTCTAAGTAGGTGCTATTTATGTCTATATAATTGGTCCGTTAGTGATAAACCTATCTTTACTAATACCGAATTAATATATAAATAAGTTGCTCATATTGGTGTAAGTGTCAGACCATAAAATCAATGGTAAGATTTAAATAACTAACGTAAATTGACTACAGCTTGTTCCATATTCTGTTACTCGAGTAAACAGTTTATCTGTTGCTTTACTTGTATTTTCATTCACTAAATGCAAACGAAATTCCCCTGAGGCAAATACTTTGAGTAGCCTATAATAATATGTAGACTTGTAACTTGACAACACGTTTAAGGAATTGTTTTCAACACTTCTCATACATGAACAATAATAAAACCCTTTTCAGAAGAGGTATATATTTACTCATCATACAATTTTTGATTGGTACTTTATCACGAATTACTTTTGAATTCATGCATATATATGTATATACATAACGATAGATAATTTAATAAGTTCCTATGACGAAAATCAATGATACCTATCGACGGACCTCAACAATTCCTCGAGAATGACTTCAGAAGCTTAAAAAACTAAAATCTGTTTCGTCAAATGAATGTTAATTTGAAATGTCCAAGTAGATTGTAGATAACGACGGATAAATGCTTCATTACTGACATCGAAATTAAGTAAACGTAACTGCTTAAGACATCTTTGTAAAAAGCTTGCATAATCTCAAATGGTGCAAAGGGTCTTCTTAAAAACGGTTATTTTCTTCACTTCTACTTACTGGTATCATAATTGATAAACTAATTTCTAACTAATTAAGATGCGAAGATTGTGATTCCTAGCTGAAATTCATATTGCTTTCTACATGTACGAATATCAAATGAAAGCTACAATGGAACACAGTAACTCTTTCTCAATTCTTTATGTGATTATCTGTAATCAACTACGACAAAAAAGACAGAGGTTTATCCATAGCTACTAATTTTTTGGAATCATGGAGTGAAACGCCTGTTGAATGATGTGTCTAGCAGTAAGTTTCAGATCAGTCATTCATCACCCTAGTTTAAAATATCACGAACGCTCTTGTTTTCTTTACTATTTAGTCTCTACTAAACGAAAGAGAAAACTTTAAATCGGGATTAATGAAACAATTATTTGAAGATCTACTAACAGACACATCTATATTATTAGCTGATGAGCTGTACACTGCAATAAGTGCTTCCAATTTACAAAAAACGACAAGTATACTGATTGATTTCTGGGGTGATGAATTTGATCAAGTGGAAACTGCTTATAAAATATGTTAGTAAATTTTAGAGGTTTATTTTTTTATTATTTGATTTCTTACCATTACATGTTATATAAAAGTGGAATAGAGAGCACTATTCTGGATTAAGTCGGCTAGTTAAGTGAAACGTTTTAGCACTTACATTGGCAACCTATTGAACTCAGTATCCAATGGAAATATAGGTAAGTGTTCCAATTGATAGTTAATGTGTTCAATTGTGAACTATAGCAAAAATGTTCAGGTGCATCTAGATGATTACACACTTACTTACGCCTGTTACTCCTCGTGGAGGAGCTTAGGTCACCCATCAGCACTCTCCACCCAACCCCGTTCTGTGCAATCCTCTCTAGCTTTTTCCACTTGTTATCCTTTTCATATGTGCTTCTATTCCCCGTCGTAATGTGTTGTTTGGTTTTCAACGTTTCCGCTTCTCTCCAAGATTTAAAGTTAGAGCTTGCCTCATGGTGCGGTTTGGTGATTTCTGTAATGTGTGTCCATCGTCTTTTCCTAATTTTCTCTTCATCTGGAAGCTGGTGTATTTTCTCCCACCGTAGACTGTTGCTGATGGTCTCCGGCCAATAGATGTTGAGTATCTTGCGTAGACAGCTAATTATAAACACTTGTACCTTCTTGATGATGGCTGGAGTAGTTCGTCAAGTTTCTGCTTCATACGAAAGAGCTGTCTTGATGTTCATATTGAAGATTCTGACTTTGGTATTTGTTGACGGTTCTTTTGAGTTCCATATGTTCTCCAATTATATGAATGTGGCACTTGCTTTACTAATCCTCGACTTTACGTCTAGATGATTAGGGCGAATTAAAATGAATTATGTATCTTATGTCTCATAACTAACCGTAGCCAAAATAAATAACAATCCTTATGACAGAAAAAAATTGCTGATGTTAAACAACAACTAATAGAAATGAACGGAATATTCTGATTGAATGATAACACTAGCTTATGAATACCTGTGAAGCGTACATGAATTCTTTTAATCTAACTACTTTTCTCATGAAATTTATCCTCAAATGTTATTAATGTATTGTAGTGCGTTTTTTCTGAAAGTTCATTCTCTGTACTGTTTAAACGTTGAACTTCTATTCAGCCTCAAAACAGCTGATATCATCTATTATAATCTGAATACTTTGTAATTTAAATATTCAAAATTGTAAACAAACTCTCTCAATAATTTCAGATTGGTTGTGTTAACATTTGTATTCGGAAATTTTATTTATCTAATTTAAACATATAAACAGTGGTTCAAGAAGGCACCAAATAGATATACACACATAAATCATTCGATATGTTTGAGTGCTGGGATACTACCCGGGTGCTCGAACCGAAGTAGGTGGTTTACTTAGGAGGCTACACTCAGAGCCTTTGACCTAAAGGTCTGATCCATAAGGCAGCAGTTACAACACCATGGTAGCTAGTGACCAACGATTGGTTCATACGCCATTTATTCCTTCAGGATACTGGAGACCATGTACACTACTGGTTTGGAATCAGGGTTTTCTAACTCTCTTAGTTTAATCTTCCATATGCACCAAACCGGTTTAAGCGCCTGCCAGACATCGGGTTTTCGTCCTCTCAATTTCGTAAACGACACTCCGGTGGCGAGAAGGCGATGAGTAGGACTTTCCTGTCTGTGGTTGTATGCAAGTGGCCATGAAAGAACCGCTTCGTGAAGGAGAGTTGAATCTCCTCACTCTCGACCATATCAAGGCATTTGAAGGCTTTATTCGAAAAACAAAATAGGATACAATGAAAAATATTTAAAAAATGTAATCTACCCTTAAATACCATGTTTGTATTCATTATTCAATGAATAAAGTGAGTTCTACAAATCCTACCCATTACATTATAGATTCTACAGAATCAATCTGGAAGTCTATAAAGAAAAAATTTGGAAAATCTGTAAAATCTATTTTACATTGCATAGTTGAAACAAGAAAATATGAAACTAAACAAGAATATCCAATTAAAGGTCGAGGTGGTAAGCCGATAGTTAAAAACACAGTAGTGGTTGAGGTATTTTATGACTTGATGAACGTGTTGGATTCGAAGTACGTCCATATTTGGGAGAAAACTGAAAAATAGTTTTATGATTTTATACATCATTTAAGCGTTTTTGGTTTTTAGTATTGTTTACATTGTAGTATATTCCAATTAGAATGCTTAAATATCCTTAACCTTCATCGAGTCTGCTTGGCGTGTTGTTGTTTCATAAATGTAGACTGGAATTCGGAAGAAAATGTGCTTTCACCTGCTATAAAATGTTCTAATATTAATGTTATTGTTCGGCAAGACTATAATTAGATATAAGATAACAAGTCTTGGATTTTAACGCTAAATTAGTTTATCCATTTGGTCAAGTAGCGTTTTGGTATTATAGTTGTTGTTAGTTCGTGATGAAAACCCGAAATCTAATTCCTAACCTTAACCATCAATTGTAAATCATAATTCGAATTCCTCACACTGGTTTATAACATTCATTTAGTCTTAGTTATTAGATAGACACTCTCAAGGTCACTTTGGTGTCGCCCGAAGGTCGTCCATAAATTATAGTCGCACGGCAAACTCTACTTAAGCCGTCAGCTGACATATATGCTGTTCAAAAGTACCATTAATTCTTTCAGATAATGATCTTTTGAGAGATTTCGTATTGTCGTAAACAGTCACTTAAAAATGTCTATAACAACGAACATATTCTTTGTGTGTACTCTCAGAGTGATCGTTAGGATTCCATAGAAAAATAGTCACAAGTATTCAAATGATCTGGTTGTAAATTATCTCACTTTACTAACAACAGAGAAACTATGTTCTATTGCTCAGTCCATTACACATAACAGTCTATGTTTTAGTTATAGAAACAAAGATTTTATGGTGGCTTTCCTTTACAAATGCACACTTTTAAAAAACCTTACTTTATTATGTATTTCTAATCATTCTCTGACAACTGATGAGTGAATATACATTAATTCCAATGTTTCTCTACTAGTAACAAGTTTTTTTCAGTTAAGTTATTGATGCTTAAGACGATAATCGTGATCATGAATGTTCACTGTTGAGGAGTCCCATAACAGAACAGTGCTTCCAGATTTTTAATGGTGATCTAATATCATTAGGTTCATGATCTCAATCAAAATCGAAATATGTTTAGGAATTTCTTATGTCAGCCTATTGATTGTCGAAACATTGAATCCTCTGATAATATATAATTCCTATCAACATCTTATAACTAACTCTGTGAAGAATGTTGTTTTGAATGTTGTTTTCTTCTTGATTTCAGCAACGATGTGGGACAGCAACTTGGTGAACGTCTATGTAAACTTGATTCATTTCAATTTCAAAAACTAAACATGATTTATAGAAAAGTACGTCTGTTAACTGATACTATAAAGTTGATTCATAAATGTCATTTTCTTAACTTTGTGATTATTTGAATGCCGGATCAGTGGTCTAAATGTTCGGCGCTTGAGAGCGAGACTGATGGGTCCTGGGTTCGAATCTCGCGAGGCCGGATCGTGGATGCGCACTGCTGTACCAGGACAAAACAGCCGTCCAGTACTTCGAAATTTCCGATGATGGTTTAGCTTTAACTGACTGATGATCTGAACTATTTAATTTACTACAATCTCCACAGAAACCCTTCCGATATTTCAAAATATAACCATCTTTAGAGACAGATTGTAAATCTTTGAATATTTTCTGATTTTTTTAATTAATTTCTTTCTTTCTATCCATATATAATTTCAAAGAAACCCGTTAGACAACTTGGTGAAGTTCTTGAAAGCAGGACATCGGGTCAACTCCACGATATTTTATTAGCAATGTGTAAGTATTATCAATCTAGTACGCCTTTTTTATTGAATCAACCTCATTTTACCTGTATATACCAACAAATAAGTGTAATTTATTATTATCATTTAATTCATTTTCAATACTTAAAAACATACCTCCTAAATAACTATAGAATAACCCATGAATATCCACCTCATCCAAATAAGTTGTTAAACATGTTTAACAACTATACTCCGCCTGGAGTTCCTCCGCAGCTATTACCATTCCCAAGCCCGGATAAACGATGAGGGGTGTGTACGGGGTTATTGACACCGTCTCGTAGAAAAACTAACTCTAAAAAACGTTAACCAGCAAAAATATATACTGTTATAAAGATCACGTAAGAATTAATCAGAATACTATGTAGATCATCTAAAATTAATGAAGGAAAAAAGATTAATGATCAAATCGATTAACAAATTTTAAATTTGTGACCAGAATACGAAAGGAGAAAGAGTATGTGATCGTGGAGAAGATCTGTAGCGCAGGTGAATGATTTTGATGGAGTTTTACTCTCTGAGCTGATAGACGTTTGTGTTGATGATGTCGCTCAAAAGAACGACAACCAAACCATCCAGCTCAGCGAACAAAACTCCATCAAAAAGAGAACGAGTATATTTCTTTTCAAGTAATAGTTTCAGAAATGATTTGTATATAAAAGATGTGTGATCAAGTGAATGTGAAAAAACAATGTTTTTTTTGTTAACTTTCTGTTTATTATGTAAATTATCCAGCAGAACGAAAGAACCATTTCATTAGTCAGTAAAGTTCTAATCAATTACCGCTTTCTATTTCCAATCGGGCAAGGAACATGTTTCGTGATACATCTTGTATAGTGTCCACATGAAATACATGATTTACTTGACACAAACAAAACACGAAAACCATCTGATTTTATTTCTTCTACTTAAAATGATGGAAAACAATTTTTTTATTATTTATAACAACGTCTATGAAATCTTCGTTTTCATAAGCTTCTGATTATGTTCCGCATAGACGGATACGAGGGATTATAGATTTAATCCCGAATGATTGATCACTGGGCGGTGATCAATGTCATGTGTGTCAAGTCCTTCTTAGTGCAGATCGAATGCTATCGACCAAGTGGTAACGTCTTTGACTGTGAAGTTGGGTGACACGAGATCAAATCCGTCAGGTAACACTAATTCCCACAAGATTACAGGTACACCTTGCTGAAGAGTGCCAAGTTACATGAAACCTGGGTTCAGGGTTTCCTATTGGCTACCTCCAACCACCATCTAGAGTATAGAATTGTTGGTGAGATTTTCGAAAAAACAAACTATCGCTTTCCATAACTCTTCATAAAACTGGAATCACTAATAGTTTCTATCTTTCACCTCTTATCATTTCTCTCTCAGTATCAAATGTCTATCAACTGTCAGATCTTGTGTTAACTTCTGTATTACCATATTTTTACAATTTTCCGAATTCTCATAGTTTCCTTTACTGATTCTCTATATGTAGATGTTCAGTTGTTTTTATAGATTGGAAAACATCTTTTAAGTTAATTTAACTTTGTAAAATTATGATGGATTTATATTTTAAAACCAATAATTCCAACGAAGACAATTAAAAATTGTCTTCAAGAAGTATTTCATTCTGATTAAACATAAACGTTTAAGCCAGTAAAACATTTGTGAACCGGTTGATGCTAGATCACCATTCAAAATCTGGAAGCACTGGAAGGCCGTTCCGTTCTATTGTAAGGCTCCTCAGCAGTGCTCATCCATGATGCTGCTCGCTGGAATCAAACATAAGGCCTTTGGTCTAACGCATGGACAGCTATCCTCCAGACCACTGAGCCAGCATTTCAATCAAAACTATGATAGTCTCCATAACCCTATACTTACAAAACGTTTGGCTTATTTTCCGTATTTAGTAAACACTAACTGAGTGAACAAACTATATCACTATTTGTCATCAATAGTATAAATCAGGTTGGCATAGTAAATACGATTGTAAAAACCGTTTATCTATAGCAGTTCCTGAAAATCTTGGAATACTAAAAAAAGATATTGAACTATCATCTTACAATTTTGCTTCTGAAATTTTATAAAGTACAGAATACCATGGTTACTAGGTTGATTCTCATGTCTCTCAGCTGTCAGACCTTTTGTTCACGATTAACATCACATACTACTTATGTCAATATAAGTAGCACACACCACAGTATCACACTAATCAAATTATATTAATCGTTGGTGTAATATTTTATTGAGTACCGTTATGTAGTTCAGTAAAACTTTTATCCATGTATATTTAATTTTAGATAATTATTCCATTAATAAACCAATGTATTTTGCTACGTTAATCCACGATGAGCTTCATAAAGAACTTACTGATAGCTTGAGTGTTCAACGTTTCTTTATTTTTCGTTCTGAGGTAAGCTTATGCAGAATACATAAAATATTTTCAATGTTTGCATTTATTCAATGTAATTAGATGGAAGAATGAAGCTTGCAGAACTGTTGTATATGTACCAACAAGAGACTGATCAATAGCAGTCATAAACAAAAATAGGAAAATACAAGCAAACAACACCAAAAGAATTTAAACTTCACCCCATTGCACAAGCAGGTAGCTAACAGGATTCAGTAGCTAAGTGGACAACGCGGAAACGATTGAAGCGAACAGTACTTGATTCGATTCCCAGAGCGGATCTAAACTCGGATGCAGATACATCCAGTGAATGAGTCCCAAATAGGACGAAACGCGCATCATGGATTCCACTGATAACCACTATCGATTTTTGTTTAAAAAATCATTTGCTTACGTATGTTATAACTCTAAGAATGAGATTTCATTTGTCTCAACTTTCACTGTTTCTCAGTCAGATATGTGTCATTCAAATTAATTTTGAATATTTTTTTCTGGTTAGCGTTTTTTTAGCGAGTTAGTTTTCTACGGGATGGGGACGCTAACCCCATGCCCAACCCTCCTCCTTTATCCGGGCTTGGGACCGGCAGTAGCTCCCGGAGGGACTCCAGGCGGAGTTCATTCAAATTAAAAACTGTGTTTAATAAGCTGATAATCAGATTAGATTACGTTTTGTCCCTGATATTGGTTATTTTATTGAAAATTGTTATAAACCACCGATTATCTACTTTTCTAAATAGCAAGAACAAAGATTAGTGCAGAATAGCATAAATTCATTTTATTTCATTAGGTTATCATAAGTTGCTTAAAACCTAAAAATATTTGAAAATCAACGTTATTACAGATATTGATATAATGTGATGTGAGCTACTTGTATCCAGATAAGTAGTATATAACGATGGTCAGTCGTAGAATGTATTTCAGTAGAGGATCGAGAAGGAAAGAACGGAAACTGAAAATAATTGGTATGAAAATGCATGAACAAAGCAATCTAAGGTGATGGACTGATATTTACAAAGTAGTAGTCAAGATTTAGACAATTGATTGATATTTTGCAAATTAACTATTCACTGTATGGTTCTCAGATTTAGTGACATACTCTGTAATTTTGTGTCTAGATATATTTGATTCTCCCCACTTGTGTTTTTGTTCACTATTATTCTTGTACATTAGGGGGTGATTAAGAATGAATATATGTACCATGATGTAACGATGATCTCGACAGAGTTAATGAGAGAAAGTTCCAGAACATTGGAAGAGTGATTAGAACTTATGAAGTTAACAACCATTAGATGATTATGCGACGAAGGTACTAAAAGTAGATTAATGGTAATAAAGAAAGATATGAATTGAAATCAGTCAGTTATGAGTGGAAGAAAAATGACAATGATTTAATTTGAACTTCAGAACGAGTTGAAATAATGAATGATGTAATAAATAAAAAGGAAGTTTAATGTTACCAGAGCAAAGAAAGATTTATTACTGTCTCTTCTTCATTACATCGATCTGGTTTTAGACGTTCGATTGCGATCGCTTCCTTCTCTCTCTCTCTTGTTAAAATAATAAATGGAACTGTTATGAGCTTATATCCGGCTTTTTATCACATGATTTATCCACCAATCAATCTTTGCACTGTGCCAAACCAATGACGTTCGACCGGTATTAGCAGTCTAGCGTCTTTATTGGTCCTATGTCCGTCTGGCCGGTCCACTTGAGTTTAGAACACAGTACCAGCTCCCAATATTCGAATCGAATCATTTACTTCAGACATACTGGGTTTATATATCAAACAAACAGACCGCAACGCACCATAAAATAGGAAATAACATTTGTGCACAATAAAGCCAAAAAGTGATTGTGAACGTGGGAGGCTGTAGTCAATAAACTGAACATAGCTTAAGAACCGTAAATCGTACAATACTAAATCATAGGTCAAAATAAAGCTTAAAATAAGAGGAATATAAATATACATAATCTAATTATTGAATAGTTATACCATAAGATGATATTAGTCAATTATTATGTCTAAGAAGTTACTCGTGATTTAATCTTCGCTCGGATATAACATAAACTATGTGCATGAAATATCTATATTTTGTCCTGTATTTTTTGTCGTAATTACATTTTCATCACAAGTAATAGGTTTTATTTGTCATTCTTACTTTATAATATTACAGATTGATTTACATACAATAGATAAGTTATATAAAGTAATCTATGGAATAGATCTGTCAGAAGATGTCAAACAAAAGTATCATAGTGAATATGGTAATACCTTGTTAAAACTTTTGAAAAAAAGAGAAATCCCAGATATATTTCAACATTCAATCTCAATATTACCACCATTAGTTCCTTTGATTAAAGTCTGAAATGATGTTCATTCTGTTTATGGATTTTGTTTCATTCACTTGTATGATAATGAATGGATATGTTCTTGGAGTTTTTTGCTGTTGCTTGTAAAATGTCAATGGTAAAGTTGTGTAAACGAGTTATTCTGTTGATGTTAACTTTTGATAAAAAAAACTAAATATAAGTCAGTTTGAAGAAAAGTTGTTTAAACTGTAAAAAAAACCTCTGAACTAGATAATTTGGTCGTGGAGATTTCATCGTTCTTCTGAATGATATCATCAGTATAAACTTCAGATAGAAGTGAAGTGTTCAAATTCCTGCACATATGATTCACAGGTTGTCCTGTAGACCTCGTTGTTGGTTGGTTCCTGGTGACCTTAAATCTATCAATGTTTACTTCTTTATTTTGGTTGTATCTATCAGTGGTTTGATTTTTGGTCTTATGTTTGTTCATAAGTTAGTAAAAAACTATTTATTTAATACTAGGAATGATGATTTGTGGGTTCACTATCGAGTCAATTATTTCATTACTATAAGATGATGTCCTTCAATGTTTAGATCGTCCCTTACAATCCGCTGGTATATCGCTCATAGTATGTGAACGTGCATATCAGGCTAAGAACAGTGCCTTACTTTGAACATACAGAATTTGAAAGATGTTAAGGAAGCAACCCTAGAACCTTGAATTCGTTGTAGCATTTTATAAACAAACTCTTGAAATTTCAATCTTCAGATTGCCCTGAAGGTGATGAAACTATTCAAGTGTTTTTGTGTTTCCTGGTTACATAACAGTCATATAATATATTTAAGTATCCATTGTCATAAGTGGTTGACGATGTCTTCGATGACAAAATTTATAATAAAAATAAGTCAAACAACAAAATATCATTCTTAGATGTACTAGACACCAGAACCGTCACAGGAAAACTGAAGACCTAAGTACATCAGAAGCCGATTCACACAGATTAAATTCTCAATTACAGTAGCAAAAACCGAAAAATACAAAAAAGCAACTGCGTACAAACCTTATACAAGCGGTAAATAAAACACTACAGCACACTTGCAGCACTGAAAAACAAAGATAAAGTATCTAGCGACTATCCTTCAAAAGAATGAGTATCTATGCAATTTCACCAAAAAATATCAACCAAATGCAGGAATGAAGTCAAGTACAGAAACCAACAAACAGATCATTCTAACATATATAAAAGACATATCACTAGTTATGAATTTACGGAAGCCATTTGCAATAGGTGTAGTATAAAAATCAACAAAATCATTTCAATCACTCCTATGCAAACCAAAGGAAGAAATGATAAAAGAGGAAAAAGCAAACATTATCTATAAAATAAACTGTTCCAATTGTGAAAAACAATACATCGAACAAAGTGGACGCGCCCACCATCTTCGCCTGCATGAACATCAATTAGCGGACAAAACATATGGACATGTGTGGACATTTATTTGACTGGATAAATGTTGAGATCTTGGACAAAGGGAAAACTAAACACTCAAGTTCATCAGCAACCAATAAGCACATTGAAATCAACCCAATCTCTCAGTCAATTAGAAAAATCATGGACAAATATAGAACCAAAAATCAAATCAAGGAGAGAGATAATCAAAACAAAAAAGTGAACAATGACAGGTTAAAGGTTAACAATAACAAATCAAGATTGAGTTTGACAGGACATACTGTGAGTCATATGTGGAGAAATTTGAACACTTCACTGCTATTTGAAGTTTGTGCTGATGATGTTGTTCAGAAAGCACTAAAAACTCCGGGACCAAACTATCCAGCTCAGTGAACGAAACTCCACTGAGGAAATAAAGTTGTTTTAGTAACCTCTATGTGAACTTAAGGGGCAGCTAACTGCAGGAATATATTCACAGTATGTGTAAATAAAATATTTTACAGTCAGTAATAAAGATGAAAATTCAAAGCGAAGAATTTATGAATGAATCACTAAAAGTGATCTTTTTAACTTCCCCTCACCGTCTACAGAAATGACCGCAGTAAGCACAACATAAGATGCTGTATGAATAAAACTAAATGAAGTCCACGATAAATAGGTTTTCATTGAAATCATAAACTGTTCAATGTTAGACCACCAATGAAAACCAAGAAGTACTGGATGGCTTTCCTTTAAATTGAGCATATGATGAAATTAATTTGTTTAAATGGTTTCTGTTAAAGTGGTGTCTCATAAAGCATTGTTTACTTTTGACAACGAACAAAAATCAATCATCTTACTATAAATGCCCTTATATGGCCGAGGGTTAAAAGAGTCCACTTTCCTCTTGAAAAGCTCTCTCATGACTACGTGCCAGGGAAGTATGACTGACTGTTATCTCTCTAAAGGGGTGTTGTTTACGAAATTGAGAGGACGAAAAGCCAATATCCGGCGCTTTAGCCGGGTTAATAGATATGGAGGATCCACTTAAAGCGGATGGAAAACCCTGATTTCCAACCAACTGTATACATGAGCTCTAGTATCCTGAACGAACAAATGACGTATGAACCAATTATTGCTCACTGGATACCATGGGATTGCATCGTCTCACTTTGTTGCACTGCATTGTGGATCAGACCTTTAGGTCAAAGGCTCGGGGTGTGGCCCTATAAAAAACCACCCACTTCGGTTCGGGCATCAAGGTAGTATCTTAGCCCACACATAAATCAAGTGACTTGTGTGTCTCATATGTATTCCATGCCTCGTTGTACTAGTATTTATGTGTTCAAATAAATATTAAGTAATTTTACAGTGAACTAACATTGAGTGCGAGCATATATAATCCCTAAAGTATGGAAAATAAGCACTCCCTAACAGCAAAAATATTGTTCCTTTGGATATACAGAACCTCTGAGGATATTTACAGAAAAACTAACTTTTAAGAATAATGGTTTTAGTAATCGAAGTTATTGTTGAACTCTTAATAATCAAAAGACGAAAATGCCAACAGAAAAAAATATTTTTAAAACAATAAGAAAAATTAGTTTTCTGTCTCCAACCATGTGGCCAACATCTTTGTCCCAGTCATACTTAGTGTTTTGAATCATATCATCTGTTGGCAACAAAGTATGAGTATGAGAATTCCTTCAATAGATAGTGGCGAGTTATTGTCTTCGAAAACATCTGCCATGTGTTCTGCCGAACCAGATTTCCTAATGTCTACGCTGAGGTTTCTGACGTGAACGATAATACTAACTCTGTGGCACTACCTCACGAGTCATCACTTGGTGTCAAAGCAACAACAACTCAGTTCTCTGCAGATACGAAACTTACATCTTCTGTAATGGCGTCTGCTAAGAGTTCTGTCGACATCAAATGCGAAACAGAGAGTCAGAAAGATGATTGTTTTATTCAGTCTGCTGATGACGATAAGACGTTTGAGACAGCTACATCTGTGTGCCCTTTAGTTGGGTTAGAGAAGGAGATACAACATCTATTACCAGACTTTAAGGATAATAGAGTAGCTAAAGAAATTATTCGTCGGAACATAGAATGGTACCACAATACTCCCTACGCAAGTCATCATGGAGGAATATGGGAAAGATTAATAAGAAACATACATATAATTTTGAGCGCCGTATCTAGCGAGCAAACTATGTCCTACGAGACACTCACCACCTATTTGACTGAAGTAGAAAGAATACTTAATGATAGACCTTTATTCCAGTTTACTGCAACCCAGAACAACTCGAGACATTGTCACCCAATAATTTACTTTTGTTAAGAAAACCTCACATTCATCAGGTTGAAATAAACCTACGCGAGCGTTATTCCCGACAGTGGCGACAAGCGCAACTGTTGGCAACTACATTTTGGCGTCGGTGGATAAAGGAGTATTTACCACTCTTACAGACGCGAACAAAATAAACACAAAGAAGACGAGATTTACAAGTTGGCGATCTAGTCTTGATTATTGGAGACAATTATGTACGAAATAATTATCCTGAAGGCCTAGTGGTAAGTATCGACCCAGGAGAAGATGGTCTAGTGAGACAAGCGAAGATCAGGACGTCGAAAGGTATAATTATTAGAGACATACGTAAAATTTGTTTATTAAAAGGAGTGGACGACCGAACAGTAGAGGATAAAGAGACCTTTCAGATTGACTGTAGCCAGAGTAAATCGTACCACTGTCACTTCAGAACGTTTTTACGTTAATATCTAATCAGCGAAAGTGAGGAAAAACATGCTGTCTTTGGGGGGTGGTGTTAAGTTTGTCTTAGGTTGTTCCTACTCGTTCCCTTTCCACTTTTTGTATATTGTTTTATACTACTTATTTACATTCAGTAAGCAGTTGTATTTCTACCAATTTTCAAACTTATCTTGTAACGCAAGTTGTACTGTAATATTCTGAAATGTTCACATATACTTATAATGTTTATTGTACTTATGATTGTATTTGTCATTTTAATTGCTGTACCTTAATCACTGTAGTTGTTATCCACAGTATTGTGCATTTTTTAAACGCAACAGTTTCCATATTGCTTTGCTCTTAGTTCGGGTTTTGGTTGTTCGTAAACTGCTATTAAATTTAGACACAGCTATCAGGTGTCTTTGGTACTATCGTATGTTACAATTATTCTTTTTGTTATTGTTACAGGAAACCTTTTTATTTTTATACTTGAAGGACGCGTTTAAACGCCTCAGACGCCTCACAAGTTGAGGTTTGCAACTAAATTTTGTGTATTATTCAATAAAGAACCACTATTTGTAGACAAATCGTTGTTTTGGAAACTTCGGTTTTGCGCGTATCTCAATCGGGTGACTTGCACACTTCGATAGATCTAACACTAGGTAACTTAATGATCACGAATAACATGAAAAAAATTGCCTAAACGTTATTAATGCAACAATTCACGCTCAATTATAGGCAGTTAAACTTGATCTTTTCTATGCTGTATGTGATTTACACTTAGTGCAACATTGTTATTTACATAGTAATTACGTTCTCATTGAATAATTGTTGACATCTATGATGAAGAGTATTATTAAATGTGATATCCACTTACAAAACCCATGACGACATATCATAAAGGTAACACTTTCTACACAGCAGGTCACTCACAGCGGTCCTTGCAGGGAAGACAAGATGAATGAATGGGTTGCATCTCAAACGTCTAACCTTTGAATCAGAATCTTTTTCAGTAACTGGCATGATTTCGGACTGATACAGCTTCTTATCTTCATTGATTCGACACTGCTGTTGAGCATGACTTTTCTAGCCACCTCTTTCCTTAGTTCATGAGGTCCAACTAGAAGCCAGTAGCCATCCAATACGACACCATGCATTTACGATTGATGTCGTCCGTTTTAACTGTTTCTACATTAAATACATAACTCATGGTCTGAACACTCTTGTCAACTTTTGTATGAGAAACGATATGTTGTAAATAGTCGAAAGTGTTGAACTTTACACTTGAATAGCATTTAAGTATGAATGATTTCATAATTATGAGACTTACTTTATCAAAACATCTTAGATAAAAACTTTTTCATATCATGCTATCAAAATAAATCAACCATATAGTTTTTAAATAATTCATGGCTTTACTCTCAGGTCTCGTGTGATTAAAGGGAACCTTTAACACTAACGAACTCTATGAATAGGATCAATACACTACCGGAATTCTCTAAGAACGGTATAAAGCTACTGATTATTTAAATGTAATTGTGGTCATTATCCAGGTATATGTACACCCTAACCACAGTGTTCTTGAGTGCTGTTAGTTCGGTGATAATCAATTCGACTGGAAGTATGCTTATATATATCTCAAAATCAACATATTCTGTTTGTTAAGAATGCATTGTTATTAGTAGATGATAAGAAACGTTTGCAGTTTGAGTGTATTGAGCGTTTCAATGAAATGTTAAGTGATGATACTTTCCAAATACGTTGAAAAGTTCCACATCTTCCAAAGTTTAACCATCAAGTGTGATTAGATTGGTGTTTTACGTGTTGCGTTTGAGAGTCATGCTTTTTCCTTTGTGTATGTTAAGGCCTACTGATGCTGAGGCTGCTGCAACACTAGTTGCCTTCATCTGCATTATTATTAACATTAATGTTGTTGTTGTTATTAGATGGAATGCTACATTTCAACCGTTTGATGTATCAATTCCAGATACACGTTACATTTCAAACTTCTTATTTACAAGTCAACCCGAAATTGTGCGAACTATATTCTGGCTCTAATGAAAACGCTTCCATTAATATCAATTCAAATTACCATATGAATGGAGAAAGAGTGTGCTGTTGTAAGTTCAAATCATGTTTATCACGGTAAGACTAATAATAATAGTATTAATGAGAAATGTTTTGAATATCAATAATTAGGACCAATGTAACATGGTTTATATGATTGACAGTAGTTGTGTTGATTTATTCGGTGAACTGAAATGACACATAACATTTGGGAATATGTAGTTGGCATAAAGAAAGAAGCAAGTATTTCAATGTCAAGTTGATCGGTAGATCTGAGCTAATGTTTACTGATAAATACACAGTGTGTCCATTGTCCATAGAAATGTCAGTGAGTAAGCAACGGTTGACAGACGTTACAGAAACGTGTTAAGTGAGGTTTAGAAGTGAAATAAGTTTTGTGTAAGTGTGTGTACTTAAAGTCCGAGTCAACATTCTCAGAACTTCAGAAATTTTAGGATGCTTTCACTAGCAAAATTACTCAGAACATCACCAACCAGAATGCATAAACTTCAATCTTCGAAGCATTTTTCTTCACTAAAATGTTTCGAAAACAGCTTAACATATCTGGTGTTCCTAGAATCACTAATCCGTAGACTATTAAGCATGATTAAATAGGAATCTTTATGGTAAGGAAATGGACAAGTTTACACTGTAGCAGTAGTTTGCACTAATGTAAGTACATCATATAAGTATATCGGTAACTCTTTCAAACATATTTACTTTTTACATTATTCGTCTTCATCTTACATCCTTAAGCAATTGTACATTCAATGTAATTTGTAAATGTGTTTTTTGTTCATTCATTTACTGACTACTGTATTGTATTGCACTATATCTGACATTCTGTAACTAAATGTAAATAAATTATTCATTTGTTGTTTATCAAGTGTTGTTCTCTCAACAAAACTACTAAACACGGAATATAGATTTTTTCTAGTTGAAAAGACAATCCTATGCATTGTAATTGATAAGGCGATTGGATCTTGTTTTACTTCATGGATAATATGGAAACATATAAATAATATGAAGAGAAACTTAGGCGAAAATGTAGTTGATTGTAGGACGTGTACGTGATCCGGTGGGATTATCTTTGTGAATGACACCAATTGACTGATTTCTTGAACCGGAACATTCAAATTAACGAACCTACTAGTCCTTCTCACGAAACCAATCTTGAACAAGTAATATTTCTGGAAGAAAACTATTCATTATTCAATTGTACTTCATTTATATTTGTTTCTTTGAATTAAGTAGCTGTCAGGACTCAGTAGCTAAGTGGAAAACGCGATGGCATTTGAAGCGAACGGTACTAGGGTCGAGTCCCAGAGTGAACTTCAACCGAAGTGCAGCTACATCCAGCTGATGAGTCTGAAATAGGACGAAACGCGTGTCCTGAATTCCACTGCTAGTCACTATCCATCTTTGCATATAAGTTGAATATATATTTTTTGTTTACATTTGAGTTTGTACTCATTTCCGACGAATTATTTTAATAGTTAACTCTAAATAGGTAAACAATAGTCTATACTTTGTTTATCAACTTATAACTTACTTTATAAAATTACATCAAAAATGATCCCACTCAAGTAAATAAACAATACAGAATTAGTTTTTTTGAATTCTTTATGTTTACTTAATGAAGAAGTAACAGATCAGTAAACACTAACCATTATTCTTATTATGTTAATGATCAATACAACATTTAGTTCATCCTAGACATTAAATTCCCTCTATTTATAAATGATCAATGTATAGTATAAAATTACATAATACTATTACAGTAATATGCATGTTTTAAAGAAGAAAGAAGACCCATCTGAACATTAAAAATGTTTTTCGATGTAGCGAACCGTTTGATTCTCATTCTGCTTGGAACCATATGGATGATATATCAGGTAATTTAAATCGTTATCGTTTCATTAAAATATGCCATACTTGTAACAACTATTCATAAGTATATTATTATTGACAATACGACTAAGTCGAATCATTTGTTGATAATTACTTACTTTACCTACTTACGCCTGTTACATCTCATGGAGAATCATAAACCGCCCACCAGCACTCTCCATAAAACCCTGTCCTGGATAATCCTTTCCAGTTCTTTGCAGTTGTTATTCATCCTTTTCATATCTGCTTCCAATTCTCGACGCAGTGTATTCTTTGGCCTTTCAGTTTACCGTTTCTCTTTAGGATTCCAAGTTAGGGGGTGTCTCATCATGCTGATTGGTGATTTCCGTAATATGTGTCCTATCTACATCCAACGTCTTTTCCCAATTTCCTCTTCAACTGAAAACTGGTTTGTTTTCTCCGACAGAAGGTTGTTGCTGATTGTATCCGGCCAATGGATGTTGAGTATCTTGAGTAGATAACTGTTTATAAATACTTGATGATGGTTGTAGTAGTTCTCCAAGTTTGATTTCCTTGCAGTAAAACTTTCTTGACGTTCTTATTAGTTATATGAGTCTATTATTTGTGATTAAATTCATTAAATTAAGATAATATTTGAAAACCAGACTGTGATTGTTCTTGTCTTACAGATATTTATCACAGAGAAAGATCGTATGACCTTTTTTAGTGTTATCGGTAACTAGAATTAGAATGAGGACAAGACTTTATGGTAGTGTATGAAATCGGCACACCAATAGTTTGATAAGTTATCTTATCTTTCTACATTTGTCTCTTAAGTTAATTGGTAGTAAGTACAATTTGTAATATGAACACATAAAATGTTGTGTACATAAACCCTGATCTCATTTTCTATATCGAACCAAACGCATATGGATCATTTGTTTTCTGGATACTATTCAATGTTTTTTTTGTTTTCTAAGTGTCTGGCAAAAGAAAACATATTCATTTCTACACTACTTGTAGATATATTCTGATTGAGATCATGAACCTATTGATTTTAGACCACCATTGAAAACCTGGAAGCACTGGACAGCCGTTTCGTCCTATTGTGGGACTCCTCAGCAGTGCGCATCCACGATCCCGCTCGCAGGATTCGAACCCAGGGCCTTCAGTCTCGCGCAGTAAGACATTCACACCATTGGATGCCGGCTCAGTGGTCCAGTATGTTAAGCGTTCACACGCGAGATTGAAGGCCCTGGGTTCGAATCCCGCGAGCAGGATCGTGGATGCGCACTGCTGAGGAGTCCCACAGTAGGACGAAACGGCCGTCCAGTGCATCCAGGTTTCCAAAGGTGGTGGTCTAACATCAATCGGTCCATGATCTCAATTAAAAACTTAACAATCTCCACAAGCCCTAAACTGATACCTGTAGATAGTTGATGTGTCTTGATATACATGAAGCTTTGTTTCAATAATTCAAACCTCTTCTACTAATTTAAAATACAAAAACATCATTACAGCATAACATGTAACTTCAATCTGTACAATATCAATAGTTGATTTAAGATTATGTTGGTTAATGAAGCATGATATAGGCTTCTTTTTGAAATATATCTTATCAAGATCAAAATTACCATGAATTGATACCGTGAATCGTATGATTTCCATTACATATATAGTCGAATTTCTTTATGGAACATTAATGGGATTATCGTTCTTGACCTCAATTATTCATTAAGTAAAACATTTTTATAATAAAATGATTTCCAACATATTTGATATTTGCCATGGCAACTATTCCTTCTTATATTCAGCCATAGAGGTAACATTCATTATATATTGTGTATACCCCATTAAAGTTAATGAATTGATTCAAAAGTATACTGATTTTTTAAAGTCCATATTACGCTCTATTTCAAACAGGTAAACTAACATTCATTTTTTTTACTGAGATCATGAACCGATTGATGTTGGACCACCACCTTTGGAAACCTCGAAGCACTGGACGGCAGTTTCGTCCTATTGTGGGACTCCTCAGCAGTGCACATCCACGACCCTGCGACCGGGATTCGAACCCAGGGCCTTCAGTCTCACGCACAAATGCTTGACCTACTGGATCCCGTGAGCGGGACCATCGACGCACACTGCTGAGGAGTCCCACAATAAGACGAAACGGCTGTCCAGTGCTTCCAGGTTTTCAATGGTGGTTTAACATCAATCGGTTCACGATCTCAATCAAAAACTTAACAATCTACACAACCCCTAAACTGATAACATTCACGTATTCGGCTTTTAACGGGTTTCATGTGAAGAAGTGTTAATAAGCCACTTGATCATGGTTTGAAATACCTATTTAGCTGTTAAAGACAATCAGGGATAGATATTGTAAACTGAACAGCTCAAAAGAGCACTCTATAATACTGAAATTAATCGGTCAGTTGTTCCGAAATCAACATTTTTTTCTTAATTAGTTCTATGATTTATTACCTACTGTATTCATACCTTTATTTATTCTAATTTCTATTAACAGTTATACAATAAACAAACGTAAGTTTAATTCAATCAAATGTGTACATAATAAATCTTTATACACGATGACTGAAGTAATTTAATTAGTGAAATTTCTTGAAGGAAAACATTTATAATTTTTTACTCCTCAATGCATACAATCACTGCCTTCTTGCGATGGGGGTGATGTTTACGAAAAGCCAATGTCCGGCGCTTTAAACGGGCTGGTAGACATGAAGAGTCCACCTAAAGGAATTGAAAACCCTGATTCCAAACCAATGGTGCACATGTTCTTCAGTATCATGAAGGAAGTAATGGCGCATGAACTAATCGTTGGTCACCAACTACCATGAGACTTCATTTCTGACGTTCCTCAACTACCTTATGGATTAGGTCAAAGGCCCCGAGATTGGCCCCCTTAGAAAACGACCTGTTTCGGTTTGGACACCCGGGCAGTATCTCAGCCCTCATACGAATTGAATAATATAAGTGTCAAATATCTATTTGGTGCCTCCTTGCAAAAATATTTATATGTTTAAATAAATAAATAAATAAAGAATTTAGCTTAACAAGGGCGAAAGGGAACGAAAAACAAAATCCAAATGACATGCGTTTAAACATAGTTTATGTTCATTCAATTTTAATGGTTCCTTAAATCTTCGTCTTCATGGCTATGAATTTTATAATTCACGTTATTTGACATTTATAGATCCGATTCATATAATTCTGAAAACGCACATAAGTATATAATCAGGGAGCAAAGAAGATGTATAGACATTCCAGAGTTAAATAATACCTCTATAAATTAACACAGTCAAGTACACATGTTATTGAGGAAAAATCTTCAAATTACATTTTATTCATTGCATTCTGACTGTGTGTATTTGTCTCTGATTGTGAGGTTAGCAAATTATATGGATTGATATATTCAAAAGATGCTCAGTATACTAGTCGGAATTAGAAATCATACTAATATCTACAGTATTCGCTCAATGAGTGAAACCATCAAAGTTAATATATACAAACACAGACGTTTACCTCTAGCGAGGTTCGGGACAATTCATCACAATACTGAGATACAACCGATGAGCAAAATCTATCATTTACAACCCTAAACAACAAAGATTTTCAAGACCGTTTCATACACAAACCAAATGAAATAGTGTATTATTTATGTGTGGATTTAACCAACTAATTTATTTCGGTTGGTATATGACACATTTCAGTAGTATTATTTACTATCAAGTATAAAAAGATGCTTTGAATTTGTTTGATTACACAAATGGTTTGACTTTGCTTCATTTCAGAACACAGACAACTCATTCACCAACCGATCACATCAGTACTGAACGAATTGTTAGTATGACAGAGAATGTCACTCACCCAATGTTCACTGTAGAAGATGTCCACAGAATAGCAAATGAAACAAGAAGTAAGCTGATCTATTGGTATTACTGAATGAGAATAAGATTTTCTTTATCTATGGAAACTTTATAAGTAAATGTATAAACCTCTGTGAATACCGACGTGTTGAGAGTATTTGTAGAGCTTGTTAACTGAATGAATATCCATTTGCCAAACTGATGCTATTAGATAAACTACTAAATGAATGAATGAATGCATAATAGGGCGAGACTATAATTCATGGACGAAGCAATGAGGTTTAAGATAGGAGATGAGGGATTTTGGCGCAAAATTCACTCATCAATTTTTGGCTAAATTATATTTTGGCATTATAGCTGATGTGAGTTCGTGATGAAAACGTGAAATCTAATTCCTAACCTTAATCATCAACTGTAAATCACAATTCTCATTCCTCACACTGGTTCATAGCCTCATTTGTTCCTGGTTATGAGGTGGGCACTCTCAATGTCCCTCTAGCGTCGCTTAAACGTCGTCTGTAAATTATATTCTCACTCATAATACTTTCGACATTTTACATGCTGATTATTTTCATTCTTGTAGAAACCACATTGAAGATAGTTCAGGTAATCTAAATCGTTATTATTATCGAATTTTAATATGTTACACGTGTGATTGTTGTAAAACTGAATAACATATTTTAGTCGGAAATCTAGTTCCACTGCCAAAGCTGCTGGTCAACTATAATCAACAATTCTGTTCGTCTCTCTGTCTTGCAGTCTCAGCATAGTGCACGCAATGTTGAGTCAGCTAGACTGGTAGACAAATTGCAACTTGGTCGATAGGTTTCGATCGGCACAAAGGCGGACCTGACTTGCATGACATTGATCACCAACCACCAGTGATCAATCAATTGTACACTTTACAAAGCTTATCTGTGAGAGTTAATAGTATGTTGTCTGTAGATATTTGTTGACAGAATTTAATGCTATGATATTATGATTTTGATTGATGAATCAATAATCTGGATTAGGTATGTGCTATTGCAAGATTAATGTTAGACGTGACATTCACTGAAAACAAACATAGATACTGACTGATAAACAAATATACCTTGGTGATAATTTCTATGATGAACTAAACAACAGTATTTCTCCTCTTATCTTTAGAAGCGTTTAATGATGCAAACAGAATACAACGGTGTTCAGTTTCACTTGGTGATGAAGAGATGTAGTTGTAAACTGATCAAAGTTTGACAATTGGTCTTAATAAATTCGAATCCTTATTTCATCGTTTCATAATGCATATTTATTATTTATTTGAGCACATGTACATTGGTAGAAGGAAGCACGGAATGGATATGCGACACATAATTCGTCTGATTTATGTGATGGCTCGGTCAGTGATTGAGTGCGGAAGCCGAATTAGGTGGATATCTTAGTGGAGCACACCCGTCACCTTCGACTTAATTGTCTGATCCACAAGGCAGTGGAGTAACGTCAATAGATACTGTCACATGGAAGCCAGTTACTAACATTTGTTTCACATGGCCTTTGTTCCTTCAATATATTGGAGCCAATGTGCACCAATAATTTGGAATCAGTGTTAGTCAACTCTCCTAGATGAATTCTCCGTATCCACCAACCTTATTATTGCTCAGGTCATTGACATTTCCTCCTCTCCGTTTCGTTATGAACAATATTGCCGCGAGCAGGCAGTGTGTGGGACTTCCCTGTCAGTAGTTGCTTGCACGTGACCAGGTGAGAGTATATCGAAAGAGAGAGAGAGAGTTGACTCTCCCAACTCTCTGCCATACCAAGGCATTTGCGGATACGTATTGGTAGAGAAAGTTGAAGAATCAGTAGTTAAGATTATCAATTAGGAGATTAGTTCAGTTTCAATATGAATAACGTGTTTCATCAAATTATGTGAATATTCTATTATCAATGAATAATTTATGCAGTGAATCTATATATTTATTTATATTTATTCATTGTTAATCAAATATTCCACCATACTTTTTATTCACAGTCATCTGATAAACAACGGTAAGTATAACTATATCAAACAAAACAAAGATGTCCTGACGAATGTTTACGTCCAGTCAATGAACTGATTAATAGTATGTAGCTTCAGGATTGTTAAATTATATTAAGATCACAAACGAAGATTTAACGGACAACAACTGGAGGAATGGAATCAGTGGAAGGTCGTTTTCTCTTAGAATAGAACTTCTCATCAGGGTTCATCCATGATCTTGCAAAACAGATTCGAGCTGAAAACGTACGATGTGGAATGTGAAAGCTTTAATCTGTACCTCCTGATCACTATTAGATGACATGCAATTCTTAATATCTCCAATCCACAATATTGTGTGATTATCTTCTATTATTGTATTTTGTGTGTGGATTTCTCTTGCCAACAAACTCGTGGTCTTATCACAATCCGAAATTCTCCACACCGAGATATCGATACACACGATTTATTCGCTAGTGACAAACTTTAGAAGCAAATTTTTATAATTGTGGTGAGAAGTCGTTGTTATAGAGTCTAGTCATTCCAGGTGTGAGATAAATGTTCGTCGAAGATAAAGAGATATGGTTAGTGAGTATCGTGTATTAATTGCCGTCAGACTGTGACATCATCGAGTGGTGGCTCAATGGTCTATATGTTGAGCATTGACATTCCAGATCGAAGGTATTCACTTCGACTCTGTTTGGCAGAGTCGTCAACGCACACCTCTGATTAATCTGGTATAAGATGAAGGGAGATATCTCTCTTACGTACTTCATGTGGTAATACTATTGTGAAATAACAGATACTGTTGGTTCAAGCATTTCTCACAGGTTCCCCGTCATATTGCTTTCATCGGACAAAAACATTTTCGCTGAATTATCTCTATTCTGTTTCAATGACACAGTTGGTCCCTTTACTTACAAATCTGAAACTTCACAAATGATATTACTTTCTATTACCTAACTTTCCGTTATCAATTCAGTTGAAAGTTGTTTAGAAAGAAGTCTTGAAATTGAAGGTTTAGTCTTAGTATCACTACAACAGGAGATTTTGTGGATTTGAATGAAGCTATGCCATTGTGACCGATTTAGAAGTGTAATGGATGTGCACACATTGATGACTGGTAATAGGAATGTGGTTAACAACATGTGTGGATATTTGACATTCTGTTCACTCAAACTGGTCAGTGTAAATAGTTTTCAACAACATTTTCTTAAAGGTTTAGTGTCAAATCCTCGTTATTAGTTCAACTTACAAATAATTTCATTCATATTGTAGTGAACGAGAACACAAGTGGGCACAATCGAATGTATTTGAAGACACAAATTACGACTTGGTAAAAACTGAAAACCGTACAGTAAATACTTCATTTGCAAAATGTTAATCAATCGTCTCGAACATCTGTGTTTCTTTGCATCCACTGCAATCATTCTCTGTTCTCGTTCTCCTTCTCCGATCTTCTCAATCATCTACCGGCAAACAATTCACTTTCGATTCATGATACATACTATGTATTTTAGTCGACATCAGTAGCACACAACACAATATATCACAAGACTAACTTCTCAAAGATTTTGTAAGAGAAAAATGGAACCTACCAAGTCCCTTATTATTGACGAAAAATCTTCAAATTACATTTTATTCATTGCATTCTGACTGTGTGTATTTGTCTCTGATTGTGAGGTTAGCAAATTATATGGATTGATATATTCAAAAGATGCTCAGTATACTAGTCGGAATTAGAAATCATACTAATATCTACAGTATTCGCTCAATGAGTGAAACCATCAAAGTTAATATATACAAACACAGACGTTTACCTCTAGCGAGGTTCGGGACAATTCATCACAATACTGAGATACAACCGATGAGCAAAATCTATCATTTACAACCCTAAACAACAAAGATTTTCAAGACCGTTTCATACACAAACCAAATGAAATAGTGTATTATTTATGTGTGGATTTAACCAACTAATTTATTTCGGTTGGTATATGACACATTTCAGTAGTATTATTTACTATCAAGTATAAAAAGATGCTTTGAATTTGTTTGATTACACAAATGGTTTGACTTTGCTTCATTTCAGAACACAGACAACTCATTCACCAACCGATCACATCAGTACTGAACGAATTGTTAGTATGACAGAGAATGTCACTCACCCAATGTTCGCTGTAGAAGATGTCCACAGAATAGCAAATGAAACAAGAAGTAAGCTGATCTATTGGTATTACTGAATGAGAATAAGATTTTCTTTATCTATGGAAACTTTATAAGTAAATGTATAAACCTCTGTGAATACCGACGTGTTGAGAGTATTTGTAGAGCTTGTTAACTGAATGAATATCCATTTGCCAAACTGATGCTATTAGATAAACTACTAAATGAATGAATGAATGCATAATAGGGCGAGACTATAATTCATGGACGAAGCAATGAGGTTTAAGATAGGAGATGAGGGATTTTGGCGCAAAATTCACTCATCGATTTTTGGCTAAATTATATTTTGGCATTATAGCTGATGTGAGTTCGTGATGAAAACGTGAAATCTAATTCCTAACCTTAATCATCAACTGTAAATCACAATTCTCATTCCTCACACTGGTTCATAGCCTCATTTGTTCCTGGTTATGAGGTGGGCACTCTCAATGTCCCTCTAGCGTCGCTTAAACGTCGTCTGTAAATTATATTCTCACTCATAATACTTTCGACATTTTACATGCTGATTATTTTCATTCTTGTAGAAACCACATTGAAGATAGTTCAGGTAATCTAAATCGTTATTATTATCGAATTTTAATATGTTACACGTGTGATTGTTGTAAAAGTGAACATAGTTTAGTCGGAAATCTAGTTAGACTGCCAAACGTGCAGGTCAGCTATAATCAACAATTCTGTGTGTTTGTCTAACAATCTCAACATGGTGCACGCAATGTTGAGTCAGCTAGACTGGTAGACAAATTGCAACTTGGTCGATAGGTTTCGATCGGCACAAAGGCGGACCTGACTTGCATGACATTGATCACCAACCACCAGTGATCAATCAATTGTACACTTTACAAAGCTTATCTGTGAGAGTTAATAGTATGTTGTCTGTAGATATTTGTTGACAGAATTTAATGCTATGATATTATGATTTTGATTGACGAATCAATAATCTGGATTAGGTATGTGCTATTGCAAGATTAATGTTAGATGTGACGTTCACTGAAAACAAACATAGATACTGACTGATAAACAAATATACCTTGGTGATAATTTCTATGATGAACTAAACAACAGTATTTCTCCTCTTATCTTTAGAAGCGTTTAATGATGCAAACAGAATACAACGGTGTTCAGTTTCACTTGGTGATGAAGAGATGTAGTTGTAAACTGATCAAAGTTTGACAATTGGTCTTAATAAATCCGAATCCTTATTTCATCGTTTCATAATGCATATTTATTATTTATTTGAGCACATGTACATTGGTAGAAGGAAGCACGGAATGGATATGCGACACATAATTCGTCTGATTTATGTGATGGCTCGGTCAGTGATTGAGTGCGGAAGCCGAATTAGGTGGATATCTTAGTGGAGCACACCCGTCACCTTCGACTTAATTGTCTGATCCACAAGGCAGTGGAGTAACGTCAATAGATACTGTCACATGGAAGCCAGTTACTAACATTTGTTTCACATGGCCTTTGTTCCTTCAATATATTGGAGCCAATGTGCACCAATAATTTGGAATCAGTGTTAGTCAACTCTCCTAGATGAATTCTCCGTATCCACCAACCTTATTATTGCTCAGGTCATTGACATTTCCTCCTCTCCGTTTCGTTATGAACAATATTGCCGCGAGCAGGCAGTGTGTGGGACTTCCCTGTCAGTGGTTGCTTGCACGTGACCAGGTGAGAGTATATCGAAAGAGAGAGAGAGAGTTGACTCTCCCAACTCTCTGCCATACCAAGGCATTTGCGGATACGTATTGGTAGAGAAAGTTGAAGAATCAGTAGTTAAGATTATCAACTAGGAGATTAGTTCAGTTTCAATATGAATAACGTGTTTCATCAAATTATGTGAATATTCTATTATCAATGAATAATTTATGCAGTGAATCTATATATTTATTTATATTTATTCATTGACAATCAAATATTCCACCATACTTTTTATTCACAGTCATCTGATAAACAACGGTAAGTATAACTATATCAAACAAAACAAAGATGTCCTGACGAATGTTTACGTCCAGTCAATGAACTGATTAATAGTATGTAGCTTCAGGATTGTTAAATTATATTAAGATCACAAACGAAGATTTAACGGACAACAACTGGAGGAATGGAATCAGTGGAAGGTCGTTTTCTCTTAGAATAGAACTTCTCATCAGGGTTCATCCATGATCTTGCAAAACAGATTCGAGCTGAAAACGTACGATGTGGAATGTGAAAGCTTTAATCTGTACCTCCTGATCACTATTAGATGACATGCAATTCTTAATATCTCCAATCCACAATATTGTGTGATTATCTTCTATTATTGTATTTTGTGTGTGGATTTCTCTTGCCAACAAACTCGTGGTCTTATCACAATCCGAAATTCTCCACACCGAGATATCGATACACACGATTTATTCGCTAGTGACAAACTTTAGAAGCAAATTTTTATAATTGTGGTGAGAAGTCGTTGTTATAGAGTCTAGTCATTCCAGGTGTGAGATAAATGTTCGTCGAAGATAAAGAGATATGGTTAGTGAGTATCGTGTATTAATTGCCGTCAGACTGTGACATCATCGAGTGGTGGCTCAATGGTCTATATGTTGAGCATTGACATTCCGGATCGAAGGTATTCACTTCGACTCTGTTTGGCAGAGTCGTCAACGCACACCTCTGATTAATCTGGTATAAGATGAAGGGGGATATCTCTCTTACGTACTTCATGTGGTAATACTATTGTGAAATAACAGATACTGTTGGTTCAAGCATTTCTCACAGGTTCCCCGTCATATTGCTTTCATCGCACAAAAACATTTTCGCTGAATTATCTCTATTCTGTTTCAATGACACAGTTGGTCCCTTTACTTACAAATCTGAAACTTCACAAATGATATTACTTTCTATTACCTAACTTTCCGTTATCAATTCAGTTGAAAGTTGTTTAGAAAGAAGTCTTGAAATTGAAGGTTTAGTCTTAGTATCACTACAACAGGAGATTTTGTGGATTTGAATGAAGCTATGCCATTGTGACCGATTTAGAAGTGTAATGGATGTGCACACATTGATGACTGGTAATAGGAATGTGGTTAACAACATGTGTGGATATTTGACATTCTGTTCACTCAAACTGGTCAGTGTAAATAGTTTTCAACAACATTTTCTTAAAGGTTTAGTGTCAAATCCTCGTTATTAGTTCAACTTACAAATAATTTCATTCATATTGTAGTGAACGAGAACACAAGTGGGCACAATCGAATGTATTTGAAGACACAAATTACGACTTGGTAAAAACTGAAAACCGTACAGTAAATACTTCATTTGCAAAATGTTAATCAATCGTCTCGAACATCTGTGTTTCTTTGCTTCCACTGCAATCATTCTCTGTTCTCGTTCTCCTTCTCCGATCTTCTCAATCATCTACCGGCAAACAATTCACTTTCGATTCATGATACATACTATGTATATTAGTCGACATCAGTAGCACACAACACAATATATCACAAGACTAACTTCTCAAAAATTTTGTAAGAGAAAAATGGAACCTAACAAGTCCCTTGTTATTGACGAAAAATCTTCAAATTACATTTTATTCATTGCATTCTGACTGTGTGTATTTGTCTCTGATTGTGAGGTTAGCAAATTATATGGATTGATATATTCAAAAGATGCTCAGTATACTAGTCGGAATTAGAAATCACACTAATATCTACAGTATTCGCTCAATGAGTGAAACCATCAAAGTTAATATATACAAACACAGACGTTTACCTCTAGCGAGGTTCGGGACAATTCATCACAATACTGAGATACAACCGATGAGCAAAATCTATCATTTACAACCCTAAACAACAAAGATTTTCAAGACCGTTTCATACACAAACCAAATGAAATAGTGTATTATTTATGTGTGGATTTAACCAACTAATTTATTTCGGTTGGTATATGACACATTTCAGTAGTATTATTTACTATCAAGTATAAAAAGATGCTTTGAATTTGTTTGATTACACAAATGGTTTGACTTTGCTTCATTTCAGAACACAGACAACTCATTCACCAACCGATCACATCAGTACTGAACGAATTGTTAGTAAGACAGAGAATGTCACTCACCCAATGTTCGCTGTAGAAGATGTCCACAGAATAGCAAATGAAACAAGAAGTAAGCTGATCTATTGGTATTACTGAATGAGAATAAGATTTTCTTTATCTATGGAAACTTTATAAGTAAATGTATAAACCTCTGTGAATACCGACGTGTTGAGAGTATTTGTAGAGCTTGTTAACTGAATGAATATCCATTTGCCAAACTGATGCTATTAGATAAACTACTAAATGAATGAATGAATGCATAATAGGGCGAGACTATAATTCATGGACGAAGCAATGAGGTTTAAGATAGGAGATGAGGGATTTTGGCGCAAAATTCACTCATCGATTTTTGGCTAAATTATATTTTGGCATTATAGCTGATGTGAGTTCGTGATGAAAACGTGAAATCTAATTCCTAACCTTAATCATCAACTGTAAATCACAATTCTCATTCCTCACACTGGTTCATAGCCTCATTTGTTCCTGGTTATGAGGTGGGCACTCTCAATGTCCCTCTAGCGTCGCTTAAACGTCGTCTGTAAATTATATTCTCACTCATAATACTTTCGACATTTTACATGCTGATTATTTTCATTCTTGTAGAAACCACATTGAAGATAGTTCAGGTAATCTAAATCGTTATTATTATCGAATTTTAATATGTTACACGTGTGATTGTTGTAAAAGTGAACATAGTTTAGTCGGAAATCTAGTTAGACTGCCAAACGTGCAGGTCAGCTATAATCAACAATTCTGTATGTGTAAGATCCAAACTACGTTTGGACTGCTGGACAGCTGTCTGGATGAGTTAGATACGCGCCCTCGCCCGATTGAAACCAAAACAAGGTAATTGGGTAAGATAGCGGTTCTATAATTTATCATAAATTTAAGTGTACATTATTACCTAAACAAATATAACCACTCAGCTATCCAACCAATAATTGTTCAATTGATCAAATCTAAATTACAATAAATAAGAAAGTTGATAAAGGATGCAAGAAAATTACCAATCACAACAAATCAACGTTATTCAATCCTGGCTGGATAGATCACACACAACAGGAGGAACAAATCAATATGGCTACCGCCAAGAACAAGTGTCAAGTAAAACAACACAGATGCAGTTCAGGAAGAAACACAAACTTAGTGAATGCGTAAGAAAAACAAAAACTATAATAAAAATACAAGTATTAACAACTCAAATGTAATCAAAATACAACAATGTACAACTAAGGGAATCAATAGAAACAAAGTACAAGTATATACATGGAGGGATTTTCACCAACACATAAAGCCTTCAAAATGGATCTTACAGTATGTTTGTCTAACAATCTCAACATGGTGCACGCAATGTTGAGTCAGCTAGACTGGTAGACAAATTGCAACTTGGTCGATAGGTTTCGATCGGCACAAAGGCGGACCTGACTTGCATGACATTGATCACCAACCACCAGTGATCAATCAATTGTACACTTTACAAAGCTTATCTGTGAGAGTTAATAGTATGTTGTCTGTAGATATTTGTTGACAGAATTTAATGCTATGATATTATGATTTTGATTGACGAATCAATAATCTGGATTAGGTATGTGCTATTGCAAGATTAATGTTAGATGTGACGTTCACTGAAAACAAACATAGATACTGACTGATAAACAAATATACCTTGGTGATAATTTCTATGATGAACTAAACAACAGTATTTCTCCTCTTATCTTTAGAAGCGTTTAATGATGCAAACAGAATACAACGGTGTTCAGTTTCACTTGGTGATGAAGAGATGTAGTTGTAAACTGATCAAAGTTTGACAATTGGTCTTAATAAATCCGAATCCTTATTTCATCGTTTCATAATGCATATTTATTATTTATTTGAGCACATGTACATTGGTAGAAGGAAGCACGGAATGGATATGCGACACATAATTCGTCTGATTTATGTGATGGCTCGGTCAGTGATTGAGTGCGGAAGCCGAATTAGGTGGATATCTTAGTGGAGCACACCCGTCACCTTCGACTTAATTGTCTGATCCACAAGGCAGTGGAGTAACGTCAATAGATACTGTCACATGGAAGCCAGTTACTAACATTTGTTTCACATGGCCTTTGTTCCTTCAATATATTGGAGCCAATGTGCACCAATAATTTGGAATCAGTGTTAGTCAACTCTCCTAGATGAATTCTCCGTATCCACCAACCTTATTATTGCTCAGGTCATTGACATTTCCTCCTCTCCGTTTCGTTATGAACAATATTGCCGCGAGCAGGCAGTGTGTGGGACTTCCCTGTCAGTAGTTGCTTGCACGTGACCAGGTGAGAGTATATCGAAAGAGAGAGAGAGAGTTGACTCTCCCAACTCTCTGCCATACCAAGGCATTTGCGGATACGTATTGGTAGAGAAAGTTGAAGAATCAGTAGTTAAGATTATCAACTAGGAGATTAGTTCAGTTTCAATATGAATAACGTGTTTCATCAAATTATGTGAATATTCTATTATCAATGAATAATTTATGCAGTGAATCTATATATTTATTTATATTTATTCATTGTTAATCAAATATTCCACCATACTTTTTATTCACAGTCATCTGATAAACAACGGTAAGTATAACTATATCAAACAAAACAAAGATGTCCTGACGAATGTTTACGTCCAGTCAATGAACTGATTAATAGTATGTAGCTTCAGGATTGTTAAATTATATTAAGATCACAAACGAAGATTTAACGGACAACAACTGGAGGAATGGAATCAGTGGAAGGTCGTTTTCTCTTAGAATAGAACTTCTCATCAGGGTTCATCCATGATCTTGCAAAACAGATTCGAGCTGAAAACGTACGATGTGGAATGTGAAAGCTTTAATCTGTACCTCCTGATCACTATTAGATGACATGCAATTCTTAATATCTCCAATCCACAATATTGTGTGATTATCTTCTATTATTGTATTTTGTGTGTGGATTTCTCTTGCCAACAAACTCGTGGTCTTATCACAATCCGAAATTCTCCACACCGAGATATCGATACACACGATTTATTCGCTAGTGACAAACTTTAGAAGCAAATTTTTATAATTGTGGTGAGAAGTCGTTGTTATAGAGTCTAGTCATTCCAGGTGTGAGATAAATGTTCGTCGAAGATAAAGAGATATGGTTAGTGAGTATCGTGTATTAATTGCCGTCAGACTGTGACATCATCGAGTGGTGGCTCAATGGTCTATATGTTGAGCATTGACATTCCAGATCGAAGGTATTCACTTCGACTCTGTTTGGCAGAGTCGTCAACGCACACCTCTGATTAATCTGGTATAAGATGAAGGGGGATATCTCTCTTACGTACTTCATGTGGTAATACTATTGTGAAATAACAGATACTGTTGGTTCAAGCATTTCTCACAGGTTCCCCGTCATATTGCTTTCATCGCACAAAAACATTTTCGCTGAATTATCTCTATTCTGTTTCAATGACACAGTTGGTCCCTTTACTTACAAATCTGAAACTTCACAAATGATATTACTTTCTATTACCTAACTTTCCGTTATCAATTCAGTTGAAAGTTGTTTAGAAAGAAGTCTTGAAATTGAAGGTTTAGTCTTAGTATCACTACAACAGGAGATTTTGTGGATTTGAATGAAGCTATGCCATTGTGACCGATTTAGAAGTGTAATGGATGTGCACACATTGATGACTGGTAATAGGAATGTGGTTAACAACATGTGTGGATATTTGACATTCTGTTCACTCAAACTGATCAGTGTAAATAGTTTTCAACAACATTTTCTTAAAGGTTTAGTGTCAAATCCTCGTTATTAGTTCAACTTACAAATAATTTCATTCATATTGTAGTGAACGAGAACACAAGTGGGCACAATCGAATGTATTTGAAGACACAAATTACGACTTGGTAAAAACTGAAAACCGTACAGTAAATACTTCATTTGCAAAATGTTAATCAATCGTCTCGAACATCTGTGTTTCTTTGCTTCCACTGCAATCATTCTCTGTTCTCGTTCTCCTTCTCCGATCTTCTCAATCATCTACCGGCAAACAATTCACTTTCGATTCATGATACATACTATGTATATTAGTCGACATCAGTAGCACACAACACAATATATCACAAGACTAACTTCTCAAAAATTTTGTAAGAGAAAAATGGAACCTACCAAGTCCCTTATTATTGACGAAAAATCTTCAAATTACATTTTATTCATTGCATTCTGACTGTGTGTATTTGTCTCTGATTGTGAGGTTAGCAAATTATATGGATTGATATATTCAAAAGATGCTCAGTATACTAGTCGGAATTAGAAATCACACTAATATCTACAGTATTCGCTCAATGAGTGAAACCATCAAAGTTAATATATACAAACACAGACGTTTACCTCTAGCGAGGTTCGGGACAATTCATCACAATACTGAGATACAACCGATGAGCAAAATCTATCATTTACAACCCTAAACAACAAAGATTTTCAAGACCGTTTCATACACAAACCAAATGAAATAGTCTATCATTTATGTGTGGATTTAACCAACTAATTTATTTCGGTTGGTATATGACACATTTCAGTAGTATTATTTACTATCAAGTATAAAAAGATGCTTTGAATTTGTTTGATTACACAAATGGTTTGACTTTGCTTCATTTCAGAACACAGACAACTCATTCACCAACCGATCACATCAGTACTGAACGAATTGTTAGTATGACAGAGAATGTCACTCACCCAATGTTCACTGTAGAAGATGTCCACAGAATAGCAAATGAAACAAGAAGTAAGCTGATCTATTGGTATTACTGAATGAGAATAAGATTTTCTTTATCTATGGAAACTTTATAAGTAAATGTATAAACCTCTGTGAATACCGACGTGTTGAGAGTATTTGTAGAGCTTGTTAACTGAATGAATGTCCATTTGCCAAACTGATGCTATTAGATAAACTACTAAATGAATGAATGAATGCATAATAGGGCGAGACTATAATTCATGGACGAAGCAATGAGGTTTAAGATAGGAGATGAGGGATTTTGGCGCAAAATTCACTCATCGATTTTTGGCTAAATTATATTTTGGCATTATAGCTGATGTGAGTTCGTGATGAAAACGTGAAATCTAATTCCTAACCTTAATCATCAACTGTAAATCACAATTCTCATTCCTCACACTGGTTCATAGCCTCATTTGTTCCTGGTTATGAGGTGGGCACTCTCAATGTCCCTCTAGCGTCGCTTAAACGTCGTCTGTAAATTATATTCTCACTCATAATACTTTCGACATTTTACATGCTGATTATTTTCATTCTTGTAGAAACCACATTGAAGATAGTTCAGGTAATCTAAATCGTTATTATTATCGAATTTTAATATGTTACACGTGTGATTGTTGTAAAAGTGAACATAGTTTAGTCGGAAATCTAGTTAGACTGCCAAACGTGCAGGTCAGCTATAATCAACAATTCTGTGTGTTTGTCTAACAATCTCAACATGGTGCACGCAATGTTGAGTCAGCTAGACTGGTAGACAAATTGCAACTTGGTCGATAGGTTTCGATCGGCAAAAAGGCGGACCTGACTTGCATGACATTGATCACCAACCACCAGTGATCAATCAATTGTACACTTTACAAAGCTTATCTGTGAGAGTTAATAGTATGTTGTCTGTAGATATTTGTTGACAGAATTTAATGCTATGATATTATGATTTTGATTGACGAATCAATAATCTGGATTAGGTATGTGCTATTGCAAGATTAATGTTAGATGTGACGTTCACTGAAAACAAACATAGATACTGACTGATAAACAAATATACCTTGGTGATAATTTCTATGATGAACTAAACAACAGTATTTCTCCTCTTATCTTTAGAAGCGTTTAATGATGCAAACAGAATACAACGGTGTTCAGTTTCACTTGGTGATGAAGAGATGTAGTTGTAAACTGATCAAAGTTTGACAATTGGTCTTAATAAATCCGAATCCTTATTTCATCGTTTCATAATGCATATTTATTATTTATTTGAGCACATGTACATTGGTAGAAGGAAGCACGGAATGGATATGCGACACATAATTCGTCTGATTTATGTGATGGCTCGGTCAGTGATTGAGTGCGGAAGCCGAATTAGGTGGATATCTTAGTGGAGCACACTCGTCGCCGTTGACTTAAGTGTCTAATCCAATGTGAATTAAATTAACCGAATGAGATGCATTTCCATGGTTGAGGCCGGCGAACCCTATTTTTATAATCCATTTGTTTCCATATAATCCTGGAGCGCTTTTGCACTATTTGTTCGTATTATGGACTGTCCAATTCTTCTAGCTCTGCGTTTGTGTGCATGAACCCGTTGAATGTGCCGTGCACTCGCTTTTCGTCATCCCAATTTCATAAATAACATTATGATCGCGAGCAGTCAGTTAGTGTGTGCTAGGGTTAAATCTATCACGTGTTCACTTAATCTGTGAACGAGAATCATTACTCAGTGACCATAGACTAGTAAGCTAGCTATTGATGCGTTCCAGCCCCGCTAACTAGAGTAAGAAGTCCAAGCTTGGAATGGGGAAGTATGTTCTGCAAATAGCCAGAAACGATCGATAACAACAAACACAATTTAAAACGTATATATACAGTACAAAACAGTCCATGGGTAACGTTACCAAATAGCATACTAAAAGACGCAACGGACCAATAGCATTTAAGATATTTCCCAATGTGAAATACGACATGAAGGTGACAAGAGCGCCTTTGCCCCCAAAATAAAGAAATTCAAATTTTCTAAATAAAATTACAAAATTAGGTCCTTTCCCAAGTGAGTTCTGGGCATCGAACGTATTCAACAGTGGGACTTCCCTGTCAGTGGTTGCTTGCACGTGACCAGGTGAGAGTATATCGAGAGAGAGAGAGAGAGAGAGAGAGTTGACTCTCCCAACTCTCTGCCATACCAAGGCATTTGCGGATACGTATTGGTAGAGAAAGTTGAAGAATCAGTAGTTAAGATTATCAACTAGGAGATTAGTTCAGTTTCAATATGAATAACGTGTTTCATCAAATTATGTGAATATTCTATTATCAATGAATAATTTATGCAGTGAATCTATATATTTATTTATATTTATTCATTGACAACCAAATATTTTACAATAATTTTGATTCACAGTCATCTGATAAACATCGGTAAGTATAACTGTATCAAGCACAGATTTCTTGAATTATGTTTATGTTTATTAAATGAGATGGTTACTAGTATATGATACACCTGATTTATTCGCTCTTGACAAACTTTAGAAGTGAACTTCTTCAATTCTGGTGAGAAGCCGTGGCTATACAGTCTAGCTATGCCAGGTGTGATATAAATATCCGTCGATATCGGTATCGTGAACTGATTGCCGTTAGACTTTGATTTCATGTGATGTTAGCTCAGTGGTTTAGAGGTTGAGCATTCTCATTCCCGATCGACGGTACTCACTTCGACTCTCTTTGGCAGAATCGTAAATTGAAATCCTTCTGTGTATGTGTAACAGCTTAGGTTGGTTGGTTAAGAGTTGACCTCAAACAACCAAGCATATACCAAAACAGTATAGTTCAAGTATTCATTCACTTACTTATTTTGCTAAGTCGTTATATTTCCTATTATCTTATATTGAATGTTGAGAAGTTTTGTTTGTCTGAACAAATAATCCCACGCTCCACTGTGACTGTGTGAAGATCTAAATAAAGACCTATTCACTACTTGTCTGGTTTCTTCTATCAATATCACGTCGGGCTCATCAGTTTCATGCCTACAGGTAACCCTCGTGCTATGTATATGTATATTCAGATTGTTCAATTGTCGTTATTACTTAACGTACGTTTGTCACTAGATCAGTAATGTAAAATATGTATACACAACTTAAATGTAACTTATCAAAATCCCTAACAATCTAATCGGTCAGACTGTCTTTGAATAAAAATCTTTAAACCTGAATAAATGATCATATAACCCATCAAAATTGAGAAAACATCAGTCACTACTACAAATACAAATACGTCCACATGGTTAACAAAATACATTAGCTAATTAATGTTTACTATCAGAATACTCACAGACGTCTGCTGAACTTTTACACATTGACACTATACATCTGAGTTTGGTTCGTAAATGCTACGGTTGTGATTCAACTTAGAAGGTTTTGAAATGTTATGGACCAAAAAAATATTTGTAAAACTTTCTTTATGATATCTTATATGTGCGTTAGTTTCCCGAATAGTCATCATTAAACAATAAATTTTTGATAGTTGAGATCATGAGTCAATTGAGGCTAGACCACTATGGAAAACCCATAAGCAATGAACGGCCATTCCGACTTATTGTGGGGCTTCTCAACAGTGCACAACCACAATCCCGCCTCGCGAGATTTCAACACAGGGCCTGTCGGTCACGCGCGCGAACGCTTAACCTCTAAACCACTGAACTTGCCGGCATCCAACGGTGTTAATATCTAACTTCAACTAATCCATGAAATAAATTCTTGTTTAAAATTGTTGATTATCACTAGTTGATTTATGTATATGTCACACAATTGAAGAAAATATTACTCAGTGGTTTCCTTCCTACTTTAAAAATCAGTTCGTATGGATATTCCTTACCGTTTTTAAATATCGAATAAACAAAGACTGGATATACAAGTACTTGGCTCAAGATCAACATCACAGTCTCTTATAGATATTACCTACTACCATCGAAATAATTACATCTATGAATTTGATGTTCATCTTGCTATGTTAATGTGGTGAGGTAACTTGAACAGATGCATATATGTACCTGGTCCCACGTTGTAGCTGACTGGCCGACTACCTACAAACTGGAAAATTTTTCAAAAATCTTATAAACTATGATTTTTATTGACGACCATGTCTGATAAGATAATTAAGGGATCTTAAATGAAGCCAGCAAAGAGTACAAGAAATTACACAAGCGCGAATCTATGTTAATACTACAAATTGTAATTTATACTGTACAGTAGGTAGATAGTGTGAAGACTTAAGATACGCATAATAGAACGTTTCTTCATCAACATTTATAATAATAGTCAAACTTAGCGCCAAATCAGTATGTTATAATAAGTCTTGCAACTTTCAATTTTCATAATCTTACTTCTTTCTTATTGAACATTCGGTTACATTCATCACATGTTCATAAATTTTGACAGATATTTCTTATCAGTATAAAGATGTGGAGATTATTAGGTTTTTGGTTGTGATCATGAACCTAATGATTTTAGACCACCATTGAAAACCTGGAAGGACTGGACAGTCGTTTCGTCCTACTGCGGGACTCCTCAGCAGCGCTCATCCGCGATCCCGCTTGCGGGATCCAAACCCAGAGCTTTCAGAATCGCGCGCGAAAGCTTAACCTCTAGACAGCTGACACGGTGTCCAACGGTGTTTAATCAAGATGTTTATTCAAATGAATTCATTGTTTCAGTTAATTTTAACCGATTTATCTTCATAGTGGAGATAACTTGTTGCTCATGTGGCTGATTTTGATGGAGTTTTGTTCTCTGAGCTGGATGGTTTGATCATGGAGCTTTCATCGTTCTTCTGAACGACATTATCAGCACAAACTTCAGGTAAACTGATGATATCGTTCAGAAGGACGATGAAAGCTCCACGACCAAACCATCCAATTCGGAGAACAAAACTAAGTCAATATTTATCTTTACCTACAATCCATTTTTGCATGATTTCAGACCAATATTTATTCGTTCACCATTAAATAAAATTGATTCACAAGGATATGTTTTTCAACCAAAAATAGACACCAGTAACAACTTTTCTGTTGATAATGATGTCCATAATATAAAAAATAAAACTAAAGGTAAGTTTTCTTTCCAATGCTTCTAATAAAATAACCTAAATTATTAGTAAACCAGTCTTTATCCATGTTTATACACCATTAGATTGATTGTAAAAAAGTCTTTAAAAAATTGTTTAATGGTTGGATTTATGAGTCAATTGAAGCTAGATCACTATGGAAAACCTGGAAGCACTAGACGGCCCTTGGATGCCTACTCAGTGGTTTGGAGGTTAAATGTTCGCGCGCGTAACCGATAGGTGCTGGTTTTAAATCGTGGATACACACTGATGAGGAGTTCCATAGTAGGACGAAACGGCCGTCCTTTGCCTCCAGATTTTCCATGGTGCTCTAGCTTCAATTAACTCATGAATTCAACTATTAAATTACTACAGTCTCCGCAAAACCCCTATCTGAAAAAAACTATTGCTTGTTTTACAATTTTTCAAATAAATATTTCAGATAAAACTTGATTAAGTCAAAAACAAAAGGATTACATATCCAGACGATAAATCTGTAAATAATGACAACCATGAGTAACTAATCTAAGAACCATTTGACAATCAATTATGTCCATCAAATAATTTCAAACTTTAGTTTCATTTTGTTATAACCTGTGACATTGTATCCCTATCAATATAGAGCGTCATGATACCACCAATTAGAGAACAGTGAATTATCAACCGAAAAAATGACCCATAAACCTCGTAGTCTAGAGACTTTATCGGTTCTACGTGTTGCCTACACCTTCCTGTTAAGTCTAGAACACCAATCTTAACCGAGAACAAGAACATAAGTGGTGATAATCGAGAATCATACAGTGAATACTTCATTTGCAAAATATCAATCTTCTCAAAATTGGAACTTTTTTGCAGATGTCATTCAGTCATCTCAAACTTCATTGTTACTGCATTTTTACATCAATTGCTTTCTGTTCTCGTTCTTTCCTCCTTGATCTTCATGACCTTCTGCTGCCAGACATTCCATTCCTGACTACTTATGACAATATAAATAGCATACACCACAAAATGAATCATGTATTTTAAACAAACTGGGTTTATATACCAACCAAACAGTTCGTATCATACTATAAAATTGAAAATACACATTTGTACAAGATATAGCTAAAAGTGTCTGTGAATGTGGGAGACTGTAATTAAGAGACTGGACATAAATCAAGAATAGTAAATCGTATCATAATAGTTCATAGGTCAAAATAAAGCTTATAACAAGAGGAACATGAATATGCATAGTTTAGTTACCTAATAATTATACAATAAGAATATATATATTAGTCCATAAATGGATACTAACAGTTGTCATTCATTATTCATATCGGGATATAGCACATCTCTATTATACATGTTTATTAAAACTGAATTATGAGCAACGCTTACTTAACTTGTTATCGTTGATCGTGATCAACATAGATCATAGATATCTATGATCTATTTTCATAGATTTTATGGAAGATCTATAACTTTGTACTAAAGACGATATTAATTAACTATCTTTATATGTTTTTAACGTAATTCATCAACTCATAATTAATGACGATTCTATTCACCTAATAGATCCATTTCAAATCGTTTCCTTTTTGATACTTCATAGAACGAAAATATGATAAGGTTTTAGAAATTTTATTAACACGAACAAATGCTCAACGCCAACAAATCGCATTTCATTATAACAAAATCTTTAAAACGGTAAGTTTTAAAATATTTGTCCACCCTTTTTTTGTTAAATGTTTTGTACTCACACCTCCTTTTCTATGTTTCTCAAGAGAAATGAAGTACTGTTTAATCGGCCATGGTATAGTCGAGAGCGGAGAGGGTCAGCTCTCTTTCTTGATATGTTCTCAAATTGTCACGTGCAGACAGCCACTGACAGGGAAGTCCTACTTACTGCCTTCTCGCACCAGGGATGTTGTTTACGAAACTGAGAGGATGAGAAGCGAATGTCCGGCGGTTTAACCGGGTTAGTGGACACAGTGAGTCTACCTAGAGGAGTCGGAAAACCCTGACTACAAAACAATGGTGTCCAGTATCCTGAAGGAAGAAATGGGATATGAAGCAACCGTTGGTCACTGGCTACCATGTGACTGCATTTCCTTAAGTTGCTCCACTGCCTTGTGGATTAGACATTTAGATCGAAGGTTCCGGGTGTAACCCCCTAAGAAAACTACCTGCTTGAGTTCGGGCACCCAGAAAGTATCCCATCCCTCATAAAAATCGAAGGATTTATGTGTTGCATATCTACTTGGTGCCTCCTTGTATCAATGTTTATGTTTTTAAATAAATAAATAGATAAATTTATGAATGCATTTCAAAAGTAGTAAGTAAATAGTTGTCAACCAAGATTTTCAAAAGTTTATATTTTTCATATTTATCAAGGTTAATATACATTTACTACATTGAGGACAATGTTTAAACTATACTCCTCGTAAACATACTATACCTTCTACTTGTATTGTCGATTTTCATGAATGTATATCTGATATAAGATAAACATGTATTACATTATATACAAAGATGGATAGTGCATAACAGTGGAATCCAGGACGCGCGTTGGGTCTGATTTGAGACTCGTCAGCTGAATGATAGCAAGTGGCTATTAGGACTCAATAGCTAAGTGGATAACGCGATGGTTTACTGGTTAAGCGCTCGCACGCAAGGCAAGGTCGTGGATGCACACTGCTGAGGAGTCCCATACTAGGACGAAACAGCCGTTCGGTGCTTCCGAGTTTTCCATGGTGGTCTAGCTTCAATTGACTCATGATCTCAACTACTGAAATAAATATTATTCTTACTGAACTATGAACACCGGAGGGGGGGTCTTTAATGAGCTTTACATATTTTATTCAATCTGAATGCACAAATTCAATACTTGATTTCATATTCGTTTTACATCAATATTCTTAACTTCACTTTGTTTTCCTTATTATTTAGTCATTAATGAATGAAATGAACAATGTGAAACCGAATAATTTGAAACTATTACTTCAAGATCTATTAACAGATACATCAATTTTATTTGCTGAAGAATTGTATAAAGCAATATATACATCAAATTTACAAATAACAACTGGTTTATTGATGGATTTCTGGGAAAATGAATTTAATCAAGTGGAAAATATTTATAAATTATGTTAGTAATACAGTAGATATTATCATAATTACTTAATTACTTACGCCTGTTACTCCCAATGGAGCATAGGACGCCGACAAGCATTCTCCAACCCACTCTATCTTGAACCTTCCTTTCCAGTTCTATCCAATTGTTATTCTTTCTTCTCATGTCTGCCTCCATTTCTAAGCCTAATGTATCCTTTGATCTTGCTCTCCTCCTTTAACCTTGAGGATTCCGAGTGAGGGTTTGCCTTGTGATGCGGTTGGGTGTTTTAATCAATGTGTGTCCTATTCACTTCCAGCACTTCTTCCTGATTTCTTCCTCCGGTGGGATCTGGTTTGTTTTCTCCCACAATAGGTTGTTGCTAATAGTGTCTACTTAACAGATCCGAAATATTTTGCGTAAACAATTGTTAATAGACGCTTATATCTTCTGGATGATTGCTTTTGTAGTTCCCCAAGTTTCCGCCCCATACAGTAGAACTGACTTGACATTTGTATTGAAGATGCTGACCTTGGTGTTGGTTGACATGTGTTTTGAGTTCCAAATGTTCTTCAATTGTGGATTTGGTGCATCAGACCCACTGTGTTCATCATTGATGCTGGCCAAATATGTAAAGGTCTTTGCATCTTACCAAACTTCTCCGTCAAGTGTGATTCGATTGGTGTATGCTGTGATGTATCGGAGAATCTTGCTCTTCCCTTTGTGTATGTTGAGACCTACTGCTGCTGAGACTGCTGCTATACTGGTCGTCTTCTCCTGCATTTGTTGTTGTGAGCGCGATAAAAAAGCCAGGTTGTCTGCAAAGTCTAGACCATCCAGTTGCATGATAGCTGTCCACTGTATCGCATGCTTCCCTACGGATGTTGACATCACCAGCAGAAAGAGGGTAGGTGAGAGTAAAAAATCTTGCCTAATACCGGTCTTTACTTCAAACGAGCTTGTGAGCTGTTCTCCATTCACGATTTTGCAGTTTAATCTATCATAGGGATTCCGTATTATATTGACTCTCTTTTCAGGCACGCCTAGTGTGAAAGAAGCCTCCATGGTGTTTTCCTGTCCACGTTATCAAATTCTTTCTCGTAGTCAGTGAAGTTGATTTAGAGTGATGATTTCCATTCAATTGATTGTTCCATATCACATATTTGTGCAAATCTCAGTAACAATGAAATCTAGAACACGATTCTTTCATTTTTAGTTCATCTCGGGTAAATAAACTACGATTTCTGATATTTAAATTCATAAAGAACCTGGAGCATAGCTTTAAGTGAATAAACTCCGTAGCTTAATGAGTAGAGAGTATAAACAAGAGATAGAAACAAATTCGAATGAATCACATTCTTCTCTTAATTGATTAGTTTTGTCCATGTGTGTACATATTTCATTTTAATTGCTTAGATTCGTTTTTAGATCTGATGTATGACTTCACTTCTCTAGTCTATTACAGTTTATATTGCCTAATTAAATATGATAAGAATTCACTGCAAGCTACGAAGTACAAGATGGTTTTCCAATTATGCAACTCTTTGTGCTATATATTCTTGAAAACTGATAAGATGGGATAGATAACTGAAGTGTATCAACTTAATATCACATTAGCTACTGAGTCCTGATAGCCACTCGCTTGTTGAACAACTACTGTTTTCAAATTAATTTATAATTGTTTTATTCATAATTTGACAACAGTTGAATTAAATAGTGGCCATCTGAACTCAGCAAATAAGAGGATAACGTGTTGTCCTTTTAAGCCAAAAGTACCAGGTATGAGTCACAGAATGAGCTTACATATCCAGGTACACTCAGCTGACGAGTCCTAAGACGTCTGGTGTATTCTTGAAAAGTATAGTTCTTAAAAACAAAGAAATGATAGATTTAACTAAATGGACAATCAATACATTATCTTTCCGGTCATCAACATTTTCACTTATTATCATTTTGTTCTGATACTGTAGTTTTAATGATTCAAAATCAATAAATTCAAAAGCCACAGTTCGAAACATTCAATTCTAGTTTTATGATTAGACTGAATGAATAACCTTCTAGTTTCGCCGAACGAACTTCGTTGAAACATAATGAAAATGTTGTCACTTCAAGTCACATTTGGAACAATGAAAGACTATCATGGTATTCAATTCGTTCTACAGATTACTCATTTTATTGATAATCATAGTCCAATATAGTGTCGTTTTTGATGGAGATTTGTCCTCTGAGCTGGATGGTCTGCTAGACGTTTGCACTGATGATTTCGTTCAGAAGAACGACAAAAGCTCTACGATCAAACCATCCAGCTCAAAGAACAAAACTATCAAAATCATCCACCTGAGCTACAAATCTCCACCATCTCAAAATCATATGAGCGTAGTACGCTTTTAGTTGTTCAAAAATGGGAGAAATTCGCCAAAACACAGGCTTTTACTCGAGAACAACTGTATTTTCTCCCCGAGTGTCCTCATCAGCATGTTCTACCAGTAATGTCGTTTCCCCCCCCCCCGATATTCAAATTCCTGTGTTATATTGGAACACATGGTAAAATAAACTTAGAATAGATTGTTTGATTTCTGACTACATTACAATCTAATGCTAACTCATAAATGAGACTAATTTTATTGTTATACTCGGCAATTATAGTCACTTTTAGATAATGTTTGACAGGAGTTCCTCTTTTGTTTAGATAATAAATGGCGCTCCTCAAGCAGTAACAGGCCTAAGTAAGTAAGTAAGAAAGAAAGAAAAGTTGACATTCTATTTTTCACTATCTTTTAACATTACAGATTCGAATGAATCAATTTGGAAGAGTATAGAAAAACGATTCGGAAAATCTACACAAGAATTTATACAATGTGTAGTTGAAACAAGAAAAGTTAAAATTGAACAACAACTAACTGAAGATGATGTTTTTAAGCCGGTAGTTAATATGAATGAAGTTAGTAAAACATTTCATGTTTTGTTGAAACAAATGAATTCAGTGTAAGTCCATCCTTGTTTCAATATACATGTTAAAGGAATGTATTCACTGTACTAATTTCTTTCTAATTAGTTTAACATCAGAGAGAAGTTTTGTGGATATTACAGTAATTTAATTGTTGAACTCATGAGTCAGTTGAAGCTAGACCACCATGGAAAACCTTGGAGGTACTGGACGGCCGTTTACGTCCTAATACGGGAATCCTCACGATCCCGCCTAGCGAGACTCGAACCCAGGACCTGTCAGTCCCGCACGCGAGCGCTTAACCAGTAGGCCACTGAGCCGGCACCCAACGGTGTTAATGTCTAACTTCAACCAATCCACGAATTGCCGCGAGACTGATAGGTCGTGGGTTCGACTCTCGCGAGGCGGGATCGTGGATGCGCATTGCTGAGAAGTCCCATACTAAGACGAAAAGGCCGTTTAGTGCTTACAGGTTTTCCATGGTGGTCTAGCTTCAATTGACTCACGAATTCAACAATTAAATTAATATAAGTATGATTTACAATAGTGAAGTAATACTCATCGAGTGGATAGGTTACGTAGTAATTATGTAATGACATATCGATGATAAATTAATATTGAATAATTGTAAGAAAGAGGATTAATGATATTGGAAGCATTTATTTGAAAATCAAAAAGTTGCTACGTTGCATAATATATAAAAAGGAGAAAGAACTAATAGGATATTTTGATGAATGGTCAGTAGTACGGTAGTTATGTAAGAATTAAGAGACCAATGTTGAAAATAAGTAAAGTACAAAAAATGGAAGAAATACGAAAGTAGTTTATCAAAGTTCTGCTACAAACTCCCTTATACCAATGGCCAAGGTAGTGAGAGTGATTGTACACACTTATTATAAATGCAAAGGTTAGGTTTGTGATCATAGTTTACAATGGCTTCAGTAATATGCAAAAGATGCGCTCGTAAACCATGTGGCGAATTTGTTAGAATATGGTGGATAACCTTCAAAGCTTTATTCATTTCAACTTGATGACCTGTGTCCATCAAGTGAGCTAGAATAGTACTCCTAATCACTCTTACCTGTCCTTTGCTTAAACATGACGCATGGTGTTCTGTTATACGATGATGAACTTGCCAAATTGTACGCCCTATATAACTGGCTCCACAGGAGCAGTTGAATCGATAAATACACATGGATTTGGCGAATTCAGACTATCTGTTTTTATTAGCCGATTTTATTGTGGGGTGGTTGTAAAAGATAGCACTCAGTCTGGCTGTATTAAATATTTTTGTACCGCCCTTTTTATTCTCTGAGTCACAATTTCTTCAGTAGTATCATTTAGGAATTGTAATTTTAAGAACAACAATTTCTTTAGAACGGTAGGTACCCTCATTCTACTTTTCATCTCCTTCATGTGGTTGTCAATGAATTTCGTTGGGTATCCATTTCTACCAAGGAAAATACGAATATTAACCACTTCATCTACAGTGATGTCATCCGAGCAAATCATTCTAGCACGAGGAGTCAGGGTCTTTATTATGTTTCTTTTGTATCTGACTAGTGCTGTACTATAGTGCGATACTGAACTCGCCACATGCTCCTGTTGAGCCAATTGTATAGGGCGTACAATTCTGCAAGTTCGTCATCCTATAACAGAACACCATCCGTCGTGGTTGATTTATGTTTGCTTTATAAATGAATAAATCAGAAAAGTTTGGATGAATAACTCATGTTTATTTTGACTTAGCTACCAAATAACCGCTAAATGGATATAGTTCGTGATGCGATACAATAAAATTTAGCTCTCCTTTAATCAGATTAGTTACACTGAACGTTTCTTAGAAATTCGTTAATCTAAAAATCTAACCAACTATACTAACTATTCAACTGTATGACTAAATCTTACGTAATTCAACTACTATTAGTAAGACTGGATTACCATATAGAGAATGTACATAAATCCTGTGTCTAATTGTGAACGTCTTGGATATCTAGTTGACAACCATAATTTCGGTACAATGCCTGGGAGTGGTTAGCAGTGGAATCCAGGACGCGCGTTTCGTCCTATTTGGGGCTCATCAGTTGAACATACTTGCATCTTACAGCTGAAAGTCACTCTTGGATTCGAACCTAGTACCGTTGGCTTCAAACGCTATCGCGTTATCCACTTAGCTACTGAGTCCTGATAGTCACTTGCTTTTGCAATGGGGTGAAGTTTTAAATTCACTTGATGGTATTTACTTGTATCTTTTCATTGTTATTTAGCAATGCAAGTGATTAGTAAGTTCTCTGCTGCGAAGTCAATAATACTCAGGACAATAGTCTTCATAGTCATCATTATCTTAGATTGATAACGTGTATTTTAACTTAGAAGTAAAACTAAACTGTACATGGTAAATTGTATTGTTTATGTGAATTTTACATTATTCATTACATTTTTACTTAGTTTTATAGCAACTCTTTTTTTCTGCTTTACAATTTTGATTTTCTAACTTTATCCTGAATTTTATTGATTTTAGGGAACATAATCAACAACAGTTAAGTAATCTTCTCTGTAAACTTAATCCATTTCAAATAGACGAATTAGATATGATGTACCAACGAGTGAGTAAATTAACTGATACTATTAACTATTCTCATATAGACATATATATTAGAAAAGTTGTAACAGCTTTGTAAGCAACGATGGATAGTGGTTAACAGTGAAATCCAGGGCGTGGCCTTCGTCCTATCTGGGACTCGTCAGCTGGATTTATCTGCATCTCACAGTTGAAGTTGACTCTGAAAGTCGAACTGACTACCGTCCGCTTCAAACGTCATCACGTTATCCTTTTAGCTACTGAGTCCTGATAGTCACCTGTTTGTGCAATGAGGTGAAGTTATATCCATTTGGTATCGTTTTTTACTTATATCTTCCCATTGTTATTTAGGACTGCAATTATTCAGTCTTTTATTGATATATGTACACCCTGTGCGGACTCTCTCGATATTGCCTGAAGTCACAATCTTCATAAGCAAAGATGGATAGTGGCTAGCAGATAAGAGACTGATCATTTGTAGTCCTAAATAACAATGGTAAGATACAAGTAAACAACACCAAGTTATAACAGTTCCTATATATGGTTAGGGTTAGGTTGTATGTAAGAATTCTGCATTGAATATTTGGAAATAGTATTATTTGTAGTTGATGTGAGATTAAAAGCGAATTGTTTTTCTCAATGACGGTAATCTGATTTTGATCTTGGCTTTATTTTATTAAAAGGATTTCAGAAGAGTGTCCTCTGAATTGATTCAACGTGGATCATCTGGTGAAATGCATGATTTATTAATGTCATTGTGTAAGTATTATTTATCTAGTTTTCTTTATGTTTAACTTCAATCTACTTAAATTGTGAATGTGATGAGGTCAATAAAACTGCTATCGGTATACATGTATTAGTTCATTATCAGCTGATTAAACGAATAAAATTCCAACTCAACATTAACGTGTTTATAATTGTTCCTATGTACCAATGGAAATAAGCAAATGCTGTAATCTCTTTTAGCTAATAAGAATATTTTTTAAACAAGATTGTTTACAAAGTTGGAAGGCTAACACGATCATTCTCAGATTGTGCGATTATCCAGGTATCTAAATACTTATCAAGATTAATGTTTATATATATCACATGAAAGGAAATTCCCTACTATGTTTTTACTCGATGATATTCACGTTTTATAGTCGTCTGAAAACTTAAGAACGTTTAAGAAATTAGAGTCAACACAGCCCGAGCTCCCAAGTTTGGGGAAATTTTGGGATATTTTGTGGAAATTCTCGAAGTCAAATCACCTTCACCAATTAATGGGGAAATATGGGGGGTCTGAGGAAATTTTAGGGTTTTTGTGCCATTTCCACAAAATTTCCCCAAAGTTTACTATGAAGCCTTCCCTAATATTTCAATAAAATGAGTCAAATTTTCCCCAAAATTAGGAGCTCGAGACGAACAAAGACTTGTGACCGAAGACCAATAAACTAGCTATTCTATTGCGGCTCAGCACCGCTAACTAGAGAGAGAGGTCGAAGTCTGAACGGGAAAGTATATTCTGCAAAAAGCCAGAAGCACGAGTGATAACAACAGATAAATCAAAACGTATATGTACAGCACAAAACCGTCCTTGGGAGGGGTTACAAAATAGCATACTAAAACACACAACGAATCAACAGCGTTCAAGATTCTCCCAAGTGGGAAACACGATATGAAGGTGAAAAGAGTGATTTGTTGCGAAAAAAAGAAATCCAAATTTTCAAAATAAAATAATAAAATTAGGACATTTTTCAAGTGAGTTCTAGGGATTTAACGTCCCCAACAGTTCTTCATCCCAATGCATTACCTAATAAACATCTGGATTCAGTAGCCAAGTGTATTACGTGTCTATATTTGACCCAAGCGTTACTGAGTTCACGGCAATCCTCACAAGATTCTCATAGCCAAAACCGGACTGATCAATTCTGGTGCTCCAAATCAGTTTTGAATAATCTGATCACACATGTACTTGTCAGCACATTTAATATAAAGATTAATAAAGGTCATTTAGATAGTGTCATAAGAAGACGAATATTATCAGAACTATATGTATTTACATAGTTCTGACAATTTTCGTTTTTTGATGGAATTTTGTTCTCTGAGTTGAATGGTTTGGTCGTGAAGCTTTTATCGTTCTTCTGAATGACATCATCAGCTCAAACTTCAGATAGAAGTGAAGTGTTTGAATATCTCTACATGTGGTTCACAGCTTGTACTGTAGACCTCGATGTTGACTGCTTCTTGTTGACCTTAAACTTGTCATTGTTTACTTCTTTATTTTGGTTTTATCTTCTATCGGTTTGATTTTTGTTCCTATGTTTTTCTGCGGAAAGCTCCATGACCAAACCATTTAGCTCGAAAAACAAAACTGCATCAAAATCATCCACCTGAGCTACAGATCTTTACTATTTTAAAATCTTCGTATTCTTATTACACTATCGAAATTTATCAAAGTGACTAATTGCTTTAAAGTTCATTTCATTTCTAGTAAGAATTGCTTATTATTAATCGACTGACTTTTCATCTACATCATTTCAGATAAATATTCTGTAACGAAACCAATGTATTTTGCTATCTTAATACATGATGCACTTTATAAAGAACTTATCGATATGTTAACTGCTCAACGTTTACTTATTTTTCGTTCAGAAGTACGTTTATGTGAAATAAATGAAATCTTTCCTCGTTATGGTTTATCCATTTTCACTTTAAATATGTTATAAGGCTATTCATAATGTCTTTCAAATAATCTAGTCTGTTTTCGAATATGTATACGTAACAAACTCTACTTATTACTTACTTACTCCCAATGGAGCATAAACCGCCTTACCAGCATTCTCCAACCTGCCTGATGCCCCATGGGGTTACTGCTGGTCCAGGGCCCGGATAAAAGAAGAGGGTTGTGTTAACGACTTCATCCCGTAGAAAACTAACTCACTAAAAATCGCTAACCAAAAAAATGATTCAGACAATTTAAACCCTGCTTCAGGGAGTTAGAAGGTTATGACGCCTCATGATGAAAGTCGAGGCTGATGCCCATTCTGAAAACCAGAGCAACCATTAATTTATGTACATGGAATGCTCGTACAATGTGGGAGACCTGGAAAGTCTTCCAAATTGCTACAGAAATGAAGAGGTACAACCTGGAGGTGCTTGGAATCAGTGAAACTCTAGTTATGTGTTGAGTTTAATCATTTCTAACTAGGTCTATATGAACCACAATGGGGGGAATTATCTGACGTGTTATTTTTTTCTTGGATTGTGCTTACTTACAAATCATTATTCTCGAATGCGAAACGACGGTATATCAGATGCATTATTAACTTTAGATATGTGATCATTGTGTTCACATTGCGTTGCTTCATTCAGTCTAAAGTGTAATGTGAAATCTATGCACTGTTCTTTTCTATTATGAAACGAGCTTTGAGAACCTTTCAAAAGATTTTATCAATAAAGAATTAGGTGATAAACTGCAGTCGTCAGTGCTAAATCCTCAATCATTCTGACCGTAACCTTAAGGTAGTAGTGTGCAGCACTTATGCAATTGTATATTGATGGAGTAGATAGATTTAAATATAGTCGGAGGTATAAATCTGGCTTTATCAAGTCCGAGAACATTCTGTGCATCAACTTTATTATTTTACATGTTCAGATTTGTCCAATCTCTTGAAGAAAGTATAGACAAATATTTGAGCGTAATAACATCAATTTTCTTCATTTCACCTGCATCATGATACGCTGCTTACACCCTGTAGTATTTATTGGTCAAAATTTCAAATTACTTTGAGGACACCTACACAACTCAATCTTTCTAGACGCATTTATTACCAGTAGACATCAACATGAGTTTCCAAGTAAGAAAATTATATATGGATGGAAATTACATTACATAGACAACTACAAAACAGCAATGGTGTTAGAAATAAGTAGTTATGTGACGAACAAGCACTAGTTTTAAATAGAAAAACGTTCAGTAAAACTTACTAATAGATTTGAGTTTAAGAATTATTAAATTCTGTCAGCACAGCAGTTCTAGGTAGGATCCATGAATAATCGAATTCAACTACGTCTGGTGTAAGACAGTTATCCACATCAGGCAACGGGAGATAGAAGCACAATTCGGTGAACTGACTGAAGTTGAATATTCTAACTGAGTGATCTACATGGATTAAAGATTTGTATGTGAAACCAAGGGTCCTGAGTTTTGTTTGTTTTGACGAGCTTATGATTGGACAGTGCTGAGGAGTTCTGTACTCGCATGAAACAACCTGAATGTGCTTCCATGTTCCAAACGTTTATGATTCAGAAACCGCGGAAAATCTATGATCGTCACAAAACCTTATCAAGATGAAATTATTGAACAAGAAGGTAGTCAAAAATCAAATAATCATATATTCAATTGAATGAAAGCTTTTGAAAGATCTTTGCAATAGAATTGTCTTTTACCAAGGTAGGAAAAATGCATCAACATATTTTCAGGTTACTGACGGCTGTGATTATTCTCTCTGGCAAATTTTAGAGAACCATAACTTATCTATACTTAGATATTTCAAGGTATCGATGCAATATCTTTTTTACAATGAGTGTTTACGGATTGCACTATACAAAGTCCTTTCTTCTCTCTAGACGAAGAAATAATCAAAACGTTTATCATTATTATGAGTTTCTCTCTGATTCATAAAGTGATCTTGGTAGGTAAATAATAAATGGCGGACACTAAAAGAAGTATTTCGAAGATGGGAATTATTAACCTTGGATTGAGTAATTAATCACATTATTTCATTGAGAAATCATAGTTTGTTTGCAGGGTTTTATCTGAATATGAATCGACATGATGTACAGAATCTTTGTTTCTTTTTCTCACATTCCTTCCTCACTATCTATTTGACGAAAAGTCTAAAACATATTCCTAACTTATAATTCATTATTAATGATATTTCAGATTGATTTACAAACAGTATGTGATCTATATGAAGCAGAATATGGAATCTATTTGGCAGATGATGTAAAACAGAAGTATTTCAATAAACAAGATAATGCTTTGACAAATCTTTTAAAGACAGAAAAATCAATTGTCTTTTAATCTTCAGAGCACCTGTCCCTTCAATGGAATTTTTGTTAAACATCATGCTGTTCTTTTTAAATCTCCATAATGGTTTCTGAAAAACAGAATGATTTAAATAACTTAACAGTTATTTGCTTTAACTAACTTATTCATTCTGGAATCTTGTGTTGTTATGTTAAGCAATCCAAATTATAATTAGAACAAGTGATTAACGACGCACAATGCTAATTTTTCATGTTTATTTGTTGTACGACATGGAATGATGCATAATATAACAGTTAAAGAAACTAGTTTGTTTTGTACAATGGATATGCCTGACACTTTTCGTTTCAGATATATCTTTGTATGTTGATTACGGTTTTCGTTTTGTCACACATAATCTACTAATGAATAAACTCTTTCAGTAAACTGTAGTTAGCTCTAATTACTGTAGGTAAGATCGAAACAATGAGCGCAAGATATGTGGATTATGAACAAATTACTGTTGCGTATAATATTACTTCAGTTAGTGGGGCGAAATTATATTTTATGGACGAACCAATCGGATATAAGATAAAAGGTCTTGGATTTTGGCGCAAAATTTATTCATCCATTTGATCAAAAAGCGTTTTCGGTATTTTGGCTGATGTCAGTTTGTGATGAAAACCACAAATCTAGTTCCTGACCCTTAACCATCAACAGTAAATCTTAATTATAGTTCCTCATCATATTTTATAACCCTTGTTTGGTCTTAGTTGGTATGTGGTATTTTCAAGGTCACTTTTGTTGGGATATTCAGAAAAATATCCCAAAAAATTATTCTGTTTAGCCTAATGCTATCCTTGGACATGAAATTTGTATCATCCCATTGGTCAATATTCATTTAACGTGTCATTTTCCTACTGGTCAATATTGTTCAATGTTATTTTCTATTTTATGGTACGATTTGGTCTGCTTGATTAGTATATAAGCAGAGTGTGTTTGAAATAGAATGATTCATATATCCGAGGGTGGGACTTGTGTTCTGGACTCAACTGGCTGGGCTAGACAGGGAAGCGCGACCAATCAGAACCCTAGGTCGTTCTACGTGTTTGCGCGTCTTTGGTCCGATCAATAATTCGCTGTCCTCTAATCTGCATCATCACACTATAACAACTTTAGAGTCAATCAAAGATCGTCCATAGATTTAAGTTTCACCTAGGATGGCACAAAGAAATAATCAACGTACTGTAGTGATGCTTAACATTTTGTAATGCTTGTAGTCTCAAAAGCATTTGAATGGATTATAAGAACTCTGGTACCCTTGTCAAAAACTGATAAATATATCCATAAAAAGTACTGTTCTATACAATAAATTCCACAGTTGATAAATAAATGTTATGGTCTCATATAAAACAGAAACTGTTGTGGAATGATTGAAATTGGATTTGAAGACAATCTGTTTTGAAGTTCAAATTTTGCCACACTTTGAATATTTATATCAGATGTTTTAGTGTACGATAATCTAGCAAAATGAAACTGCAAAGTTGTTAAACAACGAATACAATTATTTACTAAGTTGTTATACGATTGAGTTTAATGTTTATGTATATACTGTATTACTTACTTACACCTGTTACTCCCAATGGAGCATAGAACGCAAACAAGCTTTCTACAACCCACTCTGTCCTGAGCCCTCTTTTCTAGTTCTATCCGACTGTTATTTATTCTTCTCATGTCTATCTCCACTTCTCGGCATAATGTGTTCTTTTGTCTTCCTCTCCTCCTTTGGCCTTGAGGATTCCAAGTAAGGGCTTGCCTTGTGATGCGGTTGGGTGCTTTCCTCAATGCGTGTCCTATCCACTTCCAGCACTTCTTCCTGATTTCTTCCAGGTCCCCTTCCTTACACTTTGTTGGTACTTGTTCTTCATCCCAAATCTTGCTGAAGAGAATGTGGGGTACCTTTGTAGTTACTTCTACATCTGCTTTGCTGGTCCCGCTACTTTTCGACTCTGGATTTGACTGATGGTCATGCTGCATAAAGTATGAATAAATATTTAGATGTTAGGGTACATAATAATGTATCGTTAAGATGTTTCTTAAATAGTGATTATCAAACACTGAAAATGATTTGACTTGAGTTTTGGAAGACCTTTCACAATTATCATAAGATTTGGAGATCTTTTATTATCACTGCCGCACAGCTACTGGTGACTTTACAGTCATATATTATAATACTAATAGGAACGAAACTTTTTAAATTCTGACTTCTTAGCTGATCTCCAAACTCTAGACATAGAAGATTGTTGTAAACAGAAAGTCAGGTTCGGAAACGGGCTTGATTCAAAAGTTGATTAATCCTCCAGGAACAAAGAGTGTTTACAAAATTACTTATGGTATCTTTAGACATGCTGATATTCTTAGAAAACAAACAGTATAAATAATAATGTTTTTGCATTCGACCAATCAAATTGTGATTCCTATATTTTTCACTGAATTGAAAATAATAATCTAAAAATGTAATGTGATCGTTTGTCAAATGAACTTCATCAGTTTGAAAGTTTCCGCCTTGCCGTATATGATTGGTAGGTTGCCAACATAAATTTAGACAGTATTGAATGGTCCTGTATTTAAATCCAGTTAGATCGTATGATGATTGTTGTCGGAATATGCACTACGGCTACTCACGTACATAATTATCTGCTTAAATCATGTTAGACAATAACGAAATAAGCCAATTACGAGAATGAATTTCGAACACATGTTTTTCTGACGGTAGCTCTTCTAGGGTTACTACCGCTCCCCAGCCCGGGTAAAAGAGGAAGGCTGAGCATGAAGCCAGCAACCAAGTCCCATAGAAAACAACCTTGATGGAAAGACGTTATTCAGAATATATAATTGAAATCATTTAAAATCGATCCTCCGAATTCAATGATCTTCACTCAGAAGAGATATGACACCTCGTGGTGGAAGTCCAGATTCTTCGGAAGTCATGATGACGGTGCCCCTTCTAAAAACCAAAGCAATAATAACTATGCGTACATGAAACGTCCGGAAAACGTGGGACGCCGTGAGGACTAATCAAATAACTACGGTAGTGAGGAGATAAAACTTAACGGTTCTCAAATTCGGTGAAACACATTGAACCTAATCTGGAAAAATGTTAGGTTCGGGAGAGATGCTGTTGCACTATAGTCACGAAGTAGGAAATGTACAGCAGACTCAGAGCATCCATCGAAACAAAGAAGGAAGGAATCACAATGAATGTTATCCTCTGTTATGTACCTACTAATGACAACGAGGAAGACGATAAAGATAAATTCAAAGGAAGGTTGCAGTCAATCATAGAGAAGTCCCAAGGAAAAATATGACCATCCTGATAGATGGTCTGAACACCAAAGTAAGAACGGACAGCAACGATTATGAAGGCATCATGTGACGAAATGAACTGGGAAAGAGTAACCATAATCGTGTCAGATTTGCAAGTTTATGTGCCTCAATATATTGGTTATATGTGGCACAGTATTTTCACACAAACACATACACAAAACTACATGGGTCTGGCCGGATCACACTACAGAGAACCAGATAGGTTATATAGGCATCAGTAAAAACGTCAGAAGGATAATTGAAGAACTGGGAACCAGGAGAGGAGCTGACTTAGTTTCAGACCACCACCTGGTAGTTCACAAACTAAAACGTTAGCTGGCAAAGGATCAAATCAACGGAGATATAACATCACAATGGTTTATTACCGCATTCATTCGAGATACTGACAAATTTAAAGAATTTAAGATAGGTTTCAACCGCAAGTCCCAAGCCCCACAACATCTCAATGGAGAAGAAACTACTCTGTTATGCTCTTATGTCTTCTTAACTATCACATGACTGAATCGTCAATTAAAACATCGACGTACATGACCTCGGCACTGTTCTTAATCAATGACACGTTAACTAATACCAGCAGCCTAGATTCAACCCTGAGTTCCTTTTGCCTCTTCTTGCCTTGACCTCCCCGTTATGTCCAGAACACAATCTCAGCTTCCACTGTATAAATCGTAAATTTCAGACGAACGTGGCTTATATACAGGCAAACAGGATCACATCACGCCATAAAATAAAAGATAATAATTATAAAAGATTAGGCTGAAAGTGGATGTGATTGTGAGACTGTAATTAATACATAGGGAATAACTTGTGAATGGTAAATTGTATAATTATAGTCAGTAGGTCAACCGAAAGCTTATAATGAAAGGGATATGAACATACATATAACATAGTTACTTAACAGTGGTCCAATAGTATTATATGTAATATTATTCCATAAATAATTCTTCACAGTTACCGTTCATTTATTCTTTATTCGGACACAATGCTGTGGAGGATAACTGGAAGTGAATAAGAGAAGCACTAACTTCAGAGTGACGAGAAGTGTCGGGACGCAAAGAACATTATAATAAGGGATGGATCTTTATGGAATGGCCGGTCATCAAACAAATGAGTGAATACATAAACAAAGAGGAGATCCTCCATGAACAGCAACATGGGTTGAGAAAAGACGGGACGTGAGCATTCAGTCTTCTCACAACATACGACAAATGTAGAGCACAATGGAGTCAGAGAGCACCGGTTCATGTAATTTTCCTTGAATTGGCGAAAGTGTTTGACAGAGTGTTGCACACAGTACTCGTTTAAAACGTGACGAGTTTACGTTTAACTGATTCATTTCTGTTTTGGCTCTGTAGCTACCTAGTACACAGGACGTTGAATGCGTACCAGCTATTTACGCCTCAGGAATTGGAGTACACAAAAGGTCGTCTTAGGTCCACTTTTGATTTTGATCTCTATCCATAACCTAGATAAAACGAGCTCTGTAGCGCCTATGCGCGCAAATAACGCGGAGATATGGAAGTTCATGCAAGACGAAATGGGTTCCTTTGGACTCCTAAAAGGCCTATTGGGATTAAGGCATTGGTCTATCTATATAAAGATGCCACAAGTAATTGGAATTTGATAACGTAAAATCAAAAGTCGGAAGCGAAAAGATCTGAAGGTATATTTGATAGGCTATCGATAAATCAAGTAGTTATCAATCTAAGCTGGTTAGCGGCGTACCCAATCGTGATCTAGTGCGGATGCTTGACCAAGCGCCCTCAGCTAGGCGAGATCATTAAGACTAATGTGGTCAGCAGAGATATTGATTTTGGGTAGCTATCACTATACATCTGTGCTAACAAATTAATAAACTGTACCAAAATTAAGAGCTTTCTATCATGTCGTACGTACCACTAATGTCGACAGATATAAACATTATTTAGCACTAACCAGGAGTAGAATTATTGGTGCCAGAAAGTTAAGTGGATCGACTTAAATAAAACAGAAAGGAAAATAGAAGAGTATTGTGAATTGGAAGAATCACACAAAATGTGAAGGAGATATAATGCAAATTTACAAATGAAGTATTCTATGTTCAGTTATTATATCTTATTAGGACATTCTGTAATTATGTATTAAATAATGCTATAATGTTTCTTGCAATAATAATAACAGTTTGAGAGGTTTTGCCCGTTTATAAGTCACTGCTGTACTAAACGTTACAGAGAAGGGCATAAATGAAGCTATTAGTAAACCAGGAGACGCCATCAACAACTAAAAGTACATTCCAAAGGATTCAAACAGCGAATAGGCAAAATAACAATAATACTTAACCTAGCCGGCTCATATAACAGCTGAAAATGTTTTTCTGAAGATTAATCGGCATGATGACCGCTAACAGCTTGATACGGCACCTGATATAACGCAAGACTGGGAGACTGCAACAACTTCGAACTAAATAATCAGGCCTCGATGTATCCAGTGGAATGTCAAACATTGATCGTGGAGTGTGTTGCTAAAACAGTCAGAAAAAATCAAGGAACAGAATAAAATTTACGAAAGAACTTCCAAAACTTCACTTATTGCAACTTGACTTGATTGAGAGGCTAGAGTTATCAAGTTGCCCTATAAACGTGCTTTATGATGGCAGCAACAGATTGAAAGTGAGAGGTAAAAACTCGGCGAAGCATTGTGGAAATGACATATTACTGCATTTAGTGACGACCTAGTATGTGTTCAAAATATGAATATACTCTCACTCTTCGGCAAGGATCAAAGCCAGTGTTCTGCCCGCAAACCATTATTTTAGGCCTCTCTCTCTTAATAGTTCAATAAAAATGCGAACGACTTCAAAAAATGAGTGCTATTGAATCAGTGAACTCAGAATGAATGGTACTGATAGTGGCAGTTAAGAATTCCAGCAGTAACTTCCGCGAATGTGCTGATTACTGAACTGGGCTAAATGAAGCAGTAGAATCTCATCAGTATATCTTACTCTTGCCTAAAAATCTGTCTGCCCAGTCAAAAGAAAATAAGATTTTAGCAGATTTTGTTTTGTCGGAGGCTGATTTTCAAATTCCAATTGCTGATAGGTGCATAGACTACCTCAACCTCAATACACAGAGGTGTATTCTAATACAATCAACCCAATTTCTGGGTCCAGACTGCCTCAACTATATTTCGACAAGTGATGGCCACCATGCTGTAGGACTTTCCGTGGTGAACCTGAGAGCTGACTTGGTGTTCCGGAAACTGCGACACCTTAGAAAAGACACTTCTCCTGGCCCAGATATGGTCCATTCTGCTATACTGAAGGAAGTAGCCTCAGTCCTGGCAACACGACTTGGCGTGAAATTCTCACACTCGCTAAGCCGAGGTAAACTACCGGAAAATTGGGAGCTGGCTCACATCACTACAATTTTCAAAGGAAGTCGACGCAGCAAACCTTCAAGTTACCGACCAGTGGCTCATCTCTCTATACTTTCAAAGATCATGGAGTCCCTGATATGAGATGGTATACATGACTATCTACTGTCCTTAAATTTCTTCTCACCCAACAGCATGATTTCAGGAAGGGCTATTCTTGTATAACCAACCTGCTGACTGCGGTGTACAGATGGACAAGCATCCTTGATCGCAAGGGGAAGATTGATATCATTTACCTTGATTTCTCAAAAGCTTTTGATGGGGTTAGCCATATATGTCTCATCAGTAAGCTCAAATGACTAGGTATCAAACCACCTCTAATCGATTGGTTCATTTCATATCTGAAAAATCGACATTTTAAGATCAGGGTTAATTTCACTTTATCTCAGGCTATGGAATGTCCTAGTGGGGTCCCCCAAGGTTCAGTCCTAGGACCTCTTCTCTTCTTGATCTACATAAATGATCTTCCTCAACACGTCTCGTCAGACTTATTAAATTTTGCTGATAACAGGAGACGTTTGAGAGAGATACGCAACCAAGACGATATACAGGCACTTCAGGAGGATCTGACGCGACTTCAAAGTTGGGCAGACGATAACGAACTTACCTTTAACACTTCAGTGTAAAGAAGTCCATCTGCGACATGTTGCAGACTACAGTTACAACTTAAGAAACTCCTCTCTACAAGCATCCTGAGTCGAAAAAGATTTAGGAGTCCTGGTGCCCTACGATTTAAAGTCTTACGCTAACTGCGACAAAAATGCCTTCCGAGCAAACCTTGCACTGGTAACATTGAAGCGCATTTTTGGCCAGTTTGACGGAAGAACTTTCCATACAATCCTCAATAGTTTTATCCGTCCTCATTTAGAGGACGGAAACATAGTATTTCCCTCCTCATTCCAAAAGGATAAGGACACCCTGGAGCGTATCCAACGGCGAGCCACGGAATCAGTTCGAGGACTCAAATTTAAACCTTACGAAAAACGCTTCCGATGTAATAAATACACAGAAGCAAAAAAACACTCAATACAATATCACTTTGCAGATCACCATCGTAGATGATCTATGTCGAAATGATTGGAGGCCTACTCGAGTTAGACGTGAATGGTGTGACGAACCAACTAACGTCGAAGTCATACCTCGTGGTCAGCACCTTACGTGAACTACCACCATTGACGTACCAAGGTACTATAGATGCTTTGAAGACTGTACAACACAGGGGACGTCGTTACAGAAATATGTTAGTTAAAGTAGATACAAGGGAAAGTAAGACCACTGCCGCATGGGCCAGTCCATTGCATACGATTAACTAATGCGCTTTTATTGTACATGACCTTGGCAGGGAGCGATGACCTGTTGGACATTCAGTGATCCAACTGCCGGATGATTCGGCTAGGGCTCAGTGACATTTCACTGGCCCCACACTTTCAAATAAATAAAGAACTATCATCACTGAATTATGTGCATGAATATCGAAAGAATAAGAAAAAAATCCATTTGGGAACTAAATATTTCGTTAAAAAATCAATTACAGTCAAAATGTCACGTTTGAGAAGGATACCCAGATTTCACACCTTAGAAATATCACTCCAACGAACGTATAAGATCATTTTTCAAGTTAGGTAATAATGACATTCAGTTGAACTAACAATCGGCTTCACCTTTTAAAGTTTATTTGTGGTTTAAATGTGAAACCGCTGATAAATCAGTCATTTCGGTACATTAAATTTGGATATATTCCTGCCACACACTTTACCCATCAAATATGCCTGTGCTCAGATAATGCATTTTGATACATAATAAACTATTTTTTGACAAATTAACATCGCTTTTTAGAGAAATTACATGTATCCCTGAAATCAGCTTAAAAATGATGACAGCGTTGTTATCGTCTTCATAGGTTTTCTTAGTTCTGCAATGAATTTCGCCGCGGTCAATGATTTAGTATTACTCAATAATGACCACTATACAGGATATAAATTATACGTGGAGGAATTGTGTAGATATACATCCACCTTAAGTTTGTGCTAACGATGTTCTCTAGAACAACAATGAAAGTTTTACCATCAAACCATCCATCACAAAAAAGAAACCACACCAAAAAACCCACATGAGTTATAAATCTTCTCGATTTTAATCGCCATGGATCTGACTACAGGTCGATCGTATGAATGATTGTTATTGAAATATCCATATCGTCAAACCTCAGTTCATTTGTAAATCTCAATCACCGCGTTGATTATTCTTCATCAAAAATAGAAGTGTTTCATTTTAACTTTACTCTCCATTCGAATTGCTTAACAAATGAACTATCCACACTCATGAATAATTTATCAACATTTTGGTGGCCCGTGGATCTGACTCCAAGATCGTATAAATGTTTGTTATCACCTATCCTCGTATATAATCGTCGACTTAAATCACGTTATCCAATAACGGAATTAAATAAGTTGAATAACGAGAATTGATTTGTGAATACATATATTTTGTATATGATGCGAATGAAAGATACCAAAGCAAAATGACACACAGGGAAGATGATTAGGAAACCAACTTCATTTTAGTCAAGCGTTACTCAATGTTTATAGCTAGACAAAATAAAGCTACAGACATGTGATTAATGGGATAAGAAGTGCACACACATATACGCTCATTGAAAAACAGTCTAGATTGATAAGCGAATAAATAACAAGGTGAAGTATGCCTCAAGTAGAGTGAATAGAAAGGGATGTCCGAAAGCTAGATTAAGGTATATAGGCTTAACATAATAACTGACACTACAAAATTCGCCTGAGAAATAAATTCACTCCCATCTTCTGGAATCCGTGTTGACGATTACCTTTACTCTTCCTACACTACCGCTTAAATACTCATACAAGTGATTATATCACTCGTCACTCTTAGATGGATTTATGAGCATAATAAATGTTTGGTCAGTGTTATTTCAAGGCATACTTACTGAAAATATTCTTCTTTTCAATATTCCGCTCCTACTGTCGATTCCGAACTAAGGTTTGGAATGAAGAATAACTGTCTATGTGGTTTAGACACACGCTATTGCCCAGTTGAAACCAAAACAAGGTAATTGAGTAATTGACGATTACAGAATTCATTATACGTATAAATGTATATTATTAACTAAACAAATATTACCAGACAGTTATTCAATCAATAATTGTTCAATCAGTAGTCAAATCTAAATTACAATAACTAAACAAATTGATAAGATATGTAAGAGAATTACCGAGCGCACTGCACCAACACAATGAAATGGGGCAACAAATCAATATGCCTGCCACCAAGACTAAGTATCAACTGAAACAACATAATTATAACTCATAAAGAAACATGGAAACTCGGTGAAGGTGAAAGGAAAACAAAAACTACAATAAAATACAAATATCACCATCTCAAATGGAATCAAAACGACTGAACGAACGTTCAACTGAACGAATCAATAGAAATAAATTACATATATAAACATGGAATCATTTCTACACAAAAAATCTTCAAAATGTCTCTTACACCTATATTATCGCTTGTTGAAATCGGTAGGTCTAAATACAATACATAGTATTCAGTAGGTTACTAAAACATCTAGTACATACATGAATTCAATGATGATGTGAATGTGTTATATCACATTGACTATAACAGCAATTCATAGGACTCAGATCACACAACAACTGAAAACCATGATCGTTTGAATTTATTCCACCACAATGATCGATTTCATGATTTTGTGCTCAGATGGTATTACTTTCTTGGTCTTAATAGTTCACTGATTCTCAGTCTCGTTCGCTTATCCTCAAATTTATTGGTCACTCACTCGTACGTTTCTTCCTGTTTATTCATTGATTGATCATTCATTACCTTAAGTAAAGAAAAAGTGAAGGAATTGTCACGCACATTTTACATTCTCATAGATTTTCTCGATTATAAGTTTGAAACGTAATGCACGATCAAAGTAACTTATTGATTTCCTTCTTATAAAATTCATTTATTAACATCCGCCGTAACGAAATGCCGACAAAGGTAGATATAATGAACTAAAAAATTGTATTCACAAGAAACATTTAGGAAGAATGGTGTTATTATGATCGCTATCAAAGGTCGAGATCAGTTGAGACTAGTTTAGTTGGATATGAAAATGGTTTATTTCGTAAGATTGATCAGAACAAACACTGAGTGAAGTTATTTGAACTTTGATAAACTGACCATATACTTGCTGATTAATAGATAGATGGATAGATAGATAGATGTGTGGATAGATTGATAATGCTGATGACTGAAATGAGTCCTTCATTCGTCAACGCGTACTCTGTGGAATCTGTGACAAAATATCCACCACTACCTGCTCATCTGATGTGTTTGTAACGATATCACATCTATGGTAATGCAGACCATCAATTTACCAAGACAAATTCAACTATGTGTAAATGAAACAATGTGCAATTTTATTTTGACTTACTTGTGTTGTATGAGTGTTGTTAAATGTCAAACTATGTTTTCCACTACGTTATATTCGATTACGACACGACTATCAGAGAAGATTTTATGGATTTGTGATACACGTGATGAGTAACTAACTTTTACTTTCCACTTGGTTGTAACGTGTGTTTTGTCAGTCACTTGTGAGCGTTGAGGGCTCATTTCAAGCGATGGTTTAATGGAAACTAACTAACAAACTTTCTGTTTAATTCTCACTTAAAATAATTTTCAGTTTTTGAATACTTATGGTCTCTGGAGGAAATCTAGATGCGTTTGTTTGCTGCTCCGAAGAATAATTTGGAGCACGAACTAAGATTTATAATAAAAATTCAGAGAATATTTGTTCAATTGAGGAGACGAACTGTTTCTTACCGGATGATCTAATTAGTGATGGCAATCACATTCAGCAACGCCCTCTATGGTAAAACATCGAACATTGATACCTTCGGTTAGAAGCGCTGAACACTTACCATTCTCGCTCTAGACTCACTTACTGAAAGTCATCTCATTGGGACACACGCTAGTTATATGTAGACCGTATAAACAATAAACATGTTTACTGATTTCCAACTTATATTCGAGCTCGACCAGAACATTCGCTTTTATTGTTTATGTTTGCCATGGATCTTTCAACATCTAGACATATTGGAGAGATTTGATAACATCCTGAATAGTTGGTTATGTTATTTTGACCAATTTGTGTGAAGTTATACAAACTTATATTGACTAGAAATGTTTGAGGATTATTCAACTCGATATGTTTGATCTTAACTATAAAATGGAAAGGGGTTTAAACATTTATGAAATCACATGTGCAATTAAAGGCATTTCAATGATGTACACTCTGTGTATGCCTTTGATGTGGTACGTATATTATGTTTTCGATAATATAAGGACCTCGATAGATAGTTTATCTGAAAAATGTGATGTAATTGCACTATACATTTCGTACAATTTGGTCACACATATACTTGTCAGTGCATTCTTGTATGAAAATTAATAAAGGTCAATTAAATGAAAGTTCAAGTAAAAAAGTAACAAAGGGGAGAGAACGAATAAGAAATTGTCGCGTTATCCTAGGCCATAGAATGACTTATGGATTACCAAGGTAAATTCAAAGTTACGACAAATTGTTTTTGTACACATAAGGGGCATTTAAATTTACGAATAGCCAAGGCTTCAATAAACTTAAGAATTCGTCCATGACAATTTCTAAACAACATTCTAAAAGCTGTATTAATGTTAATTTTATGCCCCGTTTCAATTATATGTTTCGCTATCGATGAACCAGGTTTTCTACCTCCCACAATGAATTGGTCAGCTGCGATAATTCATCTTTAAGATTATTGGTGAAGAATTTGTAATGTTGTTGCGGGGAATCTTTTTTTAAGGAATCGGAAACTCTCTATTTTAGGGTGTGTGTGTGGCTCAGTCACCCTTGAATTCGATGTCCATGCATAAAGTTTTCTTTACTACTGTAGTTATCTGTGTTTTCGGTGCTTTCGGCTTCATGATCTTATCAATGAATATCGAAGGATATCCGTTTTTATTCAGTATCTCCTTCAAGTAGCCCAATTCTTCATCTATGAATTCGTGACTACAGATTCGTCATATTCTTGTTGCGAGTGTTATTATTAAGTTTCTTTTTCATTGATAAGAACATAAAGCCTTCCTTTCTTCTCCCTTCTTTCTTCATACTGTTCTTCCTTTACAGCCATCTGCTTCACCCTCCATCTCCCTCCTAAATTTTCTACCCCAAACTGGTTCATTTTGTTTGCACGATCATCCTCATTATGTTTCACCTCAATTTCAACATTTATCTTATCATGCTGAGCTATCGTTTCCCATTGATAATTTCCCTATCTATCCTTTGATGAATACTTAAGCCATTAACAATCAAACGATTATTGAACTTTCCTTGTTTTTTAAAGAATTTTTTTAATAACTTTGTTTATTTAACCTCACTGTCAACATCCCTAACACAAGTTTATTATCAGTATTATTATCATCCTGTTAAAATAAGTATATGTATTCACGATTGTACAGCTTTCAAAATGAATTCGCTGAAAAGATAACTCTTTGCTGAACTAATCTTTCTTAAATAATGCCAAAACTCTATTTAAGCGAAAAATCGTTGAGTGAATTTCACTCCAAAATCCGAGACCTGTTATCTTATACCTGATTGGTTCGTCCATAAATTGTAGTCTTGCTATTTTGGTGTTGATTGTTATACTATGACAGATTTTGAGGTGATCAAAAAATTGGGAATTACTGAATTGAGTATGGATCACTTGGTATCATTGAAGTCGATTAAGTGGATACATGCAATTGAAAATTCTGAAATAGTAACTAACCGACTAAATGAATACAGAATCTCGCGGGGGGCGGGATTGTGGATACTCACTGATGAAGAGTCCCATACTAGGACGAAACAGCCGTCCGGTGCTTCCAGGATTTCCGTGGTGGTCTAGCTTCAATTGACTCATGATTCCAACCAGTGGAATACAGATCTAATCATACACAACAAACTTTCATAAATTTTGATACTCAAACTAAAGTTTTAAGATCACACCTCATAAATAAACGATATTTGCATGTATTATTATCAGCTTATATTTTTCACTGACTGAAAAACAATACATTGAATTTCATTTTCGAGGTTATCACAAATGAACTACATGGGTAATATGCATTGGACTACAGACCTTTAGGGTTATGTCAGTGATCACTTGAAAGATATTAAGACGAGGTGGGAAGTATGTTAAACTATATACAATGTATACATTAAGCTAACTAATATCGAATAGGACGAAACATGGCCTTAGTTTCACTGAAAACTACACTTGTTTAGAATTATTTTTTCTGGTTAGCGTTATTTTAGCGAGTTAGTTCTCTACGGGATGGGGTCGCTAACCCCATATCCAACCCTCCTCCTTTAGCCGAGCTTGAAACCGGCAGTAATTCTAGAAGAGCTACTACAATCGACGTTTAAATGTCACGTTGATTGTTCACTAAATTCTGTCTACTACTGATGTAACATAGTAACAATAATGAGTAGTTTTGAATGACCTAACATAGAGACAACTTTGCTTTACTTAATGTATCCTGACATTTCTAATATACAGTATATTACTGATTGTAAATATTTATTGATCAAATAAAAAAACGAATTACACATATAGCTAATGGCACATTCATTGATCGTCAAATGAACTTTAAGCTTTGATATATCTAGCATATCTCGTAACAAATTACTAAACTATATTATTATACAAGGTTATCAATTTGGCGTAATCACCCTTAATCGTTCAGTCTATAATCACACAAACAGTACGATCAGAGTGTGTGTAGGTTATCATATATATATATATATATATATATATATATATATATATATATATATATATATATATATATATATATATATATATATATATATATATATATATATATATATATATATCACTAGTATTTATCACAATAGTATATCTCGAAACTGAGACTACAAAGATTGATTTTTCTATGTGGTTTACAATTTTTTTTATATTCTTCTGGTCATCAGTTTGTACAGAACATATTCCTCTCAGTAAAATTCATCTGAATCAACATGGAATGTTCACAGATCATCGTGGATTCATTAGATTATTTAGAGGGTTTAACAACGTGAGAAAATCTTTTCCATGGTATGAACAAAATGCCTTCAATATCACACAAATACAAATGTTCCAGAATTGGGGTTTGAATGTTGTTCGATTAGGTATTATGTGGAGTGGAGTAATGCCAAATATATCAATAGTGAACACTACATATTTAAATCAAATTGAAAAGCTGATTGATTTATATGCTGATCATGGAATTTATGTGATATTAGATATGCATCAAGATGGATTATCGAGGCGATATGGTACTTATGATGGTATACCACTTTGGTTAATTGATCAATTTAAAAGACCATCATACTTTTTACAAGAGCCTTGGCCGTATAAAGAGTTGCCGAAATGGGATGGGGCATATTATTTGACTTATGAGTGTACTAATGCAGCTCAACAGTTATATGAGAATGTATCAGGTGCTTGGAATCACTGGGGTGATTTTTGGGAAATCGTAGCTAAACAATTTGGTAGAAAGTCAAATGTACTTGGTTATGATTTGATTAATGAACCTCCACCTGGAAACTTTTATTCTAATCCATTACGTGGGTTTTCAGGTAAAGTTGTATTTACTGAATTTATCTTGTGCGAAACGTTAACACTACTTTGAGATTTCAGGTAGATAGATTTGTATCAGAAGGGGTTTTGTGGAGATTGTAGTGATTTTAATAGTTGATATCATGAGTCAATTGAAGCTAGATCACCATGGAAAACCTGGACTCCTCAGCAGTGCGCATCCACGATCCCGCCTCGCGGGATTCAAACCTAATACTTGACCATTAGACCACTGTGGTAGTATCCGGTGATGTTAATGTCTAGCTTCAACTAATCCACGAAAGTGAGCGACACATTCACTATTGTCGTCTGTGAGTCACTATCTCATAACAGACCTGCTTGAACTCCACTAGTCACTGCTTTTCACTGGAACTACCTCTTGAAGCCAGTCACTAGTGAGCATGTGTTGATTAGTATCGGAAGGGGTTTTGTGGAGATTGTAGTAATTTCAATAGTTGAGATCATGAGGTGTAATTTTGTTGACTTCTAATATATGTGTCGAAGTGATTTCCGGTTAAGTGCAACAAAATGAATTGCATTTGGACCATCACTTCTGATATCAAGTGATAATTAGTAATTTATTATGAACTAAATATAGTAAAATACTTAGAATCTCCACTTAAAATCTTTCAAATGATTTATGATATGACCTTAAACGTCCTCAACTCAATGTGGACGATGATTGGACCTATATTCATTCAGTCGGTTAGTTACTATTTCAGAATTTCCAAATGCATAAATTCACTTATTTCGAGTTCATCGGGTTCAACGATACAAATTGATCCATGCTCAATTCAGTAATTCTCAATTTTCCGATCATCTGAAAAACGGTCATCTCTATAATTGTTAGTTATCATGATGACAGGGAATTAATTATAATGAGTAAATGATTTTAAATCTTTCAGACATTTAATAACTTAACATTGTCATATCAACTGAATACACAATGAAGAGTAAATTCCAACGTTTTCAATATTACTTAATGACATCGATTCTCCAGTAACTCTTTCCTTCTCATTTGAGATGATGTTAGTATCATGGAAAGAGTTTAATTTTAAAACCAGTAAAGGTATGTTAGGATGTGAAACGTGTTTATTTCATGAAACTTGAAGTATAATTCGAACTAGTGATACCACCTTGAAGACAGCTTGAATTTTGGATACTTTGTCGAATTATTCTATATGATTCTATATGAATTATTCTATATGATTCACGACACTTCGTGTAACCGCAACGATTCCTTTCACATTTATAACTTTTATTTTCCACTACATTTGCAAACAGTCGAAATTCCAGTTGTGCACTCTGTAATAGGCTATCGTCACCACTTCGTGATTTTTGTCTTAAGATCAACCGAATATCATTTAAAACAGAAACGTATTTCGGTTGCTATTGATATTCGATGAGACACCACTAAGATTATAAGATATAGTACATTCATGAAAGAAACGAATTTGGATCATCGATTGTGTACTATACTGTTTAATTTGGAGAAACATTATTCTTTCATGTTTGTATGATGGATTTTCTGGTTTCAGGTTATGCTGGTCGATATAATCTACTACCAGTTTACGATTATCTTGTTGAGAGAATACGTAAATATGACAATTCAACATTAATATTCTATGAACCAGTTACATATGGGATATTTACTCCTCTAAGCCCCTCAGGATGGTTAGGGACTGGATTTCGACGTGTTCCTGGAGCTAATCATGATAAATCAGCACCGAATAAAAGTGTTTTGTCATATCATTATTATTGTTGGATCTTGCAGAGTGATTATCCGAACACCACAATGCCTTTTTGGAAGAAAGTTATATGTGACTCGGTAAATTTCAAATTTTCTTTAACTCTTAGTTTTTCAACATTATTAATAAATCTCCTGATATCGCTCATAAATAGACAAACAATACTTTTTAAATGAGACTAAGTTAACTTATTTTCTAAATTCATTAAACATATAGGATGGGAGTTGATTGATGCTTTCATTCATTATACCACTTACATGATTTATGTATTCAAGTGTTGACTACCTATTCCCAGATAGTTATAACAGTTCAATAAGAGATTTACTCGTGTCGAGTTATCTGTTACATTTGAGAGGAAAGAACTCAGTGAAGTCACTTAAAAACAGACCGTGATATTAAAAGTAACACTGTGTTCTCCATATCTTAGACATTGACTAGCATTTCAATCTAAATATGGTTTCCCCTCTGGTTATGAAATAATCAGTTACATGCATCTTCACCTCTTTGAATAATGTATATACTGGAGCTGGTTTGCACGATAAGAATAAATCCAGGTTAAACCGGATCACCCTTTAAAGAAGCATGCATGTTATCAGAGACTGATTGTCTCCAGTATATGTGTTTGCCTAAATTTTTAAATTTTACAGTTAACACCATGATTTGAAATTAACTGGACAATCATTTAGGACGGAAATCACGAAGCAGTTATTTCATCATTGTCGTAAATAACAAATCGATCACATATACCACCGTCGAGAAAATGCAGACTTAAACAATCAAGCTGCAGGTTTGACTTGCGAAACGAACTTTGATATACGGGGATGGGTCTCTTTGAAAACAGAAATTAGTGTCTAACGTTATTTGAGAAGACATTCAAGGTTAGAATCCAATACAATCCACTTCTCATACTTCATGGTTGTGTAAAATACTATTTTCATTTCAGTTGTAGTTAATTTTTTCTTCGTCACCGTTATTTTCTTACTTTGACTCATTCATCTTAGTGAAACAGCAACTTATTCATTAGTCCTGTAATATCAATAAAAATTATGCTTTTGACTGAGATTGTGAACCGACTGATTTTAGACCACCATTGAAAATCTTGAAGCACTGGGAGTCCTCAGGAGTTCGCATCCACGATCCCTCTCGCGGGATTCCAGCCCAGGGTCTTCATTCTCGAGCGCGAACGCTTAGCCTCTAGACCACTAAACTTGCCGGCACCCAATGGTGATAATGTCTAACTTCAACCAATCGACGACATTGCACGACCATCTTCCATTGTACTGAGGTAGATACCTGTCTCTACCCGACACCGATTAGTTCCACTGGCATGGCTTCTCACATGGACTCCGAGAATTCCCTCATGAAGCTAGTCACTAGTGAGCACATGGTTATGCGTTCGCGCGCAAAACTGAAGGCTCTGAGTTCGAATCCCACAAGCCGGATCATGAATACACACTGTTGAAGAGTCCCACAATAGGACGAAAGGGCCGTCCAGTGCTTCTAGGTTTTCAATGGTAGTCTAACATCAATAGGTTCATGATCTCGATCAATAAACTAATAATCGCCACAACCCTATACTGACAAAAAATTACGCCTCTAAATTATCATTATTTGATTAAATAACAAATGAACTATCTTATTTTTTGTTCGGATGGAACAATGTTCATTATGTATGGTTGAAAACATTAATTATGTATATTGCTATTTGCTTTTCAAATTACATTTAGTTCCTCTTACCAACTGTGATATCCAATGCAATTAAAGCAACAAAAACAACTGGAGGTGGTAGATTTTTAACTGAATTCGGTTTGTGTGGAGATGATGGAAACCCACGTAGTGTAAACACATTGGAATGTAATGCAGTATTGGATGAAGCTGATAAACACTTTGAATCATGGACATATTGGGATGGAAACTTTTTGGATGAAGTAGGAAATCCTATTAAAAGTGAGGTAATAAAATTTTGAACTTAAGTGTTCAATAGTATTTTTGTTCGAATTTGAGGTTTTTAGCAAATTTGTTGAATGGTAATGATGAATCCAGAAGTTTACACCTCGAATAAAGTCAGACATTTATCGAGAAGGATATCAAATGTTTGAGAACTGAAATACCAACGTTATAGGAGCTGTGCTATATAAGTTCAACCGAATTGGTCAGAATATGTCACTTAGTTGTTGACCGTAGACTAGTGTATTAGGTATGCGCCACCACAATCATTTTGATTGAATTTGCAGTTTCGACAGTTCAGTAACTACTATAAAACCCAACAAGTTTATAAAATGGTGGTTTGAAACTGAATGGATGTGATGACCGATTTGTACATGTACGAATAGTTCAAATGACTCGTACTGAGTATGATCCAGTGTATTATTTCCCATTGTTCATCTTTCCTCATTTTTTCTACCACACCCATAGGTGAAATCTTTCATTCGTTCTTATCCTCAATCAACAAATGGGATATTTCGTAAACAACAATTCAATTATAAAACCGGAAATTTTAGTTTCTCCTTCATTACAAACCAGTCGAGTAATCAGTATAGTAAGAAACAGATTTTAATTGCAGAAATTTACATACCATTATCTGTACATTATCCAAATGGATTTTCAATGAACATAAAACCAAACAATTTAATTACTGAAATGAAGGGAAATATACTGTCTTTATACTTGCCAACTGATGTAGGGAATAAACATGTACTTGTTGACATCGAGATTGTTAGAAAATAACACAAGTTGGACATGATTTGACAAACTATCATTGTCATTATTCAAACGATTATTCATTAACATTTGAATGAACAGTTGAAATATAATTTTATACAAATACCATTGTTGTTAGTTGCTGATATTTATGACAATATAATTAGATTAAACAATTCTCTTGATGACTTTTATACTTCCTATTCTTTTTAGTCTATCATTCGTTAGGATCTATTCAGATGAAACAACAAAATCATTTCCACATCGTGGAAATTCTTCATTTCATAATAAATCAGTCAGTCAGTCAGCTACAACGTAGGATCAAGCATATATATGCACTGGTCCAAGTTGCCATACCTTATTAGCACAACAAGATGAACACCAAATTCACAGAAGTAGTTGCTTTAATGGTGGTAATATATAAAAGGAAGATTGCATTTAAGTGTACACCTATGCCATTGTGAGTCTCCAAACCCTGGTTACGATAGTTACGCGGACCGCAACCAAGTAGTCTGCATCTACTAACACGGCTCATAATACATACTCTTACTCTCCACACGTGCTCGTACAGCCATTACTGATCAGTGTACGTGACCAAGTAGGATGAGCGATGAACCTGAACTCTCTCTCTTCGATATAAGATGTCAACTGAGCTACATATGCATCAGCCTCCGTAGGAGCAGATGAATTTCTAAGTGTCCATGCAAGATGAGAGTGATTTTTCTTTGGATTGTTGACTAATATGGGTCAACTGGACGACAACCACAATTTTAGTTCAACGAATGGCTTATAAATTGCAAAATATGTGTACAAGTGCGGCTGAATAAAAGAGTGAGCATAGGATAGGTAACTGATTGTTTTTGCAGATTGAGCTTCTTATTGTTGTCAACAAATCTCGCTGATTATGCATATTCTATAAGAATGTTTTTCTAAAGAACTTACTCTCCGTTTATGAAATCAAGACTGAGGATTCACTGAATTGATGTTACGAACGGTACAATTAAGTTTGCCTTCTTTCTAGCAAAAGCCCAGCTGTGGAAGCTTGCTGGGCGGTCACTTCATCAAAGCTTTCTGTAAACGAATCTCCTCACAGTTGCATAAGGTTTGTTTGCCATCTCCTTATTAAGAAGTTGTGATTTTGTTTTGCGCTTCAAGTTTGAACTGTAATGTTGGATGTAAACTGTAGAAAGTCTGTGGAATATTATTTGAGCCATATCTATACTACCGTTCACTTTTCACAACTAACCTATTATACTCGCAGCAGCCAATTAGATGTTGCATCACATCTGATGTATAAATTTATCTGAAGTACCAACAGAGTTCAGTGTTTCCAAACTGTAAGCTTAGTTCCTGTCCAATCAATACACCTATGATAAAATTTGTCAGATTATCAGTTTAAATTACCAACCATTCTTAGCTAGACATCCATGGAGAACCTAGTGGCATTAGACCGCAGGTTCTCTCTGATATGCGTCTTATCAACAATGTGTATCCACAACCCGCATTCAAAAGTGGAAAACAGGGACTTCGGTCTCGTGCGTAAACACTTAATTTTTAGACCATGAGTCAGCTGACATGGGTCGTCAGTAGAAATTACAATATAACGATTCTTATATTTAAAGCAATTAGTCCTTTTTATAAATTTCGATAGAATAATGAGAAGACGGAGTTTCGCTATCGATGAACCAGGTTTTCTACCTACCACATTGATTGGATGATTTGACACACATCGATTTTGAAGCCATTTAGGCACATGTTCATTTACTCTTGATTGCAATGTTCGATAGCGAAACATATAATTGAAACGGGGCATAAAATTAACATTAATACAGCTTTTAGAATGTTGTTTAGAAATTGTCATGGACGAATTCTTAAGTTTATTGAAGCCTTGGCTATTCGTAAATTTAAATGCCCCTTATGTGTACAAAAACAATTTGTCGTAACTTTGAATTTACCTTGGTAATCCATAAGTCATTCTATGGCCTAGGATAACCCGACAATTTCTTATTCTTTCTCTCCCCTTTGTTACTTTTTTACTTGAACTTTCATTTAATTGACCTTTATTAATTTTCATACAAGAATGCACTGACAAGTATATGTGTGACCAAATTGTACGAAATGTATAGTGCAATTACATCACATTTTTCAGATAAACTATCTATCGAGGTCCTTATATTATCGAAAACATAATATACGTACCACATCAAAGGCATACACAGAGTGTACATCATTGAAATGCCTTTAATTGCACATGTGATTTCATAAATGTTTAAACCCCTTTCCATTTTATAGTTAAGATCAAACATATCGAGTTGAATAATCCTCAAACATTTCTAGTCAATATAAGTTTGTATAACTTCACACAAATTGGTCAAAATAACATAACCAACTATTCAGGATGTTATCAAATCTCTCCAATATGTCTAGATGTTGAAAGATCCATGGCAAACATAAACAATAAAAGCGAATGTTCTGGTCGAGCTCGAATATAAGTTGGAAATCAGTAAACATGTTTATTGTTTATACGGTCTACATATAACTAGCGTGTGTCCCAATGAGATGACTTTCAGTAAGTGAGTCTAGAGCGAGAATGGTAAGTGTTCAGCGCTTCTAACCGAAGGCATCAATATTCGATTTTTTACCATAGAGAGCGTTGCTGAATGTGATTGCCATCACTAATTAGATCATCCGGTAAGAAACAGTTCGTCTCCTCAATTGAACAAATATTCTCTGAATTTTTATTATAAATCTTAGTTCGTGCTCCAAATTATTCTTCGGAGCAGCAAACAAACGCATCTAGATTTCCTCCAGAGACCATAAGTATTCAAAAACTGAAAATTATTTTAAGTGAGAATTAAACAGAAAGTTTGTTAGTTAGTTTCCATTAAACCATCGCTTGAAATGAGCCCTCAACGCTCACAAGTGACTGACAAAACACACGTTACAACCAAGTGGAAAGTAAAAGTTAGTTACTCATCACGTGTATCACAAATCCATAAAATCTTCTCTGATAGTCGTGTCGTAATCGAATATAACGTAGTGGAAAACATAGTTTGACATTTAACAACACTCATACAACACAAGTAAGTCAAAATAAAATTGCACATTGTTTCATTTACACATAGTTGAATTTGTCTTGGTAAATTGATGGTCTGCATTACCATAGATGTGATATCGTTACAAACACATCAGATGAGCAGGTAGTGGTGGATATTTTGTCACAGATTCCACAGAGTACGCGTTGACAAATGAAGGACTCATTTCAGTCATCAGCATTATCAATCTATCCACACATCTATCTATCTATCCATCTATCTATTAATCAGCAAGTATATGGTCAGTTTATCAAAGTTCAAATAACTTCACTCAGTGTTTGTTCTGATCAATCTTACGAAATAAACCATTTTCATATCCAACTAAACTAGTCTCAACTGATCTCGACCTTTGATAGCGATCATAATAACACCATTCTTCCTAAATGTTTCTTGTGAATACAATTTTTTAGTTTATTATATCTACCTTTGTCGGCATTTCGTTACGGCGGATGTTAATAAATGAATTTTATAAGAAGGAAATCAATAAGTTACTTTGATCGTGCATTACGTTTCAAACTTATAATCGAGAAAATCTATGAGAATGTAAAATGTGCGTGACAATTCCTTCACTTTTTCTTTACTTAAGGTAGTGAATGATCAATCAATGAATAAACAGGAAGAAACGTACGAGTGAGTGACCAATAAATTTGAGGATAAGCGAACGAGACTGAGAATCAGTGAACTATTAAGACCAAGAAAGTAATACCATCTGAGCACAAAATCATGAAATCGATCATTGTGGTGGAATAAATTCAAACGATCATGGTTTTCAGTTGTTGTGTGATCTGAGTCCTATGAATTGCTGTTATAGTCAATGTGATATAACACATTCACATCATCATTGAATTCATGTGTGTACTAGATGTTTTAGTAACCTACTGAATACTATGTATTGTATTTAGACCTACCGATTTCAACAAGCGATAATATAGGTGTAAGAGACATTTTGAAGATTTTTTGTGTAGAAATGATTCCATGTTTATATATGTAATTTATTTCTATTGATTCGTTCAGTTGAACGTTCGTTCAGTCGTTTTGATTCCATTTGAGATGGTGATATTTGTATTTTATTGTAGTTTTTGATTTCCTTTCACCTTCACCGCGTTTCCATGTTTCTTTATGAGTTATAATTATGTTGTTTCAGTTGATACTTAGTCTTGGTGGCAGGCATATTGATTTGTTGCCCCATTTCATTGTGTTGGTGCAGTGCGCTCGGTAATTCTCTTACATATCTTATCAATTTGTTTAGTTATTGTAATTTAGATTTGACTACTGATTGAACAATTATTGATTGAATAACTGTCTGGTAATATTTGTTTAGTTAATAATATACATTTATACGTATAATGAATTCTGTAATCGTCAATTACTCAATTACCTTGTTTTGGTTTCAACTGGGCAATAGCGTGTGTCTAAACCACATAGACAGTTATTCTTCATTCCAAACCTTAGTTCGGAATCGACAGTAGGAGCGGAATATTGAAAAGAAGAATATTTTCAGTAAGTATGCCTTGAAATAACACTGACCAAACATTTATTATGCTCATAAATCCATCTAAGAGTGACGAGTGATATAATCACTTGTATGAGTATTTAAGCGGTAGTGTAGGAAGAGTAAAGGTAATCGTCAACACGGATTCCAGAAGATGGGAGTGAATTTATTTCTCAAACAAATGTTGATAAATTATTCATGAGTGTGGATAGTTCATTTGTTAAGCAATTCGAATGGAGAGTAAAGTTAAAATGAAGCACTTCTATTTTTGATGAAGAATAATCAACGCGGTGATTGAGATTTACAAATGAACTGAGGTTTGACGATATGGATATTTCAATAACAATCATTCATATGATCGACCTGTAGTCAGATCCATGGCGATTAAAATCGAGAAGATTTATAACTCATGTGGGTTTTTTAGTGTGGTTTCTTTTTTGTGATGGATGGTATAGCGACTCACGTGCAAATGAGTTTAGTCTCATCTAACGCAGTTAAGCCCTTTTGCTAACTCATTTAGTGGACAAAGTTATCCGCACTATAACAACTCAGATCAAGATCAATGCCTGTTACTCCCAATGGAGCATAGGCCGCTGACCAGCATTGTCCAACCCACTCTGTCCTGGGCCTTCTTTTCTAGTTCCATCCAATTCTTGTTCATTTTTCTCATGTCTATCTCCATTTCTCGGCGTATTGTGTTCTTTGGTCTTCCTCTTTTCCTTTGACCTTCAGGATTCCATGTGAGGGCTTGTCTTGTGATGCAGTTGGGTGCTTTCCTCAATGTGTGTCCTAACCACTTCCACTCAAATATGTTAAGGTTTTTACATCTTCCAAATCTTCTCTGTCAATTGTGATTGGATTGGTGCATGCTGTGTTGTCCAGTGTTGTCCAGTGTTTCTTGAGTTTCAATTTCATCTTGGCGACCAGCAAGTGATGATCTGATGCTATATCAGTTCCTCTCTTGGTTCTCACGTCCTCTATAGTCCTCCTGAACGTTTTGTTGATGCAAATATGGTCGATTTGGTTTTGTGTAGAGTGATCCGGTGAAGTCCGTGTGGTTTTGTGTATGCGTTTATGTGGGAATACGGTGCCGCCTATGACCAGCTTATTGAAGGCACATAGATTTGCAAATCTCTCACCATTTTCGTTTCTTTCTCCCAGTCCGTGTCGTCCCATGATGTCTTCATATCCAGTGTTGTCCGTTCCAACCTTGGCGTTGAAATCTCCCATCAGAATGGTCAGGTCCTTTGTTGGGCACTTCTCGACGATTGACTGCAGCCTATTGTAGAATTGATCTTTAGCGTCTTCATTGTAGTCGTTGGTAGGCGCATAGCATTGGATGATGTTCATTGAAATGCCCTCTTTCTTTGTTTTGAACGAGGCTTTGATGATCCTTGGTCCATGAGATTCCCATCCTATAAGTGCATTTCGCGCTTGTTTGGACAGCATCAATGCAACTCCTTGTGTATGTGGTGCATTTTCTTCTTCATGGCTAGTGTATAACAGGAGCTCTCCTGTAGTTAGTCGTTGTTGTCCAACTTGTGTCCAATGTGTTTCACTGATCCCAAGTACCTCTAGGTTGCATCTTCTCATTTCTGCAGCAATTCGGAAGGCTCTTCCGGTGTCCCACATTGTACGAACATTCCATGTACCTAAATAAATGGTCGCTCTGGTTGTCAGAAGGGGCATGGGCCTCGTAACTTCCGAAGGAATTCGGTTTTCATCATGAGGCGTCATAATTCTTCTAAATGAAGACCTTCTGACTCCCAGGGCAGAGTTTAAAAAGTTTGAATAATTTTTTCTGGTTAGCGCTTTTTTAGCGAGTTAGTTTTCTACGGGATGGGGACGCTAACCCCATGCCCAACCCTTCTCCTTTATCCGGGCTTCGGACCGACAGTAGCCCCCGGAGGGACTCCAGACGGAGTTTATAACAACTCATTGTACCCTTATTATTTTGTGCTTGTATGAAATACGTATGCTTGAATATTGCTTACGGCCTACGCATTTATTCACTCTGCTAGTCTTACTACTAACTGATTATTTGATTCGATTACTCATTCATTTCACATGGTATATATATGTCCATGTTATTCATACTCACTCACACACAGTCTCTCGTCTCGCTCTTGCTATGGCTCTCGCACGCTTGCTTTCCTTTCGGCACAACTCTTCTATGCTTGTTTAATGCTTCTGTACATTTGGATATATGTGTGTGCTTTCGTAATAAACGTAATCAACACTCCGTATTTGCCTTCTGATTAATAAACCGTTGGGACGTTATATAGAACGGTTATCAAGACGAGCTGTATACGAAGTTTAAGGTTAGATCGAATACCGACCTTCACAATGGTTTGATGGTAAAACTGTCATTGTTGTTTTGGAGAACGTTTCTAGCACAGACGTAAAGTAGATACAAAGCTTTGCAATTTCTTCACATATCGCTTACAGCGTATCTCTTTAACCTTGGCTGGCTTTTGTTAAACTTCATCTTGTCTTTATCCGAATATTTTCTTTAATTCCGTTTTCGTTCGTTCTAATCCACTTTCCACTATTTTATTTCTTGAATTTTCTGAATTGTTGATGGGTTGGATAGGTTTTGACGTGTTTGCTGAAGATTGATTGTTGTAACTGCCAAGCTTCTTGAAGTCACCTGGTATTCTTAGCGTTCCCAAACGTTTTAAGCCAGTGATACAGAATGCTGGATCACATCAGTGAAGGTAAAAGATAGTTCATTAACTTAAAGAAGACTATATGGTTCACTTTATTTCCTTTTATACAATTTTCTCGCTTTCGTTTCTCTGTGATAAAGTTTTTGGACATTAATATATTCCTACTTAAATAGAAAAATTTCATACAATACATCTACACTATTTGTATTTGAATGTGGATAAGCTTCAGATCTCTACATATATGAGTTTTGAACTAACAACTCAATTAATAGATTGTAATTCTTCCTGTGAAAATAAATTACATTGTTGATTATGAAATAGAATTCTGCTTGGTATAAAGTGTCTGTGCTTGGAAATGGTATCATTGTGATTTCGTTGATGAAGATGCCACAAGTATTTGTATTTTCACTACACTTTAACCAGTAACATCTTTTCTAATCAAAACCTGTCCATGCAATCAAATCAGAAGTCAGAAGCGAAAAGTTTCGAAGATATATTTGATAGGCTATCAGTATATCGATACATGACTGATCTAAACTAGCTAGAAGTTGACCACGGTGTTACCACTTGTGATCACTTGCGCAAGTGTGATATAGTGCCTTCAGATATGTGAGTCCATTAAGACTATTGGGGTCAGCATAAAATGTCGAAGGCTTACAGAGCTATTGATTTCGGGAATCTGTTTACCGCTATATTTAGTTCTATCTGAATTGGAGAGACTAACTGAGTAATTTTCACTCTTGTCATAACAAGAATAATTATCCACAACTCAGACTTAATTAATCCCTTTTCATCAGTCTACATATAAGAATTTATGTGTTTTGATAAGCTTGTTTGTGACAGGTTGTCTTTACTGTATAAATGTAATCATATTCTGTATCTATCTTCATTGGTAAACCTAACGTGTCTGGTACACCAAATTGTAAACTGTGAGTCTGTTCCTTTTTGGAATTCTGTAAATTATTGTCATATATTAATTTTTTTATATATTGTGTACTTGAGCCAAAGACTATGTCCCTACCTTCGTTCCAACTATTGCCCTTCTGGCCAGACAACATTGAAGCCTGGTTCTACTACGCAGATGCCAACTTCTACGAGCAGGGCGTGAACGATACACATGCTTAATTCCGTGCAGTAGTCAAGGCACTACCACGGGAATTCAACAGGGACGTACCACCTAGTATGTTTACTAGTGATGTTTCTGAACCGTACGAAACCTTAAAGCGTTCTTTCCTTAAACGCAGGGATCTAATCGATCAGCAAAGGTTATACCAACTCCATAATAACATCGACCTGCAACACGGCTCAGCGACAGACATGTTGGAAAGTATGAGAGAAGTTATCGACCAAAAGACCTTCTAAGATAGCATATTCAAACAAATTTTCTTATCCAAACATCCTCAACACGTGCAAGCTGTGCTGGTCTCGTTTCAAAATAACGCCTTAGACGAGCTGGTTGCATCTGCCGGCCACATTTTAGAAATCACTGAATCTTTTAGTGTCGAGGTTTTTTCATTCAAGTAAAGACTTCAAACGACCCAGAATGATAACAGATTTATGTCATACACTTACACGTTATCTTAAATTTCATGCCGACCGTTAATTGTCACACACCCCACGAAGAAGCACTTCACGTAAGCGATCTGTCTCTAGAATACGAGAGACGGATAACCCCGATTGGTGCTGGTATCATAACCAGTATGGAAAGTCCTCCAGAAATTGCATAAAACCCTGCGATTTTCCCAACCTACCGACACGAAAAACAATTCAGGAAACTTCCAAGCCGACACGCGTTATTGGAAACTGTAGCCGGCGAACACAGCCGTCTGTTATACGTCACAGATGTGATAACGAGAGTTCGATATGTCCTCTATACTGGCACAGAAGTTGGCGTTCTTCCTGCGAATTCTAAAGTCCGGCTTAGCGAATCAGATTTAAACCTGCTGGCGGCAAATGGAAAGTCTATCGCCACATACAGTAAAAGGTACGTCTACTTTAACGTGGGTTTACGCAAACCCGTACACTGGATCTTCGTTGTTGCAGGTTTCTATGCCAATCATTGGTATAGACCTTCCACAACGGCATAATCTACTCATTGATACGGGCAAACAGAGGCTAGTAGATGGAAATACTAATTTGTCTGTTTGCGTAACTTCTTCTAGTTGAAGCGCCCATTTGCATCACAGTAGACGCATCCGACCCAGCGATCGGAGGAGTCTTACAACAATGGGTTAGCAACTTCTGGCAACCGTTGACATTTTTCTCTAGACGGTTGATAGACACTGAATCAAGGTACAGCACATCCGGTAGGGAACTCCTAGCTATGTATTGTGCTGTACGGCATCTTCAACATTATATCGAAGGCCGTGAATTCACCATTTTTACCGACCATAAACCTCTCACCTTCTCTCTAAGCTCTCCTTCAGACAAGTAATCTCTCCGTAAGTCCCGACAACTGGACTACATTTCGCAGTTTACTTCAAATATTCAACACGTTTCTGGAGCAAACAATGTAGTTGCAAACGCCTTGTCTCGCATATCTCCCTCGCACAGTCTACCCCCAAGACTGTTCGTCCGGTCAATAAAGAGCCGAAGACTCAAAAACGTGCACTGACCTCCAAACAACAATTTATTAAACCTGAACCCATCGTGAAACCTGGTAAATTAACAACCGTTCGTGACGATTCACTCATTATCATGAACCTCGTTGACAATCCTGACCTTCCTCTCAGTCTGCAGGCCAAAAATGACAGGATGCTCTGGGGTGAATTGAACAAGAAGCTCGAACTTCCTAGAATAGAGCCTTTGACGGTCACCCGGCTCACTCGAGGAAAGGATTCTAAGCATCTAAATCACCCGAGGCTTCTCCGAGTAACACTTAAGAATGCTACCGACATAGAGGACGTCTTGCTAGCAGGTCACTTGCTGAAATCCGATGGTAACGTAAGAATATTGCCCAACATACCGTACCCTAAAGAATCTCGCGGGAAGTTTTTCTGCGGAAGAAACATAATTGTGCAAGGTATATCGGAAATGCAGACCCTGCTCAATCAAATTCTGACATCAGGGGACGGGAATTCATCAAACAGTCCTTGAGGCTCAAATACATACTGACTCAGCATGTGACAAGACTAGCCAAGAAGGACGGTGATCTTAGACCCCGTCTAATGAAGATAACCTTCCCATCTTCCCACATGGCGGCTGCCATTCTGGAAGCATTTCGTGCTAATAGACGTCGATTGCCACCTGGAATCCACATGCACCCGGATAGGCCATATGAAGCTAGGACCAAGCACAAAGGCATGTTGGAGCTGACCATTCCACTTGTGGACTGTCTAGATGATAAAAAAACGTGTAAAGGACAGGGCCTACCACCTCGGGAAACCTCATATAGGTGTGCTACCTGTCCATTCACATAAAGCTCATACATAAAAACAGGACGAAGCTCACGCGTTCCAGATCGAAAGCATAAACTGCTTATATAAAAACGCCGTGAGTCTATCAAACAAACTGGATGAAATACGTGAACTTAGCAACGCTAATGAGGCCCATCTGATAGGAATATCTGAAACCTGAATATCTTCTCAGTTCTCGGACCAAGAGTTAGCATTACCTGGGATGACTTTGTTCCGCAACGACAGAAAAACAGGAATTGTGGGCGGAGTAGCCATATACATAAGCTCTTGCTTGGAGGTGCACCAAGTTCACAACCTCGAGTTTAACAATCTTGAGGAATCCATATGGTGCTCTGTAAGATTGTCTAGTACTTCGAGGTGTCTAGTCGAAGTCATTTACAGGAAGCCAACTGCCGACATCGAGTACGATAGTCGTATGCTGGAAGGACTATCCCGCTCTACCCGTCTCGGTTTCACACACATCCTGATTCTAGGGGACTTTAATCTCCCTAAAGTCAACTTCGCGGAACACACGTACACTGAATGCGACAACTCAATTGAAGCTCGGTTCTTCAACCTCATCGATGACTTGGGCTTATATGAAAATGTGAGGTCGGCAACTCGTTGGAGAAACAGTCAGACACCATCGCGCTTAGACTGTGTATTCACAAACGAAGAATTCCCAGTTGGCAACCTCTCAATCCTGGCTCCTCTGGGAAAGAGCGATCATGCCGTCATAGCCTTCAGTTTTGTCATCAAAACTAAGCTAAGGTATCCCAACAATAATTCGCGTTGGAATTTTAAACGGCTGAATGTGCCAGCTCTACATGACTATCTACAACAGGTGGTTTGGGATGTTCACCCTCAAATCGACGTGGATGGTCATTATGACTTCTTACTGCACACGCTCTTATGTGCTACAAACCATTCAGTTCCTCAAACGGTTCCAAAAGCTGCAAGCCACCTACAGTAATCAAGAACCTTACCCTTCGCCTGATAAGCCGCAAAAGGCACTGTTGGGCGGAATACAAACGAACTGATAACGACGGAGAGTATAGGCAATATAAACATATAAGGAATATGTGCATGAAGGCTATAAGAAAAGACAGGCTTCAGTACCAGACAAAGCTTATTGACAAATTTGCCTCTAACCCTAGGAGCCTATTCCGTTATGCGGCCTCTCTTCGTCAAGCCAAAACAGGAGTTTCTCAACTGCTAGATCTTAACGGCCCGACCAACAACGATGGCGACGCCGCTAACCTTCTGGCGGCACATTACTCTCAAACATTTCAACCGGCTGACATCAACTTTATTGACGACAGTTTCATCTCCAACTCCACAGAACTTTCTGAAGTGGACCTAAGCGCTGACTTGGTGTTCCGGAAATTGCAGCACTTATGACTAGATACTTCTCCTGGCCCGGATATCGTTCATCCTGCCATACTGAGGGAGGCAGCCTCAATCCTGTCAACGCCACTTAGCGTGATGTTTTCACACTCGCTTAGCCGAGGCAAATTACCGGAAAACTGGAAGTTGGCTCACATCACACCAATTTTCAAAGGTGGTCGACGCAATGAACCTTCAAGTTATCGGCCGGTGGCTCTTCTGTCATTACCTTCAAAACTCATGGAGTCCCTGATATGCGACGGTTTAAATGACTATCTACTATCCTTAAATATCTTCTCACCCCAACAGCATGGTTTCAGGAAGGGTTACTCTTGTATAACCAACCTGCTGACTGCGGTGGACAAATGGACAAGCATCCTCGATTGCAAGGGAAAGGTTAATATCATTTACCTTGATTTCTCAAAAGCTTTTGATAAGGTTAACCACTTGTGTCTTATCAACAAGCTCAAACGACTAGGTATCAAACCACCTCTAATCGATTGGCTTACTCCATACCTGAAAAATCGACATTTTAAGGTCAGGGTTAATTTCACTTTATCTCAGGCTATGGAATGTCCTAGTGAGGTCCCCCAGGGCTCAGTATTGAGACCTCTTCTCTTTTTGATCTACATAAATGATCTTCCTCAACAGGTAACGTCACACTTATTACTTTTTGCCGACGACGTGAAACTTTGGAGAGAGATACGCAACCAAGACGATACACAGGCACTTCAGGAGGATCTGACTCGACTTCAAAGTTGGGCAGACGATAACGGACTCACCTTTAACACTTCAAGGTGTAAAGTAGTCCATCTGCGACATGTTGCAGACTACAGTTACAACTTAAGAAACTCCTCTCTACAAGTATCCTGAGTCGAAAAAGATTTAGGAGTCCTGGTGCCCTACGATTTAAAGTCTTACGCTAACTGCGACAAAAATGCCTTCCGAGCAAACCTTGCACTGGTAACATTGAAGCGCATTTTTGGCCAGTTTGACGGAAGAACTTTCCATACAATCTTCAATAGTTTTATCCGTCCTCATTTAGAGGACGGAAACATAGTATTTCCCTCCTCATTCCAAAAGGATAAGGACACCCTGGAGCGTATCCAACAGCGAGCCACGGAATCAGTTCGAGGACTCAAATTTAAACCTTACGAAAAACGCCTCCATTCACTTAACCTTTACCCATTAGAGTACAGACGTCTTAGAGGTGATTTACTAATGGCTTATAGTATTCTTAACATTTCTGGACATCCTCTTAAACACCTACTTAAGCTTAGTTCGAATAATAACCTAAGAGGTAACACCCAAAAACTGGAAACACAACATAGCAAGACGGAATGTAGACACAACTTCTACTCCTTAAGAGTTGTCAAAAGCCGGAATTCGCTGTCGGCCGAGCTAGTCCAAGCGACTTCTCAGGAGTCCTTCAAGAGGCAACTTGACCTATTCTTAAGGACCAAGGACAGCATCACACTATGATTTACCAATTTCTTTTCCTCTTTTATTGTTAACATACCTAGGTTCCTGTCTGAAGGATTTGGTGATCCCCTGCTACTAGACACGGAAGCCTGTTAAGCGAAAGCTTCTTCTATTCCGTCCACAACCAGTTGAACCATTTGAACAGTTTCCAAGGGATTGACCTTCTTAAACTCGCCCACCTTCAAAAGGAAGACACTGATCTTCAGCACGATTTATCGTCTATAACCCTCAAACTACGTATCAAACAGATGGGAATAGGTAAGGAAACCTTACTGTGTGACACATCTACAGGTAGATATCGCCCATTCGTGCCGAAACATTATCGACGCAACGTCTTCAGTACGTTGCACAGACGTTCTCATCTAGGTGTTTGTGCAACCATCAAGCTTACAGCAGAACGGTTTTGTTGGCCTGGCATGAATAAAAACGTGAGGGAGTGAGCACGCTCCTGTGTAAGCTGTCAGAAATCTAAGGTTATAAGACACAACAATTGTCCCTCAGGCTCTTTCAAAACTCCCGGCGAGACTCTAATTTAGCGACGAGCCAATCAGAAGCGTTTGAGCAATTTCAAGGTTACGGAGCCAAGTTCAACACGCGATGCTAACATACGGTCGGTTCACAGCGGATTTTAGAGAGGAGGTGATTAATGAGAGGTTAAAACAGACGGGATGGCGAAACTCTCATTTAGGGACGAGCCAGTGAGAAGCGTTTGAGCAATTTCAATTATTAGCCAATCAGAAGACAGTATAAAGTGAAAATATATATTACAAGAAAGTAATGAATTACAGTGGATATTCTTCTTTTACATGATTTAAAAACTTGTTGAGGTCTGATAAAGGCTCAGAAGTTCTGAATTCGTAATGCATATTGTATAGAAACTCGTCCATAGGGTTAGGGTTTGGGGTTAAAATTAGGGTTAGATTAGGGTTTAGGGTTAGGTTAAGGTTAGGGTTTAGGTCTAAGGTTAGGGTTTGGGGTTAGATTAGGGTTTAGGGTTAGATTAGAGTTTAGGGCTAAGGTTAGGGTTTGGGGTTAGATTAGGGTTTAGGGTTAGGTTAAGGTTAGGGTTTAGGTCTAAGGTTAGGGTTTGGGGTTAGATTAGGGTTTAGGGTTAGATTAGAGTTTAGGGCTAAGGTTAGGGTTTGGGGTTAGATTAGGGTTAGGGTTATGGTTAGGGTTAGATTAGGGTTAAGGTTAGGGTTAGATTAGGGTTTAGGGTTAGGTTAGGATGAGAGTGCTAACATGCGATCGGTTTACATCGGATTTTAGAGAAGAGGTGTCTATTGACATGCTACAACCCTAACCACTAACTCTATGGACGAGTTTCTATACAATATGCATTACGAATTCAGAGCCTCTGAACCTTTATCAAACCTTAACAAGTTTTTAAATCATGTAAAAGAAGAATATCCACTGTAATTCATTACTTACTTACAATATATTCTCACTTTATACTAACTGTCTTCTGATTGGCTAATAATTGTCAAGGTCATTTAAGGTTCGTTCAAAGGTCGTCGCTAAATTAGAGTCTCGCCAAACTCCCGACACTCGTTTCAACCATGTTAATCAGGATTTGGTAGGACCTTTGCCAGATCCAAATGGATACTCTTACCTCTTAACCTGCGTAGACCGTTTCACTCGATGGCCAGAAGCAGTACCTATCAAGGACATCACTGTTGAAACTGGCCAGCACCTTCGTCGAACGATGGGTAGCAAAGTTCGGCTGCCCTTCAACCATCACTCCAGACCGCGGACGTCAGTTGGAACCTGAACTTTTCCGTTGTCTGACTGCACTATTAGAAATCATTCACTTGCGAATGACCGCCTACCATCCACAAGTAGACGGGTTGGTAGAAAGCTTTTGCCGACAACTAAACGCTTCACTATCAGCTGCAAACATTTCTCAGTAGACTGACGCTGTTCCAGTCATCTTACTAGGTACACGCAATGCAGTGAAAGCTGACATTTAATACACTGCGACTCAACTCGTTTATGGAACGACAATTCGACTTCCAGGAGAATTCGTTGATCCTTCATCCTCATCAATGGACATGGATGTAACCTTCTACACGAACAGACTTACAAACGCAACGCATTCAGTTTAACCTGCTTCCGGTCGACCGCAATCAACTGATGTTTTCGTTCAGTCTGACTTGCGATATATCACACACGTCTTTGTTCATCGAGACTCGCATGACGACCTCTCGAATCAGCATACGAAGGACCCTTCAGAGTAGTTCGGGGAACTGAAATTTTCATTGTACTTTTTCTTGTTTTATATATTGTGTACTTCATGGTCCCTTATAGTAAAGAAAGACGACTAGACGCTGCTAAACCTAGCAAGCTATTAGAAGAGTGTCTACCAACGGCAAAATCGTTGGGTTTAAACTTCCGGCTGGGCATGTTTTAGGGTCATCACTACCCCACTAGAGGAGAGTGATCTGTAGCGGTAAATAAATCCCCAAAATAAATAGCTCTGTAGGTTTTCGATATTGCATGCTGACCACATTGGTTTTAATGTTCTTACCTTGCTGAAAGCGCTCGGTCGTGCATCCGCACCAGATCACGAGTGCGAACGCCGTGCACAACAACCCCTGCAATTGCCAGCCAGATTAGATCAGACGATCCTCAATATATTGATAGCCTATCAAATATATCTTCGAACATCCTCGCTTCTGTCTTTTGATTTCACTTCATGGGTACGATTCGTATTAGGTGTTACTGGTTAAAGCGTTGTCAAACTCCGAATACCTGTGGCATCTTCAAAGCAGGCAGTCAAAAAATGGTAATCCTGACTAATTTGACTCGAGATGATCAGTTGTACATATATAGAAATGTCTTATCATTATAAACTGAAGCTATTATCATGCTATATGAAATGCTTCTGTATATTCAAAGATCGTTTATTCATTTAATCCCTTCTAATCTCAACTAAATTCTCATCCACAGTTGTAGGAATTCAATCACGTAGGCGATATTTCGTAGAACAAGTTTTACTAGTACTACCAAAGTATATTTCAAACAGCTGAGCAGTTGTTTCGGTGAAAAAGGACGAATTTTGTGGCGAATTAGTATCCTTCATTGAAAAACGAAAGTTTTGAGTGACAAACGACAGGGTTAGTCGCACAGGTGGGTCCGTAGTGAACAAGAACACAAGTTGTTCCAGTCAAATGCATTTGAATACAAAGTTATAGAATATCTTGGTAAAACTTGAGAACCATACAGTAAATAACTCATTTGCAAACTGTCAATCAATCGTCTCAAAATTCATTGTTCTCTCGTTTCCACACAAATCATTCTCCGTTCTTGTTCTCTTCTCTGATCATAAACTTCTGCTGCCAGGCAATTCACTTACAATTCATGATACAGATTCTGATTGAGATTTGTGTAGTAAGGACAGAAGGCCTACGGCCTATGATATTCCTTTTCTAGTATGCTTCTCTAAGTGTCCAGTCTTCTCTTGAATGAGTCAATTGAAGGTGCGGAAACCATTGCTTTGGGTAACGTGTTCCAAGTATGTTGTGTATATTATAGTGAACATGGTAGTATTTAAATTAGTGAGTGTCCGCTGTTAAGTCGGGAGGGTTCTAAACCCCATAGCTGCGACTTCTCGGGAATCGGCCGTGGACTCATGATTATGGCTCACTGTCACCCCAAGATCCCTATGAGACCGGACCACGGGTACTGGTGCTTCCTCTATTGTGTACTTAATAATTTTTATATCCCCCAAGTGCATGTAGGCTCTCACACCGGCTCCATATAAACGGTGCTGTAAGCCATTATCACGTTGGTCGTGTAAAGAACGTTCTATCAAATCTCTGCTGATTCTAGAGGTGATCAAGATGCTAAACACAGCTAGGAAATCGCCGTCTGATAAACAGGCAGCAGCAGATGAACAGAACTCTGCTTTCGAGGAAATTGAGAGCATTATTCTGAGTCCAGCTCTAGACTTAAATAAGACCATAAAGATGGACCTCATCAGGGAAGTATATAAGCATATGGGTGAAGGCATTGTTACAAGGAGAAAAAAGAAGCGCGCTGAGTAGAAGAAACTACCTATTGACAGTGCTGAGGCATGTGAACCTGTGGGTTCAGTTCCGGATCCACAAATCAATGTAACATATGTTTTGGGGGAGCTACGGATGAGCAGTGTAGAAGTGATCAAGAGACAAAGCAAGATAAATGAGAGGCTCTCAGTCACACCTCAGAAAAAAAGTAAGAAAACAGAACGTAACCTCTGCGTTTGACGTTGAGTTGAAGTCGGATTGCAAGGAAGAGACGGTTTCAGGAATTAATGTTTCACAGCGTGTCAAGACAGACCTCACTGAGAGGTCAGTCATTGTTCACCAGCCAAGAGAATCTTCCGGTAAGGAGCCAAAGGCTAGATTTCAGCATGACCTCAGTCTTATCAAGTACTTATTGAGCCAGCTACTCGCAGAAACAGTTTCAGGAGTTAGCGTCTGTAAGCTTTATAGAATAAGACAAAAGGGGGATTCTGAAAGTATTCGGAAACGCCACATCATGAAGATCACCTTTGCTATGGTTGAAAAAGGCGACCTAATACTCTGTAACTCACGTAAACTGATTGGATACGGAGTATACGTCCGTGAGGATCACAACATAGCTGGTCGTATTAAGAGACGAGCTGCACAAGTTGAAATAAACGAGTGCCACCGAAACGGTAAAAGAAACCTCGTTCTTAAGGGTCTTCAGATTGTGAAATTTCAAAGCAAAACGATTCCAACACCACTCTGGGTGATAACGGAAAGTCCTCCACAAAACTAAAGGTATGCTACACAAACACTAGCAGCCTACTAAATAAAATGGCGGAATTCAAGACAATGATGGATAAAGAGAAACTGGATTATAATGCTATCTCAGAAACATGGTTAACGTCAGAAGTATTAGATAATGACACACAGTTGACAGGTATTTCATCCAGTAGGGCTGATAGATTGAACCGTATGGGAGGTAGGGTTATTCTGTACACCAAAAGGACCCCAACAATAACAGCAGTTGAGACAGTGGTACGCGTTTCAGGGACATGTGAACTGTTGCGTTGCAAGCTGAAATGTGGACGGTAAGATATTGAATTAGTTGTAGTATATCGCAGTCCGAAATTTGTAGTACATGATTCCCTCCTAAGCAAAATTATGTCCTGGTGTAATAGGGGTAAAAGCTTTATAGTAGGCGACTTTAATGCACCGTATATAAATTGAGTCAACTTAGAAGTACGGTAATCGATTATGTCACTCGACTGCAAACTGTTTGAAACCTCGATTGTCTTAGGTTAACTGCAACAAGTTAGAAATCTCACAATATATGAATTCGAAACCCCTCTTCTCTTTTGTATTTAGTCTTCACATAAGGTGATGACGTCGGTCAAATGACTTTCCTCCCACCACTAGGGAGAAGTGACAATGCAGTCACATCACTCAAATTCATGGCTGAGATTGCCTGTCAAACAAATGTGCTGACCTGTCCTAACATATGGAAGGCAGATATGGAGGCAATGGACTCCGTAGCATTGGTTGAAAACTGGAAATTGACTCAAGGGCATCAGCGTAAGTCATGGACTCATTTCAGGCAGTTATACAGTCGGGTAACTCAACCTTACGTATTCTGGACAGTTCCAAATTAGAAGATGGCCATTCCTGGATATACCGGGATGCTCAACGTTTACGAGGACAAAAGAAATGTTGGAATGTCGCTATCAGCCTTGGCATGGAAGGAAAATAATATATTAAGCAAGATTTAGGAGATCAAGATTTGAGTGAGAGAGCGATATGCGTAGACTGCACCAAGCGTTCAAATAAACACATTGACATGGTTATGATAGCGCTTCTTCCAACTCAGGGAAATAAACGAATTGTTACTCTGTCGATAACATTTTCTGTCAGATGAAAGGGATTAACCGTTCTTCAAAATAATCATGAGAGTGTTACTACAGATTTTATTGAATGATATATGTAAATTGGTGATAAACCTAAACTTGAGGTATCTGTGGTTCTTTGTGCGTCTGGAAGTCTGAAAGAGAAAAGCTTTCTGTAATAATAACTTTAAGAATGACTGTGACATGCTGAGTATTGTAGTAGTGATAAGCTGGGTCGATTACATATGATTAACACGAAATTAGATTTATGTTCCGAAGATAAGGTGTATACAGGCAGAAATAGGAGACCTCAGTCATCATAATGGGCGACCTATGCTCCTTCACGACGAATAACATACGTAAATAATTAGGCACAGTAATTGCTCTGAAATCAATCAAAGTACATCTTATAATATAGGATCTTTTGAAATTATTTTTTACCAGAAAAAGTATCAGATTCACACATGCTGAATTCTAATTCCAAGTTTGCGAACACTGATTACAAGTTGTTCAGTACTAGAATATTGCCTGTATATTGGAAATCCAATTCATTACAGCTGCTTTTCGAACATCATCACTGATGGTAAGAAGTGGTAGGATTGAGAAGTCGAGATGGAGTCTTTCGTGGATGATCATTCTCATGATGTCCAGAAAAAGCCAACTGAATACAATTATGCTATGTGTTTCGTTACGATTTATCGGTTTCAAAGTGTACTTCATAATTGTCACTATGTATTTAAGCTACACATTCATAACTGCTGTTCATACATCGATAATTTTCATGTCAATCATACGTAATAAATATACAAGTGAGAATATACAATATTCATTTGAACACAATAAGATATCTAAACTAAAATGACCGCTTCAATTCACGCTTCATTCTCACTCATTCATCAGACAACAACATCAATGGACTGAGTAGTGAATAATAAATCTATAGTGTAAAACAATTCATATAAAGTATCCAATCCACATTGTTTTCTACATTTTCACTGCAACAATTTCTGAAATCTTATCATCAAAAAATATGTAAATCACTGATGTACCAAAAATGAGTTGAGATTGTGGAGTATCGCCAAACTGATTATTCACACAATAGGTTCAACTTACAAAATGTTTACAGGCGTAATGTTTTCATGTAATGGCACAAAAATATCAATCTGTATAATCTCATTTCAGTACTGTGGTTTCAAAATTGTCACTGGTGTACACACCTGTGTTATTTTTATACCATTTGAATAGCTAGTCGATCTTTATAGGCTATGACGTAATTCCATAGATCTGGTCTTTACTATTACCTATCAACATATATGTGTTATTTTAAAAATACGAATATGAAGAACAGAACAAAGTTTTATTAGCTACTGATCAGTAACCATGTGAACATAAAAGTCATATTATAGAAAAAAAATTAAAAAATCATCAAAACATTTTTTTAGAAAACTTCAAAAAATACATGATCACAGAAATTTAAGTGAAATGAATTCTCTCATTAAAATTATTACTAGTCATATATGAATAACAAAATCAATAGTAGGCAATATGATCATACTTATAAGCTGATAATGATCAACTTTTCTTATTATTAGTCATTCAATGGTGATGTAATATGTCCAAGAAATATTGGTAGACAATTATTCCAAACAATTGAAATAAAGAATGGATGATCAACACGAAATTCTGGTACAGGTTTGTGAGGTTTCACAGCTGCGCATTTTACCGTTAGTATTGCTGTAGCTGCAGCCGCCACTGCACCTTTTTCATCCACCTATATATGTATTGGGAATAAAATAATAAATAAGCAGAGACAAACAATGAAAGATACTATTTGTATACTGTCTCGAATAATTCAAAATACACAAAATAATATCACTTAGTTTTTCTATTTATTTATTTAAATACACAAACATTGGTAAAAGGAGGCACCAAATAGATATGAGCAACATAAATCATTTAATTTCTGTCAGGGTTGGGATACTGCTCAGGTGCCTATATCGAAACAAGTAGTTTTCTTACGGGGCCACATCAGGAGCTAGGTGATGACCAACAATACGTTCATACGGCATTTGTTTCCTTAGGTTCTTGGAGTCCATGTGCACCATTGGTTTGGAATCAGGGTTTTCCAACTCCCCTAGATGGACTCACCGTGTTCAACAATTCAGTAAACAACACCCCCGCCGTCAAAAGGTAGTGATGTGATGTAAAAACTACTCTAATATTCTTTTTATAACAAAATTACTGTAATCTTAGTCACCTTGTATTCTATTTCCATATTTTAATCCCGTTGTTTGGATATAATTGTATCTCACGAGAGTTGTGATCGCGTTAGTCATTTATTTATTTACCTATTTTGAGTTCGGTTCGTCAAATGAGGAATAAATATGGTAATTTCCAACTCGATCATTTACTCTCTCCGCTTTCCAACCTATCAGATTATAGCTTAGTGATGGGATAGATTTCTTCCTTCAACACTGTCCAGTCATGAACCAGACCTATGTATTACAAATCTCAGGGTAGTACTAAATACTCTAAAATAGGTCGGGACAACCCTCTTCCCACATATCATGCAGACTAAAGGATAGGTAGATAAGAGAAATAGTGCCGTATATGTGACCTCTATACTCGACGCCCAATTTCTGTCAAACTGTTCGTTCTAATCTTGACTAATATTCGTATATCAGAATTATTGCTTATTTGGTACGTCTTTAACGAAAGTTCAAAAACAAAATACTCGACCTTGTTTTAATGATAGCCACATCAACACAAATTCTGTTGGCAACTGAATATACTCGATGGTAAACCTATGGTATTCTGAAAGTACATCAAATTGAGATGAGTGTTATTGTGTCAATCCATTAATTAGAGAGAATTTTCCATCAAGAAAATCAATGACAACATTTTATAACAGGGATTCAGATAGGAAAGACTTTGAAAATTTTGACAAAAGTCTATAGTTAAGCACTTGAGGTAATCAGAAATTTTGTATCCAGGTAAACATACAAATTCTCTCTGTAATGCTGTCATTTCTATGATGAAAGTGGTATACACCAACCTAGATCAAGCTTTTTATCATTCGTATGTTAATATTGACATGAAGTGAATTAGTAAGCATACTACTTCATGGATGTAGGGCAAGATCAGTCCTAGTTCACGTTGAAATATGACTTTGAGCAGACAACCATTGACTCGGTAAGATGTACAGTATTATGTATGAACACAGTGAACCAAATACTAATGTTATATGCTGTTTTACGAAAGAATATTTAAAAAATTGTGAACCACACAGAAAAATCAATTTTTGTAGACTCAATTTCGGCATATACTATTGTGGTAAATACTAGTGATATATATACATATACATATTTATGATAACCTACACACACCGATCGTACAATTTGCGATTATGGACTGAATGGTTAGATGTGATCACGCCAAATAGATAACCTTGTATAATAATATAGTTTAGTAATTTGTTACGAGATATGCTAGATATATCAAAAGTTGAATGTCACTTGACGATCAATGAATATACCATTGGCTATATGTGTAATTCATTCTTTTATTTGATCAATAAATATTTACAATCAGTAATATACTGTATATTAGAAATGTCAGGATACATTAAGTAAAGCAAAGTTGTCTCCATACTAGGTCATTCAAAACTATTCATTATTGTTACTATGTCATATCAGTAGAAACAGAATTTTGGGAATAATCAACTTGACATTTAGATGTAGATTGAAGTAGCTCTTCTAGAGTTACTGCCAGTCTCATGCTCGACTAAAGGAACAGGGTTGGGTATAGGTTAGCGACCTCTAGTGATTTGTGCACAATTTGTGCATAACATACAAATTTTTCTCATTTTCGTAACTATTCAGTAGTGTTGAATATAAAAAGAAATGCAAACATGTACGTTTGTATTTATAACCAAATGATGTGCTATAAATTGCATTTGATTTCAGTGAACATTTGTCAATCAACACGAGATTCAAGAAATTATGCAACTATGAAAATGTATTACTAATAGCCAGAACTGATAACATAATTGTATATTACATATTCAAATACATTTACAAATAGCCAATGAATATTAAAAAAGCCGGAACAATTGTACCTCCTCAAAACTGGTACATAATTAACTGAGATCAAAACAATTCCCAAAAATGTGTTTTCTACATGTATCTAATTGACTTACTTCAAAAACAGCTTTATGCATCACATCTGATATACACATCCTATCTGAGTCAGAAACATTTGAAAAATCAGCTGATAAAGGACAGAATGCATCGTTTATTCCCAATTTCCGCAGATGATCTTTCAGTTTTATTGCATAACCTTCTCTTAATCTAAATTTAGGCAAATACAAACGCATTTTTGTATTTTGAAAACTCGTGGAAAGTATTGAAGAAATTCCACCATGTTTATACATTGAATCCAGTAAATCGGGCAATCCGTCATTTGCATCTGGAAGAATGATCAATAACGTAAACCTGGGTAACAAAGTGTTTGAAAAAGAAGGAATACTAAAGTAATATCAAGGAATAATTAGACAAAAACGGATACATTCAATAATCTCAATATAAAAACATGGTGCATTCGCACTAGCACACCCAGTTTCACCTACAGTTTTCAAAGTGCATCAGATAGTTATCTTTCATAAACTGAACCAACTTTGGTTAAGCTAACATTATTTGGAGTTGTTTCCAGTGGTAGATTTATTAAGTATTTATTCACTGTATCGCAGAGTCAAATATATCTCATTATACATTTTCAGTAATAAAATACTATATATAATCCCTGCATAAAATCTGTACCATTCATTTTGGTTTAAGAATTTACATTTCAATTGGATCGCACTTAATCTTGACCTTACAGCTTAAAAAATCACTGAAATGTGTGTAAAATAGTTTGTGGTTGAAAGTCGAAACGACGTTAAAACACTTTACTAGTTGAACAGATATAAATAAAAAATGTTTTGATTAGTGTTTAGAATACCGACATACAAGTATGGCAGCATAATAACATACATTAAAATAAGTACGGCGGTGGTTACAAGTAATAAACAACAAACCCTGGACATAGGTTTCGTGCTATTTGACAGCTGTTAGCAAGGTGTACCTGTATACTTGAGGGAACTGATCACTACTCATTGGTCAATCAATTGTAAATGCATAATAATTATAAATTTAGTCTATTAGTTCGAGCCCTTCACTAAATGAAGAGACGATAAAAGCAGCACACGTTCTAGCAACTAGTAGATTACACGTTCAAACCTCAATTTTAAGTGTTGAATAAATTGATACATATTGTGGAGAACTCAAAATGCTACAATTATGAGTGATTTTCTATCAGTGTTTGTTATTTAGCTTACTACTGAAAATTATTACATTAGTTTTCTAAAAAGCACATCACAAAGCAGTAAAATACAAAACAATCCTTTAAATATTATTACTCACTTAGGGTCTTTAAATGGTATCTTCGCAGCACGTGACCTCAAGTGGGGTAAACTGACCATATCGAAATATGATTCGTTATACATCAACTTCACACTCATTTTTGATCCATTCAATTCATAAAACTCGCTAGTATGTGAGTTATCTTCAGGAAAACACATATTCCATAAACCTAAATAACAACACCGGTTAGGATTTTTCAACTGATATCAGGTAGACAAATATAAAGTGGATGCAGTTAAAATGAAATTTATAATTATTCACAGTTAGATTCATGTATCCTTTTACCTTTGAAGTATGTAGTAGCTGTCACTACAGCAGACGTGTCCTTTGTTAAAGAACCGGGTGAAAGCAGTTCTTGAATTTGTCCTTTAGTTTGTTTACTAACCCACTGGTTTATCCGGTTTCGAGAACCTTCTATGTCAGTCTCAAATGCCACCTTTGCGCAAAAAATAGTAACAAATAGCAAGAACTTACACGTTCTGTTGGAGCATCGTAGTATGTCTTCAGATTAGTTTTGAACTGTTCTTTGATTCTCACATTTTGTGCAACGAACAATCTATTAGCAAGGATTATATTAACACCTTCACTAGGTTTCGAACAATCATTTAGAAGTTGAGCAATCTCATGATGAACTTGATCATGTTCTAAACAGTCAGACAATTGCATTGCCTTTATCATCTCGGCTTTCGTATTGTTTCCACTGCCTGAAAGAACCATTCCGAGGGCAGTATAGATATTGAACGGCGAGAGAAAAACATTTTTCCATTGACCTAAACACATTCGTAGGAGCATTGTAGCAGAACGAACTCACCATGAGTTTCATTTAATATTTGTTCGTAAAACTTGTCAGTGAAGTTCGTAAGTGACTTTAATGCCTCCATCTTGTAGGAAGTAGAAGTACATCAGAACAATGACTACAATTAAATATTCGCAGTGCAAAACGTCAAAGAAACAGAGCAACAATCTAATATTAAGAACTTCAACCTGAGAGTGCGGTTGGTTAAAATTCCACTAATGCAGCTATCCTCTTACGAGGCTTACAAGTCAGTCAGTACAATATTTAATTTCATATGGTGACATGGACGATCTTTAGTCAACCGACTATCATTAGAAAAAAACACTGTGAAGAAAGTTGTGTAACATATTGGTAATAATGATTCGCACCACTTTCGAATCAATGGAATGCCTATATACAAAATTACAAATTATAACAGCCCAGATGACCTTAATAAAAAAAGCCAACTGTGAAACAAACTCAAGTTTTCCATCTACGTTAGTTACAATGTAAACCTATTCCTGACCCAATTAAAGGCACATTTTACTCATGATAACCGATTTATATCATAGTAAACCTTTAGAAATAAAGCCAGATTATATGCTAAAAATGAAACGAATACGTTGGAATGAGTTCAAGAGATAGATATTGAGAAAGTAAAATCGCATTGCCACCTTACCAATAGGAAAAATATATCCTAATCATCCACGTTTTATTGAAGTTTCGGTGGTGACCGTATATCAATTTACCGTATACTGAAAGACCATGACATTACCATGTTTCGTTAAACGGCGGCCATCTACTTTAGGCTTAACGTTTAAAATGTGGCTGTTGTCTACCTTTGGCCCAAATATATGACGAATAGTTTACTGTTCACCTAAATTGACACCGAACGGCAAACGACTATACCAGTGATCTGCGTTGCGTCAATAGCAGTCAACACTGAAGTTAATTGTAATGAAATTCCGCCAACTTTGATTGAACACAGTAGCTGCAGCAATGAAAGACTTCTGTGTGATGATGGTATATGTAACAAGTTCAGTCAATTTCCCCAAAAATCTGATATTTTTAACATTAACTGCAGTTTTCGTGTGGCTTTTTATAGAAATAAAGGCGAACATGGGAGACATTTGTGGACTGGCAAAATGTATGTTGAAAATTTGAGCGAAGGTAGATAATCCGGAGCATTTAGGCGAAAAGTGGACAGTTCAGCAACATTTAAAACACAAAGTAACGTAAATGGTAAGATCCACATTACTTCTCACTGACAGACGACAAACAGATATTAGGTCACCTTTCCCCATTATTTCCACTCTAAAGAGTGCATGGAAAATGGTCTAAAGACCATGTGGTTCCATTTGTCGAATATTTAACTATTATAAAATTTCAGAAAAGAAAGGATCCAGACTAGGAAAACAACGGCTCGAAGTACTAACATGAACATAGAAAATAGGTGAAGAACTAAAATATTCAGTCTTCGACAAGTTTACACTTAGTCTGAAAGTAGATTGTTTGCTAGTGTAATGTGAGGAGAAGAGAATCGACAGCAATCAAAAATTACACAAACGTGAGGACAGGACAATCTAACAATCGAGACAACAAGTTGACATCCTAACGTTCCGAACGAGTTACGTCACTTTTCAAATATTGTTAATAGCCAGTACCATCCAATGCCCAATATTTCGACCCTCAAAAATTAATAGCTGAAATGAATTGGTGTGCAGTCTTATGATACTGACGGCTATCGTTAGTGATTTCTTTAAATACAAGTTCAGCTCACGTAAAGATTAACCCATGAAATCTTTTTGGTTTGTTCCTCTAATCTGATTCAACAACTAGATAGCTTATATTCCTTTGTTTAAATATATCTTCCTCTCACAACATCTAATAATTCTAGTTTCGTCAGGCCTAGGACTCTCTTACGAGATACTTCACACAGAAGTGTTGTCAATCACTGATCATCTATATTGTATTTTTAACAACCAAACGTTAGCAACATGGTTTGATTGCATCTACGGTTCAGAGTTACTGTTTGCAGAAAGTGAATGTACCTTATCCGTTGGATGGAATTTTTCCCAGTAAACTGGCGTATTTTTAGTCCAACTGAACCTTTCAAAAGGTTCAAATGGTTGTGTACGGAATAGAGGAAGCTTTCGCTTAACAGGCTCCCGTGTCTAGTAGTAGGAGTTCAATACCTCCAGGCAAGAACCTAGGTATACTTACTACTTACTACTACTACTTACGCCTGTTACTCCTCGTGAAGAAGCATAGGCCGCTCAGCAGCATTCTACATCCAACCCTGTCCTGGGCAATCCTTTCTAGCTCCTTCCAGCTGTAATTCATCGTTTTCATATCTGCTTCTATTATCCGACGTAATGTGTTCTTTGACCTTCCTCTTTCCCGCTTCCCTTCAGGATTCCAAGTTAGAGCTTGCCTCGTGATGCAGTTTGACGATTTGCGTAATGTATGTCCTATCCATTCCCATTGTCTTTTCCTAATTTCTTCTTCAGCTGGAAGTTGGTTTGTTCTCTCCCACAGAAGGCTGTTACTGATGGTATCCGGCCAATGGATGTTGAGTATCTTGCATAGAGAACTATTCATAAAAAATTATACCTTCTTGGTGATGGTTGTGGTAGTTCTCCAAGTTTCAGCTCCATACAGTAGAACTGTCTTGACGTTTGTATTGAAGATTCTGTCTCTGATATTGGTTGAAAGTTGTTTTGAGTTCCATATGTTCTTCAATTGTAGGAATGCGACTCTTGCCTTGCTAATCGTTGCCTTTACGTCTGCATCTGAGCATCCTTGTTCATCGATGATGCTTCCCAGGTATGTGAAAGATTCTCCACCTTCCAAAGTTTCGCCATCAAGTGTGGTTGGATTACTGTTCTGCTTTGAATTTGAGGACCTTGGTTTTTTCTTTATGTATACTGAGGCCTACTGATGCAGAGACTGCTGCTACACTAGCTGTCTTCATCTGCATCTGTTCATGTGTGCGCGATAGGATGGCTAGGTCATCTGAGAAGTTCAAATCGTCTAGTTGATTCTGAGCTGTCCATTGTATTCCGTGTTTTCCTTCAGATGCTGAGGTCTTCATAATCCAGTTGACCACCAGAAGAAAGAGAAAGGGGGAGAGTAAACTGCCTTGTCTGACTCCAGTCCTTACTTGGAATGCATCTGTCAGCTGTCCTCCATGCACGACCTTGCACTGTAGTCCGTCGTATGAGTTCCGGATAACATTGACAATCTTCTCAGGAACTCCGTAGTGTCGAAGAAGTTTCCATAACGTCCTCCTATCTACACTGTCGAATGCCTTTTCATAATCAATGAAGTTGATGTGTAGTGATGAGTTCCACTCAACTGATTGTTCGACGATGATCCGTAGTGTTGCAATTTGGTCTGTGCACGACCGATCCTTACGTAATCCAGCTTGTTGATCTCGAAGTTGGGCGTCTACTGCATCTTTTATTCGGTTCAGCAACACTGTGTTGAAAACTTTCACTGGTATTGACAGTAGTGTAATGCCTCTGTAGTTTTCACATTTGGTCAGATCTCCTTTCTTTGGAATCTTGACGAGGCGCCCTTCTTTCCAGTCCATTGGCACTTGATCCTTCTCCCAAATCTTTTTGAATAGAAGGTGAAGCATGCTTGTGGTTTCAGTGCTTCAGCTGGTATGTTGTCGGGTCCTGCTGCTTTCCCGTTCTTGATTTGTCTTACGGCCATTCTAATTTCTTCCGTCGTTGGTGGGTTGACATCTATAGGAAGATCTGTGTGTGCTGCTTCGATGTCCGCTGGATTCATTGGAGCTGGCCTGTAGCTCTTCTAGAGTTACTGCCGATCCCAAGCCCGGGTAAAGGAGGAGGGTTGGACATGGGATTAGCGTCCCCATCCCGTAGAAAACTAACTCGCTAAAAACGCTTACCAGAAGAACCTAGGTATATTAACGATAAAACAGGAAAAACAGATTGGTAAATCATAGCAAGATACTATCCTTAGTCCTTAAGAATAGATCAAGTTGCCTCTTAAAGTACTCCTGGGAAGTCGCATGGACTAGCTCGGACGGAAGCGTATTCTTGTACTTGACAACTCCTAAGGAGTGGAAGTTGCGTCTACAGTCCGCTCTGCTGTGTTTTATCTCCAATTTCTGCGTGTTACTCCTTAGGTTAGAATTGAGACCAAGCTTAAGTAGGTGATTAAGAGGATGTCCAGAAGTGTTAAGGATACTGTAAGCCATCAGAAGATCACCTCTAAGACTCACATACTCTAATGAGTGAAGGTTAAGTGATTGGAGGCGCTCTTCATAAGATTTAAATTTCATTCCCAGAACTGATTTTGTGGCTCACCGTTGGACACGCTCCAGATTGTCCTTATCCTTTTCGAAAGAAGGAGGAAATATTATGTTTCCGTACTCTAAATGGAGACGAATAAAACTGCTGAAGATTATGTGGAAAGTACTACCGTCAAAATAGCCGAAAAGTGCGCTTCACTGTTACCAATGAAAGGTTTGCTCGTAAGGCATTTTTGTCACAGTTAGCGTAAGACTTTAAATTTTGGGGCACAAGCTATCAGAAGTGTAACCATCCACTGCAGATTCCGAGTTTCTGGTTAAGCGACCGGTCAGACCTGGCTTAAAACCCAAAAAATAGGTAGATGAATAAATGAACAGCAAAGACAATGCTCGACAAGATTTGTAAACCAACAAAGAAATTGACAGATTTTAATGTAAATGATAACAGACTGACTTTGTTGACGAAAAGAATGCACTGTAGCATGAATAAATAATAGAAACAATGGCATTACGTCAAAATTATTAATACACAAAATTAGGCAGGTTTAAGGTGGAGTACATCATTTAAATTATAACATGTGAATTAAGGATTCTTTGTCATATAAAATCAAATTATTTGTAGTGACCTACTTTTATCAAGAGAACGCGATTGATTTTATGGAAACAATCATTATGATAACCAATTTTACCAGTGATTTTTTTACTGTACTTATTTCTTTAACCGTACTTAAGACATTCTTCCATTGATTGTGACCTTGCACGAATGTGGTTACGCTCAGTAACATTACTTGTAACCTGGCACGATCTCGGTATTTTTTCGATACCACGAGATCGTCAACTAATTTGTCTCGTTACAACCTCCAATCACCTTCTGATATCTGGTACGCAACCTTTTTGTAGTGGTGATCACAGTCAACCGCGACTCGACCCACACTACATGTTAATGTTGGAATACCTAACGTAAAGTGTTGACTTGAGTAAATTAATAAATGAAAATATATTTCTTTTGGATAAAAAGCTCTGCAAATTTGATCCGAGTAGGAACTATTTCAGAAACATGGTTAACGTCAGAAGTATTAGATAATGACTTACAGTTGACAGGTATTTCATCCAGTAGGGCTGATAGATTGAACCGTATGGGAGGTAGGGTTATTCTGTACACCAAAAGGACCCCAACAATAACAGCAGTTGAGACAGTGGTACGCGTTTCAGGGACATGTGAACTGTTGCGTTGCAAGCTGAAATGTGGACGGTAAGATATTGAATTAGTTGTAGTATATCGCAGTCCGAAATTTGTAGTACATGATTATAGTATTCTAATTGTCGTATGGATTAGGAATTTCAGGATTAACGCAATTGAATTAAGAAGACACAGGCACCAACGAATGTATTGTATTTAGAATTCGAAATCAAGCATTCAACCAGTACAAAGGTATCATTAGTCCATTCAAACACCACATCCGCCACAGATTAAATAGAAGTATAAGTGTTTGTAATCAGTTGTACGTCTTCTTGCTAAGTTCATCCTGAGTCTGTCCGACATTGTATAAGATAAAAACTTTGTAGTATCTAGAAAGTGCTCATTAGTATTGGAATTAACAAACGAAATCGGAACAGACTCACCTGGAATTGTATACAATCAGCATGTCGGTTTTGTACTGAAATCAATAATATCTAAAATTTGAACCATAGATTTTTCAACCCTATCCTCCTTCACGAAATAATGTTGGATCTTTATATCCCCAGGTTATGAATAATGTGGCTTCATATAAAACATATTTCTCACATTGTTTAGAGTAAACATTAGAACTGTTTTTGTGATAAGGGTAAACAGCAGTTGATATGAAATCATCCGAAATGTAATCAAACTCGAGGTCACTTAGTACTCGTGCTTCGCATTGAGCAGGATTTTCACAAGGATCGAATGCATTATGAGGATAGGTAATATATGATATGACATCAGGATTTGATTCTTCTGAAATATTCTCATGAAATTCATTAGGACTGTCACTGCAGATCGTTAGAAAAACCAGCATCTATCCAAACCACATCAGGTTTCCGATCATGATTAGGTTCATTTAACATATTTTCCTCAATATTGCAAGTAATTTCATTAGAAATATGTGAATCATTAGAAAAAGTCATACCTGGTACAATAGCATGAGAATTCTGATAAATCGGTTGATTAGGAACTGTTGTCTTACAAGAATTCTGGTTTTCATCTAACTCTGAACTGTCATATGACTCTGCACTGTCTTTTGAAATCGTTGATAAAGATAAATGATCATTAGAAACATCCTAATTATTTAAATTTAAATTACAAGATTTAGTACAGCTTGAAGCAAAATGGACAGTAGCTTTGCATACTGACTGAATGTGTCCTACCTTACCACATTTAAAACATTTAGCATTACGAAATACACATGGATTGTGAGCATGAAACTTTCCACATGATAAACATTTACCAAACTTCATCTCACCTTTGTAATTTGCTTTGTAATTCCTCGTTGAAACACCTTTCATATTTACACGAGAATAGGAATCACTGTTAAATGAACGCAAATTTGATTGACCCTGAGATTGTATTTCATCATGATGACTGAGCAAAGTAATAGAAATCTTCATCGACTGGATATCAAGTTCATTCACTGCTTCGTAGTTTATACATGCAGTTCTAGCATCTTGAAAAGAACAGTTTGGCATTTTTAACAGCTCTCTTTCCAAACTCGGTATGTTAATTCCTGCAATTAATCGATCTCTCAGTTGCACATGAAGTTGATCACCGAAATTACACTTGGCAGCTTGTTTTTGTAATTCAAGGATGAATTCCCGAGCCTTTTGGTCATTTTGACGAACCACCTTATGAAACTTCGCCCTTTCACGTCATTCAAAACTGGTGCATTTTACATGACTTAATAATAGCTCTTTAAGCGTTGCATAAGGGAGTGAGATAGGTTTTTCTGGATATGCCAAAGTTTTTAATAAGCTGTACGCTTCTCTCCCAATGAATGTGAGGAAGTGTGCCACAATATTAACATCCTCATCATCTTCCTTGGTCATGCTCCAAATTTCGAACCTTTCCAAATAATCCTCAAATACTTCCGAAGTTGAATGAATATCCAACTTTTCCATTGCAGGATCCTGCTCGCGACGCCAGTATAGTATTCTAATTGTCGTATGGATTAGGAATTTCAGGATTAACGCAATTGAATTAAGAAGACACAGGCACCAACGAATGTATTGTATTTAGAATTCGAAATCAAGCATTCAACCAGTACAAAGGTATCATTAGTCCATTCAAACACCACAATGATGTCCTCCTAAGCAAAATTATGTCCTGGTGTAATAGGGGTAAAAGCTTTATAGTAGGCGACTTTAATGCACCGTATATAAATTGAGTCAACTTAGAAGTACGGTAATCGATTATGTCACTCGACTGCAAACTGTTTGAAACCTCGATTGTCTTAGGTTAACTGCAACAAGTTAGAAATCTCACAATATATGAATTCGAAACCCCTCTTCTCTTTTGTATTTAGTCTTCACATAAGGTGATGACGTCGGTCAAATGACTTTCCTCCCACCACTAGGGAGAAGTGACAATGCAGTCACATCACTCAAATTCATGGCTGAGATTGCCTGTCAAACAAATGTGCTGACCTGTCCTAACATATGGAAGGCAGATATGGAGGCAATGGACTCCGTAGCATTGGTTGAAAACTGGAAATTGACTCAAGGGCATCAGCGTAAGTCATGGACTCATTTCAGGCAGTTATACAGTCGGGTAACTCAACCTTACGTATTCTGGACAGTTCCAAATTAGAAGATGGCCATTCCTGGATATACCGGGATGCTCGACGTTTACGAGGACAAAAGAAATGTTGGAATGTCGCTATCAGCCTTGGCACAGAAAGTACGATGGAACGCTACAGATTGATGAGAAACGCGTGTATAATTAAAATTCGGGCAGTTCGAAGAAGATATGAAATGCAGTTGTCTGCCCCGTTGAATATGATGTTCTATATGTCACTTTACCAAGGTGTGTTACCTATGAGCTGGAAGGACGCAGTCGTTACTCCCATACATAAAACAGGACCTAAACAACTTCCAAAGAACCACAGAATTTTAAGCGTCATCAGTGTTATAGTCAAAATATTGGAAAGAATAGTCAAAGAGACCATAATGATGTTTGTGGAAACCAGCAATCTGTTAAACAGCGAACAACATGGTTTTAGAAAGGTTTCATCTTGTACAACGAACCTCCTTATAGCAAGGAAATTCAGACAAAGGTGCTAGACAACGGAAACTCAGGGGATGATGTCTACATAGACTTCAGTAAGGCCTTTGACTAGGTGCCAACAAATCGATTATTATTGAAGTTAGAAAATCTTGGTATTGCCGCACCTCTTTTGAAATAGCTTAAGGATTCCCTAGTAGATCGTAGACAGTAACTAAGAATAAATTTCAATTGCTCCACCGGAAGATCAGTACTTAGTGAAGTACCTCAAGGTTTCATCCTATATTTTCTACTTTTTTACTGTAAATAAATGATCGCACAAGTAAAGCATAGTAATAACGAGAGACGCAGATGCATGCGCACTTCAGGCATGCTTAAATAATATGGTTAACTGGTCTAAAGAGTAGCTGTTGCCTATCAACGCAGCAAAGTGTGTCTACATGCACTTGCGGGATATAAAGATTATTAAGTACACAATAGAGGAAGCACCAGTACCCGTGGTCCGGTCTCATAGGGATCTTAGGGTGACAGTGAGCCATAATCATGAGTCTGTAACAGCTCAGGTTGGTTGGTTCAGAGTTGACCCCAAACAACCAAGCTTATGCCAAAACAGTATTGTTCAAGTATTCATTCACTTCCTTGTTTTGTATAAGCGTTATATTCCCTATCATCTTATATTGACTGTTGAGAGCCTTTGTTTGTCTGAACAGATAATCCCATGCTCCACGGTCACCGCGCTTAGATCGAAATAAAGACCTATTCACTACTTGTCTGGTTTCTTCTATCAAAAGCACGAGGGTTACTTCAAGGCACGAAAAGTCCACGGCCGATTCCCGAGAGGTCGCAGCTATGGGGTTTAGAACCCTCCCGACTTTACAGCGGACACTCACTAATTTAAATACTACCATGTTCACTACAATGTACACAACATACTTGGAACACGTTACCCAAAGCAATGGTTTCCGCACCTTCAATTGACTCATTCAAGAGAAGACTGGACACTTAGAGAAGCATACTAGAAAAGGAATATCATAGGCCGTAGGCCTTCTGTCCTTACTACACAAATCTCAATCAGAATCTGTATCATGAATTGTAAGTGAATTGCCTGGCAGCAGAAGTTTATGATCAGAGAAGAGAACAAGAACGGAGAATGATTTGTGTGGAAACGAGAGAACAATGAATTTTGAGACGATTGATTGACAGTTTGCAAATGAGTTATTTACTGTATGGTTCTCAAGTTTTACCAAGATATTCTATAACTTTGTATTCAAATGCATTTGACTGGAACAACTTGTGTTCTTGTTCACTACGGACCCACCTGTGCGACTAACCCTGTCGTCTGTCACCCAGAACTTTAATTAATCGATGAAGGACACTAATCCGACACAAATTTTGCATAAGCCCATCGGAAGTTCAGACTAACAATATATACCAATGTAGACATAGTTCTGACGCTTGACTTTATATCTCCCGGAAGAACATTAAAAGAACATACTCAAACATTTAGTTCCAACGTGTGAGCTATTTAAACCACTATTAAGATTAAGATGTTGAAGCCATATAGGAAGAAACAATGTGCAGAGTGGTCTGGTTATAAAACCAGGACCACAAATATTGTTAAGGATCAACTGAACAAAAATCGACTCCCTAGTACCAAGTGTGGTTGTTTTATTCATAGGGATGATCATATGTGAGCACAGACAAGAACTGATCGATCCATGACTATTATTTATGCTTCTTATCTCTGTAATGATTTCATATGCTTTTATCACTGTATCATCGTATCTGTGGTATTCTGACATGAATTAAAACTCAAGAAAAACACTACTTTTACGTCAGCCTTTACTATACAGTCAGAGATTTCTCTAGCACAAACAATTTGCTAACCAGCAAAATGATCGGTTATTAAATGCCTTCGGTACATAAGAATCAATAAGTGAACTCCAAATAAGATAGACTTAAATATCTGTTTGCAAGGATTAAAATAACCGTAAACAACAGACAGTCATAGGTCAGCAATCATCAACTGAGCCACACCGAAGCCCTTAGTCAAACACGAGCTTGTTGTCGATGGCTCGGGAAAACCTACAGTAAACCTGAGTATCAAGGTATATCTTTAACCAAAGCTGAACAATAAAGTGAATACAAAGAAGACTGAAGAACATAAAACGTACATACGAGAGATGTGAGTAAAAGTTAAACTACAAAACAGGGGAAAAACGAAATAACAATAATAAGGTGGAGAATGAACTGACCACCAAACATGTACGAAACAATTAAGCCGATAGATATCCTTGTATCTAGGTTACATAGACTACCGGATGTACACAAACCAGAAATCTCATGGAGACCAATTGTGAGCATGTACAATTCCTTTTATCATGGTGTGAGAAAATGGTTAGTAGCCATTTAAAACCATTCCACAAACACCTGGTGAAACATAGTATTCCAGTTTGTCGGCAGCATCAAAAACGTAGACACTTGAGGTCAAACGATGCCCTTTGACGAAACATTGTTGTTCACAAATGTCACACTCAGAGAGTCTGTAGAATATATTTTTGAGTAACTCAGAGAACAAGAAATCTAGAATACAATTCCTGTAAATATCATAAAAGAATTATTATTACTTAAATGCACTATGAACGTACATTTCAAATTCAGTGGTTACATGCACAGACAAATAGTTGGTATCGCGATGGGTTCACCCCTGGGTCCCATATTGACTGATAGTTTTCTTGCCAAACGAGAAAACGACCCACTGGCACAGATTGACAAGTTTTCGTTTTGCTGCAGGTATATGAACGATACATTTGTTTTTTATAAGGACCTTACTGGCCTGATAGAAACAAAATTCATCTGTCTACAAATTTCGCATGTGACGAAGAAAATGGAGTTAAAGTAGCCTTTCCAGACGTCTTATTTACAAAGAGAAAGGACAGATCATTAGGTAGAAAAATAAACAAGAAACGTACTTAGATAGGCCAATATATGAACGTTCTTGGTTTTGTTTCCCAACAATACAAAAGGAATCTGATTATGCCACTTCATCATAGAATGAAGATCTTGTGCTATCTAGATGCGGTTGAACACAAAACAGGTGCATTGTACATGATTGTGGAGGAAAGCGGGTATTCGGAAAAAGCTATAAATAAACAGGTAACCGATGATATAAAGTATAAGGAATGCCTGACTGTGAACAAAAAGCTTCTATATATACGCTTACAGTTCAGAGGTGATGCACCTATGACAGTGTTAAGACTAAGGATGTGATCCAAAGAACCTCAAATACAGGTAAACTACAATTATTGCTTCCCACGTATACAATGGTTACTAATAGTTTGAAAGACCAAGTTCCTAGACTAGCTATTTCTTTCCGTATTTATCAATTCACCTGCTTTTGTGGAGCAAGTTATATTGTCAAGTGCTATAGTAATTTGTATATTTGAGCTTATGAGCACCTCCTAGTGTGGTTAAGCAAAGGTGGGGTTAGAACTGCTTACTGCTCCATTCTAGCTCGTTTAATTCAAACAGTTAACATGGAACAATCCTCTACGATAATATATCATGTTATCAGCAGTTTACCTAGTTCCTTCAGATTGAGGATACTGCAAACGGCTGAAACAGTTCCTACTAGGATCAAAACAGAGCATTTCATTCAAAAGAAATATATTCGCTTATAAACGGATTCAAGTCAACACTTTAAATCAGTTTGATTTGATTTTAAACGAAAAAAGATCCTTAATTTACATGTTATATTTTTAAATGATGTACTCCTTAAACTTCGTATACAGTTCGTCTTGATAACCGTTTTATATAACGTCCCAACGGTATATTAATCAGAAGGCAAATACGAAGTGTTGATTACGTTTATTGCGAGACCACACACATATATCCAAATGTACAGATGCATTAAACAAGCATAGAAGAGTTGTGCCGAAAGGCAAGCAAGCGAGCGGGAGCCAGAGCAAGAGCGAGACGAGAGCGTGTGAGTGAGTGTGTAAGTGTTGAATATGAATAACATGGACATATATATAGCATGTGAAATAAATGAGTAGTCGAATCAAATAAGCAGTTAGTAGTAAGATTAGCAGAGTGAATAAATGCGTAGGCCGTAAGCAATATTCAAGCATACGTATTTCATACAAGCACAAAATATTAAGGGTACGATATGTTGTTATAGTGCGGATGACTTTGTCCGCTAAATGAGTTAGCAAAAGGGCTTAACTGAGTTAAATGAGACTAAACTCATTTGCACGTGAGTCGCTATAATAGCTCCCCCTTGCAAACAAAGATATATGGGAAAATGTCTGTGTTTGCACAAAAAAAATAGTTGACTGAATAGGGTAGTTACAATCGTTTGAAAAAAAGGCTTATACAAAATTAAGATGAAGTTAGTGTGTGCTGTACATTTGGTTTGTGCCCGTCCGTGAGGTTACATAAAATAATAGCGAGAAATAGAAGGAATGCGGTATTGTCTTTACATTTTAAACAAAAATTATACGTATAGGTGTAAGGGTACATAAGATACGTTGAGTTTTATAGCATATAACGTGAGCTTAATAATGCATGTGTATACAATGAAGTGAAAGTTATAATTAATATTTAAAATAGTAGAAGATCATTATTAAAAAATCGTAGCGACATAATGTTGGGGCCATCTTACTCTGCGGCCAGATCTTGTTCTTATCGGAGTCTTGTCTTTTTGTTGCGTCAACATCTTTGATTCTTGGGACTCGTGTTTCGCTGGTGTGACCATCTTAGAGGAGTCTGTACTTGTTGATTGATTATCGCTATCGATAAAAGCTGGCTTTACTCGATCGATGCTAATTACATCTGTCTTCCCAGCTTTCTTTATGATAACCGTTTTATTTGTCCTCTCTATCACTTTAAATGGGCCGTCGTAACTCGGTTGAAGAGGTGGTTGTACTTTATCTCTTCTAATGAATACGTGTGTGCTGTTATGCAGTTCCTGTGGTATGGGAGGTGTTATTTTTAAATCGCTCATGTGCTTTCTCAGGCGTTGCACATAGCCGGTTACATCAGTCGGGACACTTTTACTTGAAGTGAAAAATTCTCCGGGTAACCGTAGGGTAGTTCCGTATACCAACTCGGCTGGACAAAACCCCATTTCTTGTTTAATTGTTGCTCTTAGAGTTAACATTACTAGGGGAAGTTTATTAGACCAATCGTTGTTAACGATGACGGCTGTAAGGAACGCTTTTATTTGCCTATGTAGCCGTTCGACCATTCCATTTGCCATTGGATGGTACGATGTCGTTCGGATTCGTTTAATACCGAGGAGTTCTGTCAGCTGTTGAAAGAGTCGACTTTCGAATTGTGCTCCTCTGTCAGTTGTGATAACCATTGGTACACCGTAGTAAGAAATCCAATTTTCAACTAAGGTCTTAGCTAGCGTTTCAGCTGAGGTGTCTTTTATCGGTACTGCTACCGGCCATCGTGTAAACCTGTCGATGCATGTAAAGATATAGTTGTATCCATTTGAAACGGGCAGTGGTCCTACAATATCGATGTGTATATGTTCAAGTCTAGTGTCTGGGTGTGAAAACGGACCCACTGCAGAGCTAGTAGGGTGATGTACTTTGACTTTTTGGCACTTCATGCATGCTTGTGTCCAATTACGTACATTGTGATTCATGTTTGTCCATACGAATCGTTCACTAATCAGCTTTATCGTGGCTTTTATTCCTGGGTGCGACATGTTGTGCATGCTTTCGAATATTTTGTGTCGCAACGTTTTCGGGATAAATGGTCGCGGTCGGCCTGTTGATGTATCGCAAATTACTTTCATGTTACCGAACTGCACCTCTTCGAGTACTACTGATGTTGTACCACCGGATCTGAGTTTACTTAACTCGATGTCTCTCTCCTGTAACTTTGACAGACCGTTATAATCAATTCCACTTGCCATAAGTGTGCTTATCGTTGCTCTTGATAATGTGTCGGCCACACCGTTTTCTTGTCCTTTAACGTATTGTATATCGGACGTGAACTGTGAAATGAACTCTAGCTGTCGGATCTCTCTTGGTGAATAATTGTCTTGCTTTGCACTTAACGCTTTCGTTAGTGGTTTATGGTCTGTATAGACGGTAAAATTTATGCCTTCGACCATATGACGGAAGTGTTTTATTGCTAAGTAAATTGCTAGGAGTTCTCTTCCGAAAGTACTATATCTTGTTTCAGTCGGATTCAGTCTTTTCGAAAAAAATGAGAGCGGTTCCCATATGCCATTTACTAATTGTTGTAAAACGGCTCCTGCTGCTACGTCTGATGCATCCGTCATGATAGCTAACGGTGTTTCGCTCTTTCGTCTAGTTAGTGTCACTTCTTTATTTAGTGCTTTTTTAGCGTGCTCGAATGCTTGAATCGCGTCTGGTGATAATTGGAATATCCGTGCGTTTCCGCTTAACGCATCTGTTAATGGTTGCAATATTGACGCACAATTCGGGGTAAATCGTCTGTAATAATTTATTAACCCGAGAAATCGGCGTAACTTTTTCCATGAGTCGGGTAGTGGATAATTCCCAATGGCGTCGACTTCTGTTGCTATTGGTGTGATGCCTTGAGAATTTATATTGTGACCTAAGAACTGTAAGGACTCTTTCCCGAATTCACACTTCTCAATGTTTATAGAAATGTCATGTTCTCTGAGTCGCATAAATAATTGCCGTAGTTGTTGTATATGCTCATCTTCAGTGGCGCTAATTACTAATAAATCGTCGATATACACGTGTACTCCAGGTAAACCTCTAATGACCTGATCGATAAACCGCTGAAAGTTTTGTGCCGCGTTAGTCAGTCCAAACGGCATACGCAGGAATTCGTATAGCCCAAATGGGGTTGTTACCGCAGTTTTCGGTATGTCTTGTGGGGCATCAGGGATGTGGTAGTATGCTCTGACTAGGTCGACCTTCGAGAAGATAGTAGTGCCTTCTATACTGTAGGTAAAATCATGGATGTGCGGCATAGGATATCTGTCAGCTACTGTTTGTTTGTTCAGTGCTCTGTAATCTGCACATGGCCTAACCTCTCCATTCTTTCTCGAGGCCATATGTAGTGGGGATGCCCACGGGCTGTTCGATGGCCTTACGATGCCTAGCCTAATCAGCTTGTCGAATTCTCGTTTTACGATAGCTAGTCTTTTTGGATCTAATCTTTTTGGTCTTGCATTGATTGGTGGACCATTCGTTACGATGTGATGCTGAATAGAATGTTTGAGATCCGTTTTATTGTATGTTGCTTTCACGAGTTCAGGGAACTCCTTTAACAACAATTTATATGGATCACCACGACTTTTATCTATCACAAGGTTCATTGAAACTACTTCCGTAAGTATTCCTTTTATCGAAGTGGTTTGACTGCCGTTAATAAGTCTGTGTCGTCGAGAGTCTACTAGCAGGTCAAAGTTACATAGGAAATCTATACCTATTATGGGTATTGATACGTCTGCTATCACAAAGTTCCAGCGGTATGAAGCGCCACGTCCAAAATCTAGGGACAATTTCCGTTTGCCATATGTCTTAATATCTGATTTGTTTGCTGCTCTTAGCACTAATGACGGATTAACGTTTTTTTTTCCTCGCTAACTGGGGGTACTACGCTAACTTCCGCTCCAGTATCAACTAAGAATTGCGCGCCAGTGGTTCGGTCTTGTATATAAAAGAGGCGACTACTTTCAGGCATTATATGCGTTGATGCCGTTGCCATTGATACTCGTGGGTATCGGTTACCAGCTCTGTTGAATCTACAAGGTTGCAGGCACTTTCTAGCCCTGTAGCCAAACATTTGATGATACCAACATATCGCGAGAGTTGTACGTCGTTTAGAAGTTGACCAGCTCCTGTCACGCAAGCGATCTCGCGATGACCTTCTTAGCTTTTCTCTCTGCGTTAACTCTGAGAGCTTGCGGCATAAAACATTTATTTCCTTCTGTAGAGTATCAAGTCTGTCGTCTACCGTCATGTTGTGTAGTGGAGGGTTTGCTTGTTTACTTCTTTCGTATATTCTATCAGCTATCTTAGCAATGTTCTCTATATCGACATCGCTGTCCTCGACTGCAAAGATCTGCTGTACATTCGCTGGAAGTCGTCGTAACCACAGCTGATAAAATGTTTTTATCTAATTTTCTGTCTCCGATTACGCTTCTCATATAGTTTTTTAACTGCGATGGAGTCCTATCTCCTATCTGCACTTGACTGAGAAGCTGTTCGATGGCTTGCCGGTCGCTTAATGAGACGGCTTCAATCACTGCCTGTTTTAATACGTCGTATGGCTTTTCTATGTCTGGCTTAATTAAAACCTCTCGTACATTGTCTGCTACTTCATCTAAAAGTAGTGAGCTCGCGTGGCCAAATTTATCTCGCTGTGTATGAACACGATTAGCTACAAAGTAATGTTCAAGCTTGATAAACCAAAGTTGAGGATCTGTGACTTTAAAAGGGGGAATAGTTACATTAATGGACCTCACGGACGGCGTTTGGGAAAGTTCTATTGTATCGTTACTTAAAGACATATTTATAAAGATCAAAAAGTACACGAATATAATGAGAATGTCACAGAGAAAAGTGAGTCGATAAAAACAATGATAAAACAAATGGTACAATTTATAACAAAGAACGGACTTACTAAATTGCACCAAAATATCAATTGTTTGTAAAATATCGTTGTTTACTATGAATATTATCGTTATGTTCTATAGTGTTTGTGAGATAATGTACGTATAATTAAAATAATGAGATAATAAATCCACAGTTATAATTATAATCCAAATGATAGTTACAATTGTAATCGAGTACGTTGGATTTTAGGAATTGGATTACGTTGTTCAAGATTGTTTCGTGTTCGCGCGTCGGGATCGCCATTTTGTGGCGGTCGGTATTCGATTTAGACGTGAATGCTGTTCTTTCAATAACTAACTCAACAACGACTCCGAATTCCTGAATGCACTCACATTTTCTCACCTCACTACTTAAATGATGAACAATTACGAATTACAACAATTGGAGGCCTTTGGATGTCAAATGTATATTCTGATGAGTGTCACGTGAATGATACATGATGATTGTTGTTTTCATCCAATGTCATTACTTCTATCATTTACCCATGCTACAATGCATTTTCTTCGTCAACAAAGTCAGTCTCCTATCATTTACATTTAAGTCTGTCAATTTCTTTGTTGGTTTACAAATCTTGTCTAGCATCGCATTTCCTGTTCACTTATTCATTTACCTACTTTTTAATTTTTAAGCCAAGGCTGACCAGTCACTTAACCAGAAACGCGAAATCTGCAGTGTATGGTTACACTTCTGATCAGGGATGTAACCATTCAATCGGACTGAAAATACACCAGTTCACTAGAAATAATTCCATCCAACGGATGAGGTACATTCATTTTCTGCAAACAGTAACTTTGAACCGTGGATGCAATCAAACCATGTTGCTCACGTCGGGTCGTCAATAATATATTATAAATGATCAGTGTTTGACAGCACTTCTGCGTAAATGTGGTATCTGAACGAACTAATGATTCTTTTGTACTTGTTGAATGCTTGATTTTGAGTTCTAAATACAATACATTATTTTGTGCTCATCTAGTTCTCTTTATTCGATTGCGTTATTTCTGGAACTCTTAGCTCATACTATAATTCAAATAAGTTGAAACATAATACTGGTGTCGCGATGGAGCCTGAGATGGAAAACTTAGATATTCATTCAACTTCTGAGGCTTTTGAGGATTATTTGGAAAGGTTCGGAATCTGGAGCATGACCAAGAAAGATGTTAGGTGTGATAAAATTGTGTCACATTTCTTGAAATTCATCTGGAAAGAAGCATACAGCTTATTAAAAAATTTGGCATATCCAGAAAAACATATCTCACTTCCCTATGCAACTCTCAAGGAACTATTATTAAATCATATAAAGTGCACTACATTTGAATGCCGTGAATGGCGAAATTTCATAATATGATTCGTTAAAATGACCAAAAGGTTGGAGAATTCATCCTTGGATTGCAGAAACAAGCTGCTAAATGTAATTTTGGTGATCAACTTCATGTGCAACAGACAGGTTTATCCTGTGGCGAATTTCATTTTATTAATTCATGTGCATTCCGTAATGCTTAGTGTTTTAAATTTTATCAGATAGGAAACATCTAGTCAGTATGCAAAGCCCTTCCGCCTGAAGTAGTACTAAATCTTGTAATTTATATCTCAATAATTCGGATGTTCCTAGTGATCATTTATCTTTGTCTACTATTTCGAAAGGTAATGGTCATATTCAAAAGCGACTGTATACATCGCTTTATTCATGTCATGACTTGATTGTGGACACAGGCAGTATACAGTTTATTATTTCATTAAAGAACTTGGAATATTTAGATCCTAAAGTATTAGCATGACCCACTGAAGTATCAATATTGAGAAATACTTAACACAGACTGCCCATACGAAGATGTTGCGAACTGTAAGTAAGAGATGACAAATCTTCATATATACCTTGTGAATTTTTAGTTAGCGAAACAGGACTGTCAATACTGGGTTTAAGGCATTTGAAAAGGCTTAAAGTGGAGTTGTCTTTCCTAGTTTCCCAGTAAAATTCTGATACTTTGCTTTACAAGATGCTGATCTTCAAAACCCTTCAGATCAATGTTCATCTATTTTGACGACAATTAAAACTCTTTTCAGTCTGTTCAAATACAATTTCCTTCCATTTGGTCCAATTTGTTCTCCAGCCATGTTTCTGGAAGTTATGAATAAAGCAGTTAGTGATCTTGAAGGTGTTGAAGTTTATCAAGATGATCTAATTGCTCATGATTCTGATAAGGTAGTTCATGACCACAGACTTATTGCTTTATTGCGTCGTTTAATTGAGAAGAATGTTACAGGGAATCCAAATAAGTGTTCATGTTGTGTATCTAGTTTTGAATGTCTTGGATACCTAGTTAATAGTAATGGTTTATGACCAGATATGAAACGACTAGCTCCACTGAGAAATGCACTGTCTCCAAAAATCCTTATGGAACTACGTTCACTGGTGGGTGCTGTTCAATACTATTCCCGCTTTATTCATAATTTTTCTTGTCGTGCAAATTGTTTATTTAACATTTTGACATCCAATTCATTCAAATGGGGTGAGGAACAAAAGTCATGCTTATGAGGTCTACCGGAACTTCTTCAAAGTGATGCTACTCTTCGAACTTACACCCCTAGTGTACATTCTTTGATTATAACAGATGCATCACCTGTGGGTATTGTCGCAGTTTTTGAAAAGGAAGGTAGACCAGTTATCTGTGTTTCACGCAAACACACTGTTACTGAATATGGTTATTCACAAACTCAGCGAGAAGCATAAGCTGTGTTTTGGGCTGTTAAAATACTCCATAAATATTTATTCGGAAAGAAATTCACTATCGTTACTGGTCACGAAGCTTCAAAAATTATTTATCATCCTGAAAAACATTAAGCACGTTCTTCAGCTGCTATGGTTCAACGATGGAGTATTGCTTTGAGTGCCTATGACTATACGGTTCAGCACAGGAGTGCCGAACAAATTCAACACGTTGACTAAATTTCTCGACAACCACTACAACAGAGACCTGTTAATATTCGAACTGTTTTTTAGTGCACCCTCCACAGGTGAGACGTCCAGATCTCATTAGAAAAACTCGTAGATACTTTGGATGTATACTCAGTGCTATACGGGAAGGTTGAAATCTAATCTGAAATGTAGAATTCCTGTCTGTTTTTCAAAGCGGGATGAGCTATTCACTACTACTGATGGTATTCTGTGTTTAAATGACCGTGTTGTCGTTTCTCCTTCATTGCGTGAATCTGTTCTTGAAGATCTTCATTTAAGTTTTGAGAGAATGAAGTCTTTAGCAATGCTCGCATGTTGGTGGCCAGAGATAAATGCAGATATACGTCGTACGGCAAACAATTGTGAGAAATGTCATCAGTTGATAAACCAGCCTTGGAAGTGGACGCCATGGCTAGTATCGTCTGAGGCCTGGAACAGAATTCATGCAGACTATTGTGGTCCGTTTCTTGACAAATACTATGCATTAGTAGTTGTTGATTCTTTTTCAAAGTGACCTTAAGTTTTTTTCGCAACTTCACCAAATTCTGATTTCACAATCCAAACATTAAGAAAGGGGTTCCTATGATATTAGTGACTGATAATGGCTCTCAATTTGCTGCACTTGCAGTCACTACCTGGTTGAATGGTATACGGTGCAAAACTCTGTTTACTGCTCTCAGACGTCCGTGTTCTAATGGCCGGGCAGAAACATTTGTCAGGACATTAAAGACTGGAGAGGGGAGTAGATACCTTTCTATTGCAATATAGAAATGCCAGTCATTTAATGACGGAAGAGACTCAAGCGAAGCTATTGAGAGGAAGAATTTTTCGGTCGAATATGAGATGTTTGGCGTCTGCAGAAATTACATACTATCGAGGAAATGATTTTCGGCCATCTACGGGTATTGTTCTGAAGAATGTCGGAAAATCGATTGTTCGAATTCTAGATATCAGTGACTAAAGTACACACAGTCAACATGTTGATCAAATGCGATTTCAGGGACCAGGTGAGTCAGTTCCAATTCCGATTGTTAATTCTAGTGCTAATGAGTACATCTGAGATAATACAGAGTCGTTATCCAATACACCGCCCGACAGACACAGGATGAATTTGAGAAGATGAGGTACAATTGATAACAAATACCTGGACTCCAAATTAAAATGTGGCAGATGTGGTGTTTGAACAGACTAATTATTCTTTTGTAATCGTTGAATGCCCGATTTCAAATTCTAAATACAATACATTCGTTGTGCTTATCTGGTTCTGTTTATTCGACTCCGTTATTTCTAGGACGTTTAGTTCACACTATAATTCAAATAAGTTGAAACACGATAGTAAAGTGTCCCGTAAAACAGTCGTAAGCCTGACGAAACTAGAATTATTAGATGTTGTGAGAGGAAGATATATTTAAACAAAGGAATATAAGCTATGTAGTTGTTGAATCAGATTAGAGGAACGGTGATCTTAAACCCCGTCTAATGAAGATAACCTTCCCATCTTCCCACATGGCGGCTGCAGTTCTGGAAGCATTTCGTGCTAATAGACGTCGATTGCCACCTGGAATCCACATGCACCCGGATAGGCCATACGAAGTTAGGACCAAGCACAAAGGCATGTTGGAGCTGACCATTCCACTTGTGGACTGTCTAGATGATAAAAAAACGTGTAAAGGACAGGGCCTACCACCTCGGGAAACCTCATATAGGTGTGCTACCTGTCCATTCACATAAAGCTCATACATAAAAACAGGACGAAGCTCACGCGTTCCAGATCGAAAGCATAAACTGCTTATATAAAAACGCCGTGAGTCTATCAAACAAACTGGATGAAATACGTGAACTTAGCAACGCTAATGAGGCCCATCTGATAGGAATATCTGAAACCTGAATATCTTCTCAGTTCTCGGACCAAGAGTTAGCATTACCTGGGATGACTTTGTTCCGCAACGACAGAAAAACAGGAATTGTGGGCGGAGTAGCCATATACATAAGCTCTTGCTTGGAGGTGCACCAAGTTCACAACCTCGAGTTTAACAATCTTGAGGAATCCATATGGTGCTCTGTAAGATTGTCTAGTACTTCGAGGTGTCTAGTCGAAGTCATTTACAGGAAGCCAACTGCCGACATCGAGTACGATAGTCGTATGCTGGAAGGACTATCCCGCTCTACCCGTCTCGGTTTCACACACATCCTGATTCTAGGGGACTTTAATCTCCCTAAAGTCAACTTCGCGGAACACACGTACACTGAATGCGACAACTCAATTGAAGCTCGGTTCTTCAACCTCATCGATGACTTGGGCTTATATGAAAATGTGAGGTCGGCAACTCGTTGGAGAAACAGTCAGACACCATCGCGCTTAGACTGTGTATTCACAAACGAAGAATTCCCAGTTGGCAACCTCTCAATCCTGGCTCCTCTGGGAAAGAGCGATCATGCCGTCATAGCCTTCAGTTTTGTCATCAAAACTAAGCTAAGGTATCCCAACAATAATTCGCGTTGGAATTTTAAACGGCTGAATGTGCCAGCTCTACATGACTATCTACAACAGGTGGTTTGGGATGTTCACCCTCAAATCGACGTGGATGGTCATTATGACTTCTTACTGCACACGCTCTTATGTGCTACAAACCATTCAGTTCCTCAAACGGTTCCGAAAGCTGCAAGCCACCTACAGTAATCAAGAACCTTACCCTTCGCCTGATAAGCCGCAAAAGGCACTGTTGGGCGGAATACAAACGAACTGATAACGACGGAGAGTATAGGCAATATAAACATATAAGGAATATGTGCATGAAGGCTATAAGAAAAGACAGGCTTCAGTACCAGACAAAGCTTATTGACAAATTTGCCTCTAACCCTAGGAGCCTATTCCGTTATGCGGCCTCTCTTCGTCAAGCCAAAACAGGAGTTTCTCAACTGCTAGATCTTAACGGCCCGACCAACAACGATGGCGACGCCGCTAACCTTCTGGCGGCACATTACTCTCAAACATTTCAACCGGCTGACATCAACTTTATTGACGACAGTTTCATCTCCAACTCCACAGAACTTTCTGAAGTGGACCTAAGCGCTGACTTGGTGTTCCGGAAATTGCAGCACTTATGACTAGATACTTCTCCTGGCCCGGATATCGTTCATCCTGCCATACTGAGGGAGGCAGCCTCAATCCTGTCAACGCCACTTAGCGTGATGTTTTCACACTCGCTTAGCCGAGGCAAATTACCGGAAAACTGGAAGTTGGCTCACATCACACCAATTTTCAAAGGTGGTCGACGCAATGAACCTTCAAGTTATCGGCCGGTGGCTCTTCTGTCATTACCTTCAAAACTCATGGAGTCCCTGATATGCGACGGTTTAAATGACTATCTACTATCCTTAAATATCTTCTCACCCCAACAGCATGGTTTCAGGAAGGGTTACTCTTGTATAACCAACCTGCTGACTGCGGTGGACAAATGGACAAGCATCCTCGATTGCAAGGGAAAGGTTAATATCATTTACCTTGATTTCTCAAAAGCTTTTGATAAGGTTAACCACTTGTGTCTTATCAACAAGCTCAAACGACTAGGTATCAAACCACCTCTAATCGATTGGCTTACTCCATACCTGAAAAATCGACATTTTAAGGTCAGGGTTAATTTCACTTTATCTCAGGCTATGGAATGTCCTAGTGGGGTCCCCCAGGGCTCAGTATTGAGACCTCTTCTCTTTTTGATCTACATAAATGATCTTCCTCAACAGGTAACGTCACACTTATTACTTTTTGCCGACGACGTGAAACTTTGGAGAGAGATACGCAACCAAGACGATACACAGGCACTTCAGGAGGATCTGACTCGACTTCAAAGTTGGGCAGACGATAACGGACTCACCTTTAACACTTCAAGGTGTAAAGTAGTCCATCTGCGACATGTCGCAAACTACAGTTACAACTTAGGAAACTCCTTTCTAGTAGTATCCCAAGTAGAAAAAGATTTAGGAGTCCTGGTGCCCCATGACTTAAAGTCTTACGCTAACTGTGACAAAAATGCCTTCCGAGCAAACCTTGCACTGGTAGCGTTAAAGCGCATTTTTGGCCAGTTTGACGGAAGAACTTTCCATACAATCTTCAATAGTTTTATCCGTCTTCATTTAGAGTACGGAATCATAGTACTCCCCCCTCACTCCAAAAGGACAAGGTCACTTTGGAGCGTATCCAACGGCGAGCCAGGAAATCAGTTCGAGGACTCAAATCTAAGCCTTACGAAGAACGCCTCTGTTCACTAGACCTTTACCCACTAGAATATAGGCGTCTTAGAGGTGATTTACTAATGGCTTATAGTATTCTTAGCATTTCTGGACATCCTCTTAAACACCTACTTAAGCTTAGTTCGAATAATAACCTAAGGGGTAACACCCAAAAACTGGAAACACAACATAGTAAGACGGAATGTAGACACAACTTCTACTCCTTAAGAGTTGTCAAAAGCTGGAATTCGCTGTCGGCCGAGCTAGTCCAAGCGACTTCTCAGGAGTCCTTCAAGAGGCAACTTGACCTATTCTTAAGGACCAAGGACAGCATCACACTATGATTTACCAATTTCTTTTCCTCTTTTATTGTTAACATACCTAGGTTCCTGTCTGGAGGATTTGGTGATCCCCTGCTACTAGACACGGAAGCCTGTTAAGCGAAAGCTTCCACTATTCCGTACACAACCATTTGAACCATTTGAACATACCAAAAAGATTTCATGGGTTAATCTTTACGTGAGCTGAACTTGTATTTAAAGAAATCACTAACGATAGCCGTCAGTATCATAAGACTGCACACCAATTCATTTCAGCTATTAATTTTTGAGGGTCGAAATATTGGGCATTGGATGGTACTGGCTATTAACAATATTTGAAAAGTGACGTAACTCGTTCGGAACGTTAGGATGTCAACTTGTTGTCTCGATTGTTAGATTGTCCTGTCCTCACGTTTGTGTAATTTTTGATTGCTGTCGATTCTCTTCTCCTCACATTACACTAGCAAACAATCTACTTTCAGACTAAGTGTAAACTTGTCGAAGACTGAATATTTTAGTTCTTCACCTATTTTCTATGTTCATGTTAGTACTTCGAGCCGTTGTTTTCCTAGTCTGGATCCTTTCTTTTCTGAAATTTTATAATAGTTAAATATTCGACAAATGGAACCACATGGTCTTTAGACCATTTTCCATGCACTCTTTAGAGTGGAAAAAATGGCGAGACTCTAATTTAGGGACGAGTCAATCAGAAGCGTTTGCGCAATTTCAAGGTCACGGAGCCAAGTCCAACACGCGCTGCTAACATACGATCGGTTCACAGCGGATTTTAGAGAGTAGGTGATTAATGAAAGGTTACAACACATAGAACGGCGAGACTCTAATTTAGGGACGAGCCAATCAGAAGCGTTTGAGTAATTTCAATTATTAGTCAATCAGAAGACGGCATGAAGTAAAAATAAACTAAAATAAAGTAATAAATTACAGTGGATATTCTTCTTTGACATGATTTAAAATTTCGTATGTTAGCATCCTAACCCTAAACCTTAACCACAACCCTAAAAACTCGTATGTTAGCATCCTAACCCTAACACTAACCCTACACCTTAACCTTAACCCTAAACCCCCACCTAACCCTAAACCTCAACCCTCAACTAACCCTAAACCTTAACCTTAAACCCTCACCTAACCCCAACCCTAACCCTAAACCTTGACCTTAACCCTAAACCCTCAACTAACCCTAAACTCTAACCTTAACTCTAAACCCTCAACTAACCCTAAACTCTAACCTTAACTCTAAACCCTCAACTAACCCTAAACTCTAACCTTAACTCTAAACCCTCACCTAGCCCTAAACCTTAACCCTCAATTAACCCTAACCCTAACCTTACCCGTAAACCTAACTCTAACACAATAGACGAGTTTCTATTCCATATGCATTGTGAATTCAGAACCTCTGAACCTTAATCAAACCTTAACAAGTTTTTAAATCATGTAAAAGAAGAATATCCACTGTAATTCATTACTTTCATATAATACATTTTCACTCTGTACTAACTTTCTTCTGATTGGCTAATAATTGTCAAGGTCACTTAAGATTCGTTCAAAGGTCGTCCTTACATTAGTCTCGCCAAAATAATGGGGAAAGGTGCCCTAATGTCTGTTTTGTCGCCTGAGAAGTAATGTGGATCTTACCATTTACGTTACTTTGTGTTTTAAATGTTGCTGAACTGTCCACTTTTCGCCTAAATGCTCCGGATTATCTACCTTCGCTCAAATTTTCAACATACATTTTGCCAGTCCACAAATGTCTCCCATGTTCGCCTTTATTTCTATAAAAAGCCACACGAAAACTGCAGTTAATGTTAAAAATATCAGATTTTTGGGGAAATTGACTGAACTTGTTACATATACCATCATCACACAGAAGTCTTTCATTGCTGCAGCTACTGTGTTCAATCAAAGTTGGCGGAATTTCATTACAATTAACTTCAGTGTTGACTGCTATTGACGCAACGCAGATCACTGGTATAGTCGTTTGCCGTTCGGTGTCAATTTAGGTGAACAGTAAACTATTCGTCATATATTTGGGCCAAAGGTAGACAACAGCCACATTTTAAACGTTAAGCCTAAAGTAGATGGCCGCCGTTTAACGAAACATGGTAATGTCATGGTCTTTCAGTATACGGTAAATTGATATACGGTCACCACCGAAACTTCAATAAAACGTGGATGATTAGGATATATTTTTCCTATTGGTAAGGTGGCAATGCGATTTTACTTTCTCAATATCTATCTCTTGAACTCATTCCAACGTATTCGTTTCATTTTTAGCATATAATCTGGCTTTATTTCTAAAGGTTTACTATGATATAAATCGGTTATCATGAGTAAAATGTGCCTTTAATTGGGTCAGGAATAGGTTTACATTGTAACTAACGTAGATGGAAAACTTGAGTTTGTTTCACAGTTGGCTTTTTTTATTAAGGTCATCTGGGCTGTTATAATTTATAATTTTGTATATAGGCATTCCATTGATTCGAAAGTGGTGCGAATCATTATTACCAATATGTTACACAACTTTCTTCACAGTGTTTTTTTCTAATGATAGTCGGTTGACTAAAGATCGTCCATGTCACCATATGAAATTAAATATTGTACTGACTGACTTGTAAGCCTCGTAAGAGGATAGCTGCATTAGTGGAATTTTAACCAACCGCACTCTCAGGTTGAAGTTCTTAATATTAGATTGTTGCTCTGTTTCTTTGACGTTTTGCACTGCGAATATTTAATTGTAGTCATTGTTCTGATGTACTTCTACTTCCTACAAGATGGAGGCATTAAAGTCACTTACGAACTTCACTGACAAGTTTTACGAACAAATATTAAATGAAACTCATGGTGAGTTCGTTCTGCTACAATGCTCCTACGAATGTGTTTAGGTCAATGGAAAAATGTTTTTCTCTCGCCGTTCAATATCTATACTGCCCTCGGAATGGTTCTTTCAGGCAGTGGAAACAATACGAAAGCCGAGATGATAAAGGCAATGCAATTGTCTGACTGTTTAGAACATGATCAAGTTCATCATGAGATTGCTCAACTTCTAAATGATTGTTCGAAACCTAGTGAAGGTGTTAATATAATCCTTGCTAATAGATTGTTCGTTGCACAAAATGTGAGAATCAAGGAACAGTTCAAAACTAATCTGAAGACATACTACGATGCTCCAACAGAACGTGTAAGTTCTTGCTATTTGTTACTATTTTTTGCGCAAAGGTGGCATTTGAGACTGACATAGAAGGTTCTCGAAACCGGATAAACCAGTGGGTTAGTAAACAAACTAAAGGACAAATTCAAGAACTGCTTTCACCCGGTTCTTTAACAAAGGACACGTCTGCTGTAGTGACAGCTACTACATACTTCAAAGGTAAAAGGATACATGAATCTAACTGTGAATAATTATAAATTTCATTTTAACTGCATCCACTTTATATTTGTCTACCTGATATCAGTTGAAAAATCCTAACCGGTGTTGTTATTTAGGTTTATGGAATATGTGTTTTCCTGAAGATAACTCACATACTAGCGAGTTTTATGAATTGAATGGATCAAAAATGAGTGTGAAGTTGATGTATAACGAATCATATTTCGATATGGTCAGTTTACCCCACTTGAGGTCACGTGCTGCGAAGATACCATTTAAAGACCCTAAGTGAGTAATAATATTTAAAGGATTGTTTTGTATTTTATTGCTTTGTGATGTGCTTTTTAGAAAACTAATGTAATAATTTTCAGTAGTAAGCTAAATAACAAACACTGATAGAAAATCACTCATAATTGTAGCATTTTGAGTTCTCCACAATATGTATCAATTTATTCAACACTTAAAATTGAGGTTTGAACGTGTAATCTACTAGTTGCTAGAACGTGTGCTGCTTTTATCGTCTCTTCATTTAGTGAAGGGCTCGAACTAATAGACTAAATTTATAATTATTATGCATTTACAATTGATTGACCAATGAGTAGTGATCAGTTCCCTCAAGTATACAGGTACACCTTGCTAACAGCTGTCAAATAGCACGAAACCTATGTCCAGGGTTTGTTGTTTATTACTTGTAACCACCGCCGTACTTATTTTAATGTATGTTATTATGCTGCCATACTTGTATGTCGGTATTCTAAACACTAATCAAAACATTTTTTATTTATATCTGTTCAACTAGTAAAGTGTTTTAACGTCGTTTCGACTTTCAACCACAAACTATTTTACACACATTTCAGTGATTTTTTAAGCTGTAAGGTCAAGATTAAGTGCGATCCAATTGAAATGTAAATTCTTAAACCAAAATGAATGGTACAGATTTTATGCAGGGATTATATATAGTATTTTATTACTGAAAATGTATAATGAGATATATTTGACTCTGCGATACAGTGAATAAATACTTAATAAATCTACCACTGGAAACAACTCCAAATAATGTTAGCTTAACCAAAGTTGGTTCAGTTTATGAAAGATAACTATCTGATGCACTTTGAAAACTGTAGGTGAAACTGGGTGTGCTAGTGCGAATGCACCATGTTTTTATATTGAGATTATTGAATGTATCCGTTTTTGTCTAATTATTCCTTGATATTACTTTAGTATTCCTTCTTTTTCAAACACTTTGTTACCCAGGTTTACGTTATTGATCATTCTTCCAGATGCAAATGACGGATTGCCCGATTTACTGGATTCAATGTATAAACATGGTGGAATTTCTTCAATACTTTCCACGAGTTTTCAAAATACAAAAATGCGTTTGTATTTGCCTAAATTTAGATTAAGAGAAGGTTATGCAATAAAACTGAAAGATCATCTGCGGAAATTGGGAATAAACGATGCATTCTGTCCTTTATCAGCTGATTTTTCAAATGTTTCTGACTCAGATAGGATGTGTATATCAGATGTGATGCATAAAGCTGTTTTTGAAGTAAGTCAATTAGATACATGTAGAAAACACATTTTTGGGAATTGTTTTGATCTCAGTTAATTATGTACCAGTTTTGAGGAGGTACAATTGTTCCGGCTTTTTTAATATTCATTGGCTATTTGTAAATGTATTTGAATATGTAATATACAATTATGTTATCAGTTCTGGCTATTAGTAATACATTTTCATAGTTGCATAATTTCTTGAATCTCGTGTTGATTGACAAATGTTCACTGAAATCAAATGCAATTTATAGCACATCATTTGGTTATAAATACAAACGTACATGTTTGCATTTCTTTTTATATTCAACACTACTGAATAGTTACGAAAATGAGAAAAATTTGTATGTTATGCACAAATTGTGCACAAATCACTAGAGGTCGCTAACCTATACCCAACCCTGTTCCTTTAGTCGAGCATGAGACTGGCAGTAACTCTAGAAGAGCTACTTCAATCTACATCTAAATGTCAAGTTGATTATTCCCAAAATTCTGTTTCTACTGATATGACATAGTAACAATAATGAATAGTTTTGAATGACCTAGTATGGAGACAACTTTGCTTTACTTAATGTATCCTGACATTTCTAATATACAGTATATTACTGATTGTAAATATTTATTGATCAAATAAAAGAATGAATTACACATATAGCCAATGGTATATTCATTGATCGTCAAGTGACATTCAACTTTTGATATATCTAGCATATCTCGTAACAAATTACTAAACTATATTATTATACAAGGTTATCTATTTGGCGTGATCACATCTAACCATTCAGTCCATAATCGCAAATTGTACGATCGGTGTGTGTAGGTTATCATAAATATGTATATGTATATATATCACTAGTATTTACCACAATAGTATATGCCGAAATTGAGTCTACAAAAATTGATTTTTCTGTGTGGTTCACAATTTTTTAAATATTCTTTCGTAAAACAGCATATAACATTAGTATTTGGTTCACTGTGTTCATACATAATACTGTACATCTTACCGAGTCAATGGTTGTCTGCTCAAAGTCATATTTCAACGTGAACTAGGACTGATCTTGCCCTACATCCATGAAGTAGTATGCTTACTAATTCACTTCATGTCAATATTAACATACGAATGATAAAAAGCTTGATCTAGGTTGGTGTATACCACTTTCATCATAGAAATGACAGCATTACAGAGAGAATTTGTATGTTTACCTGGATACAAAATTTCTGATTACCTCAAGTGCTTAACTATAGACTTTTGTCAAAATTTTCAAAGTCTTTCCTATCTGAATCCCTGTTATAAAATGTTGTCATTGATTTTCTTGATGGAAAATTCTCTCTAATTAATGGATTGACACAATAACACTCATCTCAATTTGATGTACTTTCAGAATACCATAGGTTTACCATCGAGTATATTCAGTTGCCAACAGAATTTGTGTTGATGTGGCTATCATTAAAACAAGGTCGAGTATTTTGTTTTTGAACTTTCGTTAAAGACGTACCAAATAAGCAATAATTCTGATATACGAATATTAGTCAAGATTAGAACGAACAGTTTGACAGAAATTGGGCGTCGAGTATAGAGGTCACATATACGGCACTATTTCTCTTATCTACCTATCCTTTAGTCTGCATGATATGTGGGAAGAGGGTTGTCCCGACCTATTTTAGAGTATTTAGTACTACCCTGAGATTTGTAATACATAGGTCTGGTTCATGACTGGACAGTGTTGAAGGAAGAAATCTATCCCATCACTAAGCTATAATCTGATAGGTTGGAAAGCGGAGAGAGTAAACGATCGAGTTGGAAATTACCATATTTATTCCTCATTTGACGAACCGAACTCAAAATAGGTAAATAAATAAATGACTAACGCGATCACAACTCTCGTGAGATACAATTATATCCAAACAACGGGATTAAAATATGGAAATAGAATACAAGGTGACTAAGATTACAGTAATTTTGTTATAAAAAGAATATTAGAGTAGTTTTTACATCACATCACTACCTTTTGACGGCGGGGGTGTTGTTTACTGAATTGTTGAACACGGTGAGTCCATCTAGGGGAGTTGGAAAACCCTGATTCCAAACCAATGGTGCACATGGACTCCAAGAACCTAAGGAAACAAATGCCGTATGAACGTATTGTTGGTCATCACCTAGCTCCTGATGTGGCCCCGTAAGAAAACTACTTGTTTCGATATAGGCACCTGAGCAGTATCCCAACCCTGACAGAAATTAAATGATTTATGTTGCTCATATCTATTTGGTGCCTCCTTTTACCAATGTTTGTGTATTTAAATAAATAAATAGAAAAACTAAGTGATATTATTTTGTGTATTTTGAATTATTCGAGACAGTATACAAATAGTATCTTTCATTGTTTGTCTCTGCTTATTTATTATTTTATTCCCAATACATATATAGGTGGATGAAAAAGGTGCAGTGGCGGCTGCAGCTACAGCGACACAAATGGTATACTGCACATCTCTGAGACCTCACAAACCTGTACCAGAATTTCGTGTTGATCATCCATTCTTTATTTCAATTGTTTGGAATAATTGTCTACCAATATTTCTTGGACATATTACATCACCATTGAATGACTAATAATAAGAAAAGTTGATCATTTATTAGCTTACAAGAATGATCAAATTGCCTACTATTGATTTTGTTATTCATATATGACTAGTAATGATTTTAATGAGAGAATTCATTTCACTTAAATTTCTGTGATCATGTATTTTTTGAAGTTTTCTAAAAAAATGTTTTGATGATTTTTTAATTTTTTTTCTATAATATGACTTTTATGTTCACATGGTTACTGATCAGTAACTAATAAAACTTTGTTCTGTTCTTCATATTCGTATTTTTAAAATAACACATATATGTTGATAGGTAATAGTAAAGACCAGATCTATGGAATTACGTCATAGCCTATAAAGATCGACTAGCTATTCAAATGGTATAAAAATAACACAGGTGTGTACACCAGTGACAATTTTGAAACCACAGAACTCAAATAAGATTATACGGATTTCGATAATGTAATGAGAAGATGAGGATTGTCAGAACTATATGATATATTAGCGCAATGCATTTCGAACCATCTGATCAGACATATACCCATTTCCGGTATAGTTGACATTTTATTCTTATATATAAAAGCTCGTAACAAGTAGATGTATTCAATCCATTTGTGATTAGATTTTTACCAATTTGTGCTTATAACTGTCTGGTATTATTTCAAGTTCACATACTGAATGTACACTGTACTAACATTCCACAAACGTTCCTAACTGGTGTCTTCAAAGTCTCCGGTTCATGTAACGTGATGAACATATGACATGTGATTTTCATAAATACAAATCTAAATATAATGTTAAGCAGATGCAATCGACCCAGCTTATCATTAGTAAAATACTCAGTCGATACTTGTAAAGTGAATAAGAGGTTCCAAGGACAAATGAACACTCGTTCTACGTGTGCTGTGATCAAGTTATCAATACACAAATCAAACGATTTATTGCTTCATATCTCAAGTCATGTATGAAATGCACTGACTTCTTCAAATCAAATAATCGGAATTATTATGATAATGGGTTTCGGAATGGCTTGAGACTGGTAACTTCTTCAATTCAAAGTGTGAAATCTCGGAACACTTATTTGGATGTTCCGTTTCTTCGAAAACAATCATCTACTGTCATTTACGGAATGATTTACATTTCTCCATATATGAACACAGCTATAGCTGTCTTACGCACTATAGCATGTCACTGTTACTCATTAAGTTATTATTAGAGAAAGCCCTTTCTCTTTCAGACGCACAAAGAACAAAGGATACCTCATAGGTTAAGGTTTACAATTAATCTTTATGTATAATTCAATAAAATCTGCTGTAACACTCTCATGATTAATTTAGATAACGGTTAATCCCTGTCAATTATTTCATCTGACAAAGTATGTTATTGACATAGTAACAGTTCGTTTATATCCCTGAATTGGAAGAATTAGCATCAAGCCGATATAAACGTGTGTGCTTGAACGCTTATTACAGCTTACGCATATGTCTGTTTAACTCTTATCTTGGTCGCCTAAATATACCTCGATGTGTTATTCTCCTTCTCTCATATATATTTGTGCTTGCATGATAAAAACTTACTGTACATTGATTCGCCGTGCTTTTTTTGGTATTATTAAAAAGTTGCCTCCATATTCGCTCGCAATGATTCTTTGCCCTATTTCGCTTCGAATCCGCCTGATGTGGTTGTAATTCTGTGGTCCGTACAATCACCTGATAAGTTGTAGTCGCAGCATCTTATCGCCTACTCAATTCAGTCCTGTTGAGTTCCGTAATACCAGTTATCAGGCTGTAAGCTTAACGAAACTACACGCACCACAAAAACTACTACCAATTGATATTTTGTGAACTTCGCTTTCACGTGTATCTCATTTGTGTAAGTAGACACTTTCTTTCATTCAATAATGTATTTATCAGTAAAGATGGATCAATTCTCCCAATTCACGTAAAGCACTTCTTCATGGGTACTACATATTTCCAGATGACATGTACCATTGCAGTTTTGAGGGTGAATAGTAAACGTTCTCATTCAAACTGTAAACAATTTTCTACTGGTTGTATTATTATTAATCTAAACAAGATTTGGATTTATGACAGCACACTCTCCCTCCAGTTATCGATTTAGTTGAATTGACATTAATGGTAATATTTGCAATGAACCCAGAATATAGATCGCACCATCTCGGGTCGTGCTGTAAATAGAAAGAAATTCAAAATAAGTCTTAAATTGACGAATCTATTAGTTGAAATATAACATTTGAGTCACTACTACTGCAAATTCCACACTGAATATTTAGCTGAAATGCTCAATGAATCTGAACTTAAACGTTTCTTCTCTTTTACAATTAACAAGTCAACTGAGAGTTGATTGATACTTGGAAATGAGATATGAGCTGAGAAGGTGAGTGTTGTCAGTCAACTGCTTCATCTTATTTCATTCACCACAAGGTGAATTATGTTGGATGCAAAACGAAAATAAGAATCATTAATATAAACAGATGACCACGTGTATCAGTCGATCACCAACCACAGCTTCATTCAATTCTGACACTTAACTTTATCAATTGTCAACCATCCAGTCTAAATATGAGATGATCAGAGATATAAACTAGATGATGTTTCTTCTGAAAATGAAGGTGAGTTTCCGAATTCACACAGAATGATGGTGTACGTCTGCATTCAAAATGAATGGTATTACTGAGCGTTTAATGAGACTATATACTGTAAACAGATTCATTGAGGATGGCAATCTATCTTCATTGAGTGTTATATAAATGAATGTCCTTGAATTTAGGTCCACCACTATGCAAATTTGGACTAATGCTAATACTATAATTCTCTCTCATATTTACATGTTTAATTAGAAAGTAAAACGCATCTGAAACTTACAATTTCATATGTATAGAGATTACACTGAGGATAAAATCGGCATTCAGTTAAGCAGTCTGATTTCGTTGAAAAGTCGTATGATGTTGAAATAATCTTCGGTTGTAGAAACGATTCGCTTCCATCAGTCAAACGATATCTCATTTCAGATCGTTTCCACTAGTATGAAACACAAAATTTTACAAGTCTTATCTTCGAGCACCCAGTTGACTTCGATCACACAGCTAAATCACAACCACATTTCAATATTGTTCACAGAATCAATATTTCAATTTGTCAACATTTCATCATAAAACTGCCGTCAAAGAACAACATGTTTTCAAAACACGTGGAATGAAATCAAATGAAAACTCCCTTCACAAATCACAGATTTCCCATCTCTGTCATTACACCTTGAACTTCACCTAGAATTGTTGTTTTGATTATCATTTTGCAAATCAACCACTGCATCCAATCGCGTAATGAAATTTGAACTCTTGTTATCATGTTTGTTTTGATGACATCAGTGCGCCTTAATTCTCTGACACACCAACGTGTTTATTATCATTGGCTAAACTATAAGACACATATTCCCATCAACTTGTTCTATTCACATTAGAATTCTTTGTTGATCAGTTTTATTAACAAATATTGAGTAGATGTTAAGCAGTATCGTGATACTCTCATAAACCACATTTCAGGTAACTTCATAATAATTCTTATGTCCTCTTCATACTTCATGTAGGGAAATTCACCTTAAAACCCTCAACATATACACGACTCGTAACTAAACTCGTCAGCAAAATATACTTCTTGAATCTTCAAATGTTCTGATCTCCATGTGGATTTCAAGTTAGAAATGAAGACAATGAACTTGTATATGTGTGACAGTAGAAGTGTTCTCAACAATCATTTACTAACTAAACGGTCACCAACATAAAAATAGATTGAATTCAGAATGTCCATCTACAGCGTAATCACTCATGAGTGTGTCTAATAACGGAGAATTTTTTCGTCTTCAATTCGGAAAGCTTTCCTTGTAGTAAATTGTCATCTATCTAAAGGTCATCATCAACAGAATCACGCTGTAACTACCTGCTCTCTCCTCAAGGTTTCAATATATTTATTCATGAATCTGGTACACAATGCAAAAATGACGTATTTCCACTAAATGTTTGTAAACATCAAATTCATCATTCAATATTTTCCATAACTTAGTTTAAGCTGATGAGTACATATATGTGCGAAACATCAGTATTCCTCGGGGTTCGATCTTATGGGATTATCTGATAACATTTAGACTGTCAATGCAACCTTACTGGTTACAGAATCTTAAAATACCACTGATAAAATCAACTGATTTACACTATCGATTCAACAAGCAAAGAAATCGTTCATTCTCAATCAGCTTCTCCGTTTCACGCCGCAACAAGATTTAAACAGTTGTATAATGAATCCATCTAAATTAAAACACTGTTCACAAGTGAACTATTTTCCATCATCGTTTTCAACTTGAACTTTACCGTTTATTATTATTATTATTTGGATTGTTATTGTTGTTGTCGTCTAATGGACGATCTTATGCAAACACTTACTAATATCCACCTACCCTACCACACACACACACACACACACCAAATAAACAAATATTTCGTATACTGGATATTTGTTTCCATCACATTTCTGTTTCACACAGGCATTCTATCACATCAATTTATCTTATTCACACTATCATTCAATGTTTATTTATCAGTCTCGTACTCATTCTCATTCTCTTTCTCATACTCATCCACATGCTCATTGGAAAACACCTCGTCCAGTTGTGAAACAATATTGTTTTGTTATCATATACAAAAGATGAATGAGTTTTATTATCCTGTTTGTTGCCTTCTCATGTTTATTCCATTTGCACATGTTCATCATAGCTGAATGAATGATAATGTAAACATTCACATGTATTTTGGGTAGAGAATGGTAACACTGGTAGTAACAGGGTAATGATCTGGTCGTTGAACTTCATGTTTTGCTTGTTGTTTACGAAATAAAACTATTTGTTTTTTAAAAGTACACTTTAAAGTTTACTATGGACACTGATGAATGTGATCTGTGTATGTACCTACTAATTAGAAATACATATACATGAAGAGAGGCTGCACTATGAATCTTTATTTAAAGCGTAATACGTTTTGAATTTGTTGAATGATGTCGTGTTTACGTTGAGAATTCTGACAACGGAATGTTCTGAGTTTCATTGAACATCATTTGCATACAGAATCTTTGTACAGTTATACACAATACAGAAACTGTATTTATTGCTTAGTCCCATTTAAATGTCAACGAATCGGTCTGATATATCAGCAAGCTTAGAAACCGTTAGCCATGTCCTTATATACTCAGCTGAGAGATTTTCTTCAGTCAGATGCATAATGATTAAAACATACCATAATATACGTGGCAACATTTGGTTGATATACAATGTTCAAATGATGACACAAAAAACTATAGAGTCGATTTGATATTGTTTGTTTGAATGTTCATATTGTTGTTTGGTACAGTAATTGATCAGTCTCTTGATGCTATGTATGCATATTGTGTTGATTCCCCCGTTATTCCCTTTATTGACAAGCATTCTAAGCAATGATGGGTAGTGACTAGCAATGGAATCCCAAGAGCGCGTTTCGTCTTATTTGGGACCCGTCCACAGGGTATACATGCACACCATATTTCATGCTCATCTCTACACGCAAACCCACTACCTTTCGCTGTAGTCAGGGAATTTCTGAGAAATGAAACCGCCTACCGAAAACCGATAAGTAGTATAGAGTATTACACAACATCCAAGTAGAATAACAATATGTTATGTTGTGAAGCTAACTGATGACTTAGCTTCATATGCATTAAATTCAATCACATCGATAATTTAGTTCAAACATTGTCAACATAAATCAGGGTTCTATTCATTCAGCTGCAATACTTACATGCAGAAGAAATACCACCAACATCAAGTCGAATGAATTTGACCTATCAGTCGCATAATGTTCAATTTCACTTGGTAAGAGACTACTGCACATACATGCATACGACTTGTTCACTACGTTGGTCAACGTGAACTAATTAAAGGCATACAGAAGGAATAAGACTTCCAAGTGAAATACAGTGATTAATGTCGAATTCATTGTTGCATTTGAAGAGTGTATTATGTTATATTTCATCGAATCACATAATGAAATTGATCGCCTATAAGTATTTTACATGTGTAGCTTTCATAATTAAAAGTTGTCAAATATTATTCCCTACAAAACACGAACGATTGTCATACGTTTTTCCTAATCCTCTTTAGTATGGTAAAGTGTGCATTTATCCGACTGGTCAGAAAGTCACTATGAGCAGTTAACCAATTGGTTAGTTTGTGGATATTGAAAATTCCACCAATCAATTGATTCATTTCCACTATATAAACAACAACAAAAACAACAGCAGCAGTAGTAGTAGTTATGAGCAAGTGATTATTATTGTCGAACAATACTTCCTTTTATATGCCTATCATGTTACATCAAATGATTGAACATTCGTTCATTATCACTGCATACATTTCAGTTTGTCTTCTCGATTGCTTTATTACACAATCAAATGTGGCACATAACTTTACATTGTTATCCTTATGTGAGGAGTGTCCGGAATGTAATACAAATATGCATTGCAACTACTCACAATGGATATGCATATTGGGACTATCAAAGCTATCGCTGGCAGAAGACTACTGGTTGGAAACGGTTGAAACGAAATCAGACTGCTTAACTGAATGCCGATTTTATCCTCAGTGTAATCTCTATACATATGAAATTGTAAGTTTCAGATGCGTTTTACATTCTAATTAAACATGTAAATATGAGAGAGAATTATAGTATTAGCATTAGTCCAAATTTGCATAGTGGTGGACCTAAATTCAAGGACATTCATTTATATAACACTCAATGAAGATAGATTGCCATCCTCAATCAATCTGTTTACAGTATATAGTCTCATTAAACGCTCAGTAACACCATTCATTTTGAATGCAGACGTACACCATCATTCTGTGTGAATTCGGAAACTCACCTTCATTTTCAGAAGAAACATCATCTAGTTTATATCTCTGATCATCTCATATTTAGACTGGATGGTTGACAATTGATAAAGTTAAGTGTCAGAATTGAATGAAGCTGTGGTTGGTGATCGACTGATACACGTGGTCATCTGTTTATATTAATGATTCTTATTTTCGTTTTGCATCCAACATAATTCACCTTGTGGTGAATGAAATAAGATGAAGCAGTTGACTGACAACACTCACCTTCTCAGCTCATATCTCATTTCCAAGTATCAATCAACTCTCAGTTGACTTGTTAATTGTAAAAGAGAAGAAACGTTTAAGTTCAGATTCATTGAGCATTTCAGCTAAATATTCAGTGTGGAATTTGCAGTAGTAGTGACTCAAATGTTATATTTCAACTAATAGATTCGTCAATTTAAGACTTATTTTGAATTTCTTTCTATTTACAGCACGACCCGAGATGGTGCGATCTATATTCTGGGTTCATTGCAAATATTACCATTAATGTCAATTCAACTAAATCGATAACTGGAGGGAGAGTGTGCTGTCATAAATCCAAATCTTGTTTAGATTAATAATAATACAACCAGTAGAAAATTGTTTACAGTTTGAATGAGAACGTTTACTATTCACCCTCAAAACTGCAATGGTACATGTCATCTGGAAATATGTAGTACCCATGAAGAAGTGCTTTACGTGAATTGGGAGAATTGATCCATCTTTACTGATAAATACATTATTGAATGAAAGAAAGTGTCTACTTACACAAATGAGATACACGTGAAAGCGAAGTTCACAAAATATCAATTGATGTAAGTAGTAGTTTTTGTGGTGCGTGTTGTTTCGTTAAGCTTACAGCCTGATAACTGGTATTACGGAACTCAACAGGACTGAATTGAGTAGGCGATAAGATGCTGCGACTACAACTTATCAGGTGATTGTACGGACCACAGAATTACAACCACATCAGGCGGATTCGAAGCGAAATAGGGCAAAGAATCATTGCGAGCGAATATGGAGGCAACTTTTTAATAATACCAAAAAAAGCACGGCGAATCAATGTACAGTAAGTTTTTATCATGCAAGCACAAATATATATGAGAGAAGGAGAATAACACATCGAGGTATATTTAGGCGACCAAGATAAGAGTTAAACAGACATATGCGTAAGCTGTAATAAGCGTTCAAGCACACACGTTTATATCGGCTTGATGCTAATTCTTCCAATTCAGGGATATAAACGAACTGTTACTATGTCAATAACATACTTTGTCAGATGAAATAATTGACAGGGATTAACCGTTATCTAAATTAATCATGAGAGTGTTACAGCAGATTTTATTGAATTATACATAAAGATTAATTGTAAACCTTAACCTATGAGGTATCCTTTGTTCTTTGTGCGTCTGAAAGAGAAAGGGCTTTCTCTAATAATAACTTAATGAGTAACAGTGACATGCTATAGTGCGTAAGACAGCTATAGCTGTGTCTCATCATGAGGAAATAAATATGGGAATCGTCGCGTTTATACAAAGACCAAACGGCTGCACAACAACCAAGAACAACTGCTACAGTGAATGAAAGAGAGTAATTATGATGATAAATACAATGAATGCGCTACAGCATACCTGTTGAAATTCCTACCAATTCAACTGTCTACTGAATATTATCAAAGTAGTAGAACTATCAAACACTAAATAAAAGTGTCTAGGTGAAGAGAAATGATTTACACAACGTAATCAAATTCCAATATACAATGTGTGTGTGTAAATTATCAATGGGAATATCAGTCATTACGAGAACTCGGTAGATGAAGGTTAGAAGTGGAGACCCCAATTAAGAAACTTCTCGTAGCATCACGGACCACAGTGTTTATACATGGAGCAATATAATTCATTCCGTAAATGATAACAGATGATTGTTTTCGAAGTAACGGAACATCCAAATAAGTGTTCCGAGATTTCACACTTTGAATTGAAGAAGTTACCAGTCTCAAGCCATTCCGAAATCCATTGTCATAATAATTCCGATTATTTGTTTTGAGGAAATCAGTGCTCTCCATTCATGACCTGTATTATCAAGCACTGAATCGTTTTATCTGTGTATTGGCTACTTTCATTAGTAACAATTCGTACAACCATGTTCGGTTAAACTAAATCCATTACCTATGAATTTTTCAATTAGGATAGGTCTTCATTAAAGTGTAGGTATTTAGTCATATGCATAGTGATATATTTGAATGTAGGGAGAGCACAAATATTTTGTAATATGGTGTGAAAGAATGACCAGAAATTTATAGACCCTACACTTAGACTACAAAATAGTGTCACAAACAGTAATTTTTGCGATCAACTAAAAATTCTACCGCGTTACAATTATGTTGCTACGGTAACTATTCCGAATTTAAGATGAGAATTGATTCGAAGATCTTAAAGTTCATTTATACAAATTAAAATAGCATTTATTAACAACGAAACAATGAGTGAACCGAATTTCAAGCTGGTAGAAATTGTTATAATTATAGAAGTATAAAACAGAGCTTTCGGAAATATGCAGATTAATGTTGAAAAGTATCCTAATCAATGAATAAATAAATACATGTTCATGTAACAACCAACCTCATTTCATTTTCAGTGAAAATGTTCGTTAAACGAATAAACAAAAATCATAATACGAATGAGTACATTTTTGAAAACTTGATTGAAGCTAACTCGATTCTAGTTTATTTTCCGAATGAATATTTTGACAGATCGCTTTGCACTGACTTATTTACTTACCCCTCATCGAAGAGCATAGGCCGACCACCAGAATTTTCCAACCAATTCTATCCTCTTTAATCCTTTACAGTTTCTTCAGTTGCTGTTCATACTATACATATCTGCTTCCAGTTCTCGACATAGCGTATTCTTTAGCCTTCCTCATTTCCGTTTTCTTTCAGGATTCCAAGCTAGCACTTGCCTCTTGATGCAAATTAGTGATTTGCGTAATGTATATCCACTTTACTTCCAACATCGCTTCCTAATTTCCTCCTTAAATGAAAGCTGGTTTGTCCTGTCCCACAGTAGGCTGTTACTGATGGTATCCGATCAGCAGACATTGAGTATATTTCATATACAACTGTTTATAAATACTTATACATTTTTGATGATAGTTAAATTAGTTCTCCAAGCTTCAGCTCCATACAGTAGAACTTTGATATTGGTTGACAGTTGTTTTGTTCTTCAAATGCTGCACTTGCTTCGCCAGTCGGATATCTGTAGGCGATCCAATGTTACTAGAAACGGAAGCCTGTTAAGCGAAAGTGGTACAAGGTATCGCAAAGTCCTTGATAATTCATTATTCAGGTGCTGCTACAATAGATTTTCCATAATTTCAGTTTTTGGTTGACGATATTCTTGTAAAGGTAACCAATAACAGAAATAGGTACTATTATGAAGCGATTTAGAGAACTCATTGAAATGAATGATTTTAAATTAAGATACTTAATCTCAGGTGACCAGATTGTCCGAGAACGTGTGTGAAAATCTTCAAAAATCAACCAAGGTGCGTCTAGCTTACATTCTGGCGCTCACATGTTGGTGGCCAGAGATAAATGCAGAAATATGTCGTACAGCAAACAATTGAGGGGAATATCACGAGTTGAAAAGTCTACCTTTGATGTGAACTCCATGGCCAGTATAGTCTCAGGCCTGGCAGAGGGTTCATGCAGACTATTGGCAAATACTATGCACTTGTAGTCACTAATTCTTTTTCAAAGTGGAATTCCGATGGTGTTAGTGACTGATAATGGCTCTTATTTTTCTGCGGATGCAGTCACTGCATGGTTGAATAGCATAAGGTATAGACATCTGTCCAATGTACCCTTGTTCTAATGGTCAAGCAGAAAATTTTGTCAGGACATTGAAAACTGCTATTGATTCTATTGCGGCTTCAACACTTAATGAACTGGAGACAGCAGTAGGTATGTTTCTACTGCAATATAGAAATGCTAAACATACTGTAACGAAAGAGACGCTATCGAAGCTATTAAAAAGAAGAATTTTCCGTTCGAATATGAGATGTTTGGAGTCTGCCGAAGTTACATATTATCATGGAAATGATCTCCGACCAACCACGGGAATCGTGGTGAGGAGTGTCGAAAAATCTATGGTGAAAATTCTAGATATCAATGACTTAAGTATACACAACCGACATGTTGGTCAAATACAATTACGGGAACTAGGTGAGTCTGTTCCATTTTGGTTGTTAATTCTAATACTAATCAATACATTCTAGATGGTACAGGGTCTATATCCAATACGCAGAATGAACTTGAGCAGAAGACTTACAATCAACTACAGAAACTTGGATTCCAATTTAAGCTGTGACGCATGTAGTGCTTGTATGAAGTAATGATTCCTTTGTACTCGATGAATATTTGATTTCGAATTTCAAATACAGTACATTCGTTCGTGCTCATCTACTTAGTTAATTTGCATTATTTCTGGGATTCCTAATTTGTATAATAATTCAAATACTCCTGATAATCACAAATAGACATAGATTTGGTGTGACGGGTAAAAGAAATCTTAAACAAATATATCGGCTGGATGTTCATGGTTAGTTAACTTCCTACTTTCCGTGAACCACGTCATATTGAAGTATTTTTGGCTTATTGTGAGATGAAATAGGAACTGTCTACATCATAAATCCAACTTAAGAGGTATGTCGAAAAATTCAATGCAAGTGTTATTAGTTAATATCGAAATGGCAAAAAAACACTTGAGGTTTGTTGTATACAATCATCAATCCCTAATTCGAAATCTTTAATGAAAATAAAAATATCATCTGTATATCTCTTCCACAGTTGGGACCACTAGTAAGTAAACAGCAGCTATCAGTCTCTGCATTGGATCATCCCACTTATGAAGTATATATAACTGTAATTAACGAATAATGACTAAAGGCTATTAAGTATCTACTGAAATTTAAGTAAGTAGTATGTAGTTTTAACTTTGCAGCCTTACATACTTACGCCTGTTACTCCTCGCTAAGGAGCATAGGCCGCTCACCAGCATTCTCCATCCAACTCTGTTCTGGGCAATCCTTTCCAGCTCCTTCCATTTCCTATTCATTCTAATCATATCTGCTTCTATTTCTCGACGTAATGTGTTCTTTGGCCTTCCTCTTTTCCGTTTCCCTCCAGGATTCCAAGTTAGAGCTTGCTTCGTGATGCAGTTTGACGATTTGCGTAATGCATGTCCTGTCCATTTCCATCGTCTTTTCCTAATTTCTTCTTCTTCTTCATCTGGAAGCTCGTCTGTTCTCTCCCAGAGAAGGCTGTTGCTGATGGTATCCGGCCAATCGATGTTGAGTATCATACGAAGACAACCATTTATAAATACTTGTACCAACTCCGCCTGTAGCTCTTCCAGAATTACTACCTGTTCCAAGCCCGGGTAAAGGAGGAGGGTTGGGCATGGGATTATCGACCCCATCCCGTAGAAAACTAACTCACTGAAAAAACGCTAACCAGAAAAAATAATTCAAACTTTGTAGCCTGTTAGTTGAAAAGTATATGGTTTAAACTTTTGATCTTCACACTACATTGTTTTCCATATTTTGCTAAATAACAAAATAAAACATTTTGGACGTTCCAGTGGAAAGATATGTTTGTCTTCAATGATAATAATGTAAGCTATACAGCCATATTTACAGTTTATTTTATATGTGACAATTCATAGTGTAATAAGGGAGTATTGCGTTATGGAACAGAGTTACTAAAGGTAATTGAACATTCCAATGAAGTTGCGTTCTCTAATTGAATGTGAATAAAGGAACCCAACTAGGAAGAACCAAAAAAGTAGTAGGTATATATCATGTTCCCTGGTTGTCAGTGCCGTGTAACTGCGATCAATCCATGATGTGAATTACATGCTAATTCAATCATTCATCTAGACGAGAAAGTAATAACGATTGACTAATACCAAGCGTAATACAAATACAAGTACAGACTTCTTCCGTTTGATTATTCTTATGAAATATCAAAGATATTTGTTGTTGAAAGTGCTATAAAATGAAAACGCCCGACAATTTTTTTTATAAACTAGCATCGATAGCAAAGGTATCTCAAAGTCAAAGTAGATCAAAGATGGATAAATGAACTTTGGAATAATAACAATAATCATAATAATAACTGAATATTATCTAGATCACTTCAGTCAGTCAGTCAGCTACAACGTAGGACCAGGCACATATATGCATCGGTCCAAGTTGCCATACCTCATTAACACAACAAGATGGACACCGGATTCATAAAAGTAGTTAATTCAGAGGTGGTAATATATAGAAGAAAGATTGTAATAAGAATATAGTACAGGAAGAAATAATTAGTTCGTAGAAAGAAAGATATGAAGGAGTTTTAATCTCTTAGTTTAAGGGAAGACAGAGAGTGTATACACCGACGCCACTGTGATCGATTCTGAGCCATGTCACCAAGAGTCTCCAACCATTGGTTACGATAGTCACGCGGACCCCAATCAAGTAGTCTGCATCTACCAACATGGCTCAGACTAGAAGTTAGTGACTTCAAGCACTGATGCCACGTTTTGGTTTGGCCGCCCCTAACTTTCTTCTATCACGTAATAACAAGTGTTTAAATAATTAAATATTGAACAATATGAATGGAAAGCGGAAATAGTACAAACAGATAGGGGATATGAGAAAAATTATTAATCTCATGTGATATGTCGTATCCAGGATTGTCATGAATTTTCTCTGGATTAATATACTAGAATTATAGGTTCGGAACCCAATAGGTTCTGCTATATGTAAATGACGGGATCTAACCCCATTGGAAAGTGAAGGAAGCACATAATAGAACACCACCGTATGTCCATTAACGACTAGATACGCCAAGATAAAGCTATGTAGTGTCTTTGTCTGACCCTTTACAAACCAAACTAAGAGATGTTCACTTATATGTTCATTAAATTACCTAGTAGTAAAGCCAATAAAGCTATCTCCATAGGAACAAATGAACCTCCTAATCATCTTGTACTCACTATCGCTACATCAAACTGAAATCTTTTTCACAACTCAAATATGATCGAAAAGTGAATAATTAAAACAGATTAACTTTACTCCTCACCATCACCACCACCACCCCCACCCCCATAAACACACATCGAATACAATCATGACTGCACTTATTTGATGAATATTGATTTGTACAAATTTGTACTGATTTCCTGCAAAAAATAACAACCACACTATCATCACATATCACTGGAAAATACACAGAATAACTGAGACAACAAAAAAAAACAAACAAAAGAACTTCATATCACATGTTATAACATTAAAATCAATAGAAAAATGGAGTAGATTAATGCAGTAAAATACAATTGAATTAATATTCAAAAAATAAATTTAGATTCTAATAACGATCAATAATAAGTCAAGATAGATGGTGACTAGTAGTGGAATCTAGGACGTGAGATTTGGAACTATTCAACTGCATGTATCTGCATCAATAATGAAGAGAATAATTACACCGAGTTAATAATCTTGTCTCATCATTTTATCGCATCCTAACACTCTCCTGTTTTTAGCGGGTTATGTAATGAGTCAAATTAGGAATAAGATGTTTTACTGTGTAACTCTTCTATTTCCTAATTCAGCAGAGTCCTGGATCATGTTCACTTGTGTATGATCCCAGTTCCCTGGGATTCATTGTAAGCACTTATAGGTGTCTTCAATTCACGACAAATGGCCTTCTTTATCCTATAAAAAATCATGTAAAATGATTGCCCTAGTGTGATCGTCGAGCCAACTATTGTTGTACTGAACAGAACACGGGTGAGGACAATCGAATGAATTATACACGAAATTACAGAGCATCTCAATAAAATCTGAGAACTATATATTAAATCGTTAATTTGCAAAATGTCCACCAATTGTCTCAAACTTCATTGTTGCTACATTTTCATACGAATTACATTCCATTATCGCTCTTGCTTTCTTGATCTTCCCTCATCTTCTGCTGCCAAACATTTCATTCCTGACTGGCATAATATACTACTTATATCAATATCAGTAGCGCACACCACAGCGTTACTACAGTTTTTAGTTTAAGATTATAGTTCAATAACAACGTGTCAGATCATGACTTTCAATCCACTCAGATCACTGAGGTTCATCCTATGACATCCATTTTCAGAAAGTATATTCAATGATTGATGGGTCAATTAACTTTAACACTTTCAGTCTCAAACAAACTGAACAGGTTTTCAATGAAACAATTGGTAAATTTGAATAACAGGCGTATATACTGTTTGTAGGCTTTAAATTATTCACTTATGAGAGTTATCCAAAGAAGTTTACTACTGATGGATGATATTACATATTCCATGTTCATTTACATAAGACTCAATCAGTTAGTTCTTCATAATGAATATTAAACTTGTCTAAAGTGGTACAAACACTCTTTAAAATATCTCCAGATGCCACGCAGGTTGCTTTGACTAGTCACTGCTTTCTAGAAACATCCAAGACAATTCTAGAAAACTACTAATTATGCTCTACAATTCTTGATTCGACAGTGTGGGAAATAGTTATCGGTTTTGGTATGTTTTCCTGAAGTGTTGTAGTACAGTGACTACTATAGAAAGTGTAACACATAGGACTAGTTTACGGATTATTATTTTTATGTTTATTATGTGATCAATTGTTAATTGTATTAAAGTAATTCTATCGTTTAACATTTTACTATCATCCCTCATTCTTGCTAATTAATTACTTATTAATTCTATACTAATTATAACCTGATAATATGCAAGGTACAGTTTTGTATTTGAGGTCCCTTGATGTCCGATAAGCTAATAAGTATTTAAGATAAATCCTGAATTGTTGAAATATAAAGCTAGAAAGTTAGATACAGTTTGATATTTCCTGACTTAAGGCTAGAAATCGACAGATCAATGGGCATTTAGATTAGGTTAGGCTCGCGTCATGTTCAATCATGTCCGTTGTAACGTATGATTGGTCATGATTCATGACACTCGTCTATAAATGGAATATTATCTTAAGTGATGTTGGGTGTGTGCCCGTGTAAACTTTATTATTTGACTGTATGCCTATTTATTGATTAGTCATTGGTAAGAAAAAAAGAAATGACTGTTTTGACTGTGATAACTTTCTCATGTTTTGGTATTTCTTCGTTATGATATGTGCTAATGATGTCGACAGATATAAGTAGTATGTATCATCAATCGAAAGTGAATCGTCTGCAGGCAGAACGTTAAGAAGATTGAAGAAAAAGAGAATGAGGACAGAGAATGATTAGTGTGAAATCAAAAGAGTAGTTACAGTATAGTTTTCAGATTTTACTGATGCATCTTGTATTTTTGTGTTCAAAAACATTTGATTGTTCCCACTTGTGTTCTTGTTCACTACAATATCACTAATTATACGGCTGTGATGAATACAGATACATTTATCTCCTGAGTTTGTATATATTTATATATGCCTAAGTGCCCTGGTACGGCCGAGTGTGGGGAGAGTCAGCTCTTCCTCTCAAAATTCTCTCAGATGGCTACTTGCATACAACCACTGCTAGAGAAGTCCTACTCACTGCCTTCTCACGACAGGGATATTGTTTACGACATTGGGATGACGAAAATCCAATATCTGACGCTTTAACCGGGTTGTTGGACACGGAGTCCACCTAGTGGAGTTGGAAAACCATGATTCCATACCAAGAGTTCACATGGACACCAGGATCCTGAAGGAACAAATGACTTATAAACCAATCATTGGTCACCGGCTGCCATGTGACTGCATCTTGTGACGTTACACCACTGCCTTATGGATCAGACCTTAAGATCGAAGGTTCGAATGAGGCTCCCTAAGAAAACTACCTGTTTCGAACTGTGCACACGGGCAGTATCCCGGCCCTCACACAAATCCATTGATTTATGTGGTGCATGTCTATTTGGTGCCTCCTTGAACCAATGTTTATGTGTTTAAATAAATAAATAGATAAACTAAATGATAGAGGGGGAAATAAAATTCATCATTACATTTAGGTCTTCACGTATTGTCTATTTGTATTTGTCAACAATTGATGTTCGTATAAAATTTAAAACGTCGTTCTGAAATGTTGCATTATCTTGTTTAGCTTGTGGGTATACATAAGTCAACGTATTATTACCTTACGAATCCATCCATGAAATTAATGGAAATGGTTTCTTATCGATAAGGTCAGCTTTTTCAATGTAATTTTACAAAACCAAATCATGATTATCGATTCATGATCTCAATCAAAAACTCAACAATCTTCACAACCCTGTACTGATAATTACCATGTGCTCACTAGTGACAAGCTTCATGAGGGAATTCTCGGAGTTCTAGTGAGAAACCGTGACTAGTGGAGCTAGTTCATTTCGGGTAGAGACAGGAGTCGACCTCAGTATAATGGAAGATGGTCGTGCAATTTTGTGGATTGGTTGAGGTTAGATATCAACACCGTAGGATGCAGGCAAGCCCAGTGGTCTAGTGGTTAGGCGTTCGCGCGCGAGACTGAAGGCTCTGGCTTCGAATTTCACGGGCAGGGCCGTGAATGCACACTGCCGAGGAGTCCCACAGTAGGACGAAATGGCCATCTAGTGCTTCCTGGTTTCCAATGGTGGTCTGGCATCAATCGATTCATAATCTCAGTCGAATTGTGATTATCGCTATGATATTCAGCGTAATTACGTTTGTTTTTTGGAATACTGTTATTATAAACTTGAATAAAATGTAAAGAATCGTTCAATATGCGTTTCCAGTTACAATCTATAGAAACGCCGTGGAAATTACATCGATGTTGCATGCATCTACAAGGTGATCAAATATATGTTGTCATTTATATTACATCACTCTTCTGAATATAGTGGTATGTAATAATTATGTTGTGTATTGCATGTTTTTCCGGTAAAGACTACTTTGATAAGGTCACTGAATTTGATGGGCGTTATGTAGATATAATGTATCGTCTGTTCGTTGTATACAAAACCATTTACCTAGTTGTCTATTGTCATTGAATTGCTTAAATTAAGCTCATAAGAAAGTGAGTAATCACTGTATTTTCAAAGTGAAAGGTTGATGATTGTTTTTCTAAAGATTCAGGTTTTTTTTAAAAAGGCGTAGGTGTGTTTGAGATTTTTAAGGGTACCATTTTAAACGTTTAGTGAATGAGAAGTGTTATAAAGGTATATACATATGAACAGAGATTCTTTGAAGTCGAAATTTTAATGATTTCAGCATTAAATTAACCAGACCTCCTTGAATCCAGTGAACATGAAGAGATGAAACCTTGGACCATTACACAATCTTCATTTCTTATCATACTCTTCCGACTACTATTTATAATAATGGAGTGAAACATATTTCACTTCGATCGCATCACATATCGTCAGTGTAAACTTAGGAAAGAATAATACATTACACTAAAGCTTTACATACACCGACAAAGCAATATATACTGACAAGTGAGAACCACATGATTATAATAAACAAGACGAATATTTTATGTATCGACATCATTACTACTTACAATTCATATAAGATTATCATAACTAACATTAAAGTAGTATATGATGATCAATCCACATGCTATTTCATATCTCAATTTATCCCGGTCATAGTCCATAGTCATCCCATTCAACAATTATATTTCACCAACTTAGTAGATACACATAATTCGATAGAAATAGTCTTAGAAAATCATCATGTTATCATTAATCAAATTTATTTCAAGTGTATTGATATAAATACAAAATAAAAGATAATCGATTCTATTGATTGAAGACAAAGAATAGCCTATCAACTACATGATTGAAAGAACAACATCCAACTGATTGGTTCTTCAACTGAATCTATCGGAAACATGATTCATGTAATTGAGTATATTGACGGTAAACTGACACAAATTTATCATATAGTTCCCACTCTACAAAGAAAATTACAATTCAGTAGAGAATCACCATGATTATGTAATTATAGTAATTGATGGCATGGTAGGTGAAAATAATGCTACGTAGTATACACATAGTTCATTTAAAACGTGACTATCTAACAAACATTCCTATTTGGGACTAATCTGGAGGAAACCTTTATCGGTCATATCGCCAATCGGAAGATTCAAATAACCAATAAAAAAATGAATGAAACTTTACCTCATTTCATGAGCTAATTGCTAGCTCGACTCAGTAGATAAGTAGAAAATACGATGTCATCTGAAGTGAAAAATAGTGGGTTCGAATATAGGAGTGAACATCAAATTTGGGATGCAGGCACATCCAGCTGATGAGTGCGAAATTCGATGAAACTCACTTCCTAGATTCCAGTGCTAGCCACTATTCATCTCTGTTTAGAATGCATGTAAATTAAGGCGATATCAACATAATCCTCATAGGATGCATATCTGTCAGTGGGAGACTGATCAATTTTAGTTGTAAACATCACTGTTAAGAGAACATACGTTGAGAGGTTCAAACATTATAGTTCGTTTCTCCTGTTTAATTGTACGTCTCATGTAACTGGCAAAACATGCATAATTAAAATTCATCTATTAATTATAATATGAAGTCATGAGAGTTGTATGTTGTTAGTTTCATCATATTTCATTACATATTAACTTACGTTTAAGAATGATATCTGATTGATCAATGTACTCAGTCGGTGTATAATTCACATTTATATCATCTGGTTTTATATGATGATTAATATGAATAAGTTTTGGTTGTTTAACAATTGTTGTATAATTACGCTTTTTCAATTCTGTATAAGTTAACCAACTTACAGGACATCGTTGTTCATCACTTCCTGCACTTAATTGAATATTCCATTCACATGGAATCTCATATAAAATGTATTTGAATTCAAATAATATTAAGTTTAAAATATCCTAAAAAGTGGATGAGGAAACGAATAAATAAGTGACGATGTTTGAAATAAGCTGGTGTTAGTACAGCTGTACATTCTGTAAATGATGGACTGAGAGGGGGAATGGACATAATTCTCTATTCCAATTATTATTCAAATTTTATTTCTTGTCAATGTAATGAACTTATTATTTTATTTGAACAAATAATTATTGGTAAGAAGGGTCACCAAGTACATATGCGCCATACAAGTCTGTTGATTTATGTAGGGGGCTGGGATACTATCCGGGTGCCCATACCGGAGCAGGTAGCTTTCTTAGGGGGCCATACCCGAACCTTTGACCTAAAGGTCTGATCCATAAGGCAGTGGAATAACTGCAAAAGATGCAGTCTTATGGTAGTCATTGACTAACAAGTAGTTCTTACGCCATTCGTTCACTCAGAATCCTGCAGCCCATGTGCACCAGTGGTATGGATCCACGGATTCCCAACTATCCTAGGTGGATCCTTCTTATCCACCAATCCGGTTAAACCAACGGACATTCGCTTTTCATCCTCTCAGTTTCGTAAACAACATCCCTGGTGAGAGAAGGCAGTGAGTAGGACTTCCCTGTCAGTGGTGGTATACACGTGAATATGTTTGAGTATTTCGAAAGGGAGAGCTGACTCTCACCACTCTCGGTCGTACCAAGGCATTCGGGTGCCAATGTAATGAATATGTTATGCCCTCTCGTTTTCATAATATGATGAAATCTCAATGTTGTTCATTAAACAATAGATTTATGGTACTTTTATGCTTTCTTATATTTAAACCCTGACTTCTATAACTAACTATTAATATGTCTATTTCTATCAATAAATTACAGTTGACTTGTTAGTATACACATGATATTCAGAGATGGTATAGAATGCTTAATACTCTGATGGATGATTTTTATGGAGTTTCGTTTATCTGAACTGAATGATTGAGTCGTGGATAGTCTCTTTCTTTGGTCTGACTCTTCATCATATATTTGTCAATGATTTTTCTGGTTGGTTAATAAACTGCATCGATGTTAACGTGTTTGTTGATTGCTAAGCTCCTACAAATTCGCTAGCGTTCTCATTATTCCCTCCTACCAAGATTTTGACACTTTTCCACTCAAATGTGCCTCCACAATTTTCTACATACATTTATGTAATTGATAACTTATAAGCCACGATACAGTATTTATTCTTGTGTATACTGTAGAGTATATAGGTCTCCGATCAGTGTGTCCTGTAGATGTATTTAAATTAAGATTCCTGAGAGTGGAGGTCCAGTTCTTTCGTTTGCTAAGTCAAAAGCTCTTTGGCTAAAAGTCTCAGTTATTGTTTTCAGTGTGTAATTATTCAAGGCCCATCAATCCTGATGTAATTCCCAAATGATGGTCATAAACTGTGTTCCACGTCGCGATGTGAGGGGAGTCGAAACGATATCTGATTGTGTTATGAGCGTGAATATAGTATGTAATCAATAAACCACTTCCCGTCATTATAGGAAGACGCAAGCATTCAAATAGAATATCCGGCTGAGTGACGTTGTACACTTTCCATGACTAGTGTAATAACTTCACGATATTGCTCTCCCCCAATTCATTTTTAATAAATGGTTGAGCTCTGAAGTGACATCAGTACTCTGGTAATTCGCTTTGTGGATATAAGTTTCTCCTCCTAATAAACTAGTGGAGATTGTAACTATGTGCTACTGTTTAATAGTGAATGAATTTGCTTCTCAGTAGTCACACTGATGGAACTAGGTAGTTCGTAGAGTATTATTCAATTTCTTTTCGTTTGCCAGATCAGTAATCATTTGAATAGTGTCATTAAGATTTTGTGTACCTTAGAAACGCGTGTTTGGTAGAAATTTGCAAATTGGTATCTTCATATGCGTATTGACAGCCATTAAAAGTAATTACGATTAATATGTAAGAAGTTTGAACCTACCTGTTCACCAGTGATTAAGTAACCTTGACGTTTAATAGCTCTTCTAGTTATGCTCAACCATAGATGATTCCAATTGGTTGATCGTAATTTAGACAGATAAAGTAACAGAATACCGTTATTATATCCGTAACCCTAAAATAAACATTATGCATATGATCCACCATACTATGCACAGACGAAGTAAAGTTGATTGCACAGAAGTTGATGTTCTAGGTACTCAGCTACGGCATTGGCCTAACAGCAATCAGTATAAAAGCTATTTAGAACGTTTGATTATGTATTATAACAGTCCCTTAATAATCTAAACTAGGAGGTGACTACGCATCTCACTGAGATAATCATAATTCCTCAAGATTCTGCATATACCTTCCAGTTTACAAGTACTGAATTACACAAAACTCATTTCCAGGATGTTTTTGTCAATCAAAGTTTAAAACAATTAGTCCCTTTGATAAATTTCGATAATGCAATGAGAAGACGTAGTTTATCAGAATTATGTGACATATTTGCGCAATACATTTCGAACAGTCTGATCACACATATACTTGTTTAATAGGTTAGTAAGTACATTTCGACTTGATGGACACAATTCAAACGTCACTACAAAAGAAACAAGGTTTTCACAAGTTCTGAAATCAATCATCTACATCCATGACTGCAATCTGATATAAATAAAGGAGAAGTAATTAGCTTTAAACGATTATTGCTTGATAAAAAGCAGGTAGTGCGAGAACATAATTTATCGGCGAACCAATGAAATTGAGGATAGTATATCTTGGATGTTCGCGCGAATTCAATTCATCTACATAGTTAAATAACATTTTAACATTATTGCTGGTGGCAGTTCGTGATGAAAATCCTCATTTTCATTCTTAAGCCTAAATTCTAACTCGACATCCGAATCGTAACTCCTCACACTAATTTATAACCTCATTTGGGCACTTTAAGTAGGTGAGCTAACTCCTCCTGCAGCTCTTCTAGAGTTAGTGCTGTTCCCGAGCCCTCGTAAAAGAGGAGGGTTGGGGATGAGGTCAGAAACAAAAATCCCGTAGAACAATTCTTTCTAAAACAACGCCGACCATATTAAACAAGTAGGTGAGCTGTCTCTAGGTCAATTCAGAGTCGCTTACAGTTCGTCCATAAATTATAGTCTCCGTCAGATTGTTCTTAAAAAGGACAAAGTGTAAATCGTTGCAAATGTAATGATGTATGAAAATGTTTAAACTTACTTTCCAGTTGCTTTCTAATTTGGTCATAACTTCTTGAAAATATGGATTTTGTTCTAATCCAATACCTATGCTCTTTGAAAAATACAAAGACATGAAGATTTGTAAGCCGTCAGAAGTATAAATTTGAAACGATCATCAGAGAATATCCTTCAGTAAACTTGATACACACAAAACATTATCTAGCTGAAGTTGAAAGTTTAGTCCCAATTTGAAATCAACTGTGAAATTAATGAAGAATGTAGAATGAATAAAGCTAATAATAATAACTTCTAGATCACTGAGCTGTTCTCATTTTGACACTGTCTATCACATTAATTTCAACACAACTATTCATTGTCACATATCTTGACGTATATTGTTACAAGTATATATCTGTTTGAAAACACATTCTTCGCTGAATAAACAAGAACCCGAAAATATCTCAGTTGTTTTGTTTGCTATTGCAAATAAGGCTTTCGTGCACTTCTTTTACTTTTCTTCACTTAAGAGTTCACTAAGTAAAGCCTATTCATGATGCAATTAGTCAAATTTAAAGAATCATATCATAAATCGCTGTCTTATTTAAATGTTTCATTGAAGACAATCTGAGTATTCACAATTCATACTGTTGGATCTTCGAATAATTCGTAATGAAATCATTCCATGCATATTCATTCAATTGAGATGATAATAACAATAATAATAGTGTTTGGTTTGTCGTGACTTTATAGTCCAATGGGAACTATGTACTCAACACTCAGATATTTTTTTGCATTTATCGTGTAAGCCAAATAGAATGTAGATTCAACTCAGCCCCAAAATGCCCTGGTACGGCTGAGAGTGGGGAGAGTCCGCTCTCCCTCTCGAAACGCTCTCACATAGCCACGCGTGTTTAGCCACTGCCAGGGAAGTCCTACTCATTGCCTTCTCGCGGCATTACTGTTGTTTACGAAATTGAGAGGGCAAAAAGCAAATCTCCGGTGATTTAACCGGGTTGGTGGACATGGAGAATCCACCTAGGGGAGTTGGAAAACCCTGATTCCAAACCAATGGTGCACATAGTCTCCAGTATCTTGAAGGAACAAATGGCGTATGGAGCAGTCGTCGGTCACCGGCTACCATGGGACTGCATCTCCTTACGTTGCCTCACTACCCTATGGATCAGGCCTTTAGGTCGAAGGCTCGGGGTGTGCCTCCCTAAGAAAACCACCTGCTTCGGTTTGGGCACCCGGGCAGTATCACAACCCTCACACATATCAAATGAGATTTGTGTGGCGCATATGTTTTGGTGCCTCATTGTACCGATATCTATGTGTTAAGATAAATAAAAAACGATTCAATTCTGATCAAACTTCTAATACACTTCAATTGGTGTTAAGCATTTGAGAAAAAAACAACTGCGCTTTGATATCATAGTATGATGTGTGATCAATTACAGATTGTTTTGTGTTTGTTTTGCATCGAATATCAACATTTAATCAATCATAACATGAACAATTATTAGAAACATACCTGAGTTTCTTTAAAATAATCAAAATGATTCCACAATTCAATAATATCTGTATTAAGTAGTATATCAACATCCAATACAATTACCTATAAAGGGAAAGGTACAAGAGTATAGAAACAAATTACCCATTAATGATATACTCCTGTAATGTATCATCGTTTTAATCTAGTCAATAATAAGTACTGGTTTGTGTACTCATCTTTCAGTTATAATTTCATTATATGAAGTTGAAATGAATGGAGCCTGATGTAACCATGTTAAATATTGATTAAAGGTTAAAAACTTCAAATGGTAACTGATTAAACAGTTAATCGTAGATATCGAATTCCATGAAAATTTCCACTCTTAAATCTTCGAGGGTAGTTATAATGCTAAATAAAGCTGACAATATAAATGCGTTATGTTACGACTGCGTCGTGATTCGATGCAGCTTCTTAGATTCACCAATCAGAATTTTGATTAGAATTTCTCCATCCTGTGTATGTTATTCTGTTTATAGCCGAGTGTCATTAATCGTAACCAATCACACGTTCCAATGGACACGAATAACGACACAACGTTAACTTCGACTAAACTACTATTGATCTGTCAATTTCCAACCTTGAGTTAAGAAATATCAGACTGTAGCTAAGTTTGAAGTTAATCAAAGTAGTCAATGCTTAGTTTTCTCAGTTATTAGTGAGTAAATCTTTGTATCACGTTGGAACAGTTTTGAACCAAGATGATGACTTTACTTTTACTATTGAATTGGAATCACTTTGGACGCCAGGTAAGGTAGAAATGATGATCTGTTCAAAAACGAATCACCTGATTCCGACAATGGTTTGAGGAAATTGAAAATATGTGAACACACTAACAATACACCATTTATTTTGCCATAATTATCTACAGATACTAGTTTCGATAAATAGATATTATACATCGAGAGGTTATTGGTGAACAATCGTCGTCTTCCAACTTTCTATACAGTTTCTTCAAGACTTTCGACGAATCTAATGATGATTATAGCACTTATGCTGGTAATGTAAATCGCACAACCCAATATTCTAATCTGAGATTAAAAACCCATGATCAAGTCAATGTTTTATTATTGTTTCTGTCAACATCTGACTTTGAATTCCGTACTCGTATCCTACAAGTATGAAATATGATGTATGTCTGACCTTACAATATGTGATGACGAAGTGTCAAAGCTTTGAATTTAATACACAATACAAAAGGAAGAGAGAATGCAAGTTCATAAGTATCTTTACCATGTGGACGACAAAAATTGGATAGTACCATCCGTTTGTTAAAAAAGGCAGTCAGCGGTTTATTGCTTCTGCATTAGTCGGCATTTTGCCAAAAGATATCCATACAAAACAAATAAATGCAATAAATGTAAACAGTTACGTTACAAAGGTGGGTTCTTGTAGGTTTTATGATGCTTTACATTATAGTGAAAAGAAATTATAGTCATCACCTATTAATACTGTTTTTAATGTTTCGTGTGTTCATCCAGCTAGGAAAATAAAATATTTTGAGGTTTCGGTGAATAAATTACCCTTCAGATTTATACTTTTTCAGATATTACTTTGTTATCTGGTGATGTGTGACAAAAGTTTAGGTCTACTCCTGCTCTTTCATCAGTCATACTAAAGTAAAGTATTGTTCAACATTTTGTGAGTTCCCTGAATGTTGTAAGTTTAAAAAGCATCCTGATATCTTCGGTTTCGCTTCAAACCCAGAAGACTGGTGCCATGTGCCACACCATCGTTAGTAGATAAGTAGTAAAAGTGTTTGAAGGACATGGTTTATCTCAATTATATGAAACATTTACTTTGGGCGGCCTAAGTAGTAGTGTGTAAAACTTTCAGTGGATCGACATAACCGAAGGTTGACTTCTAGAGTAATTTGAATACTCAATTCAAAGAATATTCACATCGACTGTTTGTAGTTAAGAGTATTTTCACGAAATCTAATGACAGAAGGTATTTTGCTAAAACGCGTTTTACAGATGCATGCCTTTAAGTTAAAGAAAATAAATCATCGAAACAGATTATCAGCTGCTTGTGACAAAAATCAAATTTAGAAAAAGGATTATCAGTGTTGGGTTGTAGAGATTGTTCATGTTCACTGAAACCATAAACCCATCAACGATAAACTGGAGGGAAATGGACGGCTGCTTCTCTTTGGTATGAGACTCCAGCACCTCTGGATCTTGGCTCAGTGGTCAAACGTTTGCTCAAGACCTAAATTCCTGTATTCAATTCACTCACGTAGGGTCGACGATTCAAACTGTTGCAGTCCCATACCAAAACGAAGCACCTGTCAAGTGCTCTCAGGTTTTCAATGGTGGTCTAACATTGATCGGTTCATGATTTCAGTAGAGAAAGAATCACAGTATGCACGACAAACCTCCTCTGAACATTGACAGCATCCAATGTTCAGTGTCCGAATCCATAAAAACCAGAAGTTTCAAAGTGAAGATACCATGAGTGCTGTTGATTCAGAGAGTTACGTTTATCGTACCTCTATAAACTTGATCGACTACATCGATTAAACGCCAGAAGCGATTTAATACACAAGTGAACATGATCCAGGACTCTGCTGAATTAGGAAATAGAAGAGTTACACAGTAAAACATCTTATTCCTAATTTGACTCATTACATAACCCGCTAAAAACAGGAGAGTGTTAGGATGCGATAAAATGATGAGACAAGATTATTAACTCGGTGTAATTATTCTCTTCATTATTGATGCAGATACATGCAGTTGAATAGTTCCAAATCTCACGTCCTAGATTCCACTACTAGTCACCATCTATCTTGACTTATTATTGATCGTTATTAGAATCTAAATTTATTTTTTGAATATTAATTCAATTGTATTTTACTGCATTAATCTACTCAATTTTCTATTGATTTTAATGTTATAACATGTGATATGAAGTTCTTTTGTTTGTTTTTTTTTGTTGTCTCAGTTATTCTGTGTATTTTCCAGTGATATGTGATGATAGTGTGGTTGTTATTTTTTGCAGGAAATCAGTACAAATTTGTACAAATCAATATTCATCAAATAAGTGCAGTCATGATTGTATTCGATGTGTGTTTATGGGGGTGGGGGTGGTGGTGGTGATGGTGAGGAGTAAAGTTAATCTGTTTTAATTATTCACTTTTCGATCATATTTGAGTTGTGAAAAAGATTTCAGTTTGATGTAGCGATAGTGAGTACAAGATGATTAGGAGGTTCATTTGTTCCTATGGAGATAGCTTTATTGGCTTTACTACTAGGTAATTTAATGAACATATAAGTGAACATCTCTTAGTTTGGTTTGTAAAGGGTCAGACAAAGACACTACATAGCTTTATCTTGGCGTATCTAGTCGTTAATGGACATACGGTGGTGTTCTATTATGTGCTTCCTTCACTTTCCAATGGGGTTAGATCCCGTCATTTACATATAGCAGAACCTATTGGGTTCCGAACCTATAATTCTAGTATATTAATCCAGAGAAAATTCATGACAATCCTGGATACGACATATCACATGAGATTAATAATTTTTCTCATATCCCCTATCTGTTTGTACTATTTCCGCTTTCCATTCATATTGTTCAATATTTAATTATTTAAACACTTTTTATTACGTAATCTAGATAATATTCAGTTATTATTATTATTATTATCATTATTATTATTATTATTGTTATTATTCCAAAGTCCATTTATCGAAGTTTGATCTACTTTGACTTTGACTATGACTTTGAGATACCTTTGTTATCGACGCTAGTTTATAATAAAATTGTCGAACGTTTTCCTTTTATATCACTACCAAAAACAAATATCTGTGATATTTCATAAGAATAATCAAGTAGTGTAGACCCAGAGAAAGTGTATACTTGTATTTGCACTATACTTAGTATTAGTCGATCGTTATTACTTTCTCATTTAGATAAATGATTGAATTAGCATGTAATTCACATCATAGATTGATCGCAGTTACACAGCACTGAGAACCAGGGAACATGGCATATACCCACTATTTTTTTGGTTCTTGTTAGTTAGCCTCGTTCATTCACATTTAGTATTTAGTATTGAAAAGCTTTCTTCTTATGATCACTTCCAATGCATTGTACTGCTATTATTTCCATTATATAATTTAGTATTATGCTTTTTCTTATTACATTATCATCTGTGTTCACGTTTCCTACTTCCTCACAAAATGTAGTCCTTAAAATTGACTACATGCTTATTAGTGTGGTATTAGAATAAGATTTACTTCCTGAACACTGACGTAAACTTGTTTTCTTCATACGACATTGGGAATCAAACACTTAAATATTGTAGTCAATTTATACGGAAAAATTTGATGAAAAATATTATGAAACTTACTGAGAGAACATGCAGAACTGTGACTTACTTTATTGATTGTAGATGGAAGAATTTCTGTAATCATCAATTTTAAAAATGGTTTCGCGCCTGAAGGATGCCTAGATTGAATCCACCAAATATCTGTCTACAAAGAATCACACAGATTCAAGTTAGTAAACATAGTACATTGAAATCACAAACCGATCTAAGTTAGATAACCATTGAAGATATGGAAGCAGTGAACGGTTGTTTCATTCAAGTATGGGACTTCAGCAGTGCACATCCACGACAGAGTACCTGAAATCCGATCAAAAACCTTGAATCTCGCAAGCGAACGCTCGACCTCTAAAGCACTAGGTGAGCGTTCAAGCATGTATAAGTTAACTTTAGTCAGACTATGATATTGTGAAATCATCATCTATTGTCGTCGGTAGGTGCCTATCTCATACCTGACACGACTAAACTCCACTGTCATCTCACCAGTGACACAATATTCGCCACAACCTCACAGTGGCGATTGTCATGTAATTGTTAGTGAAAAGCTTCAACAGGAAACTTCTGGAGTTCTAGTGAGAAACCGTAACCAGTAGAGTATAACCGAGTTGGGTATGAGGCAGATACCTACTCCAGCCAACGAATGAGGTTTGCGCAATCTCGTGAATTAATCGAAATAAGATTTTAATTCTGTTGGTGGCCAGTTCAGTGGCCTAGTGGTTAGGCAACCATGTGCGAGGTCGGGGGTCTTGGATAAGACATATGAGTTGAGGCCCTGAAATGCTTTACCAAGACAAGATGGTCATCGAGCCCCGTTAGCTTTTTGATGGTTGTCCGACTAATATCAATTTGTAATTTAAACTATAAATAGTGCCATCTCCATAAAACTCCGTACTGATATTATTGGAATCATTGTAATAAAACACTGAGAGTATTTTCATCAAATCAATACTGATGTAATATAACGTTTGTACAGTGACGTAACACAGTTAGTTACAATGCATGTGAAAACTTACCAGTTGATTACCACAACTGTAGAAATGATATTCCATATTATGTAATTTCCATGTATTCATCAAATTCAACAACTGACTATTTAATGAAATCGACGTTAATAAGAAATGAAATACAGTTGTATATGTTGTTGACACATTGTTCATAACAGTTTGACAATCATTCATAAACCGATCACAAAAGTTTGAATGACAACAAGCGTTTAAATCACATCGAAATCTTCCATTTTGATGATAGAAAATAGATTTCAGAAGACTATTCAAGTATTGTAGACCTCGATCACCATCAAATAAGATCACAATGTGAATTTTCTTTTCCTAAAACAGAAAAAAATTACACTGATGAAGCTATTTAAGTAGTTGGTCAAAACATTTTGTAATAATAACTACAGTGTCTACCCCCCTCTGAGTACTCAAATCGAAACAACGAATCAAAATCAAATTTATGGTGACATATTGAAGTGATAATCTGAAAAAGTCATTAAATGTTGAAGATTATATTCACTTTGTGTTGTCTTACTTGTATCCTCCCATTGTTACTTAGGACTGCAATTAATCAGTATCTTGTTGAAGTTACATCCAGCTGACGAGTCCTACATAGAACGGAACGCTCGTCCTGAATTCCACTGCTAGCCACTTTCCATATTTGCTTAAAAAGTTTGGGACTTAAGGCTATATCGAGGCAATCCGCACATGATGCACATATACCAATAAGATATTGATCAATTGCAGTTCTAAATAACAATGAAAGGTACAAGTAAAACAACACCAATTGAATTTAGACAATTATCTTTTACATCTCTTATGTAAATTGTTTCTTATTATCTCTATGACTTTTAGGTAACTTAGATTTACTATTGAAAAACGTCGGTTATTCCATTCGACCATCTAGCAAATAACGAGCTGTTATCACACTAATCGGATAACTGGAACACTCATTTCTGGGTGAAGTAGGCGCTGGAGTTGCCGTCTAAAGCAACAACACTGGAAGCTTCTCAATTACGCTGTCGAACGTAGAAAACGCAACTCCTTTACCTTCACCTTTAATAACTCTGTTTCATGACTCAATACTCCCTTATTATACTATAAACTGTCACATGTAAAACAAACTGTAAATACGGCTTTATAGCTTAAATTAATAATCTTGGAGACTGAAATATCTTTTCATTGAAAATCATATGGTTCATATGAAAATGTTTTAATAGAAGAACGTTCCATAGAATAAAATGTACCAAACCAGTGTTACGGTTGAGTAAATACAATTAATGAAATATTCGATAAACAGAATTCATAGTCACGTTCTTCTGAACCTTCCGAAATAAAGCTCAAATATGAAGTGATAAGTTTACTGAAGTCATACAGTAGTAATAGTTGTGTAGACGTTTATATGATAGGCATATGCAGGGGTAATCAGTAAAGTACAATCGCTTTCCTTTGCACTTCGTTTGTGCATAAACTAACTGCAAATAATTTGAACGGAGAGTCCTCAAATAAATGTATTGTTATAGACGTTTCACTTTGTAGTTTTTAATAAGTGAATTTTATTAAACCTAGAACACCTTGGAGAACCTGGAGGCACTGAATGGCCGTTTTGTCGTAGCACGGGACTTCTCAACAGTGCATTCACAACCCTGCATGAGGGACTTGAACCAAGGATATTCAGTCTCAGGGGCGAACGCCTAACCCCTAGACCGTTGGGGCAGCATGTAGTGGTGTTAATGTGTAACTTTAATCAATCCACGATATTGCGCGACCGTCCAACATTGTCTTCAGTGTGTAACTGCCTATACAACAAAGGCGATTGAACTCCACTGGTCACGGCTTTTCACTAGAATTCCAGGAAATATTTAACAGAATTTATCATTATTTTATTTTAAATAGATGAGAGGATTACGGTTAAAAGTCCAATTTGCAAACATTCTAGTTGTAATTGTCATATCTAGTGTTTCAACAAAAACTTATTCACTATCAAACTGTTCAATCGTAGCATACAGTCAAATGTAGCAAGTATTTTTGACTCCATGGGGTAGTAATTAGATGAATGTAACTGCAACTCACCCATGATATTCACAAGGAGACCTGAACATAATATTTATCAATTCAAGCATTGACTAGTTATTCATGAAGCTACTTGATAGTTAAGAATAACAACATGTTAACGGAGTGTGAAATTTATAATCTTGAAAAATAAAATCTAATAGACACAAACAATATCAAATATCGAAATGGTGGACGGTGACGTAATTTCATGGCTTGGTTGAAGTTTGACATTAATGCTGTTGGATGCCGACACAGTGGTCTAGATATCCTGGGTTTGGATCAAGCGAGCGGGATCGTTGATACGTACTGCTGAGGAGTCCTAAACCAGGACGAAACGGCAGTCCAATGCTTCTAGGTTTCCTATGGTGGTCTAACTTCAATTAATTCATTAACTTAACTATTAAATTATTATAATATCCACAAAAACCCCTTTCTGATAAAATCGTAATCATTAATTAAGTTGACATAAATCAATAATTTACTTAGAAAGTCGAAATAGATGAAATAAAACTATCGATAACAGAACAGGGTCCAACGGATATCCTCGATGTGATTATTGATAGTTTAATAAAATTCACAATTAGAAACACTAATTAGGTTTCTTTTAAACAATCTATTATTATTGATTATTTGGACACAAAATATTGGTACAAGAAGGCACCAAATAGATATGCGCTACATAAGTCACTTGATTTGTGTGTGGGCTGTGATAATACCCGGATGCCTAGATTGAAACAGGTGATTTCCCTAAGGGAAACACACTCAGAGCCTTCGACCCAAAGGTCTGATCCACAAGGCAATGGAACGTCGTAAGGAGACGCAGTTCCATGGTAGCCATTGACCAACAATTGGTTCATACGCCATTTGTTCCTTCAAGATACTGGAGCCCATGTGCACCAGTGGTATGGAATCAGGGTTTTCCAACTCCCCTAGGTGGACCTTCTTTATCCACCAACCCGGTTTAAGAGCCAGAGATTCGCTTTTCATCCTCTCAGTTTCGTAAACAACACTTATGATGCGAGAAGTTATTGAGTAGGACTTCTCTATCAATGGCTGTATACACATGGCCATGTGAGAGTATTTTGAGATGGAATGCTAACTCTCTCCAACCCTTGGACACACCAAGATATTTGAAATGAAGTATCAATATCATCAATCAAAACATCAAGTCCTTACAAAGGATTCTATATCAAATAATGAAATGAACTTACCAAAGGGTTATTTGTATTGAATGGATCTATTCCATTATTATTAGTAGTAGTAGTATTACTAGTAGTATTAGGAATAATTACATAGAATATACTCCATGTTATTAACATAATGATAATTAATGATGAAAATAAAGTTTTATTATTCAATTGATAATCATTAAAAATATGAATAAATTGAGAATTTTTATTTTGTTCAAAATAATATGAAAACATATTTAGGAAAAATATTTAGAAGAGATGGGAAACTGATAACAAACAAACAAGCAACGACGACGACAATAACGATGACGACAATAACGATGACGACAACGACAACAACAACAACAAACAAGGACAACGATGACGGTGACAACAACAAGCAAGGACAACGACAACAACAACAAAATTGTATGGAATTGAATTATACTACTATGCAGTGATTGATCTGATTAATTAATTAATTATAGACAATAATTAATTGAAATAGACATTTCAAATGTAACAACATGTTAACCTATAATATTTCGAATTAAGATGAATATGATTGGTTGGAAAAGGAAAAGGCTAAATGCACATTTATTGAAGGATATAATAACATGTAAATAAAGAGAGAGATCTTTTTTTGATTTTTGGTTTTTTATCACAGAGAAAGACTAATGAATATCTGAAACACTTGAATAGCTCTTTTCATTCTAATGTGAAACTGATCAATAACCCATGTATATATATGTATATATCAGTCAGTTACAATGTAAGACTAGGCACACGTATGCATCGGTACAAGTTGCCACACTTCATTAGCACAACAAAATGAACATCGAATTCATAGAAGTAGTTACTTCACTGGTAGTAATATAAAAAAAGATTGTATATAGGGATATGATACAGGGAGAAGGAGTCAGTTCGTAGAAAGTAAGTAATCTCAAAGTTAAAGCGAAGGCAGAGAGTGTATACACCGACGCCATTGTGATCGGTTCTGAAACAAGTCACACTGTCTCGGACTATTGGTTACGATAGTCACGCGGAACACAACAAAGTAGTCTGTATCTACCAACATGGCTAAGACTAGAAGTTAGTGACTTCAAGCTTTGGCCGCCCCTAAGATTTGTAATCTTATCAACTGATTTACTATCAATCCCTGATACGTTGCGTCTAACCTCACTATCACTTACCCGGTGATGCTATCAAATACGAGAGATATTTCTAAGGTATCTGTGATCAAATAATAGTAAATTACGATAGTCTTCTACTCTTAATGGCCGAATTTCGCAGCTGTAAAGTAGAACAAAATGAACTGCTGCGCAGTATACTCGTCCCTTAACTGATAAATAGGTATTTCACTTTCGACATAGGTGATTATAATGTTTTGAATTGTTTGAATTATAGCACGAACTAAGAGTCCCAGAAATAACACAATTGAATTAAGAAGTGAGTCACAATCATAAACGAATGTATTGTATTTGGAATTCGAAATCGAGCATTCAGCAAGTACAAAGGTATTATTAGTTCGTTCAAACACCACAGTGACGTAAACAAACTTTCTGAATCGGTGTAGAAATTTTTCAGATATCAACTCATTAGGGCTGATCAGTCTTCTAAGATATACATATTCTTTATGAGGTTTAATTGTAGGACATTCCACTCTCTTAATAAACGTGTTAGACTACTGAGTAGGATTCCGATAATTTAGGTGGTTAAAATGATAGGTTATAAATATCGATTGAATCCGAAGGAACATGTAATGTGATTAATTGTGCAGTAAACCTTCAGACTGCAACACCTTCATAATATCCTAAACAGAGCAACATGTGCTAAAATGTTAGTACAAACAATATCTACATATTTATTGTCATTACTAGTTAACATCAAATAGCCATTCTAATGTGATACACTGTATGTCTGGTGACTGATATATTGAAAATAATTTACATAATTCAGTTTGTTTGTTGTTAACATTGTTAAAAAACGGAGTTGTTTATTAATAGTTCAAATTTTGGTTTCACTAAATCAATGACGAGTTTGCTGCAGTTTATATATGTTCTATAACTATGATAATAGTCAACGTACCTGCTTTTACTACTCTGATGTGTAGATTACGCAACAAGGTTGCGATGAAAACACGAGTCCTTCACTATGAAGTTGAAGGAATATTATTTCATTAAACGATTTTAACTCTAGACGTTGTTATATTCGTTATGTTCATACTGAGTGGTAGAAGATAAGTAAAATAGGTAAAAACCAGAACACAAGTGTTCCTGAATGCATAATTAAGTACTTGAGTTACCTAACATGTAAAGTGGTAATGAATAATCAAAGTATGACAGAACCGAAAAGATACGACTGAAATGAAAACTTAGGATCATTAGCAATTGTATTGGGATACAAATAACGCTAGAAATTGAAGACAAGGATGATTCACATATGGGGCATTTGAACTCCTCAGACAACTGAGTGAATGTTAACCAACGGAATAGAATTCATTGAATTGAGGATCACGCGGTCAATTAGATACTGTATTTTTAAACGGGTAAACAATCATATGAATTTGGCATGTGTACATTAAACAAGGCAACTAAATATAACGAGGAATCATAGGTTCCCAATATCTCTTTAGTACTTTTGTCACCAGCATGTATGTACCGACTGACTTCTTTGTGCTCATGTGGTGTTCTTGTAAACTAATGAGTTCTTTGTCCATGATAACTGTCTGGTTCCGAATTCCAAACACAATACATCCGTTCATACTCATTTAGTACCTCTTGGTTAAATCGTGTGTGGTGTTTGAATGAAATAATGATTCCATTGTGCTTGTTGAATGCCTGATTTCAAATTTCAAATACAGTAAATTCGTTTGTGCCTATCTAGTACTTCTTGATCCAGTTGCGTTATTTTTGGGATCCTTAGTTCGTACTATAATTCAAATACTCCTAATTATCACATTGCGTCGTGATGGAGCAATTAGATATTCATTCAACTTCTGAAGCTTTTGAGGATTATTTGGAAAGGTTTGAAATCTGGGGCATGACTGGGAAAGATGTTAAAGGTTATAAAATTGTGGCACATTTCCTGACATTCATTGGGAGAGAAGCGTGCAGCTTATTAAAATCTATGGCATATCCAGAAAGACCTATCTCTCTTCTTTATGCAACTCTTAAGGAACTATTATTAAATCATGTAAAGTGTACTAGGTTTGAATGCCGTGAAAGTGCGAAATTTCATAGGATAATTTGTCAAAATGACCAAAAGATTAGGGAATTCATCCTTGAAATGCAGAAAAAGGCTTTCAAATGTAATATCGGTGATCAACGTCATGTTCAACTGGGAGATCAATTAATTGCGGGAAATAACATACCGGGTTTGGAAAGAGGGCTGTTAAGAATGCCGAACTGTTCCTTTCAAGATGCTAGAACGGCATGTGTTAATTACATGGCAGTGAATTAACTTGATATCCAGTCGATGAAAATTTCTAATAATTCGCTTAGTCATCATGATGAAATACAATCCCAGGGTCAATCAAACTTGCGTTCGTTTGATAGTGTTTCCTACTCTCGTGTAAACATGAAAGGCGTTTCAACAAGGAATTACAAAGCAAATCACAATGATGAGATCAAGTTTGGTAAATATTTATCATGTGGAAAGTTTTATTCTCGTAACTCATGTGCATTTCGTCATGCTAAATGTTTTAAATGTGGTAAGATAGGACATACCAAGTCAGTATGCAAAACTAATGTCCATTTTGCTTCAAATAGTACTAAATCTTGTAATTTATATCTCAATAATTCGGATGTTCCTAGTGATCATTTATCTTTGTCTACTATTTCGAAAGGTAATGCTCATATTCAAAAGCGACTGTATACATCGCTTTATTCATGTCATGACTTGATTGTGGACACAGGCAGTATACAGTCTATTATTTCATTAAAGAACTTGAAATATTTAGATCCTAACGTTGTGGCACGACCCACTGAAGCATCAATATTGGTGATTACTGGACACAGACTGCCCATACGAGGATGTTGTGAATTGCTAATAAAAGATAATAATTCTTCATATATACCTTGTGAATTTTTAGTTAACGAAACAGAACTGTCAATACTGGGTTTAAGGGATTTGAAAAGGCTTAAAGTGGAGTTGTCTTTCCTAGTTTCTGAAGAAAAATTCGACACTTTACTTAAAGATTTGATAGCTACGTGTGCTAAGTGCAGTGGAGGTATGAAAATTCAGCGTATAAAACTTCAAGTACAGAATGATCCAGTCTTTCTTAAAAGACGAGTAATTCCTTATGATCTTCGAGAAGCAGTACATAAGACATTCAACGATTTGTGTGCAAAAGGCATAATTGAACTAATTCAGTCTTCAGCATGAGGTGCTCCTATCGTTACGCCACTGAAGTCGGACGGCAAGACCCCTAGAATATTTGGTGACTATAGATTAACATTGAACTCCCGTTTGCTGAATCAAATGTGCACAACGGTAGAGGCTGAAGATGTTTCAAATCGACTTCATGGTTCTAAAGTGTTCTCGAAAATCGACCCAATAGATGCCTATCTTCAAATCCATTTACATCAATCTTCATCTATTTTGACGACAATTAACACTCCCTTTGGTCTGTTCAAATACAATTTCCTTCCATTTGGTCCAAGTTGTTCTCCAGCCATATTTCAGGAAGTTATGAATAAAGTAGTTAGTGATTTTGAAGGTGTTGAAGTTTATCAAGGTGATCTAATTGCTCATGGTTCTGACAAGGTAGTTCATGACCAGAGACTTATTGCTTTATTGCGTCGTTTGATTGAGAAGAATATTACAGTGAATCCAAATAAGTGTTCATGTTGTGTATCTAGTTTTGAATGTCTTGGATACCCAGTTGATGGTAATCGTTTTAGACCAGATATGAAACGACTAGCTCCCCTGACAAATGCACCATCTCCAAAAAATCTTACAGAACTACGTTCACTGGTGGGTGCTGTTCAATACTATTCCCATTTTATTCCTAATTTTTCTCCTCGTGCAAATTGTTTATTTAATATTTTGACATCCAATTCATTCGAATGGGGTGAGGAACAAGAGTCATGCTTACGAGGTTTACCGAAAATTCTTCAAAGTGATGCTGTTCTTCGAACTTACGCCCCTAGTGTACGTTCTTTGATTATTACAGATGCATCACCTGTGGGTATTGTCGCAGTTTTTGAAAAGGAAGGTAGACCAGTTATCTGTGATTCACGCAAACACACTGTTACTGAATATGGTTATTCACAAACTCAGCGAGAAGCATAAGCTTTGTTTTGGGCTGTTAAAATACTCCATAAATATTTATTCGGAAAGAAATTCACTATCGTTACTGGTCACGAAGCTTTAAAAACTTTTTATCATCCTGAATAATCCTTAGCACGTTCTCCAGCTGCTATGGTTCAACGGTGGAGTATTGCTTTGAGTACATACGACAATACGGTTCAGCACAGGAGTACCAAACAAATTCAACACGTTGACTACATTTCTCGACAACCATTACAAGATAGACCTGTTGATACTTCAAACTGTTTGTTAGTGCAAGCTTTACCGGTGAGACGTTAAGGTCTCATTAGAGAAACTCGTAGATACTTTGGATGTATACTCAGTGCTATACGGGAAGGTTGGAATCTAATCTGAAATGTGGAATTCCTGTCTATTTTTCAAAGCTGGATGAGTTATACACTATCATTGATGACATTTTGTGTTTAAGTAATCTCGTTGTTATTCCTCGTTCATTACGTAAAAATGTCCTTGAAGATCTTGATAGTGTACATTTAGGTGTTGAGAAAATGAAGTTCTTGGCAAGGCTCACATGTTGGTGGCCAGAGATAAATGCAGATATGTGTCCTACAGCAAAAAATTGTGAAGAGTGCCATAAGTTGAAGTTGCATATTATCGTGGCGTTGATCTTCCACCAACCATGGAGATTGTGATGAAGAATGTCGGAAAATCTATGATTCAAATTCCAGATACAATTACAGGAACAGGGTGTATCTGTTCCAATTTCGGTTGTTAATTATAATGCTAATGAGTACACTCTAGATAATACAAATTCTTTATCCGATACACTGTCAGACAGACACAGAATGAACTTGAGGCGAAAACGTACAATCGATCACAGACACTTAGACTCCAATTTAGGCTGTGACGGATGTGGTGTTTATATGAACTGATGACTCCATTGTACTTGCTGAGTGCTTGATTTCGAATTCAAAATACAGTATATTCGTTCGTGTCTATCTGGTTCCTCTTGATCCAATGCGTTATTTCTGGGATTCTTAATTCGTACTATAAATCAAATACTCCTAATAATCACATCGTGTTATTTCTGGGATTCATAATTTGTACAATAATTCAAATAATTATAATTGTCACAGTACACTTCTTATTGTTTCAGTTCAGTCTCTGAAACTTCATAATGTACACCGGATGCTGAACTAGTCACTCGACGTAACCAATCCTAGTCACTTAGATAGTCATTTGTGGATTTTACGCGCTTGCAGTTTGAATGAGCACGTTCACCTCAAGACAGTAGAGATCCTGGATACAAGCAGATATCACATTACCACACAAAGGTTGGTTGGTTGCAGTGTGAAGATAATAAAGTGATAATTTGAGTGCTAAGAGAAGACGATTGTTTCAAGAATAATAAATAAGTCAATTTATTGGTAATAAGTAAGAAAACGGTACTGAAAGAATGAAGTGGGTAACGGAGATTATGACAAACACCATAGGCAGTAGTTAGTAATATGCAGTGATGATAACCGTGTTAATTTCCGAGACACGTGTCACAAACAAACGGTCCGAGAGGGATCTTGTAGTTCATCCGTCGGTGAGAATTCATGCAGTCTCTTCTTAATGCTGTCCATTGATAAAACTGTGGTTACTTCTGTTAGAAGATCATTCCGAATGTAGGTAACTCACAGTGAGAAGACGGAAGCATACCTGAGTGTCCAGTACTTGATATGAAGTCTGTCGGTGGTTGCCCCAAGCAGCGTGGTGACGATTTTCTGACAATCTGATCATGTTGGAGTGGCTCGGCGTATTTAATATGCTGTATCCCATTAACAGATCACCTCTTATTCTCTTTTAGCTCTACAAAAATAATCTCGGGTGTTGGGGTCAGTTCTCCGAAGATCTATGTTTGAGACCCATCCCTCACCTGGCTGCCCATTTCTGCACTTGGCCTAACAGATTTATTTCTCTTTTGAAGAGAGGAAGCGACATTGTGAACTACAGTGTAGGGGTTAGTTGAATATCTCCCAGATTCTCAACTGGTACCAGGGTTGATAAGTGTTCTGAGCTTCAAATTTCTCGTTTAGTTGGTCTTCGAAGTGGACACTTAAGACCTCTGCCGTTTCTAAAGTAGTGTGATCTTAGCTATTTAACCCATCAAGAGCACACATCACCTGGTTTGTTGGTTTTTATCTGGTCATAAATTGATAGAGACATTCGGAGTTATCTTATTTTTTGTGGTGTTCGTGTAAACTAATGATTCCTTTGTTCATGATAACTGCCTGGTTTCTGCCTTGACCTGATTATTGCGTTGACCACACGGTAAATATGACCATTCAGTTGTCAGTACTGTGGGTTTCTTGCCCGTATAGCATGTTCCACTTGAAGGATAGAGGTCTCCGCATCCACTACCGCGGGTTGTTGATCAATGTCAAATAACGACAAAATGTGTTTTAATGGGTTTTATTGGCTGTTATCCTACCGTTTTAAGTTGGCTTTCACGACACCTGATGTGACAGGAGTGGTTTTTTTATCTAGCTGCGCATGCCTTTAAAGACGCCCTCTCAGTTTCCGAAGTTAACAGCCATCGGAGGTGGATACTCAATTGTAGTAAGTTGTAACAGATGAAGTGGTATAGAGATTTGTGCTGCATAATAATCAACCCCATTATTGCACATTGTGTTCGTGGGCCTAATCTTGACCACGGACCATTGGCTCAGACAGAGCAAGAACCTTCATGTTGGTTCGCTTCTGGTTGTTTGCCGGCTTCTCTCAGTGTCCGCTGTTTGTTGTGTCTAACCCGGATTTGTTAGGATCGCTTAACCGATGATTTCTGAGATTTCAGTGAACGTTTCTCTCTGGTGTGTGCTGAATCCAAGGTTGATCTAGGGGGAGGTTGTGTATTACTAACCACGTTGCGACATAGCTTGGCTGCAGTGTTACTTTGTCCCAGAATTATATACTGCTTGTCCCGGTGTATCTTATCAACGTTTTGATCACGCTCTATTAAAATACTCTCCAACATTGGGATGTTTGATCAAATCAAGGGGCTTCATCTTGAGACTCTGTCCCCCATATTTCGATTTTCGAGAGACATGTTTTTGTCAATTCCGTTTTCAACGTACGCTCACTGATCCTTACTGTTAACAGATAATAGTAATTTTGATATATTTCTGCATGAGTAGGTTCACGCCATTTTACAGGCATGATCTATAAATTACAACATTGGTTGGCGCACAGCATACTTCCCAACTTATTAAGTTTATAGTTGTCGTAAAGTGGACTCGTAGAGCGCTTGCTGTACACCACGAACTTGAGGAGACGTGTACGTCAAGTTTGTTCCAGACGTCAGAAGTTCCATGGCTGTGCTCTCAGAGCAAGATTCTGAAGAAAAGAAAAAGAGAAGCAGAAGAGCAGCAAGGTACTTGGATATGAACGCCAAACGTTGGTTAACATTATGTAGTAGAACAGACAGTGGTATAATAAATTAGATTAAATTCATTATATCTCTTGTTAGAGTTAAATGAAATCAGAGGCTCCATACAAGAGAATGTAGTAATAAAGAACAATGAATTGTTTCGTTTAACAAGTTGGTATAAGCTCGCATGAAGGAAGCGAAATCAAGGTTGATACAAGGAAAGCGGTTTATTAGATGGGAATGTGCATATAGATGGCGGTGTGTTAAGAATACTAATGACTATATCTTTTATTGTCTTGTTTTTTCCTTTCTTTTCTTTTTTGTCCATCCGATGCCAGCCATACAATCATAATGTAAAAGTCCGAGTTAGCATGTTGTAGGTTGTCTTAGTAGAATAGCTAATCCAGCATAAAAATTGGAAACTTGAGTTTCAGTGGTGTGCATAGAAAGACAACGTATATCACAGATTGATTGACTTATTCTCAATCATAAATAGCCTGATATATACAAAATGTTCTGCCCCAAAAACACGGGTGGATTGAAGTCATCGCCCTCACCATCAATGCTTGCTGGTCAGTAACTTCACACTCCCTCCTTTTGTGATGTTAGGCACATTTAAGCTTATTTTTGAATATATGTCATGCCTCACACAATCCTCTGTGTTTCACATCCTGTTGGAAAACACTATAAGTACCACTTTACAAGCCTATCAGGCAGATGTTGGAGTATTAGCGACAGTTACCAATTTCATTAGTCCGTGGCTTGGTGTCGAGTTGAGGATAACTATGAACACCGCTACCAAGAAACACGTGCCAGGTAAATCAGAAGGCGAGGGTTGAACGTAACCAAAGAAATCCATAAGATCTCCGAGAAGCCAAATACCAGAAGGCAATTAATGGACCATATCGAGATATATATTTGCTGGCGATCTCGTGGTATCGAAAGGATACCGAGATCGTGCCAGGATACAGGCTTGGTTACAGAACGTAACCGAATTCGCGCGAAGTTACAATCAAAGTGTGAGTATAAGAATGGAAGCACCAAATAGCTGTCATTAGCACAGTCAAACAAAAGCACATTAAAACAAACACTGGTACAGTTGGTTATAATAATAATTGTTTTTATTAAACCAGTCGTGTTTTCGTGATGAATGTGAGTCACTACAAGTCTATAACTTCACATTGTTGCTTTTCATAATCTCACGTTTAGCAAAGCCTTTGCCCAAAGTTCTTGATATACTTGTGAGATTTAATACGGTCAATTCTGATGAGGTCCTATGTTTCTAACTTATGAGTTCAGCCGCAGTGTTTTGCAATAGTATGGACAAATGTGTCAGAATCACAGACAAAGGGGACTTAACATATACCTGTAACTTTACCTAGGTACTGCTGTATCGAGGCGACAGTGAACCGAGCCCCTAAAGAAAATGTGTCCAAATGTCCTTTGTTCCAGCGAGCGACCAGCACGCGACATGTTGATTGTTTACGTGTTTGCTTCAGATATGAATGGAAACGCCAAAATAAACAAAGAACCATACCGGAGAAATTCAACTAAGAATTACAAGTGGCCTTATGTAGAAGTTTCAGTTTAATTCATTTGCCAGGTAGTCAAGTGCGTAAAATGACTTTATTGTCTGTCCACCTTTAAGATGATAGCACTTGAAGAAGTTTATCTCGGTCATACACGACCTATCTTCACTTAACCGCAGAAATCTAGGAGTAAGAGGGACTGTTGAAACTAGGCGAATTACCTACATACACTTTTGCAAAAACAAATATCTGTTTATTAGCTAGGTGACTATTAGTATCACCCTGATGTCGAGGAATAATACTCAATTCATTCCATGTTTCAACTGCATCAGTTAGCAGAAAACAAGAGTAATGTCAAACAATGAACACCGGCAATTTGATAGGCTTCGTTCTGCAAGTACCTAAAGTGCTTCGTGTAGTTGCATCGAGTTCTCTGAACAGGCGGTACAAATTGAGCAACATGGGCAAATCATCTCTAAAACCTGATGTTTCTATGAATGATGGGTATACATGGCTAACATTAGGTGGTGAAAGCCGATTTTTATACCTCTTTTACAGCCTGAAGGCACGACTGAAACTGAACTGTACGTCATGCGATTTAGCACAATCAGCAAAAATCACAAAACTTGGGTAAACCGTAATCGGCGCAGCTTCTGGAAGTGGCAACATTTTATCGCGTGGTTTTTATTTATCTCGACAAGTCCATTTGTACAGTGCATTATAATGAGCTTACGATATCATTTAAGACATGGAAAGCAGATTCTGTAGGTCATGTATCAGTTATTACATACCCACAGTGGACTTTTCTACCTAATTTATATCAGCCACCTGCCTAACAGGCATGATCATCCTTTTAAAAATCTCAATTAACATTGAAATAAAACTTGGGTCATCGTTGAAATTAACTGTTCTCCTATCACTGCAGGCTACATCTTTATTATGGGTGATAGGGTTATAAACGCCAAGTGAGGAGACATAATGTAGTATGTAAGGGACCACTTTTGTGTACAATCAATCATGTGGAAGGCGCATGTTAGTGGTTGATGGGATGTTTCGAATTTTATATCCCTCCTATGTATGACCACACTTAGAGTGCTGTATTCAAGCAGCTGTCCCATGTCCGACCAAGGATGGTTACTCACTTCAGCGTGTTAGGCGTGTGGGAATGTAGTCAGTCAAGGGTCTTTCTAAACTTTCCATATGACGGGTGCTTAATACTCCTAAACCCTTCCATCTTGTCGTATTGTAGGACGCGAGGTGACATTATATTGGCACATCGTATAATTGGTTACGATTTGGGTGTAAATATGTCTTAGTTTTTGCTCCTTCTAACAACAATAATCTCCGACGTCATAACAAAGAGGTTTACAAACATAGACCTAATAAACTTAAAGTGAGGTTCTCATCGAGTGGTCAATGACTGTAACACTTTACCCGAACAAGTGGTATCAACCTTATCAGTGAAAATTTCTAAGGAGAAGCTGAACCTTCACTGGAAGGCACAATGTTGGAATTAACACAGGTCCACCATTCTACTATTCTTATTACTGTAGACTGTCTAGTCGGAGTCATTTACAGGAAGCCAACTGCCGACATCGAGTACGATAGTCGTACACTGGAAGGACTATCCTGCTCTATCCGTCTCGGTTTCACACACATCCTGATTCTAGGGGACTTTAATCTCCCTAGAGTCAACTTCGCGGAACACACGTACACTGGAGGCGACAAGTCAATTGAAGCTCGGTTCTTCAACCTCATCGATGACTTGGGCTTATATGAAAATGTGAGGTCGGCAACTCGTTGGAGAAACAGTCAGACACCATCGCGCTTAGACTGTGTATTCACTAACGAAGAATTCCTAGTCGACAACCTCTCAATCCTGGCTCCTCTGGGAAAGAGCGATCATGCCGTCATAGCCTTCAGTTTTGTCATCATAACTAAGCTAAGGTATCCCAACAATAATTTGCGCTGGAATTTTAAACGGCTGAATGTGCCAGCTCTACATGACTATCTACAACAGGTGGTTTGGGATGTTCACCCTCAACTCGATGTGGATGGTCATTGGGACTTCTTACTGCACACGCTCTTATGTGCTACAGACCATTCAGTTCCTCAAACGGTTCCCAAAAGCTGCAAGCCACCTACAGTAATCAAGAACCGTACCCTTCGCCTGCTAAGCCGCAAAAGGCACTGTTGGGCGGAATACAAACGAACTAATAACGATGGAGCGTATAGGCAATATAAACATATCACGAACATATGCACGAAGGCTATAAGAGAAGACAGGCTTCAGTACCAAACAAAGCTTATGGACAAATTCGCCTCTAACCCTAGAAACCTATTCCGTTATGCAGCCTCTCTTCGTCAAGCCAAAACAGGAGTTTCTCAACTGCTAGATCTTAACGGCCCAACCAACAACGATGGCGACGCCGCTAACCTTCTGGCGGCACATTACTCTCAAACATTTCAACCGGCTGACATCAACTTTATTGACGACAGTTTCATCTTCAATTCCACAGGACTTTCTGAAGTGAACCTAAGCGCTGACTTGGTGTTCCGGAAATTGCAGCACTTAAAACTAGACACTTCTCCTGGCCCGGATACGGTTCATCCTGCCATACTGAGGGAGGCAGCCTCAATCCTGGCAACGCCGCTTAGCGTGATGTTTTCTCACTCGCTTAGCCGAGGCAAATTACCGGAAAATTGGAAGTTGGCTCACATCACACCAATTTCAAAGGTGGTCGACGCAATGAACCTTCAAGTTATCGGCCGGTGGCTCTTCTGTCACTAACTTCAAAATTCATGGAGTCCCTGAAATGAGACGGTTTAAATGACTATCTACTGTCCTTAAATAACTTCCCAACAGCATGGTTTCAGGAAGGGTTACTCTTGTATAAACAACCTGCTGACTGCGGTGGACAGATGGAACCAGCAGCTGCATCTGGTAATTACCAGAAGCTCTTCCAACTCATCCGAGCCACTGGCAGCAAGAAGTCTGATGTGAGTGAAACAATCTGCGAGGATGACGGGATGCCAATCACTAACATACATCGACGTCTTGGACGATGGGCAGTATTCTTCGAAGGGCAGTTCAACTGGCCTGCTGCTCCGGCAACATCGGTCAGACTGTCCTGCCCTCCATGGCCGGTGACGACTGATCCACCAAACGAGGAGGAAGTCCGCAAGGAACTTCAACTCTTGAAGTGTTACAAATCACCTGGCCCAGATGACTTACCTCCGGCTCTTCTCAAAGATGGTGGTCACTTTCTGACTAAGGAACTGACGACGTTGTTTACAAAGGTTTGGGAATTAGAGAGTGTACCAACGTCATGGAATGAGTCGATAGTCGTCCCTATCTTTAAAAAGGGTTCACGTCGTTCCTGTAACAACTATCGGGCGATAAGTCTACTTCCGATTGCGTCCAAGCTATTGGCTTCCGTCATACTTCGTAGGTTGTTCAAAACCCGAGAAAGATTGATTCGCGAGGAGCAGGCTGGGTTTCGTTCTGGTCGAGGATGTACTGATCATATCTTCACCCTCCGCCAAATGTTAGAACACCGCCATACTTATCAAAGGCCAACAATCGTAGTGTTTCTTGACATCAGGGCTCCCTTCGATTCGTTGGATAGGACTGTTCTCTGGGATTGTCTATTGAAGAAGGGTGTGCCTGAGAAGTTTATTAACATCCTAAAAGCCTCATATAAAAACACCTCAGGCAGAGTGAGGGCATACAACCACCTCTCTCCATTGTTCCATTCGAGGAGTGGGGTTAGGCAGGGTTGTCCAATCTCACCATTCCTCTGCAACTTTGCCAACGATGACATTCTGGAAACAGCTCTGATGGATGTAGGTAATGGCGCTGTGAATCTGTTGTCTGGAGAAAGACTTCTCGACCTTCAGTATGCGGATGATATTGTCTTACTGTGCGATAATGCCCAAGGCATGCAATGCGCACTTAATCAGTGTCCGTAGGTACGGTATGTGCTTTGCACCTTCGAAGTGCAAAGTACTTCTACAAGACTGGCAGGATTCTAACCCTGCACTCACTCTGGATGGTGAGCAGATAGAAGTAGTCGAGAAGTTCGTGTATCTGGGTAGCTGCATAAGTGCTGGTGGGGGTGTGAGTGATGAGATCAATGTACGAATAGTGAAAGCCAGAGCGGCTTATGCCAATCTGGGCCACCTTTGGCGCCTTCGTGATGTCAGTCTGGCTGTAAAAGGTCGGATCTACAACGCGTCGGTGAGAGCAGTTTTGCTCTATGCTTGTGAAACCTGGTCTCTCCGAGCTGAGGACGTTAGACGACTCTCTGTGTTCGATCATCGCTGTCTCCGAAGGATTGCTGACATCCAGTGGCAACACCATGTTAGTAATGCAGAGGTTCGGCTTCGTGTGTTCGGTCACAGAGATGATAATTCAATTGGTGGCACCATCTTGAAACACCGACTTCGGTGGCTTGGACATGTTCTCCGAATGTCGTCCCAGAGAATTCCACGTCGTGCATTAATTGCCGACTCTGGGACTGGTTGGAAGAAGCGGAGAGGTGGTCAGTGCATGACATGGTGTCGTGGGATGAAAGAAAGCTGCAAAGGACTGGCTTCTGTTGGTCCTTCACGACTCCCTGGTTGGGGTCTGAGAGATGGTGCAACACAGTGGCTAGAGACGTTATCAGATATGGCACAGAATAGAAGCCAGTGGCGATCCTGCTGTAACCTTCTTTTACTTTCTTCATAAAAAGTGGTTGTATCTCCCTTACCTGAAAGATTTCTTCTGATTGTACCTTTCCGTTCCCTCGTTACTACCACACTACCTTACACCAATCTCTTCGTTATTGTTCTCTTTTTCTTTTGCGCTCCTTAGTTTTTTTTCTATTTCTCTTCGAATTCTCATTGTTTTGTGTGGCGCATACATATTGGCGCTCTCTTGTACCAATATTCATGTGTTCAAATAAATAAATAATAAATATTGTATATCTGCCTTCAAGCTCGTTCGAATACCTAAGAGGACGAGCGATAAGGTTTCGTACCAGTTGCCGTTCTCGTGTGCTCGTAGAGCACTTTTTAGTTGGTAATGAAACCGTTCAACTTAACCATTTGGTGCTGGGTGGTAGACGGTAATGCGTTTGCGTATGCATTCCGTACCAAGCAGCCGGGTCAGCAAGGAGAATAGTCATTAGGGGAAAATTTCTCGAATAAAGCGTGGAATTCATCGTCACGCGAATAAAAAGTGACAAGGATTCGGTACGCACACATGTGAGTCTTTTATATTAATACTATTCTTATCGTTATCCGTCATGTCGAGTATATTATATATTAAAAAATATGAAAATATACGACAGACGTGGATAGATAAATCATAGACTCACCGAATTGGCTTCTTTGGAAGATTTGACCAGAAGTTGAGGCGTGCTCCAAACTTTGGGATCACCAATTGTAGCGTGGTGTCGAGTTGAGGATAACTATGAACACCGCTACCAAGAAACACGTGCCAGGTAAATCAGAAGGCGAGGGTTGAACGTAACCAAAGAAATCCATAAGATCTCCGAGAAGCCAAATACCAGAAGGCAATTAATGGACCATATCGAGATATATATTTGCTGGCGATCTCGTGGTATCGAAAGGATACCGAGATCGTGCCAGGATACAGGCTTGGTTACAGAACGTAACCGAATTCGCGCGAAGTTACAATCAAAGTGTGAGTATAAGAATGGAAGCACCAAATAGCTGTCATTAGCACAGTCAAACAAAAGCACATTAAAACAAACACTGGTACAGTTGGTTATAATAATAATTGTTTTTATTAAACCAGTCGTGTTTTCGTGATGAATGTGAGTCACTACAGGAGCCCCCCGCTAGAAAGGGTTTACACTTTCGATAAATAGCGGTTTGAATCGTGGGACTGATCGGCTGACGAGCGATTGTAGGACGGAAAGATTGGCGAACAGGAAAGCGATCGTTGATCGTCGAGTTGCCAACGAAGGTCGTTTTCCGAGAACGGTACCAGGAGCGATGTGCTACATTTGTTGCTTGCGTTGGCATGCTACACCAGAGTGGTTTGTATCCAGAATCTGAAGATTGCGTTCGTAGGGAAAGCGGACCAGAAACGCTGCAGACGAAGGACGAAACCACGTTGAGCCAAGAGACCAGAAGCGACCGTAACGACCAAGTTCGAGACCAAGCGTATGCCAAGCATTTGAAACCAATATATCGACTGAGTGCGTTGACAAGAGCATGGGTGGCCAATCCAGCTTTCGCCAAAGTTGACTGAAGTTGACGGAACCAAACGGAGATGGTCGAAGGCGTAGGCTCAGGAAACAAAAAGAAAATCAAAAAAAGAAGAGTGTAGCATGCGTGTAGTATAGGGATAACCCTACACCGTACCGTTTGTTAACTGTGCGGCCAGTCGCGGAAGCGTACGGGCAACCGTGCTCGGCGACCGGAACGTGAGACGGTAGTCTCGTTCGTATCTCGTGAGCCTGCGATCTCATCCGAGGTCAGAGGTGGCGTGGTCTGCTGATCTGGACGTGAGCCTATCGTCTCGTCCGTAGACGGTGCAGATGACGCGTGCTGTTGACCGGGACGTGAGAATGAGGCCTCAGATGTATCTAGCGTGGGACCTGAAGAAGATTTAAGGATCCCGCTAGTAGGTTTGATAGGTCTAGCATTGAATCTCAGGTTACCAGATAGGGCACTGTCATCGACGTGTGCTGGTTTGAGACGATCAACGCTGACGATCTCGACACGGCCGTGTCGATCAACCTTGAAGGTCTTTTCGTGACGAGCGATCACGCGAAAGGGGCCTTCGTAAGGTTGTTGCAAAGGTTTGCGTACCGAATCTACTCGTATGAAAACATGTGAACAGGTAGATAACTCTCGAGGGAGAGCGACCTGTCGATGTTGTATTCGAGTTGACACCGGAGACAGCGTTCGCATAAATGCAGACAGTCGATGGACGTAGTCTGATTTACCGAAATTAAGTCTGCTCCGTGGTGTGAAGAATTCTCCGGGCAGACGCAATGTCGTGCCGTATACAAGTTTAGCGGCGGAACATTGTATATCTGCCCCCGAATGCCCTGGTACGGCCGAGAGTGGGGAGAGTCCGCTCTCCCTCTCGAAATACTCTCACACGGCCGCGCGTATACAGCCTCTGCCAGGGAAGTCCTACTTATTGCCTTCTCGTGGCATTATTGTTGTTTACGAAAATGAGAGGACGAAAAGCGAATGTCCAGCACTTTAACCGGATCCCAAACTGATGGTGCATATGGGCTCCAGTGTCCTGAGGGAACAAATGGCGTATGAACCAATCGTTGGTCACCGGCTACCATGGGATTGCATCTCCTTACGATGCTCCACTGCCTTGTGGGTTAGACCTTTAGGTCAAAGGCTCGGGGTGTGGCCCCCTAAGAAAACCACCTGCTTCGGTTTGGGCACCTGGGCAGTATCACAGCCCACACACAAATGATGAACTCTTTATGTCTATGGAAATTACTTTTCTCGCTTCGAAAAACAATCAATTGATTCAAATTATTATCATTACAATTATTGTCATTATTAATACTATTATTATTATTACTATTACTGTCATGATTATTATTATTATTATTATTATTATTATTATTATTATTATTTTCCACATTATTCACCCTCCTTTATACTTAAACAGCGGCTCGTCTTTGGTGGAAATTCGACTGTATCTAAACGTTCTCGAGTTACTGTCCGGTTAAAAATTGTATGTTACCATCGAATACGAGGACTGAAGCAGTTTTTCTGAAACCACGTGCACCATTCAAACTGGCTGCCTTCAACGTTCGCACACTTATGCAGGTTGGACAACAGATAGGGCTGGCTATGTCTTTGGAAAGTCTTAATATTGGTGTTTGTTGTCTATCCGAGACCCGTATTCAGGACTCTGGTGAAGTACTACAAATTCGATCTCCATCTGCCGCTTCGAAAAGCTTGTTCTATGTACGCTTATCTGGGGACCCTGTGGCATCTTCATTTGGTCTTGCTGGCGTTGGTGTCGCACTAAGCACTAGAGCTGAGGCAGCACTAATCGATTGGATCCCCATTAACAGTCGGTTATGTGCTGTTAGATTAGAAAGTCCCATCAAAGTAAGAAGAAATCGGTGTGAGAAACGATGTCTCTTCGTCATCCCCGCCTATGCCCCGACAGATTGCAGCCCGGATGCAACCAAGGATGAGTTTTACCACCAGTTATCTGTTCTTCTCCAGGAAGTGCGTTCGACAGATATTGTAGTACTAGCTGGAGACTTCAATGCTCAGGTCGGGCGTCTAGGCACAAAAGAGAGTCGTTTAGGTGGCCGATGGGGACTCGTTGGTCGCAGGTTAGATAACGGGGACCGTCTACTGCAACTTTGCACAGACCACAACCTGTTTCTGGCTAGCACTAACTTTCGGCACAGTCATCGCCGATGTGCCACCTGGCGTCCTCCCTCTGCATCTCAAGCCTGGACTCAGATTGATCACGTCGCGATCAGCTACCGCTGGCGTGGTTGTGTACTAGACTGCCGCTCCTTTTGGAGTACCTGTCTGGACTCTGACCATGCCTTGGTCTGCGCCAATCTTGCCTTACTTTTCAGTGGCCAACGAAGTGACCGCCATCAACGGATTGATATTAGCAAGCTGGTTGCAACTTCTGTTGCAAGTAAGTATCGAACCGAGCTAGCCTCTAGGCTAGCTACCACTCCACCGAAAAGTATAGATGAGCATTGGTTGCAATTGCATGACGCCATGAAAATGGCGGGTACAGTCAGTTGTGGGTTCGCGAAACGTCCCGTTTATAAGCACTGGGTTTCTTTTGGTTCCTTACAACTCATTGAAGCCCGTCGGTCTACTCCGGGTGACCGTGAGTTTGACCATAAACGAAGGATGTTACGTAAGGAAATTGGGCAAAGCTTGCGTAAGGACCGAGAAGCCTGGTGGTCGAAGCGTGCTAATGAGCTGGAAGCAGCAGCTGCATCTGGTAATTACCAGAAGCTCTTCCAACTCATCCGAGCCACTGGCAGCAAGAAGTCTGATGTGAGTGAAACAATCTGCGAGGATGACGGGATGCCAATCACTAACATACATCGACGTCTTGGACGATAGGCAGTATTCTTCGAAGGGCAGTTCAACTGGCCTGCTGCTCCGGCAACATCGGTCAGACTGTCCTGCCCTCCATGGCCGGTGACGACTGATCCACCAAACGAGGAGGAAGTCCGCAAGGAACTTCAACTCTTGAAGTGTTACAAATCACCTGGCCCAGATGACTTACCTCCGGCTCTTCTCAAAGATGGTGGTCACTTTCTGACTAAGGAACTGACGACGTTGTTTACAAAGGTTTGGGAATTAGAGAGTGTACCAACGTCATGGAATGAGTCGATAGTCGTCCCTATCTTTAAAAAGGGTTCACGTCGTTCCTGTAACAACTATCGGGCGATAAGTCTACTTCCGATTGCGTCCAAGCTATTGGCTTCCGTCATACTTCGTAGGTTGTTCAAAACCCGAGAAAGATTGATTCGCGAGGAGCAGGCTGGGTTTCGTTCTGGTCGAGGATGTACTGATCATATCTTCACCCTCCGCCAAATGTTAGAACACCGCCATACTTATCAAAGGCCAACAATCGTAGTGTTTCTTGACATCAGGGCTCCCTTCGATTCGTTGGATAGGACTGTTCTCTGGGATTGTCTATTGAAGAAGGGTGTGCCTGAGAAGTTTATTAACATCCTAAAAGCCTCATATAAAAACACCTCAGGCAGAGTGAGGGCATACAACCACCTCTCTCCATTGTTCCATTCGAGGAGTGGGGTTAGGCAGGGTTGTCCAATCTCACCATTCCTCTGCAACTTTGCCAACGATGACATTCTGGAAACAGCTCTGATGGATGTAGGTAATGGCGCTGTGAATCTGTTGTCTGGAGAAAGACTTCTCGACCTTCAGTATGCGGATGATATTGTCTTACTGTGCGATAATGCCCAAGGCATGCAATGCGCACTTAATCAGTGTCCGTAGGTACGGTATGTGCTTTGCACCTTCGAAGTGCAAAGTACTTCTACAAGACTGGCAGGATTCTAACCCTGCACTCACTCTGGATGGTGAGCAGATAGAAGTAGTCGAGAAGTTCGTGTATCTGGGTAGCTGCATAAGTGCTGGTGGGGGTGTGAGTGATGAGATCAATGTACGAATAGTGAAAGCCAGAGCGGCTTATGCCAATCTGGGCCACCTTTGGCGCCTTCGTGATGTCAGTCTGGCTGTAAAAGGTCGGATCTACAACGCGTCGGTGAGAGCAGTTTTGCTCTATGCTTGTGAAACCTGGTCTCTCCGAGCTGAGGACGTTAGACGACTCTCTGTGTTCGATCATCGCTGTCTCCGAAGGATTGCTGACATCCAGTGGCAACACCATGTTAGTAATGCAGAGGTTCGGCTTCGTGTGTTCGGTCACAGAGATGATAATTCAATTGGTGGCACCATCTTGAAACACCGACTTCGGTGGCTTGGACATGTTCTCCGAATGTCGTCCCAGAGAATTCCACGTCGTGCATTAATTGCCGACTCTGGGACTGGTTGGAAGAAGCGGAGAGGTGGTCAGTGCATGACATGGTGTCGTGGGATGAAAGAAAGCTGCAAAGGACTGGCTTCTGTTGGTCCTTCACGACTCCCTGGTTGGGGTCTGAGAGATGGTGCAACACAGTGGCTAGAGACGTTATCAGATATGGCACAGAATAGAAGCCAGTGGCGATCCTGCTGTAACCTTCTTTTACTTTCTTCATAAAAAGTGGTTGTATCTCCCTTACCTGAAAGATTTCTTCTGATTGTACCTTTCCGTTCCCTCGTTACTACCACACTACCTTACACCAATCTCTTCGTTATTGTTCTCTTTTTCTTTTGCGCTCCTTAGTTTTTTTTCTATTTCTCTTCGAATTCTCATTGTTTTGTGTGGCGCATACATATTGGCGCTCTCTTGTACCAATATTCATGTGTTCAAATAAATAAATAATAAATATTGTATATCTGCCTTCAAGCTCGTTCGAATACCTAAGAGGACGAGCGATAAGGTTTCGTACCAGTTGCCGTTCTCGTGTGCTCGTAGAGCACTTTTTAGTTGGTAATGAAACCGTTCAACTTAACCATTTGGTGCTGGGTGGTAGACGGTAATGCGTTTGCGTATGCATTCCGTACCAAGCAGCCGGGTCAGCAAGGAGAATAGTCATTAGGGGAAAATTTCTCGAATAAAGCGTGGAATTCATCGTCACGCGAATAAAAAGTGACAAGGATTCGGTACGCACACATGTGAGTCTTTTATATTAATACTATTCTTATCGTTATCCGTCATGTCGAGTATATTATATATTAAAAAATATGAAAATATACGACAGACGTGGATAGATAAATCATAGACTCACCGAATTGGCTTCTTTGGAAGATTTGACCAGAAGTTGAGGCGTGCTCCAAACTTTGGGATCACCAATTGTAGCGTGGTGTCGAGTTGAGGATAACTATGAACACCGCTACCAAGAAACACGTGCCAGGTAAATCAGAAGGCGAGGGTTGAACGTAACCAAAGAAATCCATAAGATCTCCGAGAAGCCAAATACCAGAAGGCAATTAATGGACCATATCGAGATATATATTTGCTGGCGATCTCGTGGTATCGAAAGGATACCGAGATCGTGCCAGGATACAGGCTTGGTTACAGAACGTAACCGAATTCGCGCGAAGTTACAATCAAAGTGTGAGTATAAGAATGGAAGCACCAAATAGCTGTCATTAGCACAGTCAAACAAAAGCACATTAAAACAAACACTGGTACAGTTGGTTATAATAATAATTGTTTTTATTAAACCAGTCGTGTTTTCGTGATGAATGTGAGTCACTACAGGAGCCCCCCGCTAGAAAGGGTTTACACTTTCGATAAATAGCGGTTTGAATCGTGGGACTGATCGGCTGACGAGCGATTGTAGGACGGAAAGATTGGCGAACAGGAAAGCGATCGTTGATCGTCGAGTTGCCAACGAAGGTCGTTTTCCGAGAACGGTACCAGGAGCGATGTGCTACATTTGTTGCTTGCGTTGGCATGCTACACCAGAGTGGTTTGTATCCAGAATCTGAAGATTGCGTTCGTAGGGAAAGCGGACCAGAAACGCTGCAGACGAAGGACGAAACCACGTTGAGCCAAGAGACCAGAAGCGACCGTAACGACCAAGTTCGAGACCAAGCGTATGCCAAGCATTTGAAACCAATATATCGACTGAGTGCGTTGACAAGAGCATGGGTGGCCAATCCAGCTTTCGCCAAAGTTGACTGAAGTTGACGGAACCAAACGGAGATGGTCGAAGGCGTAGGCTCAGGAAACAAAAAGAAAATCAAAAAAAGAAGAGTGTAGCATGCGTGTAGTATAGGGATAACCCTACACCGTACCGTTTGTTAACTGTGCGGCCAGTCGCGGAAGCGTACGGGCAACCGTGCTCGGCGACCGGAACGTGAGACGGTAGTCTCGTTCGTATCTCGTGAGCCTGCGATCTCATCCGAGGTCAGAGGTGGCGTGGTCTGCTGATCTGGACGTGAGCCTATCGTCTCGTCCGTAGACGGTGCAGATGACGCGTGCTGTTGACCGGGACGTGAGAATGAGGCCTCAGATGTATCTAGCGTGGGACCTGAAGAAGATTTAAGGATCCCGCTAGTAGGTTTGATAGGTCTAGCATTGAATCTCAGGTTACCAGATAGGGCACTGTCATCGACGTGTGCTGGTTTGAGACGATCAACGCTGACGATCTCGACACGGCCGTGTCGATCAACCTTGAAGGTCTTTTCGTGACGAGCGATCACGCGAAAGGGGCCTTCGTAAGGTTGTTGCAAAGGTTTGCGTACCGAATCTACTCGTATGAAAACATGTGAACAGGTAGATAACTCTCGAGGGAGAGCGACCTGTCGATGTTGTATTCGAGTTGACACCGGAGACAGCGTTCGCATAAATGCAGACAGTCGATGGACGTAGTCTGATTTACCGAAATTAAGTCTGCTCCGTGGTGTGAAGAATTCTCCGGGCAGACGCAATGTCGTGCCGTATACAAGTTTAGCGGCGGAACATTGTATATCTGCCCCCGAATGCCCTGGTACGGCCGAGAGTGGGGAGAGTCCGCTCTCCCTCTCGAAATACTCTCACACGGCCGCGCGTATACAGCCTCTGCCAGGGAAGTCCTACTTATTGCCTTCTCGTGGCATTATTGTTGTTTACGAAAATGAGAGGACGAAAAGCGAATGTCCAGCACTTTAACCGGATCCCAAACTGATGGTGCATATGGGCTCCAGTGTCCTGAGGGAACAAATGGCGTATGAACCAATCGTTGGTCACCGGCTACCATGGGATTGCATCTCCTTACGATGCTCCACTGCCTTGTGGGTTAGACCTTTAGGTCAAAGGCTCGGGGTGTGGCCCCCTAAGAAAACCACCTGCTTCGGTTTGGGCACCTGGGCAGTATCACAGCCCACACACAAATGATGAACTCTTTATGTCTATGGAAATTACTTTTCTCGCTTCGAAAAACAATCAATTGATTCAAATTATTATCATTACAATTATTGTCATTATTAATACTATTATTATTATTACTATTACTGTCATGATTATTATTATTATTATTATTATTATTATTATTATTTTCCACATTATTCACCCTCCTTTATACTTAAACAGCGGCTCGTCTTTGGTGGAAATTCGACTGTATCTAAACGTTCTCGAGTTACTGTCCGGTTAAAAATTGTATGTTACCATCGAATACGAGGACTGAAGCAGTTTTTCTGAAACCACGTGCACCATTCAAACTGGCTGCCTTCAACGTTCGCACACTTATGCAGGTTGGACAACAGATAGGGCTGGCTATGTCTTTGGAAAGTCTTAATATTGGTGTTTGTTGTCTATCCGAGACCCGTATTCAGGACTCTGGTGAAGTACTACAAATTCGATCTCCATCTGCCGCTTCGAAAAGCTTGTTCTATGTACGCTTATCTGGGGACCCTGTGGCATCTTCATTTGGTCTTGCTGGCGTTGGTGTCGCACTAAGCACTAGAGCTGAGGCAGCACTAATCGATTGGATCCCCATTAACAGTCGGTTATGTGCTGTTAGATTAGAAAGTCCCATCAAAGTAAGAAGAAATCGGTGTGAGAAACGATGTCTCTTCGTCATCCCCGCCTATGCCCCGACAGATTGCAGCCCGGATGCAACCAAGGATGAGTTTTACCACCAGTTATCTGTTCTTCTCCAGGAAGTGCGTTCGACAGATATTGTAGTACTAGCTGGAGACTTCAATGCTCAGGTCGGGCGTCTAGGCACAAAAGAGAGTCGTTTAGGTGGCCGATGGGGACTCGTTGGTCGCAGGTTAGATAACGGGGACCGTCTACTGCAACTTTGCACAGACCACAACCTGTTTCTGGCTAGCACTAACTTTCGGCACAGTCATCGCCGATGTGCCACCTGGCGTCCTCCCTCTGCATCTCAAGCCTGGACTCAGATTGATCACGTCGCGATCAGCTACCGCTGGCGTGGTTGTGTACTAGACTGCCGCTCCTTTTGGAGTACCTGTCTGGACTCTGACCATGCCTTGGTCTGCGCCAATCTTGCCTTACTTTTCAGTGGCCAACGAAGTGACCGCCATCAACGGATTGATATTAGCAAGCTGGTTGCAACTTCTGTTGCAAGTAAGTATCGAACCGAGCTAGCCTCTAGGCTAGCTACCACTCCACCGAAAAGTATAGATGAGCATTGGTTGCAATTGCATGACGCCATGAAAATGGCGGGTACAGTCAGTTGTGGGTTCGCGAAACGTCCCGTTTATAAGCACTGGGTTTCTTTTGGTTCCTTACAACTCATTGAAGCCCGTCGGTCTACTCCGGGTGACCGTGAGTTTGACCATAAACGAAGGATGTTACGTAAGGAAATTGGGCAAAGCTTGCGTAAGGACCGAGAAGCCTGGTGGTCGAAGCGTGCTAATGAGCTGGAAGCAGCAGCTGCATCTGGTAATTACCAGAAGCTCTTCCAACTCATCCGAGCCACTGGCAGCAAGAAGTCTGATGTGAGTGAAACAATCTGCGAGGATGACGGGATGCCAATCACTAACATACATCGACGTCTTGGACGATAGGCAGTATTCTTCGAAGGGCAGTTCAACTGGCCTGCTGCTCCGGCAACATCGGTCAGACTGTCCTGCCCTCCATGGCCGGTGACGACTGATCCACCAAACGAGGAGGAAGTCCGCAAGGAACTTCAACTCTTGAAGTGTTACAAATCACCTGGCCCAGATGACTTACCTCCGGCTCTTCTCAAAGATGGTGGTCACTTTCTGACTAAGGAACTGACGACGTTGTTTACAAAGGTTTGGGAATTAGAGAGTGTACCAACGTCATGGAATGAGTCGATAGTCGTCCCTATCTTTAAAAAGGGTTCACGTCGTTCCTGTAACAACTATCGGGCGATAAGTCTACTTCCGATTGCGTCCAAGCTATTGGCTTCCGTCATACTTCGTAGGTTGTTCAAAACCCGAGAAAGATTGATTCGCGAGGAGCAGGCTGGGTTTCGTTCTGGTCGAGGATGTACTGATCATATCTTCACCCTCCGCCAAATGTTAGAACACCGCCATACTTATCAAAGGCCAACAATCGTAGTGTTTCTTGACATCAGGGCTCCCTTCGATTCGTTGGATAGGACTGTTCTCTGGGATTGTCTATTGAAGAAGGGTGTGCCTGAGAAGTTTATTAACATCCTAAAAGCCTCATATAAAAACACCTCAGGCAGAGTGAGGGCATACAACCACCTCTCTCCATTGTTCCATTCGAGGAGTGGGGTTAGGCAGGGTTGTCCAATCTCACCATTCCTCTGCAACTTTGCCAACGATGACATTCTGGAAACAGCTCTGATGGATGTAGGTAATGGCGCTGTGAATCTGTTGTCTGGAGAAAGACTTCTCGACCTTCAGTATGCGGATGATATTGTCTTACTGTGCGATAATGCCCAAGGCATGCAATGCGCACTTAATCAGTGTCCGTAGGTACGGTATGTGCTTTGCACCTTCGAAGTGCAAAGTACTTCTACAAGACTGGCAGGATTCTAACCCTGCACTCACTCTGGATGGTGAGCAGATAGAAGTAGTCGAGAAGTTCGTGTATCTGGGTAGCTGCATAAGTGCTGGTGGGGGTGTGAGTGATGAGATCAATGTACGAATAGTGAAAGCCAGAGCGGCTTATGCCAATCTGGGCCACCTTTGGCGCCTTCGTGATGTCAGTCTGGCTGTAAAAGGTCGGATCTACAACGCGTCGGTGAGAGCAGTTTTGCTCTATGCTTGTGAAACCTGGTCTCTCCGAGCTGAGGACGTTAGACGACTCTCTGTGTTCGATCATCGCTGTCTCCGAAGGATTGCTGACATCCAGTGGCAACACCATGTTAGTAATGCAGAGGTTCGGCTTCGTGTGTTCGGTCACAGAGATGATAATTCAATTGGTGGCACCATCTTGAAACACCGACTTCGGTGGCTTGGACATGTTCTCCGAATGTCGTCCCAGAGAATTCCACGTCGTGCATTAATTGCCGACTCTGGGACTGGTTGGAAGAAGCGGAGAGGTGGTCAGTGCATGACATGGTGTCGTGGGATGAAAGAAAGCTGCAAAGGACTGGCTTCTGTTGGTCCTTCACGACTCCCTGGTTGGGGTCTGAGAGATGGTGCAACACAGTGGCTAGAGACGTTATCAGATATGGCTCAGAATAGAAGCCAGTGGCGATCCTGCTGTAACCTTCTTTTACTTTCTTCATAAAAAGTGGTTGTGTCTCCCTTACTTGAAAGATTTCTTCTGATTGTACCTTTCCGTTCCCTCGTTACTACCACACTACCTTACACCAATCTCTTCGTTATTGTTCTCTTTTTCTTTTGTTCTCCTTAGTTTTTTTCTATTTCTCTTCGAATTCTCATTGTTTTTTGTCGCGCATATATATTGGCGCTCTCTTGTACCAATATTCATTTGTCCAAATAAATAAATAAATAAATATTGTATATCTGCCTTCAAGCTCGTTCGAATACCTAAGAGGACGAGCGATAAGGTTTCGTACCAGTTGCCGTTCTCGTGTGCTCGTAGAGCACTTTTTAGTTGGTAATGAAACCGTTCAACTTAACCATTTGGTGCTGGGTGGTAGACGGTAATGCGTTTGCGTATGCATTCCGTACCAAGCAGCCGGGTCAGCAAGGAGAATAGTCATTAGGGGAAAATTTCTCGAATAAAGCGTGGAATTCATCGTCACGCGAATAAAAAGTGACAAGGATTCGGTACGCACACATGTGAGTCTTTTATATTAATACTATTCTTATCGTTATCCGTCATGTCGAGTATATTATATATTAAAAAATATGAAAATATACGACAGACGTGGATAGATAAATCATAGACTCACCGAATTGGCTTCTTTGGAAGATTTGACCAGAAGTTGAGGCGTGCTCCAAACTTTGGGATCACCAATTGTAGCGTGGTGTCGAGTTGAGGATAACTATGAACACCGCTACCAAGAAACACGTGCCAGGTAAATCAGAAGGCGAGGGTTGAACGTAACCAAAGAAATCCATAAGATCTCCGAGAAGCCAAATACCAGAAGGCAATTAATGGACCATATCGAGATATATATTTGCTGGCGATCTCGTGGTATCGAAAGGATACCGAGATCGTGCCAGGATACAGGCTTGGTTACAGAACGTAACCGAATTCGCGCGAAGTTACAATCAAAGTGTGAGTATAAGAATGGAAGCACCAAATAGCTGTCATTAGCACAGTCAAACAAAAGCACATTAAAACAAACACTGGTACAGTTGGTTATAATAATAATTGTTTTTATTAAACCAGTCGTGTTTTCGTGATGAATGTGAGTCACTACAGGAGCCCCCCGCTAGAAAGGGTTTACACTTTCGATAAATAGCGGTTTGAATCGTGGGACTGATCGGCTGACGAGCGATTGTAGGACGGAAAGATTGGCGAACAGGAAAGCGATCGTTGATCGTCGAGTTGCCAACGAAGGTCGTTTTCCGAGAACGGTACCAGGAGCGATGTGCTACATTTGTTGCTTGCGTTGGCATGCTACACCAGAGTGGTTTGTATCCAGAATCTGAAGATTGCGTTCGTAGGGAAAGCGGACCAGAAACGCTGCAGACGAAGGACGAAACCACGTTGAGCCAAGAGACCAGAAGCGACCGTAACGACCAAGTTCGAGACCAAGCGTATGCCAAGCATTTGAAACCAATATATCGACTGAGTGCGTTGACAAGAGCATGGGTGGCCAATCCAGCTTTCGCCAAAGTTGACTGAAGTTGACGGAACCAAACGGAGATGGTCGAAGGCGTAGGCTCAGGAAACAAAAAGAAAATCAAAAAAAGAAGAGTGTAGCATGCGTGTAGTATAGGGATAACCCTACACCGTACCGTTTGTTAACTGTGCGGCCAGTCGCGGAAGCGTACGGGCAACCGTGCTCGGCGACCGGAACGTGAGACGGTAGTCTCGTTCGTATCTCGTGAGCCTGCGATCTCATCCGAGGTCAGAGGTGGCGTGGTCTGCTGATCTGGACGTGAGCCTATCGTCTCGTCCGTAGACGGTGCAGATGACGCGTGCTGTTGACCGGGACGTGAGAATGAGGCCTCAGATGTATCTAGCGTGGGACCTGAAGAAGATTTAAGGATCCCGCTAGTAGGTTTGATAGGTCTAGCATTGAATCTCAGGTTACCAGATAGGGCACTGTCATCGACGTGTGCTGGTTTGAGACGATCAACGCTGACGATCTCGACACGGCCGTGTCGATCAACCTTGAAGGTCTTTTCGTGACGAGCGATCACGCGAAAGGGGCCTTCGTAAGGTTGTTGCAAAGGTTTGCGTACCGAATCTACTCGTATGAAAACATGTGAACAGGTAGATAACTCTCGAGGGAGAGCGACCTGTCGATGTTGTATTCGAGTTGACACCGGAGACAGCGTTCGCATAAATGCAGACAGTCGATGGACGTAGTCTGATTTACCGAAATTAAGTCTGCTCCGTGGTGTGAAGAATTCTCCGGGCAGACGCAATGTCGTGCCGTATACAAGTTTAGCGGCGGAACATTGTATATCTGCCCCCGAATGCCCTGGTACGGCCGAGAGTGGGGAGAGTCCGCTCTCCCTCTCGAAATACTCTCACACGGCCGCGCGTATACAGCCTCTGCCAGGGAAGTCCTACTTATTGCCTTCTCGTGGCATTATTGTTGTTTACGAAAATGAGAGGACGAAAAGCGAATGTCCAGCACTTTAACCGGATCCCAAACTGATGGTGCATATGGGCTCCAGTGTCCTGAGGGAACAAATGGCGTATGAACCAATCGTTGGTCACCGGCTACCATGGGATTGCATCTCCTTACGATGCTCCACTGCCTTGTGGGTTAGACCTTTAGGTCAAAGGCTCGGGGTGTGGCCCCCTAAGAAAACCACCTGCTTCGGTTTGGGCACCTGGGCAGTATCACAGCCCACACACAAATGATGAACTCTTTATGTCTATGGAAATTACTTTTCTCGCTTCGAAAAACAATCAATTGATTCAAATTATTATCATTACAATTATTGTCATTATTAATACTATTATTATTATTACTATTACTGTCATGATTATTATTATTATTATTATTATTTTCCACATTATTCACCCTCTTTTATACTTAAACAGCGGCTCGTCTTTGGTGGAAATTCGACTGTATCTAAACGTTCTCGAGTTACTGTCCGGTTAAAAATTGTATGTTACCATCGAATACGAGGACTGAAGCAGTTTTTCTGAAACCACGTGCACCATTCAAACTGGCTGCCTTCAACGTTCGCACACTTATGCAGGTTGGACAACAGATAGGGCTGGCTATGTCTTTGGAAAGTCTTAATATTGGTGTTTGTTGTCTATCCGAGACCCGTATTCAGGACTCTGGTGAAGTACTACAAATTCGATCTCCATCTGCCGCTTCGAAAAGCTTGTTCTATGTACGCTTATCTGGGGACCCTGTGGCATCTTCATTTGGTCTTGCTGGCGTTGGTGTCGCACTAAGCACTAGAGCTGAGGCAGCACTAATCGATTGGATCCCCATTAACAGTCGGTTATGTGCTGTTAGATTAGAAAGTCCCATCAAAGTAAGAAGAAATCGGTGTGAGAAACGATGTCTCTTCGTCATCCCCGCCTATGCCCCGACAGATTGCAGCCCGGATGCAACCAAGGATGAGTTTTACCACCAGTTATCTGTTCTTCTCCAGGAAGTGCGTTCGACAGATATTGTAGTACTAGCTGGAGACTTCAATGCTCAGGTCGGGCGTCTAGGCACAAAAGAGAGTCGTTTAGGTGGCCGATGGGGACTCGTTGGTCGCAGGTTAGATAACGGGGACCGTCTACTGCAACTTTGCACAGACCACAACCTGTTTCTGGCTAGCACTAACTTTCGGCACAGTCATCGCCGATGTGCCACCTGGCGTCCTCCCTCTGCATCTCAAGCCTGGACTCAGATTGATCACGTCGCGATCAGCTACCGCTGGCGTGGTTGTGTACTAGACTGCCGCTCCTTTTGGAGTACCTGTCTGGACTCTGACCATGCCTTGGTCTGCGCCAATCTTGCCTTACTTTTCAGTGGCCAACGAAGTGACCGCCATCAACGGATTGATATTAGCAAGCTGGTTGCAACTTCTGTTGCAAGTAAGTATCGAACCGAGCTAGCCTCTAGGCTAGCTACCACTCCACCGAAAAGTATAGATGAGCATTGGTTGCAATTGCATGACGCCATGAAAATGGCGGGTACAGTCAGTTGTGGGTTCGCGAAACGTCCCGTTTATAAGCACTGGGTTTCTTTTGGTTCCTTACAACTCATTGAAGCCCGTCGGTCTACTCCGGGTGACCGTGAGTTTGACCATAAACGAAGGATGTTACGTAAGGAAATTGGGCAAAGCTTGCGTAAGGACCGAGAAGCCTGGTGGTCGAAGCGTGCTAATGAGCTGGAAGCAGCAGCTGCATCTGGTAATTACCAGAAGCTCTTCCAACTCATCCGAGCCACTGGCAGCAAGAAGTCTGATGTGAGTGAAACAATCTGCGAGGATGACGGGATGCCAATCACTAACATACATCGACGTCTTGGACGATGGGCAGTATTCTTCGAAGGGCAGTTCAACTGGCCTGCTGCTCCGGCAACATCGGTCAGACTGTCCTGCCCTCCATGGCCGGTGACGACTGATCCACCAAACGAGGAGGAAGTCCGCAAGGAACTTCAACTCTTGAAGTGTTACAAATCACCTGGCCCAGATGACTTACCTCCGGCTCTTCTCAAAGATGGTGGTCACTTTCTGACTAAGGAACTGACGACGTTGTTTACAAAGGTTTGGGAATTAGAGAGTGTACCAACGTCATGGAATGAGTCGATAGTCGTCCCTATCTTTAAAAAGGGTTCACGTCGTTCCTGTAACAACTATCGGGCGATAAGTCTACTTCCGATTGCGTCCAAGCTATTGGCTTCCGTCATACTTCGTAGGTTGTTCAAAACCCGAGAAAGATTGATTCGCGAGGAGCAGGCTGGGTTTCGTTCTGGTCGAGGATGTACTGATCATATCTTCACCCTCCGCCAAATGTTAGAACACCGCCATACTTATCAAAGGCCAACAATCGTAGTGTTTCTTGACATCAGGGCTCCCTTCGATTCGTTGGATAGGACTGTTCTCTGGGATTGTCTATTGAAGAAGGGTGTGCCTGAGAAGTTTATTAACATCCTAAAAGCCTCATATAAAAACACCTCAGGCAGAGTGAGGGCATACAACCACCTCTCTCCATTGTTCCATTCGAGGAGTGGGGTTAGGCAGGGTTGTCCAATCTCACCATTCCTCTGCAACTTTGCCAACGATGACATTCTGGAAACAGCTCTGATGGATGTAGGTAATGGCGCTGTGAATCTGTTGTCTGGAGAAAGACTTCTCGACCTTCAGTATGCGGATGATATTGTCTTACTGTGCGATAATGCCCAAGGCATGCAATGCGCACTTAATCAGTGTCCGTAGGTACGGTATGTGCTTTGCACCTTCGAAGTGCAAAGTACTTCTACAAGACTGGCAGGATTCTAACCCTGCACTCACTCTGGATGGTGAGCAGATAGAAGTAGTCGAGAAGTTCGTGTATCTGGGTAGCTGCATAAGTGCTGGTGGGGGTGTGAGTGATGAGATCAATGTACGAATAGTGAAAGCCAGAGCGGCTTATGCCAATCTGGGCCACCTTTGGCGCCTTCGTGATGTCAGTCTGGCTGTAAAAGGTCGGATCTACAACGCGTCGGTGAGAGCAGTTTTGCTCTATGCTTGTGAAACCTGGTCTCTCCGAGCTGAGGACGTTAGACGACTCTCTGTGTTCGATCATCGCTGTCTCCGAAGGATTGCTGACATCCAGTGGCAACACCATGTTAGTAATGCAGAGGTTCGGCTTCGTGTGTTCGGTCACAGAGATGATAATTCAATTGGTGGCACCATCTTGAAACACCGACTTCGGTGGCTTGGACATGTTCTCCGAATGTCGTCCCAGAGAATTCCACGTCGTGCATTAATTGCCGACTCTGGGACTGGTTGGAAGAAGCGGAGAGGTGGTCAGTGCATGACATGGTGTCGTGGGATGAAAGAAAGCTGCAAAGGACTGGCTTCTGTTGGTCCTTCACGACTCCCTGGTTGGGGTCTGAGAGATGGTGCAACACAGTGGCTAGAGACGTTATCAGATATGGCACAGAATAGAAGCCAGTGGCGATCCTGCTGTAACCTTCTTTTACTTTCTTCATAAAAAGTGGTTGTATCTCCCTTACCTGAAAGATTTCTTCTGATTGTACCTTTCCGTTCCCTCGTTACTACCACACTACCTTACACCAATCTCTTCGTTATTGTTCTCTTTTTCGTTTGCGCTCCTTAGTTTTTTTTCTATTTCTCTTCGAATTCTCATTGTTTTGTGTGGCGCATACATATTGGCGCTCTCTTGTACCAATATTCATGTGTTCAAATAAATAAATAATAAATATTGTATATCTGCCTTCAAGCTCGTTCGAATACCTAAGAGGACGAGCGATAAGGTTTCGTACCAGTTGCCGTTCTCGTGTGCTCGTAGAGCACTTTTTAGTTGGTAATGAAACCGTTCAACTTAACCATTTGGTGCTGGGTGGTAGACGGTAATGCGTTTGCGTATGCATTCCGTACCAAGCAGCCGGGTCAGCAAGGAGAATAGTCATTAGGGGAAAATTTCTCGAATAAAGCGTGGAATTCATCGTCACGCGAATAAAAAGTGACAAGGATTCGGTACGCACACATGTGAGTCTTTTATATTAATACTATTCTTATCGTTATCCGTCATGTCGAGTATATTATATATTAAAAAATATGAAAATATACGACAGACGTGGATAGATAAATCATAGACTCACCGAATTGGCTTCTTTGGAAGATTTGACCAGAAGTTGAGGCGTGCTCCAAACTTTGGGATCACCAATTGTAGCGTGGTGTCGAGTTGAGGATAACTATGAACACCGCTACCAAGAAACACGTGCCAGGTAAATCAGAAGGCGAGGGTTGAACGTAACCAAAGAAATCCATAAGATCTCCGAGAAGCCAAATACCAGAAGGCAATTAATGGACCATATCGAGATATATATTTGCTGGCGATCTCGTGGTATCGAAAGGATACCGAGATCGTGCCAGGATACAGGCTTGGTTACAGAACGTAACCGAATTCGCGCGAAGTTACAATCAAAGTGTGAGTATAAGAATGGAAGCACCAAATAGCTGTCATTAGCACAGTCAAACAAAAGCACATTAAAACAAACACTGGTACAGTTGGTTATAATAATAATTGTTTTTATTAAACCAGTCGTGTTTTCGTGATGAATGTGAGTCACTAGAAGTCTATAACTTCACATTGTTGCTTTTCATAATCTCACGTTTAGCAAAGCCTTTGCCCAAAGTTCTTGATATACTTGTGAGATTTAATACGGTCAATTCTGATGAGGTCCTATGTTTCTAACTTATGAGTTCAGCCGCAGTGTTTTGCAATAGTATGGACAAATGTGTCAGAATCACAGACAAAGGGGACTTAACATATACCTGTAACTTTACCTAGGTACTGCTGTATCGAAGCGACAGTGAACCGAGCCCCTAAAGAAAATGTGTCCAAATGTCCTTTGTTCCAGCGAGCGACCAGCACGCGACATGTTGATTGTTTACGTGTTTGCTTCAGATATGAATGGAAACGCCAAAATAAACAAAGAACCATACCGGAGAAATTCAACTAAGAATTACAAGTGGCCTTATGTAGAAGTTTCAGTTTAATTCATTTGCCAGGTAGTCAAGTGCGTAAAATGACTTTATTGTCTGTCCACCTTTAAGATGATAGCACTTGAAGAAGTTTATCTCGGTCATACACGACCTATCTTCACTTAACCGCAGAAATCTAGGAGTAAGAGGGACTGTTGAAACTAGGCGAATTACCTACATACACTTTTGCAAAAACAAATATCTGTTTATTAGCTAGGTGACTATTAGTATCACCCTGATGTCGAGGAATAATACTCAATTCATTCCATGTTTCAACTGCATCAGTTAGCAGAAAACAAGAGTAATGTCAAACAATGAACACCGGCAATTTGATAGGCTTCGTTCTGCAAGTACCTAAAGTGCTTCGTGTAGTTGCATCGAGTTCTCTGAACAGGCGGTACAAATTGAGCAACATGGGCAAATCATCTCTAAAACCTGATGTTTCTATGAATGATGGGTATACATGGCTAACATTAGGTGGTGAAAGCCGATTTTTATACCTCTTTTACAGCCTGAAGGCACGACTGAAACTGAACTGTACGTCATGCGATTTAGCACAATCAGCAAAAATCACAAAACTTGGGTAAACCGTAATCGGCGCAGCTTCTGGAAGTGGCAACATTTTATCGCGTGGTTTTTATTTATCTCGACAAGTCCATTTGTACAGTGCATTATAATGAGCTTACGATATCATTTAAGACATGGAAAGCAGATTCTGTAGGTCATGTATCAGTTATTACATACCCACAGTGGACTTTTCTACCTAATTTATATCAGCCACCTGCCTAACAGGCATGATCATCCTTTTAAAAATCTCAATTAACATTGAAATAAAACTTGGGTCATCGTTGAAATTAACTGTTCTCCTATCACTGCAGGCTACATCTTTATTATGGGTGATAGGGTTATAAACGCCAAGTGAGGAGACATAATGTAGTATGTAAGGGACCACTTTTGTGTACAATCAATCATGTGGAAGGCGCATGTTAGTGGTTGATGGGATGTTTCGAATTTTATATCCCTCCTATGTATGACCACACTTAGAGTGCTGTATTCAAGCAGCTGTCCCATGTCCGACCAAGGATGGTTACTCACTTCAGCGTGTTAGGCGTGTGGGAATGTAGTCAGTCAAGGGTCTTTCTAAACTTTCCATATGACGGGTGCTTAATACTCCTAAACCCTTCCATCTTGTCGTATTGTAGGACGCGAGGTGACATTATATTGGCACATCGTATAATTGGTTACGATTTGGGTGTAAATATGTCTTAGTTTTTGCTCCTTCTAACAACAATAATCTCCGACGTCATAACAAAGAGGTTTACAAACATAGACCTAATAAACTTAAAGTGAGGTTCTCATCGAGTGGTCAATGACTGTAACACTTTACCCGAACAAGTGGTATCAACCTTATCAGTGAAAATTTCTAAGGAGAAGCTGAACCTTCACTGGAAGGCACAATGTTGGAATTAACACAGGTCCACCATTCTACTATTCTTATTACTGTAGACTGTCTAGTCGGAGTCATTTACAGGAAGCCAACTGCCGACATCGAGTACGATAGTCGTACACTGGAAGGACTATCCTGCTCTATCCGTCTCGGTTTCACACACATCCTGATTCTAGGGGACTTTAATCTCCCTAGAGTCAACTTCGCGGAACACACGTACACTGGAGGCGACAAGTCAATTGAAGCTCGGTTCTTCAACCTCATCGATGACTTGGGCTTATATGAAAATGTGAGGTCGGCAACTCGTTGGAGAAACAGTCAGACACCATCGCGCTTAGACTGTGTATTCACTAACGAAGAATTCCTAGTCGACAACCTCTCAATCCTGGCTCCTCTGGGAAAGAGCGATCATGCCGTCATAGCCTTCAGTTTTGTCATCATAACTAAGCTAAGGTATCCCAACAATAATTTGCGCTGGAATTTTAAACGGCTGAATGTGCCAGCTCTACATGACTATCTACAACAGGTGGTTTGGGATGTTCACCCTCAACTCGATGTGGATGGTCATTGGGACTTCTTACTGCACACGCTCTTATGTGCTACAGACCATTCAGTTCCTCAAACGGTTCCCAAAAGCTGCAAGCCACCTACAGTAATCAAGAACCGTACCCTTCGCCTGCTAAGCCGCAAAAGGCACTGTTGGGCGGAATACAAACGAACTAATAACGATGGAGCGTATAGGCAATATAAACATATCACGAACATATGCACGAAGGCTATAAGAGAAGACAGGCTTCAGTACCAAACAAAGCTTATGGACAAATTCGCCTCTAACCCTAGAAACCTATTCCGTTATGCAGCCTCTCTTCGTCAAGCCAAAACAGGAGTTTCTCAACTGCTAGATCTTAACGGCCCAACCAACAACGATGGCGACGCCGCTAACCTTCTGGCGGCACATTACTCTCAAACATTTCAACCGGCTGACATCAACTTTATTGACGACAGTTTCATCTTCAATTCCACAGGACTTTCTGAAGTGGACCTAAGCGCTGACTTGGTGTTCCGGAAATTGCAGCACTTAAAACTAGACACTTCTCCTGGCCCGGATACGGTTCATCCTGCCATACTGAGGGAGGCAGCCTCAATCCTGGCAACGCCGCTTAGCGTGATGTTTTCTCACTCGCTTAGCCGAGGCAAATTACCGGAAAATTGGAAGTTGGCTCACATCACACCAATTTTCAAAGGTGGTCGACGCAATGAACCTTCAAGTTATCGGCCGGTGGCTCTTCTGTCACTAACTTCAAAATTCATGGAGTCCCTGATATGCGACGGTTTAAATGACTATCTACTGTCCTTAAATATCTTCTCACCCCAACAGCATGGTTTCAGGAAGGGTTACTCTTGTATAACCAACCTGCTGACTGCGGTGGACAGATGGACAAGCATCCTCGATTGCATGGGAAAGGTTGATGTCATTTACCTTGATTTCTCAAAAGCTTTTGATAAGGTTAACCACTTGTGTCTTATCAACAAGCTCAAACGACTAGGTGTCAAACCACCCCTAATCGATTGGCTTACTTTATACCTAAAAAATCGACACTTTAAGGATAGGGTTAATTTCACTTTATCTCAGGCTATGGAATGTCCTAGTGGGGTCCCCCAGGGCTCAGTACTAGGGCCTCTTCTCTTCTTGATCTACATAAATGATCGTCCTCAACAGGTAACGTCAGACTTATTACTTTTTGCCGACGACGTGAAACTTTGGGGAGAGATACGCAACCAAGACGATACACAGGCACTTCAGGAGGATCTGACTCGACTTCAAAGTTGGACAGACGATAACGGACTTACCTTTAACACTTCAGTGTAAAGAAGTCCATCTGCGACATGTTGCAGACTACAGTTACAATTCAGCGGATATTTAGGCGAAAATGCGAAAATTCAGCGGATATTTAGGCGAAAATGCGACAATTTAGCGGATATTTAGGCGAAAATGCGACAATTCAGCGGATATTTAGGCGATAAGTCCGTAATTTGTCGACAAAAAGGCGAAAAAGGGGAAAATCCGCATTATTTCCCCCGGACAGGCGAAAAAGGCGACATTCTGGCGCGTTTTCCCCTATATTTCCCCTTTCGCTACCATAGCATTTACCCCTTTATTTCCCCCTTTTTCCCCTTTATTTCCCCTTTTTGTGTTGTTTGGGATTAAAGCATCTGCATCATCAAAAACGTCTTACTATATTATAATATCCTATCATCACTTCACAGTTCTTAATAATGACTTATTCACGTACCATTTGTAGTGTTCTTCCACTACAAATAGTTTTTCAAGCTGACCATTTAACACACTAATTTCAACCGTGATGGATGTAATACAATCACTTGGAAACTTCAGCGAAAAGCTTTATAGGGAGATTTTGAAAAGAAACAAGGGTAAGTGCGTCCCTCAAGATGTATTTGTTGCTTCCAGGTTATTTGGAGAATGCATTTCTCTCCCCTTTCGATATCTATACTGCCATCGGAATGATGCTCTGTGGAAGTGCAAACAATATGAATGCCGAGTTGATAAAAGCGATGCTGTTACCTGATTGCTTGGAACAGGAAAAAATCCACAGCGCGATTGGTGAACTTCTGGCTGATTTTTCGAAGTCTGATGAGAGTGTTGAGATGATCGTTGGAAATAGAATCTATGTAAATGAGGATGTGTAAATTGAGAAACGATTTAAAAATATCATCAAGCAGCATTACAATGCACTGACTGAGCATGTGAGTATGAATTCTGCCTTATCAAACTTTGTGTAGGTTGCGTTTCATACAGATCCTGAATGTGCTCGAAATCGAATTAATCAGTGGGTTAGTGAACAGACCAACGGAACAATCCAGGAACTAATCCCACGTGTGGCTATATCGCAAGAAATGTCAGCTGTTGTGCTATCCACTACATACTTTAAATGTAGTATTATTTATTTAGTCGCACTGTAGAACTATCTTGATTTATTGAGAGGCTACAACCCTAACTGTAACCCTAAGTCTAGGCTACAACCCTAACCTCTAAAATCCGTTGTAAACTGGTCGCATGTTAGCACCCTAAGCCTATGGACAAGTTTCTATACCATATGCATTATGAATTCAGAGCCTCTGAACCTTTATCAAACCTTAACAAGTTTTTAAATCATGTAAAAAAAGAATATCCACTGTAATTCATTACTTATAATACATTCTCACTTTATACTAACTGTCTTCTGATTGGCTAATAATTGTCAAGGTCATTTAAGATTCGTTAAAAGGTCGTCCCTAAATTAGTCTCGCCTAACGTCTTACTATATTATAATATCTTATCATCACTTCACAGTTCTTAATAATGACTTATTCACGTACCATTTGTAGTGTTCTTCCACTACAAATAGTTTTTCAAGCTGACCATTTAACACACTAATTTCAACCGTGATGGATGTAATACAATCACTTGGAAACTTCAGCGAAAAGCTTTATAGGGAGATTTTGAAAAGAAACAAGGGTAAGTGCGTCCCTCAAGATGTATTTGTTGCTTCCAGGTTATTTGGAGAATGCATTTCTCTCCCCTTTCGATATCTATACTGCCATCGGAATGATGCTCTGTGGAAGTGCAAACAATATGAATGCCGAGTTGATAAAAGCGATGCTGTTACCTGATTGCTTGGAACAGGAAAAAATCCACAGCGCGATTGGTGAACTTCTGGCTGATTTTTCGAAGTCTGATGAGAGTGTTGAGATGATCGTTGGAAATAGAATCTATGTAAATGAGGATGTGTAAATTGAGAAACGATTTAAAAATATCATCAAGCAGCATTACGATGCACTGACTGAGCATGTGAGTATGAATTCTGCCTTATCAAACTTTGTGTAGGTTGCGTTTCATACAGATCCTGAATGTGCTCGAAATCGAATTAATCAGTGGGTTAGTGAACAGACCAACGGAACAATCCAGGAACTAATCCCACGTGTGGCTATATCGCAAGAAATGTCAGCTGTTGTGCTATCCACTACATACTTTAAATGTAGTATTATTTATTTAGTCGTCAGCAATAGTATGTTCAAATCAAACATTTATTACCTGAGTTTTTATTTTTTCATCACCATGTTTTATATCTGCTGTCAACTCTATGTGTGATTACCTTTGACTGGTTTATGGAATCTAACTTTCCCTTACGAGGATTCACACGACAGCAATTTCTTCAAACTTGACGGATCAACAATGAACATGAAGTTAATGTATAATCTATCCTGTTTCAGTATGGTAATCTTACCAGATTTGGAATCGCGAGCTATCAAGATACCATTTAAAGATCTGAAGTAAGCTTGATTATTAATGTATCTGTTTTAAAATGTTTGTTTCGATCTGACCATGAAGCACTTATGGTGTTCTAATGCCTACATCTTGTTGAATGCAGTGTTTTGATTGCATAGTCTGATAACTGGATTACGAGCAACTCAATGACAGAGATGCAGCTTCAAATAATGCTAACCTAACTAAAGCTGACTGAAGTCAAAAATAAATGGATAATTTACATCATATTCAACTTACGCATGTTGCCCCTCATGAGGGAGGATAGGCCTCCCACCATCATTCTCCATTCAACTCTGTCCTGGGCAGTCGTTTCCAGTGGCTACTGATCCTTCCGATTTGTGATTCCAATTTTCGACTCAGTGCGTTCTTTAACCTTCCTCTTTTCCGTTTCCCTTCAGGATTCCAAGTAGGCTCTTGCCTTGTCATGCAGTTTGATGATTTCCGCAATGTGTGTCGTATCCACTTCCAGTGACTTTTCCTAATTTTCTGTTCAGCTGGAAGCTGGTTTGTCCTCTCCCACAATATACTGTTGCTGATGGTATCCAGTCAACGGACATTGATCATCTTATGTAGACTGCTGTTTATTAATGCTTGTACCATTTTGATGATGGTTGTGGTAGTTCTGGAAATTTCAGCTCCGTACAGTAGAACTATCTTAATGTTCGAACATTAAGATAGTTCTACTGTACGATCGTATTGAAGGTCCTCACTTTGATGTTGGTTGACAGTTGTTTTGACTTTCATGTGTAATTCAACTGTAGGAATGCTGTTCCTGTTTTGCCAATCCTCTCCCTTAAGTCTGCATCAGATCGTCCTTGTTCATCGATGACGCTACTCAGATACGTGAATGTTTCCACCCCTTCCAGAGTTTCTTCATCAAGTGTGATTGCGTTGGTGTTCTTTGTGTTGTATCTGAAGATGTTGCTTTTACCCTTGTGTATGTTGAGTCCTACTGATTGAGAGGCTGCAGCTACACTATTTGTTTTCACCTTCATTTGTTGATGTGTATGGGATAGAAAGGTCAGGTCATCTGCCAAGTCCAACTCTTCTAATTGATTCCGATTTGTCGATTTTATTCCGTTCCTCACTTCAGATGTCGATGTCTTCGTAATCCAGTCAACCACCAAAAGAAAGAGAGGAATGACGAGAGTACACAGCCTTGTCTGACTCCGATCCTCACTTGAAATGCGTCTGTCAGCCTTCCTCCATACACGACATTGCAGTGTATTCTGTCGTACGAATTCTGGATGATGTTGACGATGTTCTCAGGTACATCATAATGTGCTTGTGTAGTTCTCACATTTGCTCTAATCTCTTTTCTTTGTTATTTTTATGAGGTATGTTTCTTTACAGTCCATCGGCACTTATTCTGCCTTCCAAATCTTGCTGAATAGAGTGTAAAGCATGTCTTCAGTTACTTCTATGTCTGACTTTAGTGCTTCAACTGGTATATTGTTAGGTCCTGTTGCTTTTCGCTCTTGATTTTTCCGATGACTATCCTGATTTCTTCGATCGTTGGTGGAATGACATCTATAGGATGGTCTGTGTGTGCTGCTTCGATATCCGGTGGATTCAATGGAGCTGATCTATTCAAGAGTTCCTCGTAGTGTTCCGCCCGGTAAGACTCATGTAGCTTTGTGTGGGAATATTGTCCGCCTATAACCAGTTTGTTGAATGCACATAGGTTTGCAAATCTCATTTTCCTTCTTTTCTCCTAGTTCATGTTGTCCCATTATATCTTCATAACCGTTGTTGTACATTCCGACTTTGGCGTTTAGATCTCACATCAGGATGGTCAGGTCCTTGTCTAAACACTTCGCTATGATCGATTGCAGCCTCTCGTAGAACTGGTCTTTGTCGTCATCACTTCTATCATTGTTGGGCGCCTGATTTACCCGGGCTTGGGACCGGCAGTAGCCCTAGAAGAGCTACAGGCGGAGTTTCACAATAGGATAAATTGACTAAAATGAATACACATACATATCTGAACATATTGCAGTGTTTTCTGAACTATGTTTCTTTGTTTTCAAAATATTGTTGATCTAGATATGTATTATTGATTATTCTTCCAAACTCAAACGATGGATTACCAGACTTACTGAATTTGATGTGTGAATATGGTGGGATTTCTTCGATACTCTCCCGTAGGTTTGAAGACACGTCATTGAATTTATATCTACCTAAATTTAAGCTCAAATAAGGCTATTCATTTAGTTTAAAAGGTCATTTAGAACAATTGGGAATAAAAGACGCATTCAGTTCACTATCAGCTGACTTTTCGAACATTTCCGTCTCGAGGAAATTTTGTGTAACGGATGTTTTACACAAGTCTATACTTGAAGTAAGTCGAACAACTGAAGCGATTATTCGTTTTTTCACTTAAACATAAACTTTCGTAGTTCTGTGTAAACGTGAGTCACATAGAGTAATTAGTGGATGCTAACAGTCAAAAATATCTTGATTCGTAGTTGAGAGCTTGTTTAGATACGTATCATCATCATCATCCTCAGGCTTTTAAGACTTATGAATTAATGGAACTCAAGCATGGTTTTGATATTTCAACTTTGGCTCTTGTTTTTTTGAGAGCTATTCGATTTAAGTTATGAGATAAATTTTGAAAGTTGATGGTGTTGTTTTGTATCCGGTATTTCGTTGGGGTTTTTTTGACGGAAAGGCCTTTAAACATGTGTTCTCTTCTACGGAGATAGTATTTATTAATAGCTGTTTTAGTTCATGTTTAAGCAATAGTGTTCCATTCTGTCTTTGGAATTTGGACTATGTACATCAAAATGACTTTGTCGGAGGTCGAACAAATAACTAATGAAAATAATTAAAACATGTAATCAATGAGCTGAAATTAGCCTTTCTTGAAATGTTACATTATTTTTTGCTAAGAATTTCATACTCGATCAAACATATAGTATTGAATAAAACAACTTCTGTCTAAGTGTAACATGCATCAGTTTACTTCAGTTTGATTTTTGTTGACTTCTTTTATCATTCTGTACAGATTGATGAGGAAGGTGTCGTAGCTGCTGCAGCCACGTTGTATACGCTCGATGGATGTGACTCTGAATCTTCCGAATCTAAGGTAGAATTTCGTGCTGATTATTCATTCTTCGTTTCGATTATCTGGAATAATACTCTACCAATATTTCTGGGACACGTTGCGACTCCAGTGAATGACTAGTGTGGTATGGTATACGAAGAAATCTTCGAGAACAATTATTTTTGTGCTTACTAAATTATATCAAACTACATATTTTGAACTTCACTATTCCTTGACTAATAAATAACAAATAATTTAAAAAAACGGTGATAATTTTATCTATACACCATCACAAGTGCTCTCTATATTTAATCAGTGTTCTGACAAACGTATTCTTATGTGTATTCTTTTAAACATACTTTTGCATTATCTTCGGCTAACTGTGGAACACTAGGTTGAAATGCTAGTTGTCATAAAGAATATGCCGTATGATCTTTGCTTCTATTTGTTGGCTAATTGGTGTAAATTACTTAGCTGTGTCGAGGTCGTCAGGTTCTGCCCGAATGATTTTACAGTGGTGTTATTTGCGACGACGGCAGCATAAACATTTAACTGAAGTTTGTAATCAAGATTAGACGCAACGTATCAGGGATTGATAGTAAATCAGTTGATAAGATTGTAAATCTTAGGGGCGGCCAAAGCTTGAAGTCACTAACTTCTAGTCTTAGCCATGTTGGTAGATACAGACTACTTTGTTGTGTTCCGCGTGACTATCGTAACCAATGGTCGGAGACTGTGTGACTTGTCTCAAAACCGATCACAATGGCGTCGGTGTATACACTCTCTGCCTTCACTTAAACCTTGAGATTACTTACTTTCTGCGAACTAATTCCTTCTCCCCGCATCATATCCTTATATACAATCGTTTTTTATATATTACTACCAGTGAAGTAACTACTTCTATGAATTCGGTGTTCATTTTGTTGTGCTAATGAGGTGTGGCAACTTGTACCGATGCATATATGTGCCTGGTCCTACGTTGTAGCTGACTGACTGACATAATTTCATTTCAAAACTATGTAACCATTGTCATTCGCACCAACTAGTTGTGGATTAGTGTAAATGTGAAATAGTTTGTCGTTATTGTAATGATTTTCAGATATTAGCAATCACAAAACGACTTAACAAATCGTGACAATCTGCTTGATGGAGATGTTTGTCAGGAGGTTGTTTCAATTAAGTACAATCTACATATTCAACACACAATAATATGATTCGTTTAGATGATTTATTAATTTACCAATGAGCATTTCAACATTCATCGTCTCATAATATACATTGTACAGGGTTAATATTTCCTGCAATCGCTTCCCCTCACATCGAAACGAAAAAAACTATAGTTTTGCTTGGTAGAATTTATGTTTAAGAATCTAAGTATAAGCTAAGTTAGACATTTGTGATACAGCTGATGATGCCACAGATATTTGTGGTTTGACAACATTTTAACCAGTAATACCTTCTGTAATTGGATCGTGTTCACCCAGTGAAATCAATAGTCTGAAGCTAGGAGATTCGAAGATAAATTAGATAGCTTGTCAATATATGGAGAAGGGACTGATCAACACTGGCTAGCGGTTGCAGGAGAAGTTGAGCACAGCGTTCCCACTCGTGATGTGGTGCGGATGTGTGACCGAACACCTTCAGCTAGGTGAGTCCATTAAAACTAATGTGGTCAGCATCAAATGTCGAAGACTTACAGAGCTACTGAACTTAAAGATTTATTTACCGCTACACAGCTGTCTAAATTATAAAGAATTCTTTGACCATTGCTCGAATATCATGGAAATGATGTACAATATTGGTGTGCTACAGTTCTTCCAAATCTAATTGCTCATTGTTAATGTTATGTGATAGTATCCAGTAATCATTGTATTTATATTTTAACCACAGAACAGCAATGTTCACCCTTATTTACATAAATAATCACAATCAATTTATATAAAATTAATACAACACAATAGTGAATTAGTTTATTTATGTGTTAGAGCAATATTTTGGAATCTGGTCAATGTGACAATCATAAAGTTCAATAGTAACGAACAGTCAATTGTATTTTCTTAATCCGTCGATTGTACTTTACAGAAGAATGTGACCCCAAATGTGTCATGCATGAACTTGTATACTGTTGAAGCCAATGTTCATAAAGAATAAACAAAAATGGTGTGATTTTGGATGATTGACTTGTATGAATTCTACTTCCATTTTGTCCAACATTTCTACTTTATAATTAGTCGTGTTCATTACTGTTTTATAAGAAAGTTTATTTGTTCTTAAAACAACATTGTCTTAAATGTAAAATGAATACGAACTGATGAAATATGGATTGTATGGGAGAGGGTTATAAGAGTTTGTTGAACGCTGTAACTGGATGTAGATGTATTTGACTCCACTGATAAAATATAAATCTTAATTCTCTTCTCATACATCCTGATAGTATTCCATTGACCAAGTGGCAATGTGGACTCTAAAAATCTAGTGACTTGACATCGCGTAAACTAAGTTCAAATGTAAGGTGATAGTTGGAGATTGTTGACTGGATACTGGTGTTCAAGATTTTGTGCAATTTGGCACTGATCAGAAGAGTATAATTGTAACCAATATCGATTATATCAAGTCCTTCTCACTACTGATTGAATCGTAACGATTAAGGTAATAAGAAGTTACTAGTTAGGCGTTTGGAGCCCTAGAACTGTTATATTGTAACTACGAATTAAGGTTGATGAACTTCCAGGATAGGAGTAGTGAAATGCGGTACTTGTCAAGCTGAGAGATTATCATTGCCCGGATGAAAAGTTTCAACGCTCGCTATGGTTTCAGTAGGTGAACTCTAGGTCAATAGCTACAACATAAGTTATAACTGAAAATAGTACAACTCTCAACCACTGGTTTTTGCCAAATATCGTTAAGAGTGAGTCACTGCTAAGTTTAACAAAATAGCCCAGCCTGAAGCGTTAGGGCTTAAAGAACGCTCAAAACTCACTCACTGTCTTGTGTCGAAATACTATTACTAGACCATCAAGATCATTTTCACCGCGTTTAGCGTAGAAATTGATGAAAATGCAGCTACCTACTGAATATTATTGAGTAGTATAAACAATATGCAAAATAATTGAAGGGTGTCGATTAATGACAGAGAACGTAATACAGACTTAACAACCTGAATCACGGTTAAAGCGTTTGAATGCAGTAAAGATAGAAAGAAACACTAAAAATCAAAATGTTAAATTATTTTGTGTGATCAAGTGTAGTATGTTTTTCGCAAATATAGTAATAGTTTTCAGAATGGTCACTTTGAGATTCTTGTAAAATCTAGTTCCATTCTACCCGTAAGGAAGTATGTTCACATAATGATGAGTCTGTAGGGACAACTGGAATGCATACTTTTCTTCAGACTGTGTGCAAATGAAAAATGTGCAATTTGAGGGGTAGCTTCCCATACTATAGGCTTACCCATTACACAATAACTTTAAATGCGTTTTATGCGTACACACTGTATTTGGTGTTTGTATTTTAAAACATATGAATTACTGTACATGAAATTAACGAGCTTAAAGCTCGCTGTTATCGATTTAGTTAAACATAGTATTACATAATAATAAAAATTCCCTTGTTCTCCTGAGGAAGCACTAATTATACTAGAACCTCTATTCTGCGCTACAATCAAACGGAATTCGTTGCGTGGAATCAGCACAGACGTTTTGAGTCCACCATTAGATTTCGTAATTTATATCAACACGATGAGTAGTCTTTAACCACATCTGATGTGAATCAGTCACCCTTCAACGATATTGTAACTGGTTGAGTAGTTTTGTGGACCGGTTATAAAATGAAGCATATGAATCAATGATGGCAACCTAACTGTTGAATACACTCGTATAACATTGGAGTGCTGACTTATATCACCACTGCGGTCGTAGCTGTGTGTGACTGAGGGGTTCCATAACAGGGGAGATGACTGCTCAGTGCTTCCTTGTTTTCAAAGACATACTAAGGTCACTATGAATTAAGCTGTAAATGAGTTGTTATTCGATATAAAATTTCACTTATCTACTAATAGGATATTAGGTAACAATTTCCGGATTGACATTCGAAATACATTTCCATGTTTCCAAGGTAATCATTATAATAGCTTCCGGATTGATGTTTCTACAACACAATGGATGCCGCACTCAATATAGATGGTCTTAGAATATCACGTATCTTCATAAATAAATTTTCTGCGAAAAATATTCACGTAGAAACAATATAAGGGTTAAACGACTCTGATGATACAACCTCTAATTCGCGCTACAATCAAACGAAATTCCTTGCGTGGAATAAGCACAGAGGTTTTGAGTTGACCGTTGGATAACATAATTTATTTCTTCAGTGACATACTATTCAGGATAGATATTTCTACATTTCAACCAATACCACACTCAATATAGATGGTCTTAGAATATCACTTATCTTCATAAATAAATTTTCTGTGAAATATTTTCACATAGAAACAGTCCAAGTGTTAAACGACTCTGATGATTCGAAATAAAATAACCACCTATAAATACCTTCTTTGGGACAACAACATGAAGGCGAGTATTTGTTGAATTAGATCTACTGAAAACAAGATTCCTGAAGTCTAGCATATATGAACGTATGTGTGGGCATAGCTCAGCCTACTCGTCATCATATATCTGCAACTTATTTTTATCTGACTATAAATATAGAATCTTGCTTGATCAAATTGACCTGTCTCCTTCAACTTTTCCACTTCACATTACCGCTTCTTATGTTGAATATTTGTATGGATAAGCGAGTGCTTGAAATAAGTCGTTCCTGTGCAGCACGTATTTTTGTGGATATTATAGTAATTTAATAGTTGAGATCATGAGTCAATTGAAGCTAGACCACCATGGAAAGCTTGGTAGCACTAGACGTTTATTTCGTCCCATTGTTGTTCTTCTCAGCATTGCGTATACACGATCAAGCATCACGAGATTCCAATCTAGGACCTATCGGTCTCGCTCGCAAACGCTTAACCTATAGACCACTGAGCCGCCATCTAATGGATCTAGTATTTAACTTCGACTAATCCACGAAATTGAGCGACACATCCACCATTGTCATCAGTGAGTTACTATCTCACAACTGACCCGGTTGAAATCCATTGGTCACTGCTTCTCACTAGAACTCCAGGAGATAACTCTTGAATCCAGTCACTAGTGAGCAAATGCTGATTACAAACAAATTTCTTCACACATCGTCATCACTGGGTGACGACCAATGTCATGTATGTCAAACCCTTCTTAGTGCAGATCGAAACCTATCGACCAAGTTGCATTGTGGCCACTAGTACTCTAGGTGACTCGACATTGTATGCATTATGTTGAGATAGGATGGTAGTTGGACGTAGTCAACAGGAGACCTCGCACCTGCACATTAGTCTCAATGAGTATGTAAAACTTTTGACAGTATCTGTTCATCGGTGATTAGGTGGCCATGACGTTTCATGGCTCTTTCAGTTACTGCTATCCAGAGCACATTACACGTGGTCAATCGTAATTTACACAGGTACAGGTCGAGTGTTCTTGAATCTCAGTAGTTGGCTTCCCTTCTGTACGGCCTCTTAAATTTCCCTCTCCGTCCCTTCGTCATATAAAATCTAAGACTACGTTCTCCACGTTCACTATTTTTTATATCTGTAATGGGTAAAGTGTGTTACGGTTCTCTTGCTCTTATTTAGAATCTAGGACTCAATTGCACTATCTAACCAAATTTATTCTGTGACATCAGTGAAGCTTTTGCAAAGAACATTGAGTGTCACTTTTTATATCACCGTCATTATTAATGAAGTCCACCCATGTTATGTTTGAGGCAGTTATTTAGCAACGAAATTTCCAACTGGTTGCGCAATATCGCTAAACAATTAAACTTACCCATGAAGATCATGTAATCACGACTCAGTTGTCTAGACGTTCAGCTCTCTTGAAGAGAACGTGATGCTCCAGGATTCGATTCTTCTTGTAGTTGTAAATACAAATACTTAGAAGTGTATTGATATAAATACAAAAATAAAAGATAATCGATTCTATTGATTGAAGACAAAGAATAGCCCATCAAACTGATTGCTTATTGAATTGAATCTATTGGAAACATGATTCATGTAACTGAGTATATTGGCGGTAAACTGACATGAATTTATCATATAGTTCCCACTCTACAAATAAAATTACAATTCAATAGAGAATCAACATAATTACATAATTATAGTCATTGATAGCATGATAAGTGAAACTAATGCTTTATAATATTGTGCTTCAGTGTTTTAAGGTATACACACACTTATCAGGATGAAACCTCTATCGGTCATATCGCTAATCGGAAGATCCAAATAACCAATACAAAATGAATTAAACTTTACACTTATCCACGTGCTAATTGCTAGCTCCACTCAGTAGATAAGTAGAAAATACGATGTCATCTGAAGTGAAAAATAGTGGGTTCGAATATAGGAGTGAACATCAAATTTGGGATGCAGGCATATCCACCTGATGAGTGCGAAATTCGATGAAACTCACTTCCTAGATTCCAGTGCTAGCCACTATTCATCTCTGTTTAGAATGCATGTAAATTAAGGTGATATCAACATAATCCTCACAGGATGCATATCTGTCAGTGGGAGACTGATCAATTTTAGTTGTAAACATCACTGTTAAGAGAACATACGTTGAGAGGTTCAAACATTATAGTTCGTTTCTCCTGTTTAATTGTACGTCTCATGTAACTGGCAAAACATGCATAATTAAAATTCATCTATTAATTATAATATGAAGTCATGAGAGTTGTATGTTGTTAGTTTCATCATATTTCATTACATATTAACTTACGTTTAAGAATGATATCTGATTGATCAATGTACTCAGTCGGTGTATAATTCACATTTATATCATCTGGTTTTATATGATGATTAATATGAATAAGTTTTGGTTGTTTAACAATTGTTGTATAATTACGCTTTTTCAATTCTGTATAAGTTAACCAACTTACAGGACATCGTTGTTCATCACTTCCTGCACTTAATTGAATATTCCATTCACATGGAATCTCATATAAAATGTATTTGAATTCAAATAATATTAAGTTTAAAATATCCTAAAAAGTGGATGAGGAAACGAATAAATAAGTGACGATGTTTGAAATAAGCTGGTGTTAGTACAGTTGTACATTCTGTAAATGATGGACTGAGAGGGGGAATGGACATAATTCTCTATTCCAATTATTATTCAAATTTTATTTCTTGTCAATGTAATGAACTTATTATTTTATTTGAACAAATAATTATTGGTAAGAAGGGTCACCAAGTACATATGCGCCATACAAGTCTGTTGTTTTATGTAGGGGGCTGGGATACTATCCGGGTGCCCATACCGGAGCAGGTAGCTTTCTTAGGGGGCCATACCCGAACCTTTGACCTAAAGGTCTGATCCATAAGGCAGTGGAATAACTGCAAAAGATGCAGTCTTATGGTAGTCATTGACTAACAAGTAGTTCTTACGCCATTCGTTCACTCAGAATCCTGCAGCCCATGTGCACCAGTGGTATGGATCCACGGATTCCCAACTATCCTAGGTGGATCCTTCTTATCCACCAATCCGGTTAAACCAACGGACATTCGCTTTTCATCCTCTCAGTTTCGTAAACAACATCCCTGGTGAGAGAAGGCAGTGAGTAGGACTTCCCTGTCAGTGGTGGTATACACGTGAATATGTTTGAGTATTTCGAAAGGGAGAGCTGACTCTCACCACTCTCGGTCGTACCAAGGCATTCGGGTGCCAATGTAATGAATATGTTATGCCCTTTCGTTTTCATAATATGATGAAATCTCAATGTTGTTCATTAAACAATAGATTTATGGTACTTTTATGCTTTCTTATATTTAAACCCTGACTTCTATAACTAACTATTAATATGTCTATTTCTATCAATAAATTACAGTTGACTTGTTAGTATACACATGATATTCAGAGATGGTATAGAATGCTTAATACTCTGATGGATGATTTTTATGGAGTTTCGTTTATCTGAACTGAATGATTGAGTCGTGGATAGTCTCTTTCTTTGGTCTGACTCTTCATCATATATTTGTCAATGATTTTTCTGGTTGGTTAATAAACTGCATCGATGTTAACGTGTTTGTTGATTGCTAAGCTCCTACAAATTCGCTAGCGTTCTCATTATTCCCTCCTACCAAGATTTTGACACTTTTCCACTCGAATGTGCCTCCACAATTTTCTACATACATTTATGTAATTGATAACTTATAAGCCACGATACAGTATTTATTCTTGTGTATACTGTAGAGTATATAGGTCTCCGATCAGTGTGTTCTGTAGATGTATTTAAATTATGATTCCTGAGAGTGGGGGTCCAGTTCTTTCGTTTGCTAAGTCAAAAGCTCTTTGGCTAAAAGTCTCAGTTATTGTTTTCAGTGTGTAATTATTCAAGGCCCATCAATCCTGATGTAATTCCCAAATGATGGTCATAAACTGTGTTCCACGTCGCGATGTGAGGGGAGTCGAAACGATATCTGATTGTGTTATGAGCGTGAATATAGTATGTAATCAATAAACCACTTCCCGTCATTATAGGAAGACGCAAGCATTCAAATAGAATATCCGGCTGAGTGACGTTGTACACTTTCCATGACTAGTGTAATAACTTCACGATATTGCTCTCCCCCAATTCATTTTTAATAAATGGTTGAGCTCTGAAGTGACATCAGTACTCTGGTAATTCGCTTTGTGGATATAAGTTTCTCCTCCTAATAAACTAGTGGAGATTGTAACTATGTGCTACTGTTTAATAGTGAATGAATTTGCTTCTCAGTAGTCACACTGATGGAACTAGGTAGTTCGTAGAGTATTATTCAATTTCTTTTCGTTTGCCAGATCAGTAATCATTTGAATAGTGTCATTAAGATTTTGTGTACCTTAGAAACGCGTGTTTGGTAGAAATTTGCAAATTGGTATCTTCATATGCGTATTGACAGCCATTAAAAGTAGTTACGATTAATATGTAAGAAGTTTGAACCTACCTGTTCACCAGTGATTAAGTAACCTTGACGTTTAATAGCTCTTCTAGTTATGCTCAACCATAGATGATTCCAATTGGTTGATCGTAATTTAGACAGATAAAGTAACAGAATACCGTTATTATATCCGTAACCCTAAAATAAACATTATGCATATGATCCACCATACTATGCACAGACGAAGTAAAGTTGATTGCACAGAAGTTGATGTTCTAGGTACTCAGCTACGGCATTGGCCTAACAGCAATCAGTATAAAAGCTATTTAGAACGTTTGATTATGTATTATAACAGTCCCTTAATAATCTAAACTAGGAGGTGACTACGCATCTCACTGAGATAATCATAATTCCTCAAGATTCTGCATATACCTTCCAGTTTACAAGTACTGAATTACGCAAAACTCGTTTCCAGGATGTTTTTGTCAATCAAAGTTTAAAACAATTAGTCCCTTTGATAAATTTCGATAATGCAATGAGAAGACGTAGTTTATCAGAATTATGTGACATATTTGCGCAATACATTTCGAACAGTCTGATCACACATATACTTGTTTAATAGGCTAGTAAGTACATTTCAACTTGATGGACACAATTCAAACGTCACTACAAAAGAAACAAAGTTTTCACAAGTTCTGAAATCAATCATCTACATCCATGACTGCAATCTGATATAAATAAGGGAGATGCAATTAGCTTTAAACGATTATTGCTTGATAAAAAGCAGGTAGTGCGAGAATATAATTTATCGGCGAACCAATGAAATTGAGGATAGCATGTCTTGGATTGTCGCGCGAAATCAATTCATCCATAGAGTTAAATAGCATTTTGGCATTATTGCTGGTGGCAGTTCGTGATGAAAATCCTCACTTTCATTCTTAAGCCTAAATTCCAACTCGAAATCCTAACCGTAACTCCTGACATTAATTTATAACCTGATTTTGACAATTGTAGCTCTTCTAGAGTTGCTGCTGGTTCCAGGTTCTGGTAAGGGAGGAGGTCAAACGCCCAATCCCGTAGAACAATTCTTGCTAAAACAACGCCAACCACATTAAACAAGTAGGTGGGCTGTCTCTAGATCAGTTCAGAGTAGCTCACAGTTAGTCCATAAATTATAGTGTCAGTGCAATTGTTCTTGAAAAGGACAGTGATATACAAAGTGTAAATCGTTACAAATGTAATGATGTATGAAAATGTTTAAACTTACTTTCCAATGGCTTTCTAACTTGGTCATAACTCCTTGAAAATATGGATTTTGTTCTAATCCAATACCTATGCTCTTTGAAAAATACAAAGACATGACGATTTGTAAGCCGTCAGAAGTATAAATTTGAAACGATCATCAGAGAATATCCTTCAGTAAACTCGATACACATAAAACATTGTCCACCTGAAGTTGAAAGTTCAGTCTCAATTTGAAATCAACTGTGAAATTAATGAAGAATGTAGAACACTGACCAGTATTACGTCAGGAATACTCACCAATGACTAAATGTCAAAATTAAATAAGGTGCACATGGGCTGCAGGATCCTGAGGGAAAAAATAGCGTATGAACCAATCATTGGTCATCGGTTAACATGGAACTGCATTTCAGAGGTTTATTTCAGACGGCTGAGCTGGAACCAAATTATCGATGATATTTCTGGATTTATTAGCTGATTCATATTCAGCATTCAACTTAATAGGTAATAGGTATCCCAAATTCAACATTATGAATTAGTTACATCATTTAACACCCGTTCATTTGACTATTAATTCTTCACTTCATTACCATAGTATTATGTTCTACAGTAGGAATTATATGGTTGGGGATGGCTGGAAGAAAGTTAGGGGTTGCCAAACCAAAACATGGCATCACACCTTGAAATCACTAACTTCTAGCATTAGCCATGATGATATATGCAGACTACTTGGTTGTGTTGCGTGTGACTATCAAAACCAATGGTTGGAGACTGTGTGACTTGGCTCAGAATTGATCACAATGGCGTATGTGTATACACTCCATATCTACTCTTAAAATATGAGATTAAAATCGCTTCATATCTTTCTTCCTTCCTGAACTACATCATTATATGCAATCTTTCTTTTATATACTACCACCATTGAATTAACTACTATGAGTCCGGTGTTCATCTTACTGTGTTAATGAGATAAGACAACTTGAATCGATACATATATGTGCCTGATCCTACGTTGTAGCTGACTGACTGAGGATTGAAGCAGTATGTACATGCTTAACACTTGGTTATCTCAAACCAGGTCGTTTAGACGTAGTTATAATCAACAAATCTTGTTCATCTCAAAACATGTTTATAGTTGTATTGAATAACCTCAACAGTGAATGGTAAAATGAGGTGACATTGTATTCTAATTGTTTATGATCATGTGTTTTCCCCCATTTTCTTGATTTTTCCGTATATGAATTTCGCATATCCTAAGAACCCTGATGAGGAGATAATGTTTTGGTTTGTTTTACGTCGTTTCAATCACTAGACCAACCTGCATTTCATTCAAATCATAAATCCATCAAACCTAAATGTTTGATTTCAAGTAGTAGACTGCTAATACAGAATATCTAGTAGTATATAATCCAACATAACCATGATTGATTAAATTTATATTCTACAATAATTTCAATATTTCAAACATTATGATGAATAATTGTGCGAGAACTTGCGCCCGTTGATTTTATTACAATCATATCAGTCTATGACTAAAACTACTCCTTCTAAAATCTTTCTTATCATGATCATGATAAACTGGCGGCCTGCTTCAAAATCTGGGCTACATATTCCTGCCATCAACATATTTCAACAAGTCATCTAATTCTGTTGTTTTTTGTACATCATTATGGCTATCAACCACATAACATTTTCAGGTGTGTTTCTGAAGAGTTTACAACTCTTCGTTGTACAGGTTATGAATGGCCTGATCAGTAATATCATGGTTGTTGACAATATGCAGCGACAAGAATGTAAATTATTTAGATGTCGATTGACTAAACTGTTAACTTTTAACTATCGATCACTCAATGTTCATCTTTCGGATCATCGAACAAGTGAGAAACGGAATCTTGTTGAAACACAGTGTGCTGACAATATATAGTATTGAATAAAGCCGATAATAATAATAATAATAACTCCTAGATCACTAATCTGTCATCCAACCAATTCCATATTTCCGTGTTCTCACTTCTCATTTTCTAATTGTCTATCACACACTAACTTCCACATAACTATTTGTTGTCACATATCTTATCATATGTTGTTACAAGATTATTTATCTGTTTGAAGAAACATTCTTCGCTGAATATACAAGAATCCGAAAAATATCTTAGTTATTTTCTTGGCTTTTGCAAATAAGGCTTTCGTGCACTTCACTTACTTCTCTTCACTTAAGAATTCATTAGGTTAGGCCTATTCATGATGTTAATAAGTGCCTCTGTTAGTCACATTTGAAAACTGATATCATAAATGACTGTCTCATTTAAATGTTTCATTGAAGACAATCTGAGTATTCACAATCCATACTGTTGGATCTTCAAATAATTCATAATGAAATCATTCCATTCATATTCATGCAATTGAACTGATAATAATGATAGTGTTTGGATTGTCATGAGTTGATAGTTCCATGGGAACAATGTGATGAACACTCAGTCATATATTTCTCTGTATTTATCAAGTAAGTTACACAAAATATAGATTCGATTCAGCTGAAACTCTACACTTTGATATCATGATATGTGGGGTGATCAACTACAAATGGTTATGTGAGAAGGGGTTTTGTGGAGATTTCAGAATTTCACTGATTGAAATCATGAGTCCATTGAAGCTAGACCATCATGGATACACCTGGAAGCACATCTGGAACTCAAAACAATTGTCAACCAACATCTAGGTCAGAATTCTCATTACAAATGTCAAGACAGTTCTATGGTATGTGGCAGAAACTTGGCGAACTAGAAAAGCATTATCCAGAAGATGCAACTATTTATTGACAATTGTCTATGTAAAATACTTCGGATATGTTGGTCACCAACGACCTACAATGGAAGAGAATAAACCATATTCAAGCGTAGGAAAGTATGTATAAGAAGTGAATTAAGATGTATATTTCATCAGTTGAGTCAAACACATCTATATCGAAAATCATATCAGTCAATCAGTCAGTTACAACGTAAAACCAGGTACGCATTTAACAGACTGTAAGTAACAGTTTTGATGATATGGATTTATAAGCCAATGAATTATATACGTAACGATGAACACTATAAGTTACTACAATCAACAATTTTCATCATGTTTATGATAAGAATTATTAACTCCCCTAATCACTTTCACTGCCATCTCATCATTATCCGACTATTTTTTGGTGTCAATATTAGAACGAATAGTTTGACAACAATTGGGCGCCAACTATAGACAAGTCATTATATGGGAAGATTATATTTGAAATAATCTCAGTGATTGAAATTTACAATCATTACAACGTCTCGTCCAGTAAACTTGTCTAGACTTCTTCAAGAATATAATCGAAATTACAAAGAAATATATAGTGTAAAGCAATCATATCAAACCAAGTCAAATCTATTCTGTGCTAATTCAATCATATTTAGATATTGACATTACTTACGTCTGTTACCCTAAATAGAACATAGGCCGCCTTCAACACACTCTATGCTTAGCATACCATTCTCCTCCTCCTCCTCCTCCTCCTCCTCCTCCTCCTCCTCGTTCTTCTTCTTCTTCTTCTTCCTCTGCTTCTGCTTCTGCCTCTATCCAATCCCTCTTCATTCTCATGACTGCCTTTTCTATTTCTCGGCGTAACGTAATCTTTGATCTTCCACGTCGCCTTTGCACTTGAGGATTGCAAGTGAGGGCTTGCCCTATCATGCAGTTGGGTTGGGTGCTTTCCTCAATCTGTGTCATATCCACTTCCAGTGTTTCTTCTTAATTTCCTACTCCTCCTTCTCGTCCTCCTTCTTCTCGTCCGCTGCAATTTCGTTTGTTCTCTCCCACAGTAGGTTGTTAGGTTGAGAGGATATTGACCTTAGTAAATAGAGTAACATGAGTCAGTTAATAAATGCGAATTTTGTGAAAAGGTCACAAAGTGAAAATAATCACTGAACAAATTGTGTGAGTAGGTGTGTGTGTGTGTGTGTGTAACATTGAGTTATGAATGATTGATATTAGGTGTAAAATTTATTGTTCTATTCAAGAATAAACAAAATGAAATAAAAGTGCAAGTTGAAGGTTGAAAAATTATTATTTCTGATGTGCATGTAACAGGAGAATAAACAACTGCATATTTCAATGGTTGAAATCATGAGTCAATTGAAGCTAGACAACCATGGAAAACCTGGAAGCATTGGATGGCCGTCCCCTCCTAGTATGACACTCCTCACCAGTGCGCATGCACGATCCCGTCCCCCGCGAGATTCATATTTGTATTATTATTATTATTATTATTATTATTATTATTATTATTATTATTATTATTATTATTATTATGATGATGATGATGATGATGATGATGATGATGATGATGATGATGATGATGATGATGATGATGATGATGATGATGATGATGATGATGAGAAAAGGGTTTTGTGAGGAAGCAAGAACAGCCTGAACATTGAGAGAGAGAGAGAGGATGGAATTCAACTAACGACGACTTGGCATTATCCGTCAATAAGTAATTAGATCCATCCTCTATTCAACCGGTTTCTTTCATTACATACATCGATATTCAAACTGAAATGAATGTAGGTTATTTTTCTCAATAGAATTATGTAATTTAATAATTGGCTTCATGAGTCAATTGAAGTTAGACCATGAAGGAATGCCTGGAATCAATTTGTAACTTCCAGAATACAATTCAAATGTGCAGTTAGTCTTGTTCTTTTAAGAAATTCAAAACAATTAGTCCATTTGATAAATGTCGATAATGTAATAAGAAGATGAAGATTATCGGAACTATGTCATGATGATATATTAGCGCAATACATTTCGAATAATCTGATCACACATTACATACTTGTTAAGAGCATTTATATATCAAAATAAAAAGGTCAACTAGACTGAAAACGGGATAAGAGGAGATAAGGATGTCATTCAAAGTCTCTAATCATTGATTACTATAATCATACCGACCTCAACCAGATAATCTGTACTTATTATTAATATGGTTCATGTTTTGTTAAATGATACAATACATTTTTTCTATAGATAGATATTATATTTAATGACATATCTATATTTGAATTGAATTGATAACACTACCCGATCTCCCAAGTTTGTGGAAATTTTGGGGTATTTTGGGGAAATCCCCAACGTTTGGGGATATATATACTGGATGTATCCAGTATAATCCATGTAATTCATATTCATTGTTGATATGAACTGAATCGGTTTAGATTGAAATTTGAAGAGGAAATCTCTTATCTTTACCATTTCTAATAGACTGAATAGTAAATAGTAAATATCTATGCTTTCAGTAATGTAGGATTCAAGCACATGCAACAATCTATCATTGTATAATGTTCAAACAATGATAGAATAATAATGTTGTCCTATAGTAATCCATTTTGATACTCTAGAAAAGATGAGTAGATTTCTAACATTCGGCACAATAGGTACTCTATAATTTCTCTTAGCTGAATTAAAATACGATAAATTCACTCGGTATTGTTTTACATGTATCTTCCCATTGTTATTCAGGACTGCGATTGATCAGTCTCGTGTTAGCATATGTGCATCCTGTGCGGATTATTGCCTCAATATATCCTTAAGTTACAAGTTTTTTAAGCAAAGATGGATAGTGGTTAGTAGTGGAATCCAGTTTGACACGCGTTTCGTCCTATTCGGGACTCATCAGCTGAGTGTGTCTGCATCCCACAGTTGATGATCACTCCGCGACTAGGTTTAGTCTACATTAATTATCTTTGTGAAACAAGCAGAGTTTGGTTGAAACGAGTGAAAAATGTATTGAACATTGAGTGCTTAACACATCATAAATCTCATATTCACTATCACAATCAACGTGATACTCTTTTTTCTTTTTACTTATGAGAAACTGATTTCAGTCGATAAGTTTACAATCCATTTGACTAGTGTGTATATGAGAGTTAGTCGAAGTGAAAAGTAGACGATAATACTTTCAAGATACATGTGATTATTGATGGATTCAATCCGGTGATTGAATAAAACAACTTCAACTTAATAAAGACAATGTTACTTCATTGTAAAATCACCGCATGCAACGTAACTGTGTACTTGTTTACAATGTTATTTTCAATTAGATCGTCATCAGGCTTTACTCTAATATACATGAATATTTATACGACAATGTTAAGCCAATCCAGGCAATATGGGTCAATAATCACAATCACATAGAATAGATCACCACACATAATGGGTAAATGTACAAGTTGATAGTAAGAAGACAGGTGTACTGATAGTAAGTAGTAAGAGTAATCAAATAAAATACGATAACAAAAGTCTTATCAATAGTTCAACGTTGGAAATAGAAGATCAAACAAACGTGGGTAAATAGACTTGGAATAGTCAACACTAAGACATTAAAATCATTACGTAATAAGAAGTGTGTTAATAATTAGATAGTGAAGAACACAAACGGCAGGAGGCGGAAAGTTACAAACAAATACAGTATGTGGAAATAAGGTTAAGTTATAACTGGCCATGGAATGGATAGGGGGTTACGAATTTCTTCTGTACACATAAATTGTGGTTATGTGTACGAATTCATATGGCTTCAGCTATATGTAGGATGCGGGAATGAACTCCGTTGGGAAATGATGGAGGTATACGATAGATCACTCGAAATGGTTTCGATTTATCTACAGCATGACCGCTATCAATGAGATGTGCCGAGATATAACTTCGAATAGATTTTATCTGGCCCTTTATAAACGACGCTGGTAAATGTTCACTCATTCGTTGGTTAAGTTGCCTGGTAGTACGCTCTATATAGCTATCTCCACAGGAGCAGCTGAATTTTTAAATGCACATTGAGGAGGCCAACTCAGGTAACTTATCCTTCGTTTGAGTAGACATCGCTGGTCGACAAGAGAAAGTCAACGCAAAATTGGCTGCGTAGAATGTCCTGGTGATTACTTTCGTTAATCTATATTTCAGAGTATCACTGACCACATCCCCGTTAAACTGTAGTTTTATATATAAAGGTTTCTTACGAACAGTCGAAATCTCCGACTTCTTTATTATGTCATACATGTACTTCTTAATGAATGCACTGGGGTAGCCGATCTCGGTCAGTGAGTTGTTGATGAATCCGAGCTCCTGATTTGGAGTGTTTACTGTGCAGATCATTTTGCTCTGCTGGTGAGACTTCTAACCGAATTTCTCTCGTCCCGGATAGGTGTGAAACTGCAGAAATGAGTATATTGGTGGGCAGAAGGGTATCTTCTATACAAGCTTCTACTTAATGTGCCATCACTTCATCTGTTTAGTGTGACGTCGAGGACGTTCAGCATTTCGTCATACTCGCTTTCACCAGTGGAATTGATCGCTGGGTAAACAGTGATGAATGGTTCTAGAAGTATATTCTTACTGGTGTTTTGATCTACGATAATGAAGGTGTCGTCGATGTAGCGGCAATATAAATCAAGTTTCTCAACAGTCTCATTAAGAGGTCCATTTTCTAGCTTTGCTAGGAAGAGACCAGCTAAAATCGGGCCTAGAGGTGAGCCCATGTCTATCCCGTCTGTTTGTTTATAAAAAGTGTTGTTGAAGACAAAATGGACATTCTGCGTGCATCTTAAGAGCAGTTCCTTTAGGCTATCGTCAGGCAAGCCAATGTTGATTTGTTTTTCTGATATTTACTTACATATAAACTCAATAGTCTCTATAAGTGGTACGTCGGTGAACAAACATCCTACATCCAATGAGATCATATTTTCCATACTGACATTAAAATTCTCCACTTTGGAGGTGAAGTCGAAGACATATTTTACACTATTTCTAACAACTGATTTGTGCAATGGCTCTAAGATTCGCGCTATCCACTTTGCAATTTTGTGGTAAGGAGAATTGTACATATCTAGAACTGAGCGTAGAGGACGACCCGCTGTATGAACTTTAGGCAAACCATAGAATCGTGGTGTAAATGATTCAGTCGGCTTAATTGAATCATGAATCTCAGTCGTAATTATTCTCTTTTTGTTTAGAAGCTTAAGCAAATTAACCAATTGTCTTTCTCCTTTATTATTGATGTCACAATTACTAGTAACTTTCTAAAATTTGCTAGGATGACTAAGCATTGTTTCCATTTGTTCATGTAATCCTTTTTGTTCATGAGAACTATACTTCCTCCTTTATCTGGTTTGCTGATGATCAGGGTTTAATCTTTTCTTAGTTTCGTTAAAGAGTCTCGGTGCTGCTTGGTTGGTAGGTGATTTGTGGTACACTTACTATTCTTGTATTGTTGACAGCTATCAACCAATGTGGTCTTAAACCGAGCAAGATTCTCCAATGAGGTAGGGATCAAGTCAGTTGTTTGTGAAAATAAATTCTCAAATTGTACATCAGTGTCTAATTGGTTGATTCTATGCCCATTATCACAGAATTTAGGCACCAGAGATAAAACTTCTAGCTGTATTACATCTAGTTCAATATTGGAAAAAAGTATGTACGTACCATTTCGGGTTCAAAGTAAACTCCTTTTCTGGCTTTTGGTTTTCCAAAGTTTTCATTAGTTTTGTCAACGATTTCTCAGATCTGTTCTAGCACATTCTTTTCCACATAATCCATAAACATTGACTGGAGGTCTGAAGGCCGGTTTTTTCACGGAATATTATCTCTGAAGAAGATTCCTTTCTAAGTCGCAGATATTCATTTCTATAGTATCAATTTGATTCGATACATGTCTTGTTCGCTTACATGTGTTGTTCTAATTTTCACAATGGGAATCTTTAATGTCATTTTCGCATTTGATTTTGTTTTTTTTGAGGAGGCAGGGGGTGATATAGAGGACGAATTTCCTCTTGGTTTTATTATATTACACTTAGTGTTATGATTAGTAGTGTGTATTGCAGTTAGTCGAACATTATTATAATGTAGTTCAAAGGAGAGGGGAGAAGAATATCCAACGAGTTATCAGTCGTTACATGTTAGTAAATGGCAAGTAAATGCAAGCAACTAATACGAATGAATTAAACTTTGACCCCAATTGTTTGTTTTTTTGTGGGGGGGGGGGGGGGGGGGGGGGGGGGGGGGGGGGGGGGGGGGGGGGGGGGGGGGGGAGGGGGGGGGGGGGGGGGGGTGTGGTTGGGGGGGGGGGGGTGGGGGGGGGGTGGGGGAGTAGGTGGTGTGGGGGGGGGAATAGTAATAATAAAGGGTTGATTATAATAGGAGTATGAGAGGGATGATTGGATGAGTTTGGGGGTTTGAGAGAAGGGGGGGGGGAGGGTATGTGGGGGGGTGGGTGTGGGGGGGGTTGTGGGGAATAGTGTGGGTATGGGGGGGGTGGGTGGTGTGGGGAATGAATATGGTGGTGGGGGGGATGTTGTGATGGTCTAGGGGGCTAGGCTATGGATAGATGCGGAAAAGGGACTACTGGAGATTGGTGGTATATAAGAGGTAAAAGGTTTTGTAACACCTTCTAATATGAAGCGTACCCACCAAGTGAAATCAAAAGACAGAAACGACGAGTTGCGAAGATATATTTGATAGACTATCAATATATCGTGAATCGACTGATCTAATCTGACTAGCGATTGCAGTAGATGTTGAGCACAGCGTTCCCACTCGTGATCTGGTGCGGATGCATGACCGAGCGCCTTCAGCTAGGTGAGTCCATTAAAACATGTGGTCAGCATCCAATATCGAAAACTTACAGAGCTACTTATTTTGGAGATTTATTTACCGCAACAAGCTGTCTAGCTTGTGTAAAACTTTGTTCGATTTACTTTCATTTTAAGAATAATGAGTTTTGATAACAATATTGTAGTGAACCAGAACACAAACTGGGGGATAATCCAATGTGTTTCAATACAAAATGACACAGAATCTCTTTGTAAAATCTGAGAAAACCATACAGTGAATACTTCATTTGTAAAATGTCAATCAATTGTCTCAAACTTGATTGTTTCTTCTTCGTTTCCACACCAATTATTCTGTGTTCTTGTTATGGTTTTATGTCCGGCTTTTTATCACGTGATTTATCCATCAATCAAAATACGATTTATACAATCTTAGCACTGTGCCAAACCAATAACGTTCGACCGGTATGAGCAGCCTAGCGTACTTATTGGTCCTATGTCCTCCTAGTTCGTCCACCTCAATCCTGAACACCAATACCAGCTTCTGCAATATGAATCATTTATTTCAAACATATTCGGTTATTATATACATCAACCAAACAGACCACAACGTACCATAAAATAGAAAGTAACATTTGTACACAATGAAGCCGAACAGTGGTTGTGAAGGTGGGCGGCAGTAGTTAATAAACTGAGCATAATTTAGCGATAGCAAATTGTATAATAATAAATTATAGGTCAAATTGAAGCTTATAATAAGAGGGATATAAATATACATAATCCAACTATTGAATAATAATAATACCATAAGAATATATAGATGATATTAGTCAATTAATTGATCTCAGAAGTTACTCGTGATTTAATCTTCAGTTGGATATAACAGTTCTCGTCCTCTTCTAATCGATCTTATTAAATTTCTGCCTTCAGCCATTTCACTTTCAATTGGTCATACATACTACTTATGTGTGTCGATATCAGTGGCACATATCACAGTATGATTGAGTAGGAGAATCCCAGCATTTTATGACTTTTATTCTGAAACAGAAGAAATCCAACTTCAAATTCTGTTTGAAATGATAAAATGAACAAAGCAATATGCCTTTTCTTTTATTGATGCATCTTTATGGCATCTTAACCATACTACAACATCCTAATGTCGATATGTTAATGTTAACACTAATTTATATGCACTTTCAATTGAATTACTAGTGGGACAATACCCAGATTATAATGTTGGTAAGATGTCTAGTTTATTATTATGTGTCTACAGATAGAAATCTTGATCGCAATACATCTGTGATAAAAATCATCCGATACACCAATTAATAGATTATATGGTGTAATGATAGTAAATCACGAATCAAACTGATAGGTTATCTTTCAACTAACACTGTGTTTCACTCATCAACTGCGTGTTTCTCACTCACCTTATTAGTATGTCAAAATATTTCGTAGATCAATTAATGTCTGCTAAAAACATAAGTCGTTTAGACTATCCAAACCAGCAAATATATCTGTTCGTACAACTTGCCATTCATGATGAACCATCCGTACCCAATTATAATTGCCCTATTTATCTTCATCATAAATATCCAAATCCTTCATAATAAAACTATGATTAGATTCCCTGAAAGATAAATAGGAATATTTATGATTGTAAACCTTTGAAAATGAATTTGTCGTAAAGAGAACTCTTCAGTGAAGCAATCTTTCTTATACAAGCATAACTTATCACAATAGGAACAAGTTCACTTGAATGCCTATGAACAAATTGAGAAACTTTCACCCCAAATACTCAGTCTAAATATTTCTGAATTATCATCTACTTACTTATTATCAATTAAGTAGGAAAATGTTTGCCCGAAAATATTCTGCTTTTTAACAAAACATCAAATCGAATCAACTTCATTTCAACTCACAACATAAGTGCGAAAAGAGAAAACGGTAACATCTCTATATGAATGAATATTTATTTATAATATCACAGTAACTATATAACCATTTCAAAAGAGAATAGTTTCATGTTTCATGTGATGATATAACCGGTATGAATACAAGAGATTACAATTATCCAATCCTTACAAATGAATCTGAAATGAAACAAGAAAGTCACATTGAGTTGATTTGGAACAAGGGGAATAGAGATTCAATACAAATTTTAAACAAAAACATTCAGATAAGTCAACTCACTTTTTGATTTAATTCGACTTAATTCTACCATTTGAAAGTGAATAAAACTTATCAAGGTACAGATGATAATCAATTTGATCATAAGAGATTTTCCTGTTTGAATAAAATTCATAGTGACAGTGTGTGAAATTGAATATTGGAACTCATAATTCTCGTATATTTCTAGACTGTGGGTGTAGTTGAGTGTATATGGTTTTAGCCAATCAAATAATAATCTGATAAATCATTCCGAATTTTATGTAGTATATGTGAACAATATCGTTTAGTTAACCAATCAATCAACCAACCAACCAACCAACCAACCAATAAACCAACCGAATCTATCAGCAATAATCTGTCATTTCAATACAGTACTGACATTGACTCAAGTCATCTGTACTCTCAAAAGAACAAATTGTCCATCATTTATGATATGTAATATTGAGAGTAATGAACATACAGTAGTACACTTACATGAATGTGAAATTCGATGATTGATAAGTTTAATTGTGCCAGGATATTCGTCTTGAAATTTGATCATTCACAATCCCAAATGATTTGTTTTCATCGTATTATGGTGATTTCCTTCTTCATGTCAATCTAATGTAAGGTATGAAGTCAGAGAACAAAACTCTGTCATAATCATCTATCTCAGATACAAGTCTCCACCATGTCATGAAATAGATATTTATGCCCACGAATGACCTGGTACGGTCGAGAGTAGGGAGACTCCTCTATCCTACTCCAAATGCTCTCACATGGCCACGCGTATACAACCGACCTCCCAATCAGTGTTGGCCCACCAACATTTGAAGAGATCAGCATGACCATCAGACAAATCAAGAGTGGCAAAGCAGCAGAACCAGACAACATGCCAGCAGAGGCACTGAAAGCAGACGTGACGGTAACTGCAAAGATGCAACTCATTCTCATCAATAGGATTTGGGATGAAGAACAAGTACCAACAGATTGGAAAGAAGGACTTCTGATCAAAATACCGAAGAAAGGCGATCTCAGTAGGTGTGATAACTACAGGGGCATCACTCTTCTCTCAATACTGGGAAAAGTCTTCCACAGGATATTGTTAAACAGAATGAAGGACTGCGTAGACGCCAGAATTCGAGACCAACAGAATGAATTCCATAAGGATCGATCGTGTATAGACCAAATCGCAACTCTACAGATCATTGTGGAACAATCAATTGAATTGAATTCATCATTCAACATCGACTTCATTGACTACGAGAAAGCCTGATCAGTAATATCATGGTTGCTGGCAATATGCAGCGAAAAGAATGTACATTATTTAGATGTCGATTGACTAAACTGATAACTTTTAACTGTCGATCACTCAATATTCATCTTTCGGATCATTCAAGAAGTAAGAGACGGAAACTTGTTGAAATACAGTGTGCTGCCAATTCTTTATTGTACCGCAAATACAGTATTGAATAAAGCCGATAATAATAATAATACCTCCTAGATCACTGATCTGTCATCCAACCAATTCCATATTTCCGTGTTCTCACTTCTCATTTTCTAATTGTCTATCACACACTAACTTCCACATAACTATTTGTTGTCACATATCTTATCATATGTTGTTACAAGATTATTTATCTGTTTGAAGAAACATTCTTCGCTGAATATACAAGAATCCGAAAAATATCTTAGTTATTTTCTTGGCTTTTGCAAATAAGGCTTTCGTGCACTTCACTTACTTCTCTTCACTTAAGAATTCATTAGGTTAGGCCTATTCATGATGTTAATAAGTGCCTCTGTTAGTCACATTTGAAAATTGATATCATAAATGACTGTCTCATTTAAAGGCTTCATTGAAGACAATCTGAGTATTCACAATCCATACTGTTGGATCTTCAAATAATTCATGATGAAATCATCCCATTCATATTCATGCAATTGAGATGATAATAATAATAATAATAGTGCTTGGATTATCGTGAGTTGATAGTTCCATGGGAACAATGTGATGAACACTCAGTCATATATTTCTCTGTATTTATCAAGAAAGTTACACAAAATATAGATTCGATTCAGCTGAAACTCTACACTTTGATATCATGATATGTGGGGTGATCAACTACAAATGGTTATGTGAGAAGGGGTTTTGTGGAGATTTCAGAAATTTCACTGATTGAAATCATGAGTCCATTGAAGCTAGACCATCATGGATACACCTGGAAGCACATCTGGAACTCAAAACAATTGTCAACCAACATCTAGGTCAGAATTCTCATTACAAATGTCAAGACAGTTCTATGGTATGTGGCAGAAACTTGGCGAACTAGAAAAGCATTATCCAGAAGATGCAACTATTTATTGACAATTGTCTATGTAAAATACTTCGGATATGTTGGTCACCAACGACCTACAATGGAAGAGAATAAACCATATTCAAACGGAGGAAACGATGTATAAGAAGTGAATTAAGATGTATATTTCATCAGTTGAGTCAAACACATCTATATCCAAAGTCATATCAGTCAATCAGTCAGTTACAACGTAGAACCAGGTAAGCATTTAACAGATTATATGTAACAGTTTTGATGATATGGATTTATAAGCCAATGAATTATGTACGTAACGATGAACACTATAAGTTACTACAATCAACAATTTTCATCATGTTTATGATAAGAATTATTAACTCCCCTAATCATTTTCACTGCCATCTCATCATTATCCGACTATTTTTTGGTGTCAATATTAGAACGAATAGTTTGACAACAATTGGGCGCCAACTATAGACAAGTCATTATATGGGAAGATTATATTTGAAATAATCTCAGTGATTGAAATTTACAATCATTACAACGTCTCGTCCAGTAAACTTGTCTAGACTTCTTCAAGAATATAATCGAAATTACAAAGAAATATATAGTGTAAAGCAATCATATCAAACCAAGTCAAATCTATTCTGTGCTAATTCAATCATATTTAGATATTGACATTACTTACGTCTGTTACCCTAAATAGAACATAGGCCGCCTTCAACACACTCTATGCTTAGCATACCATTCTCCTCCTCCTCCTCCTCCTCCTCCTCCTCCTCCTCGTTCTTCTTCTTCTTCTTCTTCCTCTGCTTCTGCTTCTGCCTCTATCCAATCCCTCTTCATTCTCATGACTGCCTTTTCTATTTCTCGGCGTAACGTAATCTTTGATCTTCCACGTCGCCTTTGCACTTGAGGATTGCAAGTGAGGGCTTGCCCTATCATGCAGTTGGGTTGGGTGCTTTCCTCAATCTGTGTCATATCCACTTCCAGTGTTTCTTCTTAATTTCCTACTCCTCCTTCTCGTCCTCCTTCTTCTCGTCCGCTGCAATTTCGTTTGTTCTCTCCCACAGTAGGTTGTTAGGTTGAGAGGATATTGACCTTAGTAAATAGAGTAACATGAGTCAGTTAATAAATGCGAATTTTGTGAAAAGGTCACAAAGTGAAAATAATCACTGAACAAATTGTGTGAGTAGGTGTGTGTGTGTGTGTGTGTAACATTGAGTTATGAATGATTGATATTAGGTGTAAAATTTATTGTTCTATTCAAGAATAAACAAAATGAAATAAAAGTGCAAGTTGAAGGTTGAAAAATTATTATTTCTGATGTGCATGTAACAGGAGAATAAACAACTGCATATTTCAATGGTTGAAATCATGAGTCAATTGAAGCTAGACAACCATGGAAAACCTGGAAGCATTGGATGGCCGTCCCCTTCTAGTATGACACTCCTCACCAGTGCGCATGCACGATCCCGTCCCCCGCGAGATTCATATTTGTATTATTATTATTATTATTATTATTATTATTATTATTATTATGATGATGATGATGATGATGATGATGATGATGAGAAAAGGGTTTTGTGAGGAAACAAGAACAGCCTGAACATTGAGAGAGAGAGAGAGGATGGAATTCAACTAACGACGACTTGGCATTATCCGTCAATAAGTAATTAGATCCATCCTCTATTCAACCGGTTTCTTTCATTACATACATCGATATTCAAACTGAAATGAATGTAGGTTATTTTTCTCAATAGAATTATGTAATTTAATAATTGACTTGATGAGTCAATTGAAGCTACACCATGAAGGAATGCCTGGAATCAATTTGTAACTTCCAGAATACAATTCAAATGTGCAGTTAGTCTTGTTCTTTTAAGAAATTCAAAACAATTAGTCCATTTGATAAATGTCGATAATGTAATAAGAAGATGAAGATTATCGGAACTATGTCATGATGATATATTAGCGCAATACATTTCGAATAATCTGATCACACATTACATACTTGTTAAGAGCATATTCATTGTTGATATGAACTGAATTGGTTTAGATTAATATTTGAAGAGGAAATCTCTTATCTTTACCATTTCTAATAGACTGAATAGTAAATAGTAAATATTTATGCTTTCAGTAATGTAGGATTCAAGCACATGCAACAATCTATCATTGTATAATGTTCAAACAATGATAGAATAATAATGTTGTCCTATAGTAATCCATTTTGATACTCTAGAAAAGATGAGTAGATTTCTAACATTCGGCACAATAGGTACTCTATAATTTCTCTTAGCTGAATTAAAATACGATAAATTCACTTAGTATTGTTTTACATGTATCTTCCCATTGTTATTTAGGACTGCGATTGATCAGTCTCGTGTTAGCATATGTGCATCCTGTGCGGATTATTGCCTCAATATATCCTTAAGTTACAAGTTTTTTAAGCAAAGATGGATAGTGGTTAGTAGTGGAATCCAGTTTGACACGCGTTTCATCCTATTCGCGACTCATCAGCTGAGTGTGTCTGCATCCCACAGTTGATGATCACTCCGCGACTAGGTTTAGTCTACATTAATTATCTTTGTGAAACAAGCAGAGTTTGGTTGAAACGAGTGAAAAATGTATTGAACATTGAGTGCTTAACACATCATAAATCTCATATTCACTATCACAATCAACGTGATACTCTTTTTTCTTTTTACTTATGAGAAACTGATTTCAGTCGATAAGTTTACAATCCATTTGACTAGTGTGTATATGAGAGTTAGTCGAAGTGAAAAGTAGACGATAATACTTTCAAGATACATGTGATTATTGATGGATTCAATCCGGTGATTGAATAAAACAACTTCAACTTAATGAAGACAATGTTACTTCATTGTAAAATCACCGTATGCAACGTTACTGTGTACTTGTTTACAATGTTATTTTCAATTAGATCGTCATCAGGCTTTACTCTAATATACATGAATATTTATACGACAATGTTAAGCCAATCCAGGCAATATGGGTCAATAATCACAATCACATAGAATAGGTCACCACACATAATGGGTAAGAAGACAGGTGTACTGATAGTAAGTAGTAAGAGTAATCAAATAAAATGCGATAACAAAAGTCTTATCAATAGTTCCACGTTGGAAATAGAAGATCAAACAAACGTGGGTAAATAGACTTGGAATAGTCAACACTAAGACATTAAAATCATTACGTAATAAGAAGTGTGTTAATAATTAGATAGTGAAGAACACAAACGGCAGGAGGCGGAAAGTTACAAACAAATACAGTATGTGGAAATAAGGTTAAGTTATAACTGGCCATGGAATGGATAGGGGGTTACGAATTTCTTCTGTACACATGAATTGGGATTATATGTACGAATTCATATGGCTTCAGCTATATGTAGGATGCGGGAAAGAACTCCGTTGGGAAATGATGGAGGTATACGATAGATCACTCGAAATGATTTCGATTTATCTACAGCATGAACGCTATCAATGAGATGTGCCGAGATAGAACTGCGGATAGATTTTATCTGATTAATTGATGAATTCGAGCTCCTGGCTTAGAATGTTTACTGTGCAGATCTTTTTTGCTCTGCTGGTGAGACTTCTAACCGAATTTCTCTTGTACCGGATAGGTGTGAACGTGCAGAAGTGGGTATATTGGCAGGCAGACGGGTTTCTTCTATACACACTTCTACTTAATGTGCCATCACTTCATCTGCTTAGTGTGACGTCAAGCAAGTTCAGCATTTCGTCATACTCGCTTTCACCAGTGAAACTGATCACTAGGAGAACACTGTTGAATGGTCCTAGGAGTTCCTCCTTACTGGTGTTTTGATCTACGATAATGAATGTGTCGTCAATTTAGCGGCAATATAAATCAAGTTTCTTAATTGTCTCATTGAGAGGTCCATTTTCTAGCTTCGCTAGGAAGAGATCAGCTAAAATCGGGCCTAGAGGTGAGCCCATGTCTATCACGTCTATTTGTCTATAATGAGTATTGTTGAAGACAAAACGGACATTCTGCGTGCATCTTAAGAGCAGTTCCTTTAGGCTATCGTCAGGCAAGCCAATGTTGATTTGTTTTTCTGATATTTACTTACATATAAACTCAATAGTCTCTATAAGTGGTACGTCGGTGAACAAACATCCTACATCCAATGAGATCATATTTTCCATACTGACATTAAAATTCTCCACTTTGGAGGTGAAGTCGAAGACATATTTTACACTATTTCTAACAACTGATTTGTGCAATGGCTCTAAGATTCGCACTATCCACTTTGCAATTTTGTGGTAAGGAGAATTGTACATATCTAGAACTACACCTCCTCCTTTATCTGGTTTGCTGATGATCAGGGTTTCATCTTTTCTTAGTTTCGTTAAAGAGTCTCGGTGCTGCTTGGTTGGTAGGTGATTTGTGGTACACTTACTATTCTTGTATTGTTGACAGCTATCAACCAATGTGGTCTTAAACCGAGCAAGATTCTCCAATGAGGTAGGGATCAAGTCAGTTGTTTGTGAAAATAAATTCTCAAATTGTACATCAGTGTCTGATTGGTTGATTCTATGCCCATTATCACAGAATTTAGGCACCAGAGATAAAACTTCTAGCTGTATTGCATCTAGTTCAATATTGGAAAAAAGTATGTACGTACCATTTCGGGTTCAAAGTAAACTCCTTTCCTGGCTTTTGGTTTTCCAAAGTTTTCATTAGTTTTATCAACGTTTTCTCAGATCTGTTCTAGCACATTCTTTTCCACATAATCCATAAACATTGACTAGAGCTCTGAAGGCCGGTTTTTCACGGAATATTATCTCTGAAGAAGATTCCTTTCTAAGTCGCAGATATTCATTTCTATAGTATCAATTTGATTCGATACATGTCTTGTTCGCTTATATGTGTTGTTCTAATTTTCACAATGGGAATGTTTAATGATGTTTTCGCATTTGATTCTTTTATGAGGGAGGCAGTATGTGAAGTAGAGCACAAATTTCCTCTTGGTTTTATTATATTACACTTAGTGTTATGATTAGTAGTGTGTATTGCAGTTAGTCGAACATTATTATAATGTAGTTCAAAGGAGAGGGGAGAAGAATATCCAACGAGTTATCAGTCGTTAAATGTTAGTAGGTGGCTGTATATTGTGATAAATATCTGGGAATTATATCCGATGTTGTTGTCATCGTTATTATTATTTTAGTCGAACAATTGACTTTTGTCCAGTTGCATGATTTCATAAATATTCTATGTAATGTCAGTGAAACTATGAGTAAAGTTGGTATATAATATCGACTTTTTTATTTCATTCTATTTGAACACATATATATTGGTACAGTAGTGCGCCAAATATATATGCGCCACACAATTTCAGTTCATTAATTGCGTGTGGGCTGCGATACTGCCCGGGTGCCCAGACCGAAACAGGTGGTTATCTTAAAGGGCCACACACCCCGAGCCTTTGACCTAAAGGTCTAACCCACAAGGCAGTGGTGCATCGTAAGGGGATGCAGTCCCATGGAAGCCGGTGACCAGCGATTGATTATTCATACGCCATTTGTTCCCGCAGGATACTGGTGCCCATGTGCAACATAGATTTGGAATCCGGTTAAAGCGCTGGACATTCGCTTTTCGTCCTCTCATCTTCGTAAACAACGCCCCTGCCACGACAAGGCAGTGAGTAGGACTTTCTGGCAGAGGCTGTATACGCGCGGCCGTGTGAGAGAATTTCGAGAGGGAGAGCGGACTCTCCCCACTCTCGGCCATACCAGGGCATTTGGGGGCATATAATATATATAAATATATATAATATCGATATAAATAGATGATAACAGTTAGTTTAGCACAATTGAATGTCCTTTACCCAAAGTGTCATCATTATCAAGTGATGAAATGAACAAGATGAATGAAAAATTCTCGTGTATTGATCGTTTGATTCTTCCCATTGGTTTGTAACACTGAAATTAATAAGTCTTCTTGGATATGTGAAACCGGTGTGGATTACCTTGATATTGCCGTTAAGCCCTACAGATTATAAACAGAGATGGATAGTGGGTAGTGATGGGATGTTGGATGCGTGGTTCATCCTATTTGAGACTGGTCGTTTGGATATACATGCAAGCAACTAATACAAATTAATTAAACTTTAACCCCATTGTACAAGTCGTTGGTTATCTGGACTTAGTAATTAAGTGAATAATATAATAGATCCGAAGTAAACACCAAGCTTGAGATGCACATCCATCTAGCTGACGAGTCTCATATACATCAAAACATGCATCGTTGATTATATTGTTGCCAATATCCATCTCTGCCTATAATCAGCAAATGATTCGAAATAACATTAATGATAACTTTCATGATATTTGATAGATGATTCCGTTTAAAAATATCCACTATATGGACATAATTATTATTTATTAGATTTTCCATTCACAGTGTATTTTGTTTTCATAATGAGGAGGGGTCGATGGTTCATATTGCTCATTTTATAAGCTTGAAAATGCCACAGGTATTCAGAGTTTGACATCGCTTTAACCAGTAACACCTTCTAATATGAAGCGTACCCACCAAGTGAAATCAAAAGACAGAAACGAGGAGTTTCGAAGATATATTTAATAGACTATCAATATATCGTGAATCGACTGATCTAATCTGACTAGCGATTGCAGTAGATGTTGAGCACAGCGTTCCCACTCGTGATCTGGTGCGGATGCATGACCGAGCGCCTTCAGCTAGGTGAGTCCATTAAAACATGTGGTCAGCATCCAATATCGAAAACTTACAGAGCTACTTATTTTGGAGATTTATTTACTGCTACATGCTGTCTAGCTTGTATAAAATTTTGTTCGATTTACTTTCATTTTAAGAATAATGAGTTTTGATAACAATATTGTAGTGAACCAGAACACAAACTGGGGGATAATCCAATGTGTTTCAATACAAAATGACACAGAATCTCTTTGTAAAATCTGAGAAAACCATACAGTGAATACTTCATTTGTAAAATGTCAATCAATTGTCTCAAACTTGATTGTTTCTTCTTCGTTTCCACACCAATTATTCTGTGTTCTTGTTATGGTTTTATGTCCGGCTTCTTATCACGTGATTTATCCATCAATCAAAATACGATTTATACAATCTTAGCACTGTGCCAAACCAATAACGTTCGACTGGCATGAGCAGCCTAGAGTATTTATTGGTCCTATGTCCTCCTAGTTCGTCCACTTCAATCCAGAACACCAATACCAGCTTCTGCAATATGAATCATTTATTTCAAACATATTCGGTTATTATATACATCAACCAAACAGACCACAACGTACCATAAAATAGAAAGTAACATTTGTACACAATGAAGCGAAAAAGTGGTTATGAAGGTGGGCGGCAGTAGTTAATAAACTGAGCATAATTTAGCGATAGCAAATTGTATAATAATAAACTATAGGTCAATTGAAGCTTATGATAAGAGGAATATAAATACACATAATCCAACTATTGAATAATAATAATACCATAAGAATATATAGATGATATTAGTCAATTAATTGGTCTCAGAAGTTACTCGTGATTTAATCTTTGCTCGGATATAACAGTTCTCGTCCTCTTCTAATCGATCTTATTAAATTTCTGCCTTCAGCCATTTCACTTTCGATTGGTCATACATACTACTTATGTGTGTCGATATCAGTGGCACATATCACAGTATGATTGAGTAGGAGAATCCCAGCATTTTATGACTTTTATTCTGAAACAGAAGAAATCCAACTTCAAATTCTGTTTGAAATGATAAAATGAACAAAGCAATATGCCTTTTCTTTTATTGATGCATCTTTATGGCATCTTAACCATACTACAACATCCTAATGTCGATATGTTAATGTTAACACTAATTTATATGCACTTTCAATTGAATTACTAGTGGGACAATACCCAGATTATAATGTTGGTAAGATGTCTAGTTTATTATTATGTGTCTACAGATAGAAATCTTGATCGCAATACATCTGTGATAAAAATCATCCGATACACCAATTAATAGATTATATGGTGTAATGATAGTAAATCACGAATCAAACTGATAGGTTATCTTTCAACTAACACTGTGTTTCACTCATCAACTGCGTGTTTCTCACTCACCTTATTAGTATGTCAAAATATTTTGTAGATCTGTTAATATCTACTAAAAACATAAGTCGTTTAGACTATTCAAACCAGCAAATATATCTGACCTTACACCTTACCATTCAAGATAAACCATCCGTACCCAATTATAATCGCCCTATTTATCTTCATCATAAATATCCAAATCCTTCATAATAAACCTATGATTAGATTCCCTGAAAGATAAATAGGAATATTTATGATTGTAAACCTTTGAAAATGAATTTGTCGTAAAGAGAACTCTTCAGTGAAGCAATCTTTCTTATACAAGCATAACTTATCACAATAGGAACAGGTTCACATGAATGCCTATGAACAAATTGTGAAACTTTCACCCCAAATACTCAGACTAAATATTTCTGAATTATCATCTACTTACTTATTATCAATTAAGTAGGAAAATGTTTGCCCGAAAATATTCTGCTTTTTAACAAAACATCAAATCGAATCAACTTCATTTCACCTCACAACATAAGTGTGAAAAGAGAAAACGGTAACATCTCTATATGAATGAATATTTATTTATAATATCACAGTAACTATATAACAATTTCAAAAGAGAACAGTTTCATGTTTCATGTGATGATATAACCGGTATGAATACAAGAGATTACAATTATCCAATCCTTACAAATGAATCTGAAATGAAACAAGAAAGTCACATTGAGTTGATTTGGAACAAGGGGAATAGAGATTCAATATAAATTTTAAACAAAAACATTCAGATAAGTCAACTCACTTTTTGATTTAATTCGACTTAATTCTACCATCTGAAAGTGAATAAAACTGATCAAGGTACAGATGATAATCAATTTGATCATAAGAGATTTTCCTGTTTGAATAAAATTCATAGTGACAGTGTGTGAAATTGAATATTGGAACTCATAATTCTCGTATATTTATAGACTATGGGTGTAGTTGAGTGTATATGGTTTTAGCCAATCAAATAATAATCTGATAAACCATTCCGAATTTTATGTAGTATATGTGAACAATATCGTTTAGTTAACCAACCAATCAACCAACCAACCAACCAACCAACCAATAAACCAACCGAATCTATCAGCAATAATCTGTCATTTCAATACAGTACTGACATTGACTCAAGTCATCTGTACTCTCAAAAGAACAAATTGTCCATCATTTATGATATGTAATATTGAGAGTAATGAACATACAGTAGTACACTTACATGAATGTGAAATTCGATGATTGATAAGTTTAATTGTGCCAGGATATTCGTCTTGAAATTTGATCATTCACAATCCCAAATGATTTGTTTTCATCGTATTATGGTGATTTCCTTCTTCATGTCAATCTAATGTAAGATATTTATAAAATAAATATTTTAACGGAGTTTTATTCTCTCAGTGGGATGGTTTGGTAGTGAAGCTTTCATCATTCTTCTGAACGACATCATCAGCAGCACAAACTACATGAAGTCAGAGAACAAAACTCTGTTAAAATCATCCACCTCAGATGCAAGTCTCCACCATGTCATAAAATAAATATTTATGCCCACGAATGCCGTGGTACGGTCGAGAGTATGGAGACTCCTCAATCCTACTCCAAATGCTCTCACATGGCCACGCGTATACAACCGACCTCCCAATCAGTGTTGGCCCACCAACATTTGAAGAGATCAGCATGGCCATCAGACAAATCAAGAGTGGCAAAGCAGCAGAACCAGACAACATGCCAGAAGAGGTACTGAAAGCAGACGTGGCGGTAACTGCAATGATGCAACTCATTCTCATCAATAGGATTTGGGATGAAGAACAAGTACCAACAGATTGGAAAGAAGGACTTCTGATCAAAATACCGAAGAAAGGTGACCTCAGTAGGTGTGATAACTACAGGGGCATCACTCTTCTCTCAATACTGGGAAAAGTCTTCCACAGGATATTGTTAAACAGAATGAAGGACTGCGTAGACGCCAGAATTCGAGACCAACAGAATGAATTCCATAAGGATCGATCCTGTATAGACCAAATCCCAACTCTACAGATCATTGTGCAGCAATCAATTGAATTGAATTCATCATTCAACACCGACTTCATTGACTACGAGAAAGCATTTGATAGCGTGGACAGGGCAGCACTAATGAAGCTTCTTCCACCCTACGGCCTGACTGAGAACATAGCCAAAATTACACGGAATTCATCATTCAACATCGACTTCATTGACTACGAGAAAGGCTTACGTGCACTTCACTTACTTGTCTTCACTTAAGAATTCATTAAGTTAAGCCTATTCATGATGTTAATAAGTGCCTCTGTTAGTCACATTTGAAAACTGATATCATAAATCACGGTCTCATTTAAAGGCTTCATTGAAGACTTTCTGAGTATTCACAATCCATAATGTTGGATCTTCGAATAATTCATAATGAAATCATTCCATTCATATTCATGCAATTGAGATGATAATAATAATAATACTAATAATAGTGTTCGGAAACACCTGGAAGCACATCTGGAACTCAAAACAATTGTCAACCAACATCTAGGTCAGAATTCTCAATACAAATGTCAAGACAGTTCTATTGTATGTGGCAGAAACTTGGAGAACTAGTAAAAAGCCATTATCCAGGAGATGCAACTATTTATTGACAATTGTCTATGTAAAATACTTCGGATATGTTGGTCACCAACGACCCACAATGGAAAAGAATAAACCATATTCAAGCGTAGAAAGTATGTATAAGAACAGAATTAAGATGTATATTTCATCAGTTGAGTCAAACACATCTATATCGAAAATCATATCAGTCAATCAGTCAGTTACAACGTAGAATCAGGTACGCATTTAACAGACTATACGTAACAGTTTTGATGATATGGATTTATAAGCCAATGAATTATGTACGTAACGATGAACACTATAAGTTACTACAATCAACAATTTTCATCATGTTTATGATAAGAATTATTAACTCCCCTAATCATTTTCACTGCCATCTCATCATTATCCGACTATGTTTTCGTGTGTTATAAACTATATTACTTACAATTTATACGAACATTCGTCAATAGTAGAACGAATAGTTTGACAACAATTGGGCGCCAACTATAGACAAGTCGTTATATAGGAAAATGATATTTGAAATAATCTCAGTGATTGAAATTTACAATCATTCCAAGGTTTCGTCCAGCCAACATGTCTAGACTTCTTCAGGACTATCATCAAAATTATCAAGGAAATATATAGTGTATAGCAATCATATCATATCAAATCAAATCAAATCTATTCTGTGCTAATTCAATCATATTTAGATATTGACCTTACTACTTACTTATATACTTAATTACTTATTTACTTACGTCTGTTACTCTCAATAGAGCATAGGCCGCCTCAAACACACTTTCTGCTCATGCTCCTCCTTCTTCTTATTCTTCGTCGTCTTCTATTCTCCTTCTTCTTCTTCTTCTTCTTCTTCTTCTTCTTCTTCTTCTGCTTCTGCTTCTGCTTCTATCCAGTCGCTCTTCGTTCTTCTCGTGATTGCCTTTTCTATTTCTCGACCTAATGTTTTCTTTGATCTTCCACGTCGCCTTTGCACTTGAGGATTCCAAGTGAGGCTTTGCCCTATCATGCAGTTGGGTTGGGTGCCTTCCTCAATCTGTGTCCTAGCCACTTCTAGTACTTCTCCCTAATTTCCTCCTCCTCGTCCTTTGCAATTTCGTTTGTTCTCTCCCACAGTAGGTTGTTAGGTTGATAGAATATTGACCTTAGTAAATAGAATAACAAGAGTCAGTTAATAAATGAGATTTTTGTGAAAAGGACACAAAGTGAAAATAATCACTGAACAAATTGTGTGAGTATACGTGCGTGTGTGTGTGTAACATTGAGTTAGTTGTTCTAATGAGGAATAAACAAAATGAAATAAAAGTGCAAGTTGAAGATTGAAATGTGAATACTATTTGATTATGAAAATAGAATGAACTGATCATTATAAATATGAAATGATGATCATAGAGCCTAATGATGAACTTCTTGAATATTCTTCCATATTTTATTTTCAAATATTAGAATGAATACAACACCATAGTGAATTATAAATAAGAACTTTCGTCTAAATTTGTACGAATAGTTTCACAATATTTGGGCGCCGAGTTAATGTGAATCATTAAAAAGGAAGAATGTTGTATTTGTAAAATATCACGGAATGAATTTGAAGTAATTCCAACGTTTTATCTGACAATCTGGTTCAAGCTTTTTCAAGGAATTTTCACAGATTGAACTCATGAGTCAGTTGAAGCTAGACCACCATTGAAAACCTGGAAGCACTGGACAGCCGTTTCGTCCCAGTATGGGACTCCTCAGCAGTGCGCACCCACGACCCCGCACCACCCGGGGCTCGAACCCAGGACCTACTGGCTTCGCGCGCGAGCACTTAACCATTAGACCACTGAGCCGGCATCCAACGGTGTTAATGTCTAACTTCAACCAATCCACGAAGTTGCGCTACCGTACACCATTGTCTTCAGTGAGTTCCTATCTCACAACAGACCTGGTTGAACTCCACTGGTAACGACTTCTCACTAGAACTCCAGAAGTGTCTCCTGAAGTCAGTCACTAGTGAACAGGTGATTGTTATTATCAGAATGTGTTTTTTCAAGGAAATTATAATCAAACAACAAAATTTATCGAATATAAATAGGTATATGATTCTCTGGTTTACTGTCTACTGAATAATTTATCCAATCAATGTTAAAGTACGTATTTACATTAGTGTGTGTAAGAGATATGTGATGTGAAATGAAAAATGTGTTAGATAACAAACTGTGTGTATACATAAGTGATGTGAGAAGAAGATATTTCCATGGGTGGTTTTAAGATCTTGATTAGTTTTTTTTTCTTTAAGGTTTTTCTTCTTTGTTCTCTATATCGTTTGCATGATATCTGAAGTTTGTGCTGATGATGTCGTTCAGAAGAACGATGAAAGCTGCACGACCAAACCATCCAGCTCAGAGAACAAAACACCATCAAAATCATCCACCTGAGCTACAAATCTTCTTCATCATCTCAAAACTATATATTGTCTTCAGTTTTGTGTATATTAAGGAAAAACAGATCATTTCTATATATGAAATGAATCAAAAATGTCACAGCATGCATTAAAAGGAAGATAAATAAATAAGATAAGTAAACCAAAATAAAAGAGGAATGTATATGTAAATGAAAGTGTGTGTTATTTTTAATGTTCCAGTCAATTGTTTAACATATTCAGATAAGATAACGGATTTGAATCATTGAACGTATTATCTATCAATTAGTTACTATGGCATAAATATATCAAATGGCAAAAAGGAGATCAGGTTTACTTATTCATTATTAGTTGCCATGGGACAGCTAGTTGTATTCCATCTCTCTTATTAATATTGTTTGAATTAGCCCATATATATAGGGCTTCGGCTGTTAGTTGTTCTTTGTAAGAATTCAATCCTTTTTGAATGATTCTTGTGCCATTGAAATAAACTGTATGACCCGATTCAATCGAGTGTAATGCTAACAGTGGTGTTTCCATTGTCTACTTTCATAATAACAATTTTTTCTGTCTTTTCGTGACTGTTTTAGGGCATACGTTTCTTCTTTAGAAATATCAGGCGTATTAGGTTTTGGATTCAAAATTACAACTGTGATTTTAAACTTCAATGAATTCGTCTGATCATCTGGAACATTGTTTAAGATAGGCTCGATCAACGGAATAATTTCAGAGGCGGAAATTCGTATTCTGTTGAGATTAGATGGTGGTTGGAGGTAGTCAACAGGAAACCCTGGACCCGGGTTTCGTGCTACTTGGCACTCGTCAGCAAGGTGTACCTGTAATCTTGAGGGAACGGGTGCTCCCTGGCGGATTCGATCTCGTGTCACCCAGCTTCACAGTCAGAGACGTTACCACTGAGCTATCCGAGCCGTGACTGACCTCCTGTAGGACTGAGATGTAATCACAATTGATTGATCACTGAGTGGTGATCAATGTCATGTTTGTCTAGTCCTTCTTAGTGCAGATCGAATGCTATCGATCATGTTGCAATGTGGCCACCAGTGTCGAGTCACCAAGACTGGTGGTCGATCTGCACTAATAAGGACTAGACAAGCATGAGATTGATTACCACCCAGTGATCAATCAATTGTGATTCGTATTCTGTTCATATTGAAATTGAGACTTTTTTTAAGTAGTGAAAGTTCGTGTTGATTTAAATGTCTATCAGATAGATTTACCACAATTTTGTTTATATCAACTTCCTTGGATTCATTTTTAATTAATGATAAACCATTATCAATGTTTGCTATACATGAACGAAGAGATTCCAAATTTAAAGTGGATTTATGTATACGTTCTTTAAGGAATACTCTTATAGCTGAAACAGCTGCTTTTTGTGAAAGTATAGAATTGTCTGGAGTTTTGACTCTTAACGTTTTTGCATAAACATTATGGTTTAAACAGCGTAGATTGAATTAGTTTATTTATGCGTTAAAGCAATATTTTGGCATCTGGTAAATTTGATAACCCTAAAGTTCAATAGTAACGAACAGCCGATTCTATTTTCATAATCCATCGATTGTACTTTACAGAAGATTGTGACCCCAAATGTGTCATGCATGAACTTGTATACTGTTGAAGTTAATTCTCTTAAAGCTTAAACAAAAATTGTGTGATTTTGGATGATTGACTTGTATGAATTCTACTTCCATTTTGTCCAACGTTTCTACTTTATGATTAGTCATGTTCATTACTGTTTTATAAGAAAGTTTATTTGTTCTTAAAACAACGTTGTCTTAAATGTAAAATGAATACGAACTGATGAAAAATGGATTGTAGGGGAGAGGTTTATAAGGGTTTGTTGAACGCTGTAACTGGATATAGATGTATTTGACTCCACTGATAAAATATAAATCTTAATTCACTTCTTATACATCGTTTCCTTCGTTTGAATACGGCTTATTCTCTTCCATTGTGGGTCGTTGCTGACCAACATATCCGAAGTATTTTACATAGACGATTGTCAATAAATAGTTGCATCTTCTGCATGATGGCTTTCCTAGTTCTCCAAGTTTCTGCCACATACGATAGAACTGTCTTGACATTTGTATTGAGTTTCAGGTGTCCTTCAGTTGTAAATACACTGCTCTTGCTTTACCGATCAGCGATTTCACATGCATATCAGATCCACCGTGTTCATCAATGATCCTTGACATATATGTAAAAGTTTCTGCATCATCCGAAGCTTCTCCATCAAGTGTAATTCGATTGGTGCATGGTATGTTGTGTGAGAGAATCTTGGGTTTGCCTTTGTGTATGTTGAGACCTACTGCTGCTGAGGTTGCTGCTACACTGGTGTTCTTCTCTCGCACTTGTTATTGCGTGTGCGATAGAAGAGCCAGATCATCTGCGAAGTGTAGGTCGTCCAACTGTATCCTAGATGTCTACTGTATCCCCTACTTCCCTTCAGATGTTGACGTCTTCATGATCCAATCGATCACCAGCAGAAAGAGGAAGGGTGAGAGAAAGTAACCTTGCCTGACACTGGTCTTCACCTCGAACGAGTTTGTCAACTGTCCTCCATGCAGGATTTTGCAGTTTGATCCATCATAGCAATTCCGTGTAATGTTGGCTATGTTCTCAGTCAGGCCGTAGTGTGAAAGATGCTTCCTTAGTGCTGCCTGTCCACGCTATCAAATGCTTTCTCGTAGTCAATGAAGTCGGTGTTGAATGATGAATTCAATTCAATTGATTGTTCCACAATGATCTGTAGAGTTGCGATTTGATCTATGCACGATCGATCCTTACGGAATCCAGCTTGTTGGTCACGAAGTTGGGCGTCTACGCAGTCCTTCATTCTGTTTAACAATATCCTGTGGAAGACTTTTCCCAGTATTGAGAGAAGAGTGATTCCCCTGTAGTTATCACACCTACTGAGATCGCCTTTCTTCGGTATTTTGATCAGAAGTCCTTCTTGCCAATCTGTTGGTACTTGTTCTTCATCCCAAATCCTATTGAAGAGAATGTGTAGTATCTTTGCAGTTACCGCCACGTCTGCTTTCAGTGCCTCTGCTGGCATGTTGTCTGGTTCTGCTGCTTTGCCACTCTTGATTTGTCTGATGGTCATGCTGATCTCTTCAAATGTTGGTGGGTCAACATTGATTGGGTGGTCGGTTGTATACGCGTGACCGTGTGAGAGCATTTGGAGTAGGATTGAGGAGTCTCCATACTCTCGACCGTACCACGGCATTCGTGGGCATAAATATCTATTTTATGACATGGTGGAGACTTGCAGCTGAGGTGGATGATCTTGACAGAATTTTGTTCTCTGACTTCATGTAGTTTGTGCTGCTGATGATGTCGTTCAGAAGAATGATGAAAGCTTCACTACCAAACCATCCCACTGAGAGAATAAAACTCCGTTAAAATATTTATTTTATAAATATCTTACATTAGATTGACATGAAGAAGGAAATCACCATAATACGATGAAAACAAATCATTTGGGATTGTGAATGATCAAATTTCAAGACGAATTTCCTGGCACAATTAAACTTATCAATCATCGAAATTCTTAATCATATAATTGTACTACTCTATGTTCATTACTCTCAATATTACATATCATAAATGATGGACAATTTGTTCTTTTGAGAGTACAGATGACTTGAGTCAATGTCAGTACTGTATTGAAATGACAGATTATTGCTGATAGATTCGGTTGGTTTATTGGTTGGTTGGTTGGTTGGTTGGTTGATTGGTTGGTTAACTAAACGATATTGTTCACATATACTACATAAAATTCGGAATGATTTATCAGATTATTATTTGATTGGCTAAAACCATATACACTCAACTACACCCATAGTCTATAAATATACGAGAATTATGAGTTCCAATATTCAATTTCACACACTGTCACTATGAATTTTATTCAAACAGGAAAATCTCTTATGATCAAATTGATTATCATCTCTACCTTGATCAGTTTTATTCACTTTCAGATGGTAGAATTAAGTCGAATTAAATCAAAAAGTGAGTTGACTTATCTGAATGTTTTTGTTTAAAATTTATATTGAATCTCTATTCCCCTTGTTCCAAATCAACTCAATGTGACTTTCTTGTTTCATTTCAGATTCATTTGTAAGGATTGGATAATTGTAATCTCTTGTATTCATACCGGTTATATCATCACATGAAACATGAAACTGTTCTCTTTTGAAATGGTTATATAGTTACTGTGATATTATGAATAAATATTCATTCATATAGAGATGTTACCGTTTTCTCTTTTCACACTTATGTTGTGAGTTGAAATGAAGTTGATTCGATTTGATGTTTTGTTAAAAAGCAGAATATTTTCGGGCAAACATTTTCCTACTTAATTGATAATAAGTAAGTAGATGATAATTCAGAAATATTTAGTCTGAGTATTTGGGGTGAAAGTTCCTCAATTTGTTCATAGGCATTCAAGTGAACCTGTTCCTATTGTGATAAGTTATGGTTATATAAGAAAGATGGCTTCACTGAAGAGTTCTCTTTACGACAAATTCATTTTCAAAGGTTTACAATCATAAATATTCCTACTTATCTTTCAGGGAATCTAATCATAGGTTTATTATGAAGGATTTGGATATTTATGATGAAGATAAATAGGGCGATTATAATTGGGTACGGATGGTTTATCTTGAATGGTAAGGTGTAAGGTCAGATATATTTGCTGGTTTGAATAGTCTAAACGACTTATGTTTTTAGTAGATATTAACAGATCTACAAAATATTTTGACATACTAATAAGGTGAGTGAGAATCACACAGTTGATGAGTGAAACACAGTGTTAGTTGAAAGATAACCTATCAGTTTGATTTGTGATTTACTATCATTAGACTATGGAATCTATGACTTGGTATATCGGATGATTTTCATCACAGATGTATTGCGATCAAGATTTCTATCTGTAGACACATAATAATAATTTAGACATTTAGTATTATTATTATTATTACTAATGACTTTATTCAATATTATATTTGGGGTACAATATAGAATTCTCAGCACAGGGCATTTCAACAAGCTTCTTACACAAAAAATACAAAACAGAGAACAAAGACAAAAAAATCTGGAAAAAAACTGTACAACATTTCAAATTAGAGACGTGTTACGAATGTAGGTTATTGACTAGATTAACTCTAACAACCTGTTCATCACAGAGTATATTTGCTAGGTAAGGTATTATAGAACTTTGATACCTTTGCTTACGTGCATGGGTTTTAATGTAATTACGTCTCGTTCTACCAGAAGATATACAAGGAGAAAGATAAAAGTGAAGGGAATGGTTAGTATCTGATAAAATAACACCTGACAGGAGTTTGCATGGCTTTAGATGTCTATCCACAACCATATTAATAATGACCTCGAAAGATTCACCTCACACCTTGCTGACTGCCTTCAGCGCTCTCTGCAATATAGCAGAGTCTTTTCTAAAAATCTTGTGAATGAATAATGGAGAACAGTAAAGAATAATAGGTAATATGCAAAAATTGACAAATTGTAAGAGTAAATGACGAGTAATCCCAAGAGCATGCAATCTCTTTGTTTAGTAAGTCAGACGGAAAACCTTCTTCGATAACAATAAAACGTGGGAAGACCAAGAGAGATCAGAGGAAAAGGTATCACCAAGATAATTGACCTTCGACACTGTGTCTCATGCTGAAGGTAACAGCTTGACATTTAGACGGATTAATTATGAGACCATTACCAACAGACCAACAATCAATACGAGACAACAACTCATTCATTTCTATGGGATGTACAATGGAAGAGATAAGCATACATATAGTGAGATCATCCGCATATTTCACAAAAGTGTTTTCTGTGGAAGATGGCAGATCATGCAGTAAAAAAGAGAAATGAAGAGGTGAAAGAACAGCTCCTTGTGGTACATCTTTATGAGACAGTAGAGACTCTGAACACTTTCCTTCAAATACAGTATACTGTTCCCTTCCGGAGAGGTAGGAGCATAGCCAGTTGGTTATCCAGTTGTCAGTGTTGACGCTGATTAACTTGTTAATTAGACGTTGTCTTGGTATAGAATCAAAAGCTGAAGTATAGTCCAGAAAAGCGCATCGAACATACTTCTTACGCTTTTCAATGTTGAACACTATATTGTGATGCAGAACAGCAACAACATCTAAGGTGCTTCTTTTGCATCTGTAGACAAACTGATACGGATCAATATGCTCTGTTAACACAGGCTGAGGTGGAAGTATTAATAATTTTTCCATTGTTTTGAGGAAGGGTGTAGTTATTGCAATAGGTCTAAATTTTACATTTTTACCACCAGATACTTACTTGGGTACAGGGATTATCTTCATCTTTCTCCACATTTTTGGTATGATATTAGATGAGAACGATCGGTTAAAGATAGCCGCGAATGGATAACATAAGACGTCAGCCTATTTTTATAAAAAGGAGGTTAGGGATACCATCAGGTCATAAACATTGGGATGACTTCAGTGACCGGAGACAACTTCGGACATCAGTTTCAGTGAAACTAGGAACAAAGCTATTCTTTAAACCTGTGGATGAAGGGAGCATCACATCAGATTATGGGTGTACAAAAAACTTATCTAAGTCACAAACATTCAGCTGGTTATCGCTCCTAATCTGTCTGTCACCAAAATTATAATCTTGTACTCTCCTACTGGTAATTCAGTTGAAAGAGAATATAAATTAGTGTTTACATTAACATATCGACATCAGGATGTAGTAGTTTGGTTAAGATGCCATAAAGATGCATCAATAAAAGAAAAGGCATATTGCTTTGTTCATTTTATCATTTCAAACAGAATTTGAAGTTGGATTTCTTCTGTTTCAGAATAAAAATCATAAAATGCTTGGATTCTCCTACTCAATCATACTGTGATATGCGCACCTGATATCGACACACATAAGTAGTATGTATGACCAATCGAAAGTGAAATGGCTGAAGGCAGAAATTTAATAAGATCGATTAGAAGAGGACGAGAACTGTTATATCCGAGCAAAGATTAAATCACGAGTAACTTCTGAGACCAATTAATTGACTAATATCATCTATATATTCTTATGGTATTATTATTATTCAATAGTTGGATTATGTGTATTTATATTCCTCTTATCATAAGCTTCAATTTGACCTATAGTGCATTATCATACAATCTACTGTCCCTAAATTATACTCAGTTTATTAACTACTGCCGCCCACCTTCACAACCACTTTTTCGCTTCATTGTGTACAAATGTTACTTTCTATTTTATGGTACGTTGTGGTCTGTTTGGTTGATGTATATAATAACCGAATATGTTTGAAATAAATGATTCATATTGCAGAAGCTGGTATTGGTGTTCTGGATTGAAGTGGACGAACTAGGAGGACATAGGACCAATAAGTACGCTAGGCTGCTCATACCGGTCGAACGTTATTGGTTTGGCACAGTGCTAAGATTGTATAAATCGTATTTTGATTGATGGATAAATCACGTGATAAGAAGCCGGACATGAAACCATAACAAGAACACAGAGTAATTGGTGTGGAAACGAAGAAGAAACAATCAAGTTTGAGACAATTGATTGACATTTTACAAATGAAGTATTCACTGTATGGTTTTCTCAGATTTTACAAAGAGATTCTGTGTCATTTTGTATTGAAACACATTGGATTATCCCCCAGTTTGTGTTCTGGTTCACTACAATATTGTTATCAAAACTCATTATTCTTAAAATGAAAGTAAATCGAACAAAGTTTTATACAAGCTAGACAGCTTGTAGCGGTAAATAAATCTCCAAAATAAGTAGCTCAGTAAGTTTTCGATATTGGATGCTGACCACATGTTTTAATGGACTCACCTAGCTGAAGGCGCTCGGTCATGCATCCGCACCAGATCACGAGTGGGAACGCTGTGCTCAACATCTACTGCAATCGCTAGTCAGATTAGATCAGTCGATTCACGATATATTGATAGTCTATTAAATATATCTTCGAAACTCCTCGTGTCTGTCTTTTGATTTCACTTGTTGGGTACGCTTCATATTAGAAGGTGTTACTGGTTAAAGCGATGTCAAACACTGAATACCCGTGGCATTTTCAAGCTTAGAAAATGAGCAATATGAACCATTGACCTCTCCTCATTATGAAAACAAAATACACTGTGAATGGAAAATCTAATAAATAATAATTATGTCCATATAGTGGATATTTTTAAACGGAATCATCTATCAAATATCATGAAAGTTATCATTAATGTTATTTCGAATCATTTGCTGATTATAGGCAGAGATGGATATTGGCAACAATATAATCAACGATGCATGTTTTGATGTATATGAGACTCGTCAGCTAGATGGATGTGCATCTCAAGCTTGGTGTTTACTTCGGATCTATTGTATTATTCACTTAATTACTAAGTCCAGATAACCAACGACTTGTACAATGGGGTTAAAGTTTAATTAATTTGTATTAGTTGCTTGCATGTATATCCAAACGACCAGTCTCAAATAGGATGAACCACGCATCCAACATCCCATCACTAGTCACTATCCATCTCTGTTTATAATCTGTAGGGCTTAACGGCAATATCAAGGTAATCCACACCGGTTTCACATATCCAAGAAGACTTATTAATTTCAGTGTTACAAAGCAATGGGAAGAATCAAACAATCAATACACAAGAATTTCTCATTCATCTTGTTCATTTCATCACTTGATAATGATAACACTTTTGGTAAGGGACATTCAATTGTGCTAAACTAACTGTTATCATCTATTTATATCGATATTATATATATTTATATATATTATATGCCCCCAAATGCCCTGGTATGGCCGAGAGCGGGGTGGGTTCGCCCTCCCTCTCGAAATTCTCTCACACGGCCGCGCTTATACAGCCTCTGCCAGAAAGTCCTACTCACTGCCTTGTCGTGGCAGGGGCGTTGTTTACGAAGATGAGAGGACGAAAAGCGAATGTCCAGCGCTTTAACCGGATTCCAAATCTATGTTGCACATGGGCACCAGTATCCTGCGGGAACAAATGGCGTATGAATAATCAATCGCTGGTCACCGGCTTCCATGGGACTGCATCCCCTTACGATGCACCACTGCCTTGTGGGTTAGACCTTCAGGTCAAAGGCTCGGGGTGTGGCCCTTTTAGATAACCACCTGCTTCGGTCTGGGCACCCGGGCAGTATCGCAGCCCACACGCAATTAATGAACTGAAATTGTGTGGCGCATATATATTTGGCGCACTACTGTACCAATATATATGTGTTCAAATAGAATGAAATAAAAAAGTCGATATTATATACCAACTTTACTCATAGTTTCACTGACATTACATAGAATATTTATGAAATCATGCAACTGGACAAATGTCAATTGTTCGACTAAAATAATAATAACGATGACAACAACATCGGATATAATTCCCAGATATTGTTTCACAATATACAGCCATTTACTAACATGTAACGACTGATAACTCGTTCTATATTCTTCTTCCCTCTCCTTTGAACTACATTATAATAATGTTCGACTAACTGCAATACACACTACTAATCATAACACTAAGTGTAATATAATAAAACCAAGAGGAAATTTGTGCTCTACTTCACATACTGCCTCCCTCATAAAAGAATCAAATGCGAAAACATCATTAAACATTCCCATTGTGAAAATTAGAACAACACATATAAGCGAACAAGACATGTATCGAATCAAATTGATACTATAGAAATGAATATCTGCGACTTAGAAAGGAATCTTCTTCAGAGATAATATTCCGTGAAAAACCGGCCTTCAGAGCTCCAGTCAATGTTTATGGATTATGTGGAAAAGAATGTGCTAGAACAGATCTGAGAAATCGTTGACAAAACTACTGAAAACTTTGAGAAACCAAAAGCCAGAAAAGGAGTTTGCTTTCAATCCGAAACGGTACGTACATAATTTTTCCAATATTGAACTAGATGTAATTCAGCAAGAAGTTTTAACTCTGGGACCTAAATTCTGTGATAATGGGCATAGAATCAACCAATTAGACACTGATGTACAATTTGAGAATTTATTTTCACAAACAATTGACTTGATTCCTACCACATTGGAGAATCTTGCTCGGTTTAAGACCATACACCACGACTGTTTGGTTTGCCTAAACTTCATACAGCGGGTCTTCCTCTACGTCCAGTTCTAGATATGTACAATTCTCCTTACCACAAAATTGCAAAGTGGATAGTACGAATCTTAGAGCCATTGCACAAATCAGTTGTTAGAAATAGTGTAAAAGATGTCTTCGACTTCACCTCCAAAGTGGAGAATTTTAATGTCAGTATGGAAAATATGATCTCATTGGATGTAGGATGTTTGTTCACCGACGTACCACTTATAAAGACTATTGAGTTTATATGTAAGTAAATATCAGAAAAACAAATCAACATTGGCTTGCCTGACGATAGCCTAAAGGAACTGCTCTTAAGATGCACGCAGAATGTCCATTTTGTCTTCAACAATACTCATTATTGACAAATAGACGGGATAGACATGGGCTCACCTCTAGGCCCGATTTTAGCTGATCTCTTCCTAGCAAAGCCAGAAAATGAACCTCTCAATGAGACTATTAAGAAACTTGATTTATATTGCCGCTACATTGACAAAACTTTCATTATCGTAGATCAAAACACCAGTAAGGAGGAACTCCTAGGACCATTCAACAGTGTTCACCTAGCGATAAATTTCACTGGTGAAAGCGAGTATGAAGAAATGCTGAACTTCCTTGACGTCACACTAAGCAGATGAAGTGACGGCACATTAAGTAGAAGTGTGTATAGAAGAAACCCCTCTGCCCACCAATATACTCACTTCTGCACGTTCACACCTATCCGGTACAAGAGAATTTCGGTTAGATCTCTCACCAGCAGAGCAACAACGATATGCACAGTAAACACTCTAAGTCAGGAGCTCGAATTCATCAACAACTCACTGACCGAGATCGGCTACCCCAGTGCATTCATTAAGAAGTATATGTATGACATAATAAAAAAGTCGGAGATTTCGACTGTTCGTAAGAAACCTTTATAAATAAAACTACAAATTAACGGAGATGTGGTCAGTGATACTCTGAAATATAGATTAACGAAAGTAATTACCAGGACATTCTACGCAGCCAATTTTGCGTTGGCTTTCTCTTGTCGACCAGCGATGTCTACTCAAACGAATGATAAGTTACCTGAGTTGGCCTCCTCAATGTGCATTTAAAAATTCAGCTGCTCCTGTGGAGATAGCTACATAGAGCGTACTACCAGGCAACTAAACCAACGAATGAGTGAACATCTACCAGCGTGGTTTATAAACGGCCAGTTAAAATCTATTCGCAGTTCTATCTCAGCACATCTCAATGATAGCGTTCATGCTGTAGATAAATCGAAATCATTTCGAGTGATCTATCGTATACCTCCATCATTTCCCAACGGAGTTCGTTCCCGCATCCTACATATAGCTGAAGCCATAGGAATTCGTACATATAATCCCAATTCATGTGTACAGAAGAAATTCGTAATCCCCTATCCATTCCATGGCCAGTTATAAATTAACCTTATTTCCACATCCATTATTTGTTTGTAATTTTCCGCCTCCTGCCGTTTGTGTTCTTCACTATCTAATTATTTACACACTTCTTATTACGTAATGATTTTAATGTCTTAGTGTTGACTATTCCAAGTCTATTTACTCACGTTTGTTTGATCTTCTATTTCCAACGTTGAACTATTGATAAGACTTTTGTTATCGTATTTCATTTTATTACTCTTACTACTTACTATCAGTACACCTGTCTTCTTACTATCAACTTGTACATTTACCCATTATGTGTGGTGACCTATTCTATGTGATTGTGATTATTGACCCATATTGCCTGGATTGGCTTAACATTGTCGTATAAATATTCATGTATATTAGAGTAAAGCCTGATGACGATCTAATTGAAAATAACATTGTAAACAAGTACACAGTTACGTTGCATACGGTGATTTTACAATGAAGTAACATTGTCTTTATTAAGTTGAAGTTGTTTTATTCAATCACCGGATTGAATCCATCAATAATCACATGTATCTTGAAAGTATTATCGTCTACTTTTCACTTCGACTAACTCTCATATACACATTAGTCAAATGGATTTTAAACTTATCGACTGAAATCAGTTTCTCATAAGTAAAAAGAAAAAAGAGTATCACCTTGATTGTGATAGCGAATATGAGATTTATGATGTGTTAAGCACTCAATGTCCAATACATGTTTCACTCGTTTCAACCAAAATCAGCTTGTTTCGCAAAGATAATTAATGTAGACTAAACCTAGTCGCGGAGTGATCATCAACTGTGGGATGCAGACACACTCAGCTGATGAGTCGCGAATAGGATGAAACGCGTGTCAAACTGGATTCCACTACTAACCACTATCCATCTTTGCTTAAAAAACTTGTAACTTAAGGATATATTGAGGCAATAATCCGCACAGGATGCACATATGCTAACACGAGACTGATCAATCGCAGTCCTGAATAACAATGGGAAGATACAATTAAAACAATACCGAGTGAATTTATCGTATTTTAATTCAGCTAAGAGAAATTATAGAGTACGTATTGTGCCGAATGTTAGAAATCTACTCATCTTTTCTAGAGTATCAAAATGGATTACTATAGGACAACATTATTATTCTATCATTGTTTAAACATTATACAATGATAGATTGTTGCATGTGCTGAAGAGTGCCATACTAGGAAGGGACGGCCACTCAACGCTTCCAGGTTTTCCATGGTGGTCTAACTTCAATTGACTCATGATTTCAACCATTGAAATATGCAGTTGTTTATTCTCCTGTTACATGCACATCAGAAATAATAATTTTTCAACCTTCAACTTGCACTTTTATTTCGTTTTGTTTATTCTTGAATAGAACAATAAATTTTACACCTAATATCAATCATTCATAACTCAATGTTACACACACACACACACCTACTCACACAATTTGTTCAGTGATTATTTTCACTTTGTGACCTTTTCACGAAACTCGCATTTATTAACTGACTCATGTTATTCTATTTACTGAGGTCAATGTCTTATCAACCTAACAACCTACTGTGGGAGAGAACAAACGAAATTGAAGCAGACGAGGAGAAGGACGAAAAGGGGGAGAAGTTGGAGGAGGAGTAATTTACGAAGAAACACTGGAAGTGGATAGGACACAGATTGAGGAAAGCACCCAACCCAACTGCATCATGTGGCAAGCCCACACTTGCAATCCTCAAGTGCAAAGTCGACTTGGAACATCAAAGAACACATTACGCGGAGAAATAGAAAAGGCAGTCATGAGAAGAATGAGGAGCGATTGGAGAGAAGCAGAAGCAGAAGCAGAAGAAGAGGAAGGAGAAAGGAATGCTAACCACAGAGGCGGTCAATGCTTTATTGAGGATAACAGACGTAAGTAAATAAGTAAGTAAGTAAGTAAGTAAGTAAGTAAGTAAGTAAGTAAGTAAGTAAGTAAGTAAGTAAGTAAGTAAGTAAGTAAGTAAGTAAGTAAGTAAGTAAGTAAGTAAGTAAGTAAGTAAGTAAGTAAGTAAGTAAGTAAGTAAGTAAGTAAGTAAGTAAGTAAGTAAGTAAGTAAGTAAGTAAGTAAGTAAGTAAGTAAGTAAGTAAGTAAGTAAGTAAGTAAGTAAGTAAGTAAGTAAGTAAGTAAGTAAGTAAGTAAGTAAGTAAGTAAGTAAGTAAGTAAGTAAGTAAGTAAGTAAGTAAGTAAGTAAGTAAGTAAGTAAGTAAGTAAGTAAGTAAGTAAGTAAGTAAGTAAGTAAGTAAGTAAGTAAGTAAGTAAGTAAGTAAGTAAGTAAGTAAGTAAGTAAGTAAGTAAGTAAGTAAGTAAGTAAGTAAGTAAGTAAGTAAGTAAGTAAGTAAGTAAGTAAGTAAGTAAGTAAGTAAGTAAGTAAGTAAGTAAGTAAGTAAGTAAGTAAGTAAGTAAGTAAGTAAGTAAGTAAGTAAGTAAGTAAGTAAGTAAGTAAGTAAGTAAGTAAGTAAGTAAGTAAGTAAGTAAGTAAGTAAGTAAGTAAGTAAGTAAGTAAGTAAGTAAGTAAGTAAGTAAGTAAGTAAGTAAGTAAGTAAGTAAGTAAGTAAGTAAGTAAGTAAGTAAGTAAGTAAGTAAGTAAGTAAGTAAGTAAGTAAGTAAGTAAGTAAGTAAGTAAGTAAGTAAGTAAGTAAGTAAGTAAGTAAGTAAGTAAGTAAGTAAGTAAGTAAGTAAGTAAGTAAGTAAGTAAGTAAGTAAGTAAGTAAGTAAGTAAGTAAGTAAGTAAGTAAGTAAGTAAGTAAGTAAGTAAGTAAGTAAGTAAGTAAGTAAGTAAGTAAGTAAGTAAGTAAGTAAGTAAGTAAGTAAGTAAGTAAGTAAGTAAGTAAGTAAGTAAGTAAGTAAGTAAGTAAGTAAGTAAGTAAGTAAGTAAGTAAGTAAGTAAGTAAGTAAGTAAGTAAGTAAGTAAGTAAGTAAGTAAGGTCAATATCCAAATATGATTGAATTAGCACAGAATAGATTTGATTTGATTTGATATGATTGCTTTACACTATATATTTCTTTGATGATTTTGATTATATTCCTGAAGAAGTCTAGACATGTTGGCTGGACGAAACCTTGGAATGATTGTAAATTTCAATCACTGAGATTATTTCAAATATCATTTTCCTATATAATGACTTGTCTATAGTCGGCGCCCAATTGTTGTCAAACTATTCGTTCTAATATTGACGAATGTTCGCATAAATTGTAAGTAATATAGTTTATAACACACGAAAACATAGTCGGATAATGATGAGATGGCAGTGAAAATGATTAGGGGAGTTAATAATTCTTATCATAAACATGATGAAAATTGTTGATTGTAGTAACTTATAGTGTTCATCGTTACGTATATAATTCATTGGCTTATAAATCCATATCATCAAAACTGTTACTTACAGTCTGTTAAATGCGTACCTGGTTCTACGTTGTAACTGACTGATTGACTGATATGATTTTCGATATAGATGTGTTTGACTCAACTGATGAAATATACATCTTAATTCTGTTCTTATACATACTTTCTACGCTTGAATATGGTTTATTCTTTTCCATTGTGGGTCGTTGGTGACCAACATATCCGAAGTATTTTACATAGACAATTGTCAATAAATAGTTGCATCTTCTGGATAATGCTTTTCTAGTTCGCCAAGTTTCTGCCACATACCATAGAACTGTCTTGACATTTGTATTGAGAATTCTGACCTAGATGTTGGTTAACAATTGTTTTGAGTTCCAGATGTGCTTCCAGGTGTATCCATGATGGTCTAGCTTCAATGGACTCATGATTTCAATCAGTGAAATTCTGAAATCTCCACAAAACCCCTTCTCACATAACCATTTGTAGTTGATCACCCCACATATCATGATATCAAAGTGTAGAGTTTCAGCTGAATCGAATCTATATTTTGTGTAACTTACTTGATAAATACAGAGAAATATATGACTGAGTGTTCATCACATTGTTCCCATGGAACTATCAACTCATGACAATCCAAACACTATCATTATTATCAGTTCAATTGCATGAATATGAATGGAATGATTTCATCATGAATTATTTGAAGATCCAACAGTATGGATTGTGAATACTCAGATTGTCTTCAATGAAACATTTAAATGAGACAGTCATTTATGATATCAGTTTTCAAATGTGACTAACAGAGGCACTTATTAACATCATGAATAGGCCTAACCTAATGAATTCTTAAGTGAAGAGAAGTAAGTGAAGTGCACGAAAGCCTTATTTGCAAAAGCCAAGAAAATAACTAAGATATTTTTCGGATTCTTGTATATTCAGCGAAGAATGTTTCTTCAAACAGATAAAAATTCTTGCAACAACATACGATAAGACATGTGACAACAAATAGTTATGTGGAAGTTAGTGTGTGATGGACAATTAGATAATGAGAAGGGAGAACAGGGAAATATGGAATTGGTTGGATGACAGATTAGTGATCTAGGAGTTATGATTATTATTATTATTATTATTATTATTATTATTATTATTATCGGCTTTATTCAATACTGTGTTTGCGGTACAATAAAGAATTGTCAGCACACTGTGTTTCAACAAGATTCCGTTTCTCACTTCTTCGATGATCCGAAAGATGAACATTGAGTGATCGATAGTTAAAAGTTATCAGTTTAGTCAATCGACATCTAAATAATGTACATTCTTGTCGCTGCATATTGTCAGCAACCATGATATTACTGATCAGGCTTTCTCGTAGTCAATGAAGTCGATGTTGAATGATGAATTCAATTCAATTGATTGTTCCACAATGATCTGTAGAGTTGGGATTTGGTCTATACAGGATCGATCCTTATGGAATTCATTCTGTTGGTCTCGAATTCTGGCGTCTACGCAGTCCTTCATTCTGTTTAACAATATCCTGTTGAAGACTTTTCCCAGTATTGAGAGAAGAGTGATGCCCCTGTAGTTACCACACCTACTGAGATCGCCTTTCTTCGGTATTTTGATCAGAAGTCCTTCTTGACAATCTGTTGGTACTTGTTCTTCATCCCAAATCGTATTGAAGAGAATGTGTAGTATCTTTGCAGTTACCGCCACGTCTGCTTTCAGTGCCTCTGCCGGAATGTTGTCTGGTCCTGCTACTTTGCGCTCTTGATTTGTCTGATGGTCATGCTGATCTCTTCAAATGTTGGTGGGTCAACATTGATTGGGAGGTCGGTTGTATACACGTGGCCGTGTGAGAGCATTTGGAGTAGGATTGAGGAGTCTCCATACTCTCGGCCGTACCACGGCATTCGTGGGCATAAATATCTATTTTATGACATGGTGGAGACTTGCATCTGAGGTGGATGATCTTGACAGAATTTTGTTCTCTGACTTCATGTAATTTGTGCTGCTGATGATGTCGTTCAGAAGAATGATGAAAGCTTCACTACCAAACCATCCCACTGAGAGAATAAAACTCCGTTAAAATATTTATTTTATAAATATCTTACATTAGATTGACATGAAGAAGGAAATCACCATAATACGATGAAAACAAATCATTTGGGATTGTGAATGATCAAATTTCAAGACGAATTTCCTGGCACAATTAAACTTATCAATCATCGAAATTCTTAATCATATAATTGTACTACTCTATGTTCATTACTCTCAATATTACATATCATAAATGATGGACAATTTGTTCTATTGAGAATACACATGACTTGAGTCAATGTCAGTACTGTATTGAAATGACAGATTATTGCTGATAGATTCGGTTGGTTTATTGGTTGGTTGGTTGGTTGGTTGGTTGGTTGATTGGTTGGTTAACTAAACGATATTGTTCACATATACTACATAAAATTCGGAATGATTTATCAGATTATTATTTGATTGGCTAAAACCATATACACTCAACTACACCCATAGTCTATAAATATACGAGAATTATGAGTTCCAATATTCAATTTCACACACTGTCACTATGAATTTTATTCAAACAGGAAAATCTCTTATGATCAAATTGATTATCATCTCTACCTTGATCAGTTTTATTCACTTTCAGATGGTAGAATTAAGTCGAATTAAATCAAAAAGTGAGTTGACTTATCTGAATGTTTTTGTTTAAAATTTATATTGAATCTCTATTCCCCTTGTTCCAAATCAACTCAATGTGACTTTCTTGTTTCATTTCAGATTCATTTGTAAGGATTGGATAATTGTAATCTCTTGTATTCATACCGGTTATATCATCACATGAAACATGAAACTGTTCTCTTTTGAAATGGTTATATAGTTACTGTGATATTATGAATAAATATTCATTCATATAGAGATGTTACCGTTTTCTCTTTTCACACTTATGTTGTGAGTTGAAATGAAGTTGATTCGATTTGATGTTTTGTTAAAAAGCAGAATATTTTCGGGCAAACATTTTCCTACTTAATTGATAATAAGTAAGTAGATGATAATTCAGAAATATTTAGTCTGAGTATTTGGGGCGAAAGTTTCTCAATTTTTTCATAGGCATTCATGTGAACCTGTTCCTAGCCAGTTGGTTATCCAGTTGTCAGTGTTGACGCTGATTAACTTGTTAATTAGACGTTGTCTTGGTATAGAATCAAAAGCTGAAGTATAGTCCAGAAAAGCGCATCGAACATACTTCTTACGCTTTTCAATGTTGAACACTATATTGTGATGCAGAACAGCAACAACATCTAAGGTGCTTCTTTTGCATCTGTAGACAAACTGATACGGATCAATATGCTCTGTTAACACAGGCTGAGGTGGAAGTATTAATAATTTTTCCATTGTTTTGAGGAAGGGTGTAGTTATTGCAATAGGTCTAAATTTTACATTTTTACCACCAGATACTTACTTGGGTACAGGGATTATCTTCATCTTTCTCCACATTTTTGGTATGATATTAGATGAGAACGATCGGTTAAAGATAGCCGCGAATGGATAACATAAGACGTCAGCCTATTTTTATAAAAAGGAGGTTAGGGATACCATCAGGTCATAAACATTGGGATGACTTCAGTGACCGGAGACAACTTCGGACATCAGTTTCAGTGAAACTAGGAACAAAGCTATTCTTTAAACCTGTGGATGAAGGGAGCATCACATCAGATTATGGGTGTACAAAAAACTTATCTAAGTCACAAACATTCAGCTGGTTATCGCTCCTAATCTGTCTGTCACCAAAATTATAATCTTGTACTCTCCTACTGGTAATTCAGTTGAAAGAGAATATAAATTAGTGTTTACATTAACATATCGACATCAGGATGTAGTAGTTTGGTTAAGATGCCATAAAGATGCATCAATAAAAGAAAAGGCATATTGCTTTGTTCATTTTATCATTTCAAACAGAATTTGAAGTTGGATTTCTTCTGTTTCAGAATAAAAATCATAAAATGCTGGGATTCTCCTACTCAATCATACTGTGATATGTGCCACTGATATCGACACACATAAGTAGTATGTATGACCAATCGAAAGTGAAATGGCTGAAGGCAGAAATTTAATAAGATCGATTAGAAGAGGACGAGAACTGTTATATCCGAGCAAAGATTAAATCACGAGTAACTTCTGAGACCAATTAATTGACTAATATCATCTATATATTCTTATGGTATTATTATTATTCAATAGTTGGATTATGTGTATTTATATTCCTCTTATTATAAGCTTCAATTTGACCTATAGTTTATTATTATACAATTTGCTATCGCTAAATTATGCTCAGTTTATTAACTACTGCCGCCCACCTTCACAACCACTTTTTCGCTTCATTGTGTACAAATGTTACTTTCTATTTTATGGTACGTTGTGGTCTGTTTGGTTGATGTATATAATAACCGAATATGTTTGAAATAAATGATTCATATTGCAGAAGCTGGTATTGGTGTTCTGGATTGAAGTGGACGAACTAGGAGGACATAGGACCAATAAATACTCTAGGCTGCTCATGCCAGTCGAACGTTATTGGTTTGGCACAGTGCTAAGATTGTATAAATCGTATTTTGATTGATGGATAAATCACGTGATAAAAAGCCGGACATAAAACCATAACAAGAACACAGAGTAATTGGTGTGGAAACGAAGAAGAAACAATCAAGTTTGAGACAATTGATTGACATTTTACAAATGAAGTATTTACTGTATGGTTTTCTCAGATTTTACAAAGAGATTCTGTGTCATTTTGTATTGAAACACATTGGATTATCCCCCAGTTTGTGTTCTGGTTCACTACAATATTGTTATCAAAACTCATTATTCTTAAAATGAAAGTAAATCGAACAAAGTTTTACACAAGCTAGACAGCTTGTAGCGGTAAATAAATCTCCAAAATAAGTAGCTCAGTAAGTTTTCGATATTGGATGCTGACCACATGTTTTAATGGACTCACCTAGCTGAAGGCGCTCGGTCATGCATCCGCACCAGATCACGAGTGGGAACGCTGTGCTCAACATCTACTGCAATCGCTAGTCAGATTAGATCAGTCGATTCACGATATATTGATAGTCTATTAAATATATCTTCGAAACTCCTCGTGTCTGTCTTTTGATTTCACTTGTTGGGTACGCTTCATATTAGAAGGTGTTACTGGTTAAAGCGATGTCAAACACTGAATACCCGTGGCATTTTCAAGCTTAGAAAATGAGCAATATGAACCATTGACCTCTCCTCATTATGAAAACAAAATACACTGTGAATGGAAAATCTAATAAATAATAATTATGTCCATATACTGGATATTTTTAAACGGAATCATCTATCAAATATCATGAAAGTTATCATTAATGTTATTTCGAATCATTTGCTGATTATAGGCAGAGATGGATATTGGCAACAATATAATCAACGATGCATGTTTTGATGTATATGAGACTCGTCAGCTAGATGGATGTGCATCTCAAGCTTGGTGTTTACTTCGGATCTATTATATTATTCACTTAATTACTAAGTCCAGATAACCAACGACTTGTACAATGGGGTTAAAGTTTAATTAATTTGTATTAGTTGCTTGCATGTATATCCAAACGACCAGTCTCAAATAGGATGAACCACGCATCCAACATCCCATCACTACCCACTATCCATCTCTGTTTATAATCTGTAGGGTTTAACGGCAATATCAAGGTAATCCACACCGGTTTCACATATCCAAGAAGACTTATTAATTTCAGTGTTACAAAGCAATGGGAAGAATCAAACAATCAATACACAAGAATTTCTCCTTGATCTTGTTCATTTCATCACTTGATAATGGTAACACTTTGGGTAAAGGACATTCAATTATGCTAAACTAACTGTTTTCATCTATTTATATCGATAATGTATACCAAGTTTACTCATAGTTTCACTGACATTACATAGAATATTCATGAAATCATGCAACTGGACAAAAGTCAATTGTTCGACTAAAATAATAATAACGATGACAACAACATCGGATATAATTCCCAGATATTGTTTCACAATATACAGCCATTTACTAACATTTAACGACTGATAACTCGTTGGATATTCTTCTCCCCTCTCCTTTGAACTACATTATAATAATGTTCGACTAACTGCAATACACACTACTAATCATAACACTAAGTGTAATATAATAAAACCAAGAGGAAATTCGTCCTCTATATCACCCCCTGCCTCCTCAAAAAAAAACAAAATCAAATGCGAAAATGACATTAAAGATTCCCATTGTGAAAATTAGATCAACGGTACGCACATAATTTTTCCAATATTGAACTAGATGCAATACAGCTAGAAGTTTTATCTCTGGGGCCTAAATTCTGTGATAATGGGCATAGAATCAACCAATTAGACACTGATGTACAATTTGAGAATTTATTTTCACAAACAATTGACTTGATTCCTACCTCATTGGAGAATCTTGCTCGGTTTAAGACCACATTGGTTGATAGCTGTCAACAATACAAGAATAGTAAGTGTACCACAAATCACCTACCAACCAAGCAGCACCGAGACTCTTTAACGAAACTAAGAAAAGATGAAACCCTGATCATCAGCAAACCAGATAAAGGAGGAGGTATAGTTCTCATGAGCAAAAAGGATTACATGAACAAATGGAAACAATGCTTAGTCATCCTAGCAAATTTTAGAAAGTTACTAGTAATTGTGACATCAATAATAAAGGAGAAAGACAATTGGTTAATTTCCTTAAGCTTCTAAACAAAAAGAGAATAATTACCACTGAGATTCATGATTCAATTAAGCCGACTGAATCATTTACACCACGACTGTATGGTTAGCCTACAGTTCATAGAGCGGGTCTTCCTCTACGTCCAGTTCTAGATATGTACAATTCTCCTTACCACAAAATTGCAAGGTGGATAATGCGAATCAATTTTCTTAATAGTCTCATTGAGAGGTCCATTTTCTGGCTTGGCTAGAAAGAGATCAGCTAAAATCGGGCCTAGAGGTGAGCCAATGCCTATCCGTTCTATTTGTCTAAATCAGGATTGTTGAAGACAAAATGGACATTCAGCGTGCATCTTAGGAGCAGTTCCTTTAGGCTATCATCAGGCAAGCCAATGTTGATTTGTTTTTCTGATATTTACTTACATATAAACTCAATAGTCTTTATAAGTGGTACGTCGGTGAACAAACATCCTACATCCAATGAGATCATATTTTCCATACTGACATTAAAATTCTCCACTTTGGAGGTGAAGTCGAAGACATATTTTACACTATTTCTAACAACTGATTTGTGCAATGGCTCTAAGATTCGCACTATCCACTTTGCAATTTTGTGGTAAGGAGAATTGTACATATCTAGAACTGGGCGTAGAGGACGACCCGCTGTATGAACTTTAGGCAAACCATAGAATCGTGGTATAAATGATTCAGTCGGCTTAATTGAATCATGAATCTCAGTCGTATTTATTCTCTTTTTGTTTAGAAGCTTAAGCAAATTAACCAATTGTCTTTCTCCTTTATTATTGATGTCACAATTACTAGTAACTTTCTAAAATTTGCTAGGATGACTAAGCATTGTTTCCATTTGTTCATGTAATCCTTTTTGCTCATGAGAACTATACCTCCTCCTTTATCTGGTTTGCTGATGATCAGGGTTTCATCTTTTCTTAGTTTCGTTAAAGAGTCTCGGTGCTGCTTGGTTGGTAGGTGATTTGTGGTACACTTACTATTCTTGTATTGTTGACAGCTATCAACCAATGTGGTCTTAAACCGAGCAAGATTCTCCAATGAGGTAGGGATCAAGTCAGTTGTTTGTGAAAATAAATTCTCAAATTGTACATCAGTGTCTAATTGGTTGATTCTATGCCCATTATCACAGAATATAGGCCCCAGAGATAAAACTTCTAGCTGTATTGCATCTAGTTCAATATTGGAAAAATTATGTACGTACCGTTTCGGGTCGAAAGGAAACTCCTTTTCTGGCTTTTAGTTTTCCAAAGTTTTCAGTAGTTTTGTCAACTATTTCTCAGATCTGTTCTTGCACATTCTTTTCCACATAATCCATAAACATTGACTGGAGCTCTGAAGGCCGGTTTTTTCACAGAATATTATCTCTGAAGAAGATTCCTTTCTAAGTCGCAGATATTCATTTCTATAGTATCAATTTGATTCGATACATGTCTTGTTCGCTTATATGTGTTGTTCTAATTTTCACAATGTGAATGTTTAATGTTATTTTCGCATTTGATTTTCTTTTTTTCTTGAGGGGTGCAGTGGGTGAGATAGAGGACAAATTTCCTCTTGGTTTTATTATATTACACTTAGTGTTATGATTAGTAGTGTGTATTGCAGTTAGTCGAACATTATTATGATGTAGTTCAAAGGAGAGGGGAGAAGAATATCCAACGAGTTATCAGTCGTTAAATGTTAGTAAATGGCTGTATATTGTGAAACAATATCTGGGAATTATATCCGATGTTGTTGTCATCGTTATTATTATTTTAGTCGAACAATTGACTTTTGTCCAGTTGCATGATTTCATGAATATTCTATGTAATGTCAGTGAAACTATGAGTAAAGTTGGTATATAATATCGACTTTTTCATTTCATTTTATTTGAACACATATATATTGGTACAGGAGTGCGCCAAATATATATGCGCCACACTATTTCAGTTCATTAATTGCGTGTGGGCTGCGATACTGCCCGGGTGCCCAGATCGAAGCAGGTGGTTATCTTAAAGGGCCACACCCCGAGCCTTTGACCTAAAGGTCTAACCCACAAGGCAGTGGAGCATCGTAAGGGGATGCAGTTCCATGGTAGCCTGTGACCGAAAATTGGTTCATACGCCATTTGTTCCCGCAGGATACTGGTGCCCTTGTGCAACATAGATTTGGAATCCGGTTAAAGCGCCGGACATTCGCTTTTCTTCCTCTCATTTTCGTAAACAACGCCTCCGCCAAGAGAAGGCAATGAGTAGGACTTCCCTGGCAGAGGCTTTATACGCGCGGCCGTGTGAGGGTATTTCGAGAGGGAGAGCGGACTCTCCCCACTCTCGGCCGTACCAGGGCATTTGGGGGGCAAAAATGCCGTGCGCCGGCCGGCTGGAGTCGTAAGGTGTCCAAGAAATATTGGTAGAGTATTATTCCAGATAATCGAAACGAAGAATGAATGATCAACACGAAATTCTACCTCAGATTCGGAAGATTCAGAGTCACATCCATCGAGCATATAAAACGTTGCTGCTGCAGCTACGACACCTTCCTCATCAATCTGTACAGAATGATAAAAGAAGTCAACAAAAATCAAACTGAAAGTAAACTGACGCATGTTACACTCAGACAGAAGTTGTTTTATTCAATACTTTATGTTTGATCGAGTATGAAATTCCTGGCGAAAAATAATGTAGCACTTCAAGAAAAGCTAATTTCAGCTCATTGATTATATGCTTTAATTATTTCCATTAGTTATTTGTTTGACCTCCGACAAAGTCATTTTGATGTACACAGTCCAAACTCCAAAGACAGAATGGAACACTATTGCTTAAACATGAACTAAAATAGCTATTAATAAATACTGTCTCCGTAGAAGAGGACACATGTTTAAAGGCGTTTCCGTCAAAGAACCCCAATGAAACATCGGATACAAAACAACACCATCAAATTTCAAAATTTATCTCATAACTTAAATCGAATAGCTCTGAAGATAACAAGAACCAAAGTTGAAATATCAAAACCATGCTTGAGTTTCATTAATTCTGACTTCCCAGTTGAAGGAAGACTTATGACGCCTCATAGTGAAAACCGGGATTCTTCGGAAGTCACAAGGCCAATGCCCCTCCTAACAACCAGAACAATTTTTCGGTACATGGAATGTTCGAACAATTTGAGAGACCAGGAGGACCAGTCAAGTAGCAACGGAAGTAGGGAGATACAACATAACAGTGCTCAGAATAATCGAAACCCATTAGACCCAAGCTGGACAGAAAAGGCTAAATACAGGAGAGATACTGCTGTATTCAGGTCACGAATAAGAAGATGCTCCACACACTCAGGGAGTTGTTCTGATGCTGTTCAAAGAAGCACGAAATGCACTTATAGGATGGAAATCTCATGGCCCTAGGATCATCAAAGCATCCTTCAAAACAAAGGAGGGAATCACAATCAATGTTATCCAATGTTATGCACCCAACAATGATAGCAGTGATGACGATAAAGACCAGTTCTACGAGAGGCTGCAGTCGATCATAGCGAAGTGTTTAGACAAGAACCTGACCATCCCGATGTGAGATCTAAACGCCAAAGTCGGAATGGACAACAACGGTTATGGAGATATAATGGGACAAAATGGACTAGGAGAAAAGAAGGAAAATGAGGAGAGATTTGCAAACTTATGTGCATTCAACAAACTGGCTATAGGCGGACAATATTCCCACACAAAGCTACATGAGTCTCACCGGGCGGAACACTACGAGGAACTCTTGAATAGATCAGCTCCATTGAATCCACCGGATATCGAAGCAACACACAGACCATCCTATAGATGTCATTCCACCAACGATCGAAGAAATCAGGATAGTCATTAGGAAAATCGAGAGGGTAAAGCAGCAGGACCTAACAATATACCAGTTGAAGCACTAAAGTCAGATACAGAAGTAACTGCAGACACGCTTTACACTCTATTCAGCAAGATTTGGAGGGGAGAATAAGTGCCGATGGACTGGAAAGAAACATACCTCATCAAAATATCAAAGAAAGGAGATTAGAGCAAATGTGAGAACTACACAAGCACATTATGGAGTACCTGACAACATCGTCAACATCATCCAGAATTCGTACGACAGAATACACTGCAATGTCGTGTATGGAGGAAGGCTGACAGACTTCCCTGGCAGAGGCTGTATACGCGCGGCCGTGTGAGAGTATTTCGAGAGGGAGGGCGAACCCACCCCGCTCTCGGCCATACCAGGGCATTTGGGGGCATACAATATATATATATATATATATATATATATATATATATATATATATATATATATATATATATATATATAATATCGATATAAATAGATGAAAACAGTTAGTTTAGCACAATTGAATGTCCTTTACCAAAAGTGTCATCATTATCAAGTGATGAAATGAACAAGATGAATGAAAAATTCTCGTGTATTGATCGTTTGATTCTTCCCATTGGTTTGTAACACTGAAATTAATAAGTCTTCTTTGATATGTGAAACCGGTGTGGATTACCTTGATATTGCCGTTAAACCCTACAGATTATAAACAGAGATGGATAGTGGGTAGTGATGGGATGTTGGATGCGTGGTTCATCCTATTTGAGACTGGTCGTTTGGATATACATGCAAGCAACTAATACAAATTAATTAAACTTTAACCCCATTGTACAAGTCGTTGGTTATCTGGACTTAGTAATTAAGTGAATAATATAATAGATCCGAAGTAAACACCAAGCTTGAGATGCACATCCATCTAGCTGACGAGTCTCATATACATCAAAACATGCATCGTTGATTATATTGTTGCCAATATCCATCTCTGCCTATAATCAGCAAATGATTCGAAATAACATTAATGATAACTTTCATGATATTTGATAGATGATTCCGTTTAAAAATATCCAGTATATGGACATAATTATTATTTATTAGATTTTCCATTCACAGTGTATTTTGTTTTCATAATGAGGAGAGGTCAATGGTTCATATTGCTCATTTTCTAAGCTTGAAAATGCCACGGGTATTCAGTGTTTGACATCGCTTTAACCAGTAACACCTTCTAATATGAAGCGTACCCAACAAGTGAAATCAAAAGACAGACACGAGGAGTTTCGAAGATATATTTAATAGACTATCAATATATCGTGAATCGACTGATCTAATCTGACTAGCGATTGCAGTAGATGTTGAGCACAGCGTTCCCACTCGTGATCTGGTGCGGATGCATGACCGAGCGCCTTCAGCTAGGTGAGTCCATTAAAACATGTGGTCAGCATCCAATATCGAAAACTTACTGAGCTACTTATTTTGGAGATTTATTTACCGCTACAAGCTGTCTAGCTTGTGTAAAACTTTGTTCGATTTACTTTCATTTTAAGAATAATGAGTTTTGATAACAATATTGTAGTGAACCAGAACACAAACTGGGGGATAATCCAATGTGTTTCAATACAAAATGACACAGAATCTCTTTGTAAAATCTGAGAAAACCATACAGTGAATACTTCATTTGTAAAATGTCAATCAATTGTCTCAAACTTGATTGTTTCTTCTTCGTTTCCACACCAATTACTCTGTGTTCTTGTTATGGTTTTATGTCCGGCTTTTTATCACGTGATTTATCCATCAATCAAAATACGATTTATACAATCTTAGCACTGTGCCAAACCAATAACGTTCGACTGGCATGAGCAGCCTAGAGTATTTATTGGTCCTATGTCCTCCTAGTTCGTCCACTTCAATCCAGAACACCAATACCAGCTTCTGCAATATGAATCATTTATTTCAAACATATTCGGTTATTATATACATCAACCAAACAGACCACAACGTACCATAAAATAGAAAGTAACATTTGTACACAATGAAGCGAAAAAGTGGTTGTGAAGGTGGGCGGCAGTAGTTAATAAACTGAGCATAATTTAGCGATAGCAAATTGTATAATAATAAACTATAGGTCAAATTGAAGCTTATGATAAGAGGAATATAAATACACATAATCCAACTATTGAATAATAATAATACCATAAGAATATATAGATGATATTAGTCAATTAATTGGTCTCAGAAGTTACTCGTGATTTAATCTTTGCTCGGATATAACAGTTCTCGTCCTCTTCTAATCGATCTTATTAAATTTCTGCCTTCAGCCATTTCACTTTCGATTGGTCATACATACATGTTACACTTGAAATGTCTATTATAGGTAACCACATATGTTGTTATATATGTATTTAGACATAATGAATGGATCCATATATGCAATTGACAACCATATCAGTACTTCTTACGTAACACATTTCAAGTTTTCTTTCCCCAAATTATGTTTTCAGATTGTTTCAAAATAAAATTTCTCAATTTATTTTTATCATTAATGATCATTATATTAATCACATAGAGTATAATCTATGTCATTACTCCTAATCCTACTACTCATTGGATAGATGATCCATTGACTAAAAATAGTTCCTCGGTAAGTTCAATTCATCATATAAAAGTGATAATTTGGTAATAGGGTTTTGTTCTCCATTTGGTTATATTGATAATGATATGGCCTCATTGGTCTATAGGTTAAGAGTCCGCCCATATGAAATCGAAGGTTTTGGATTGAAGTCACGTGTGCATGATCGTGGATGAACTGTTGAGAAATTCCATGCTATTACAGAACGGCTATCGAGGTCTTCCAGTTTCTCCAACGTGGTCTACATTTAATCAACTATTCAATCATTAAAAATTACAAACTGAAACATCCGTAACAATACATTTGTTTGAGGACTCTCCGTTCAAATTGTTTGTGCACAAACGTTTATGCACAAATGAATTGCAAACTGTTTATTATATGAGAGGAAAACGTTTATGCTCTACTGGTTACTCCTGTATATGCCTATCACTTAAACTTATACACAACTATTATTACTGTATGACTTCAGTAAACTTATCACTTCATATCGGAGCTTTGTTTAGGAAGGTTCAGAAGAACGTGACTATGAATTGTGTTTGTCGAATATTTCATTATTTGTATTTACTCAACCGTGACACTGGTTTGGTACATTTTATTCTATGGAATGTCCTATGGAATCTTTTCAAAGATTTCTATATGAATCACATGATTTTCAGTGAAAAGATATTTCTCTCTCTAATGTTATTAATCTAAGCTGTAAAGCCGAATTTGAAGTTTGTTTTACATGTGACAGTTTATAGTAGTATAATAAGGGAGTATTGTGTCATGAAACAGAGTTATCAAAGGTAACTGAAACTTATATTGGAGTCGCATCGTCTAAGTTCGACAGCTTAACTAAGAATCTTCCAGTGTTATCCTAGACGACAACGTCAGTGCCTAGTTCACCAAAAAATGAGTGTCACACTCATCCGATTAGTGGGACATGAGCTCGTTATTTGCTAGATGATCACATATAATAACCTATCATTTAACAAATTAATCGAAGATAATTCGATGTTTTTAAATTGTAAATGTTAGTTACCTAAAGGTAATATAGGCAAAAGATGTTTGTCTAATTTATAAGTATATTGGAGGCGAACAGTAACACCACTGATGTGTAGACTGATACGTAAACTGGAGTAAAAAAATCTCTTTCATTTACTAACCCTCAGGTACATCAGTATTCATGCGAATAAAACACCTTTCAGTTGTGTTGATAAAGTTATGGTTTGTTTGTTTATAGAAATCAGGCTTATATTGTAATATTGAACAGATTTATAGAAAGCTACATTCTTCACCACACTCAGCTTATTACTTTGTCCACAAAACAGAACATTTGTTTTACTCAATGTATATTCTCTAAACATAATCTTCAACAAGCTTTATAAGCAAAGATAGTGGATAGTGGCTAGCAGGTGAATTGAAGACGCGCATTTTATCCTATTTGAGACTTGTCAATTGGATGTACCTTCAACAAGATACTGATCAAATCCAGTCCTACATTACAATGTGTAGATACAAGTAAACCAACAACAAGTGAATATAATGTTCAACATTTCATGACATTCTCTGATTATCCCTTCAAAAATTTGATTTTGATTCGTTGTTTCAATTTGAGTATTGAGCGAGGTGTGTGGTGTGTGGTGTGTGGTGGGGGTGGGATCACTGTAATTATTATTACAAAATGTTTTGACCAACTACTTAAATAGCTTCATCAGTGTAATTTTTTTCTGTTTTAGGAAAAGAAAATTCACATTGTGATCTTATTTGATGGTGATCGAGGTCTACAATATTTGAATAGTCTTCTGAAATCTATTTTCTATCATCAAAATGGAAGATTTCGATGTGATTTAAAAGCTTGTTGTCTATCAAACTTTTGTGATCGATTTATGAATGATTGTCAAACTGTTATGAACAATGTATCAACAACATATACAACTGTATTTCATTTCTTAATAACGTCGATTTCATCAAATGGTCAGTTGTTGAATTTGATGAATACATGGAAATTACATAATATGGAATATCATTTCTACAGTTGTGGTAATCAATTGGTAAGTGTTCACATGCATTATAACTAACTGTGTTACGTCACTGTACAAACGTTATATTACATCAGTATTGATTTGATGAAAATACTCTCAGTGTTTTATTACAATGATTCCAATAATATCAGTACAGAGTTTTATGGAGATGGCACTATTTATAGTTTAAATTACAAATTGATATTAGTCGAACAACCATCAAAAAGCTAACGGGGCTCGATGACCATCTTGTCTTGGTAAAGCATTTCAAGGCCTCAACTCATGTGTCTTATCCAAGACCTCCAACCTCGCACATGGTTGCCTAACCACTAGGCCACTGAACTGGCCACCAACAGAATTAAAATCTTACTTTGGTTAATTCACGAGATTGCGCAAATCTCATTCTTTGGCTGGAGTAGTTATCTGCCTCATACCTGACTCGATTATACTCCACTGGTTACGGATTCTCACCAGAACTCCAGAAGTTTCCTGTTGAAGCTTTTCACTAACAATTACATGAATAGTGTCACTGTGAGATTGTGGCGAATGTTGTGTCACTAGTGGGACGACAGTGGAGTTCAATCGTGTCACGTATGAGAAAGGCACCTAACGAAGACAATAGATGATGATTTCACAATATCCTATTTTGACTGAAGTTAGCATGAACATATTTGTACGTCCACTTATTAGTGTAGAGGTCGAGCGTTCTCTAGCGAGATCCGAGTTCTTGCGTCGGATTTCGGATACGGTGTTGTGATGCACACTGCTGAAATCCCATACTTGGATGAAACGGCCGTCCAGTGCTTCCAAGTTTTCAATGGTTCTCTATCTTAGATCGGCTTGTGATTTCGATGTACTATGGTTACTTACTTAAATCTGTGTGATTCTTTGTAGGCAAATTTGCGGTGGATCGAATCTAAACATAATTCAGGAGCTAAACCATTTTTAAAATTGATGATTTTAGAAATTCTTTCATTTACAATCAATAAAGTAAGTCACAGTTCTGCATCTTTTCTCAGTAAGTTTCATAACATATTATCATCAACGTTTTCTGTATAAGTAGACTACAATAAACTAGCGTCGATAGAAAAGCTATCTCAAAGTCAACATCAAAGTAGATCAAAGTTGGATAAATGGATATGAATACGTTATCAATATCATGTGATATTTCAGATCCCTATAGCTTCTACGTTATGTAAGAGTTGGGATCGAACCCCCCTCACAAGTCAAGTAAGTATACAACGGAACACGGCCAAATGCCCATTGGCAACTAGGTAGAGATGGATGGTGACTGGCAGTGGAATCCAATTCGCGAGATTTGGCATTCGTCAACTGGATGTACCGACATCAATAATGAACACAACCTTACACCGAGTTATTCCTTTATGAGAGTTATCCAAAGAAGTTTACAACTGATGGATGATATTGCATTTTTCATGTTAAATTACCTAACACTCAATCAGTTAGTATGTCACGATGAATAGTACACTTGTCTGAAGTGGTACAAACACTTTAAAATATCTCCAGATGTCACGTAAGTCGCTTTGACTAGTCAATACCTTGTAGAAACTTCCAAGACAATTGTAGAAAACTACTAATTATGCCCTCCAATTCTTGATTGTATAGTATGAGAGATGGTTATCAATTTTGGTATGTTTTCCTGAAGTGTTGTAGTGAAGTGACTACTACAGTCCTATGTGTAACACATAGGACTATTTTACTGATTATTATTCTTATGTTTATTATATACTCAACTGTTAACTGTATTAAAGTATTTCTATCGTTTTACATTTTACTATCATCCTTCATTCTTGCTAATCAATTACATACTAATTGTATGCTACTTATAACATGATAGTATACAAAGTACGATTTCCTATTTGAGATCCATGAATATCCAATAAGCTAATAAATATTTGAGATAACTGCTGGATTGTTGAGGTATAAAACTAGAAACTTAGCTACAGTCTGATATTTCTTGACTGAACGTTGGAAATTGACAGATCAATGGGAGTTTAGCTTAAGTTCGCCTCGCGTCATGGTTAATCGTGTTGATTCACAACGCAATATTAACATAACACATTTAAACTGTCAGCTTTACTTAGTGTTATAACTACCCTCAAATATCGACGGTTTAAGAGTGGAAGTTTTCACGTAAGTCGGTATCTAGAATCAAACGTTCAATCAGGTAGCATTTAAAGTTTTTAACCTTCAATCAATATTTAGCATGGCTACATTAGGCTCCATTCATTTCAACTTCATATAATCAATGGATAACTGGAAGATGAGTACACAAACCAGTACTTATTATTGACTAGATTAAAATGATAATATGTTACAGGAGTATATAATTAATGGGTAATTTGTTTCTACACTCTTGTACCTTTCCCTTTATAGGTAATTATACTAGACATTGATATACTACCTAATACAGATATTATTGAATTATGGAATCATTTTGATTATTTTAAAGAAACTCAGGTTTGTTTTCTCAAATAATTGTTCATGTTATGATTGATTAAATGTTGATATTCGATGTAAAGCAAGCACATAACAATTTCACTGATTGAAATCATGATTCAATTGAATCTAGACAACCATGGACAACCTCGAAGCACTGGACGGCCGTCTCATCCCATCGCGGCCTCCCCAGCAGAGCGTATCCACAACCCCACCTCGCGGGGTTCGAACTAAGGACCTGTCAGTCTCGCGCCAGGCGTCTAACCAACTAGACCACTGAGCTGGCCGGCATCCAACGGTGTTAATCTCCCACTCAAACCAATCCACGAAGTTGTGCCACCGTACACCATTGTCTTCAGTGAGTTGATATCTCACAACAGACCCGGTTGAACTCCACTGGTAACGGCTTCTCACTAGAACTCCAGTAGTATCTCTTGAAGTCAGTCACTAATAGTGAGCAGATGATTATCATCAGAAGGGGTTTTGTGGGAATTTCACTGATTGAAATCATAAGTGCTTCCAGGTGTTTGCATGGTGGTCTAGCTTCAATTGACTCATGATTTCAATCAGTGAAATTTCTAAAATCTTCACTAAACCCTTTCTCACATAGCAGTTTGTAATTGATCACCCAACATATCTTGATATCAAAGTGTAGAGTTTCAGCTTAGTCGAATCTATATTTTATGTAACTTACTTGATAATTATAGAGAAATAGATGACTGAGTGTTCATCACATTGTTCCCATTGAACTATCAACTCATGACAATCCAAACACTATCATTATTATCAGTTCAATTGCATGAATATGAATGGAATGATTTCATTATGAATTATTTGAAGATCCAACAGTATGGATTGTGAATACTCAGATTGTCTTCAATGAAACATTTAAATGAGACAGTCATTTATGATATGATTTTTTAAATCTGACTATCAGAGGCGCCTATTAGCATCATGAATAGGCTTTACTTAATGAATTCTTAAGTATGGTAAAATATAGAATTCTCAGCACACTGTATTTCAACAAGTTTCCATTTCTTACTTCTTGAATGATCCGAAAGATGAATATTGAGTGATCTACAGTTAAAAGTTAGCAGTTCAGTCAATCGACATCTAAATAATGTACATTCTTGTCGCTGCATATTGTCAGCAACCATGATATTACTGATCAGGTCATTCATAACCTGTACAACGAAGGGTTGTAAACTCTTCAGAAAGTCACCTGAAAATGTTATGTGAGTGATAGACATAACAACAGAATTAGATGACTTGTTGAAATATGATGATGGCAGGAACAGGTAGCCCAGATGTTGAAGCAGGCCGCCAGTTTATCATGATCATGATAAGAAAGATTTTTAAAGGAGTAGTTTTAGTCATGGACTGATATGATTGTAATAAAATCAACGGGCGCAAGTTCTCGCACAATCATTCATCATAATGTTTGAAATATTGAAATTATTGTAGAATATAAATTTAATCAATCATTGTTATGTTAGATTATACACTACTAGATATTCTGTATTAGTGGTGTACTGCTTGAAATCAAACATTTAGCTTTGATGGATTTATGATTTGAATGAAATGCAGGTTGGCCTAGTGATTGAAGAGACGTAAAACAAACCAAAACATTATCTCCTCATCAGGATTCTTAGGATATGCGAAGTTCACTTACGGAAAAATCAAGAAAATCGGGGGAAACGCATGATCATAAACAATCAGAATACATTGTCACCTCAGGTTACCATTCACTGTTGACGTAATTCAATACAACTATACACATGTTTCGTGATTACCAAGGTTTTTTGACTATAACTACGTTTACACGGCGTGATTTGAGATAATCAAGTGTTAAGCATGTACACACTGCATCAATCTTCAATCAGTCAGTCAGTCGGTCAGTCAGCTACAACGTAGGATCAGGCACATGTATGTATCGGTCTTAGTTGCCATACCTCATTAACACAGGAAGATGAACACCGGACTCATAGTAGTTAATTCAATGGTGGAAGTATATGAAAGAAAGATTGAATATAATGATATAGTTCAGGAAGGAAGGAAGAAAGATATGAAGCGATTTTAATCTCATATTTTAAGAGGAGATGTAGAGTGTATACACCTACGCCATTGTGATCAATTCTGAGCCATGACACACAGTCTCCAACCATTGGTTTCGATAGTCACACGCAACACAACCAAGTAGTCTGCATCTATCATCATGGCTAATGATAGAAGTTAGTGATTTCAAGGTGTGATGCTATGTTTTGGTTTGACAACCCCTAACTTTCTTCCAGCCATCCCCAACCACATCATTTCTACTGTAGAACATAATTCCATAGTAATGAATTAAAGAAATAATAGTCAAATGAACGGGTGTTAAATGATGTAACTAATTCATAATGTTGAATTTGTGATACTTATTACCTATTAAGTTGAACGCTGACTGTGTCAAGCAATGAATCAGCTAATAAAGCCAGAGATATCATTGATAATTTGGTTCTAGCTCAGCCGTCTGAAATAAATATCTGAAATGTATGTTTAATTTTGACATTTAGTCATTGGTGAGTATTCCTGACGTAATACTGGTCAGTGTTCTACATTCTTCATTAATTTCACAGTTGATTTCAAATTGAGACTAAACTTTCAACTTCAGCTAGACAATGTTTTGTGTGTTTCAAGTTTACTGAAAGATAATTTCTGATGATCGTTTCAAATTTATACTTCTGATGGCTTACAAATCTTCATGTCTTTGTATTTTTCAAAGAGCATGAGTATTGGATTAGAACGAAATCCACATTTTCAAAAAGTTATGACCAAATTAGAAAGCAATTGGAAAGTAAGTTTAAACATTTTGATACATCATTACATTTGCAATGATTTACACTTTGTATATCATTGTCCTGTTCATGAACAATTGCACTGAGACTATAATTATTGGACCAACTGTGAGCGACTCTGAATTGACTTAGAGACAGCTCACCTACTTGTTTAATGTGGTTGGCGTTCTTTTAGCGAGAATTTTTCTACGGGATTGGGTGTCTGAGCTTATACCCAACCCTCCACTTTTACCCGGGCTTGGAACCAGCACTAACTCTAGAAGAGCTACAGGAGGAGTTAGCTCACCTACTTCAAAGTGTCAAAATGAGGTTATAAATTAATGTGATGTGTTACGATTCGGATGTCGAGTTAGAATTTAGGGTTAGGAATGAAAATGAGGATTTTCATCACGATCTGCAATCAGCAATAATGCCAAAATGCTATTTAACTCTATGGATGAATTGATTTCGCGCGACAATCCAAGACATGCTATCCTCAATTTCATTGGTTCGCCGATAAATTATATTCTCGCACTATCTGCTTTTTATCAAGCAATAATCGTTTAAAGCTAATTGCATCTCCCTTATTTATATCAGATTACAGTCATGGATGTAGATGATTGATTTCAGAACTTGTGAAAACTTTGTTTGTTTTGTAGTGACGTTTGAATTGTGTCCATCAAGTTGAAATGTACTTACTAGCCTATTAAACAAGTATATGTGTGATCAGACTGTTCGAAATGTATTGCGCAAATATATCACATAATTCTGATAAACTACGTCTTCTCATTGCATTATCGAAATTTATCAAAGGGACTAATTGTTTTAAACTTTGATTGACAAAAACATCCTGGAAATGAGTTTTGCGTAATTCAGTACTTGTAAACTGGAAGGTATATGCAGAATCTTGAGGAATTATGATTATCTCAGTGAGATGCGTAGTCACCTCCTAGTTTAGATTATTAAGGGACTGTTATAATACATAATCAAACGTTCTAAATAGCTCTTATACTGAATGCCAATAGGCTAATTCCATAGCTGCATACACAGATCATCAACTTCTGTACAATCAACTTTATTTCGTCTGTGCAAAGTATGATGGGTCGTATGCATAATCTTTATTTTAGGATTATGGATATAATAACGGTATTCTGTTACTTCATTTGTCTAAATTACGATCAACCAATTGGAATCATCTATGGTTGAGCATAACTAGAAGAGCTATTAAACGTCAAGGTTACTTAATCACTGATCAACAGGTAAGTTCAAACTTCTTACATATTCATTATAACTACTTTTAATGACTGCCAATACCTATATAAAGATACCGATTTGCAAATTTCTACCAAACACACGGTTCTAAGGTATATACAATCTCACCATTAGAAAGTTGGTTCTAGTATAATTAGTGCTTCCTCATGAGAACAAGGAGACTTTTATTATTATGTATTACCATACTTAACTAAATAGAAAACAGAGAGCTTTAAACTCATCAATTTCATGTACAGTAATTCATCTGTTTTAAAATATAAACATCAAATACAATATGTATTCATAAAACTCATTTAAAGTTATTGTGTAATGGGTAGGCTTATATTATGTTAAGGGATGTGAGCGACTCCTCAAATTGTACATTCCTCATTTTCACACAGTCTGAAGAAAGGTATGTATTCCAGTTGTCCCTATAGAATCTTATCATTATTTGAACATACTTCCTTACGGGTAGAATGCAACTACATTTTACAAGCCTCTCAAAGTGATCATTCTGAAATCTATCATTATATTTGAGGGAAACATACTACACATGATCATATAAAATGATTTAAGATTCTGACTTTTAGTGTTTCTTTCTATCTTTATTGCATTCAAACGCTTTAACCGTGATTCACGGTGTTAAGTCTGTATTACGTTCTCTGTCATTACTAGACACCCTTCAATTATTTTGCATATTGTTTATACTACTTAATAATATTCAGTAGGTAGTTGTATTTCCATCAATTTCTACGCATATGCGATGAAAATGATCTTGGTGGTCTAGTAATAGTATTCCGACACAAGACAGTGAATAGTTTTGAGAGTTCTTTAAGCCCTAACGCTTCAGGCTGAGCTATTTTGTTTACTACCCTACATATGTGTTGTATGCAGTATAAGAAGTAGTGCTATGTAGAGCGGAAGTTCTCATATGAGACTGGAGGTTCGCCATTGATATTGTGGATGATTTGGCAAGTTTTGCTGACTGTTCATGCAAAAAATTGGTTTGCTGGTTAACCGATTTCATTTATACACAGATGCAGTAATTTACTCAAAGAAATATACCATCTGTATAATGAAAGTAGGCTTGTTGCTACTATGTTAAACTTAGCAGTGACTCACTCATAAAGATATTTGGCAAAAAACAGTGGTTGAGAGTTGTACTATTTTCAGTTATAACTTATGTTGTAGCTATTGACCTAGAGTTCACCTACTGAAACCATAGCGAGCGTTGAAACTTTTCATCCGGGCAATGATAATCTCTCAGCTTGACAAGTACCGCATTTCACTACTCCTATCCTGGAAGTTCATCAACCTTAATTCGTAGTTACAATATAACAGTTCTAGGGCTCCAAACGCCTAACTAGTAACTTCTTATTACCTTAATCGTTACGATTCAATCAGTAGTGAGAAGGACTTGATATACTCGATATTGGTTACAATTATACTCTTCTGATCAGTGCCAAATTGCACAAAATCTTGAACACCAGTATCCAGTCAACAATCTCCAACTATCACCTTACATTTGAACTTAGTTTACGCGATGTCAAGTCACTAGATTTTTAGAGTCCACATTGCCACTTGGTCAATGGAATACTATCAGGATGTATGAGAAGAGAATTAAGATTTATATTTCATCAGTGGAGTCAAATACATCTATATCCAGTTACAGCGTTCACCTTAATCTTATAACCCTCTTCCATACAATCCACTCTTCATCAGTTCTTATTCATTTTACATTTAAGACAACGTTGTTTTAAGAACAAATAAACTTTCTTATAAAACAGTAATGAACATGACTAATCATAAAGTAGAAACGTTGGACAAAATGGAAGTAGAATTCATACAAGTCAATCATCCAAAATCACACTATTTTTGTTTCTTCTTTATGAGAATTAACTTCAACAGTATACAAGTTCATGCATGACACATTTGGGGTCACAATCTTCTGTAAAGTACAGTCGATTGATTATGGAAATAGAATTAACTGTTCGTTACTATTGAACTTTATGATTGTCATATTGACCAGATGCCAAAATATTGCTCTAACACATAAATAAACGAATTCACTATTGTGTTGTATTAATTTTATATAAATTAATTGTGATTATTTATGTAAATAAGGGTGAACATTGCTGCTCTGTCGTTAAAATATAAATACAATGATTACTGGATACTATCACATAACATTAACAATGAGCAATTAGATTTGGAAGAACTGTAGCACACCAATATTGTACATCATTTCCATGATATTCGAGCAATGGTCAAAGAATTCTTTATAATTTAGACAGCTGTGTAGCGGTAAATAAATCTTTAAGTTCAGTAGCTCTGTAAGTCTTCGACATTTGATGCTGACCACATTAGTTTTAATGGACTCACCTAGCTGAAGGTGTTCAGTCACACATCCGCACCACATCACGAGTGTGAACGCTGTGCTCAACTTCTCCTGCAACCGCTAGCCAGTGTTGATCAGTCCCTTCTCCATATATTGACAAGCTATCTAATTTATCTTCGAATCTCCTAGCTTCAGACTATTGATTTCACTGGATGGACACGATTCAATTACAGAAGGTATTACTGGTTAAAATGTTGTCAAACCACAAATACCTGTGGCATCATCAGCTGTATCACAATTGTCTAACTTAGCTGATACTTAGATTCTTAAACATAAACTCTATCAAGCAAAACTATAGTTTTTTCGTTTCGATGTGAGGGGAAGCGATTGCAGGAAATATTAACCCTGTACAATGTTTATTGTGAGACGATGAATGTTGAAATGCTCATTGGTAAATTAATAAATCATCTAAACGAATCATATTATTGTGTGTTGAATATGTAGATTGTACTGAATTGAAAAAAACCTCCTGACAAACATCTCCATCAAGCAGATTGTCACGATTTATTAAGAGTCGTTTTGTGATTGCTAACATCTCAAAAACATTACAATAACGACAAACTATCTTACATTTACAATAATCCACAACTATTTGGTGCAAATGACAATGATTACACAGTTTTGAAGTGAAATTATGTCAGTCAGTCAGCTACAACGTAGGACCAGGCACATATATGCGTCGGTACAAGTTGCCACACCTCATTAGCACAACAAAATTAACACCGAATTCACAGAAGTAGTTACTTCACTGGTAGTAATATATAAAAAACGATTGTATATAAGGATATGATGCGGGGAGAAGGAATTAGTTCATAGAAAGTAAGTAATCTCAAGGTTTAAGTGAAGGCAGAGAGTGTATACACCGACGCCATTGTGATCGGTTGTGAGCCAAGTCACACTATCTTCGACCATTGGTTACGATAGTCACGCGGAACACAATCAAGTAGTCTGTATCTACCAACATGGCTCAGATTAGAAATTAGTGACTTCAAGCACTGATACCACGTTTTGCTTTGGCGTTTTGTGACTAACACTTAAAAATACTACACACATTGCTTTCTTGATTACAAACTTCAGTTAAATGTCTATGCCGCCGTCGTTGCAGCTAACATCATCACTGTAAAATCATTCAGGCAGAACCTGACGACGTCGAAACAGCTAAGTAACTTACACCAATGAGCCATCAAATAGAAGCAAAGATCATACAACATATTCGTTACGACAACTAGCATTTCAACTTAATGTTCCACAGTTAGCCGAAGATAATGCAAAAGCATGTTTAAAGGAATACACATAAGAATACGTTTGTCAGAACACTGATTAAATATAGAGAGCACTTGTGATGGTGTATAGATAAAATTATCACCGTTTTTTTTAAATTATTTTTTATTTATTAGTCAAGGAATAGTGAAGCTCAAAATATGTAGTTTGATATAATTTAGTAAGCACAAAAATAATTGTTCTCGAAGGTTTCTTCGTATACCATACCACACTAGTCATTCACTGGAGTCGTAACGTGTCCCAGAAATATTGGTAGAGTATTATTCCAGATAATCGAAACGAAGAATGAATGATGAACACGAAATTCTACCACAGGTTTGGAAGAATTAAGTGCACATCCAGCGAATATACACAATGTGGCTGCAGCAGCTACGACACCTTCCTCATCAATCTGTACAGAATGATGAAATAAGTCAACAAAAATCAAACTGAAAGTAAACTGACGCATGTTACACTCAGACAGAAGTTGTTTTATTCATTACTTTATGTTTGATCGAGTATGAAATTCTTAGCAAAAAATAATGTAGCACTTCAAGAAAGGCTGATTTCAGCTCATTAATTACATGTTTTAATTATTTCCACTAGTTATTTGTTTGACCTCCGACAAAGTCATTTTGATGTACACAGTCCAAACTCCAAAGACAGAATGGAACACTATTGCTTAAACATGAACTAAAATAGCTATTAATAAATACTGTCTCCGTAGAAGAGGACACATGTTTAAAGGCGTTTCCGTCAAAGAACCCCAATGAAACACCGGATACAAAACAACACCATCAACTTTCAAAATTTATCTCATAATTTAATTCGAATAGCTCTCAAGATAACAAGAACCAAAGTTGAAGTGTCAAAACCATGCTTGAGTTTCATTAATTCATAAATCTTAAAAGCCTGAGGATGATGATGATGATGATACGTATCTAAACAAGCTCTCAACTGCGAATCAAGATATTTTTGACTGTTAGCATCCACCAATTACTCTATGTGACTCACGTTTACACAGAACTACGAAAGTTCATGCTTAAGTGAAAAAACGAATAATCGCTTCAGTTATTCGACTTAATTCGAGTATAGACTTGTGTAAAACATCCGTTACACATAATTCCCTCGAGACGGAAATGTTCGAAAAGTCAGCTGATAGTGGTCTGAATGCGTCCTTTATTCCCAATTCTTCTAAATGATCTTTTAAACTAAATGAATAGCCTTCTTTGAGCTTAAATTTAGGCAGATATAAATTCAATGACGTGTCTTCAAACCTACGGGAGAGTATCGAAGAAATCCCACCATATTCACACATCAAATTCAGTAAGTCTGGCAATCCATCGTTTGAGTTTGGAAGAACAATCAATAACACATATCTAGATCAACAATATTTTGAAAAGAAAGAAACACAGTTCAGCAAACAATGTAATATGTTCAGATATGTATGTGTATTCATTTTAGACAATTTATCCTACTGTGAAACTCCGCATGTAGCTATTCTAGGGCTACTGCCGGTCCCAAGCCATGGTAAATCAGGCGGGTTGGGAATGGCTTCAACAACCTTGCTTAAAAAACGCTAACCAGAATAATTAAATTAAACCATTTAAATACTGACTTCCGAGTTGAAGGAAGGTTTATGACGCATCATAGTGAAAACCGGGATTCTTCGCAAGTCACAAGGCCAATGCCCCTTCTAACAACCAGAACAATTTTGATTGGTACATGGAAAGTTCGAACAATTTGAGGGACCAGGAGGATCAGTCAAATAGCAACGGAAATAGGGAGATATAACATAACAGTGCTCAGAATAATCGGAACCCATTAGACTCAAGCTGGACAGAAAAGGCTAAATACAGGAGAGACACTGAAGGGATGCACGGAATAAAATCGACAAATCGGAATCAATTACAAGATTTGGACTTGGCAGATGACCTGGCCTTTCTATCCCATACACATCAACAAATGAAGGTTAAAACAAATAGTGTAGCTGCAGCCTCTCAATCAGTAGGACTCAACATACACAAGGGTAAAAGCAATATCTTCAGATACAACACAAAGAACACCAACGCAATCACACTTGATGAAGAAACTCTGGAAGGGGTGGAAACATTCACGTATCTGGGTAGCGTCATCGATGAACAAGGACGATCTGATGCAGACTTACGGGCGAGGATTGGCAAAGCAGGAACAGCATCCCTACAGTCGAAGAACACATGAAAGTCAAAACAACTGTCAACCAACATCAAAGTGAGAACCTTCAATACGAACATCAAGATAGTTCTACTGTACGGAGCTGAAGCTTCCAGAACTACCACAACCATCATCAAAATGGTATAAGCATTAATAAACAGCAGTCTATATAAGATGATCAATGTCGTTGGCTGGATACCATCAGCAACAGTATATTGTGGGAGAGGACAAACCAGCTTCCAGCTGAAGAGGAAACTAGGAAGAGTCACTGGAAGTGGATACGACACACACTGAGGAAATTATCAAACTGCGTCACAAGGGAAGAGCTTACTTGGAATCCTGAAGGGAAACGGAAAAGAGGAAGGTCAAATGTTATGACTTTAAGTTGCTGTCGATTTTTACCCTGTGCTAATTGTTGTGTCCTTGACTGGAAAATTAGAGAGCAGTGTACTTATCGATCGGTTACAGTGACACGTAAACACGAACGAACGGCCTACAGTTCTGATTGGTCCTGCTTCCCTGTCCAGCCCAGCCAGTTGAGTCCAGAACACAAGCCACAACCTCTGAGATATGAATCATAATATTTCAAACATACTTTGTTTATATACCAATCAAGCATACCACATCGTACCATAAAATAGAAAACAACATTTTATACAATATACAACAAGTGAACAGATATCGACCAATAGAAAATATCCATTTAAAGTCCAAGGACACCATTGGACTTAACATGATAATTATTAGTCTATTCCTCTGCATCCACAACATCAAAGAACGCACTAAGTCGAAAATTGGAATCACAAATCAGAAGGATCAATAGCAGCTGGAAAAGATTGCCCATGACAGAGTTGGATAGAGAATGATGGTGGGAGGCCTATCCTCCTTCATGAGGAGCAACATGCGTAAGTTGAATATGATGTAAATTATCCATTTATTTTTGACTTCAGTCAGCTTTAGTTAGGTTAGCATTATTTGAAGCTGCATCTCTGTCATTGAGTTGCTCGTAATCCAGTTATCAGACTATGCAATCAAAACACTGCATTCAACAAGATGTAAGCATTAGAACACCATAAGTCCTTCATGGTCAGGTCTAAACAAACATTTTAAAACAGGTACATTAATAATCAAGCTTACTTCGGATCTTTAAACGGTATCTTGATAGCTCGCGATCCCAAATCTGGTAAGATGACCATACTGAAACAGGATAGATTATACATTAACTTCACGTTCATTGTTGATCCGTCAAGTTTGAAGAAATCGCTGTCGTGTGAATCCTCCTTACGGAAATGTGGACCCCATAAACCTGTCAAAGGTAACCACACATAGAGTTGACAGCAGATATAAAACACAGTAATAAAAAAATAAAAACTCAGGTAATAAATGTTTGATTTGAATATACTATTGTTGACGACTAAATAAATAATACTACCTTTAAAGTATGTAGTGGATAGCGCAACAGCTGACGTTTCTTGCGATATAGCCACATGTGAGATCAGTTCCTGGATTGTTCCGTTGGTCTGTTCACTAACCCACTGATTAATTCGGTTTTGAGCACATTCAGGATCTGTATGAAACGCAACCTACACAAAGTTTGATAAGGCAGAACTCATACTCACATGCTCAGTCAGTGCATTGTAATGCTGCTTGATGATATTTCTAAATCGTTTCTCAATTTGCACATCTTCATTTACATAGATTCTATTTCCAGTGATTATCTCAACACTCTCATCAGACTTCGAAAGATCAGCCAGAAGTTCACCAATCGCGCTGTGGATTATTTCCTGTTCCAAGCAATCAGATAACTGCATCGCTTTTATCAACTCAGCATTCGTATTGTTTGCACTTCCACAGAGGATCATTCCGAGGGCAGTATAGATATTGAAAGGGGAGAGAAATGTATTCTCCAAATAACCTGGACGCAACAAATACATCGTGAGGGACGCACTTACCCTTGTTTCTTTTCAAAATCTCCCTATAAAGCTTTTCGCTGAAGTTTCCAAGTGATTGTATTACATCCATCACGGTTGAAATTAGTGTGCTAAATGGTTAGCTTGAAAAAACTATTTGTAGTGGAAGAACACTTCAAATGGTACGTGAATAAGTCATTATTAAGAACTGCGAAGTGATAAAAGGATATTATAATATAGTAAGACGTTTTTGATCATGCAGATGCTTTAACTGACTCAGGTACATGCAATTTTCTTCATGAACATCGTAGCTAAGTGATTTCGACCTTTCTTTTAGTCTTATTCCGGAATATGCTTCAACCGAAAGCATTAATTGTTTCATCATATTAAAGACTTAGTTAAAGTCTTTGTTTTCACTCTTTGTACTGTAGCTGATATGGTACATCTCATATTTCGCTCTCAAAATGCAGCGAAGTTGAAACTTAAAGGAACTAGTTGTATTAGGCCGTCTCAAACACTCTGACCAGTGATTATACCAAAACATGTCTAACTGTTTATAAAAATCCAAAATGCTTTGGTCAACTATGTCGTTACTTTCGATTTATTGGAACAGTTGTTACGGTTTCATCTCTTTACCAACGGTAATTTCTTAATGAGTCCTACCAATTAATATTCATCGCATGTTCATCCAAAAATCATTACAATATTTAATAAAGAAGCGAAAAATTACGCTCCATAGTCTCGATTTTGAATGATGAAATAATTTGTCACAAACAAATTAAACCAAACAGTCAGTGATCTGAGGAATTACTAGAAGAAATAGGAGTTTCCTCAGCTCAGGAATGAAGTGCAAAGCAAGGTCAACATAATTCACAGTTTTAAATTTCCTCCACTTGAAGGTCAGTCTACAGTAATAAGAATAGTAGAATGGTGGACCTGTGTTAATTCTAACATTGTGCCTTCCAGTGAAGGTTCAGCTTCTCCTTAGAAATTATCACTGATAAGGCTGATACCACTTGTTCCGGTAAAGTGTTACAGTCATTGACCACTCGATGAGAAGAACGGAACCTCACTTTAAGTTTATTAGGTCTCTGTTTGTAAACCTCTTTGTTATGACGTCGAAGATTATTATTGTTAGAAGGAGCAAAAAATAAGGCACATTTACACCCAAATCGTAACCAATTATACGAAGTGCCAATATAATGTCACCTCGCGTCCTACAATACGACAAGATGGAAGGGTTTAGGAGTATTAAGCACCCGTCATATGGAAAGTTTAGAAAGACCCTTGACTGACTACATTCCCACACGCCTAACACGCTGAAGTGAGTAACCATCCTTGGTCGGACATGGGACAGCTGCTTGAATACAGCACTCTAAGTGTGGTCATACATAGGAGGGATATAAAATTCGAAACATCCCATCAACCACTAACATGCGCCTTCCACATGATTGATTGTACACAAAAGTGGTCCCTTACATACTACATTATGTCTCCCCACTTGGCGTTTATAACCCTATCACCCATAATAAAGATGTAGCCTGCAGTGATAGGAGAACAGTTAATTTCAACGATGAGCCAACTGTAGGGCCAGTGAAATGTCACTGAGCCCTAGCCAAATCATCCGGCAGTTGGATCACTGAATGTCGAACAGATCGTCGCTCCCTGCCAAGGTCATGTACAACAAACGCGCATTAGTTAATCATACGCCATGGACTGGCCCATGCGGCAGTGGTCTTACTTTCGCTTGTATCTACTTTAACTAATATATTTCTGTAATAACGTCCTTTGTGTTGTACAGTCTTCAAAGCATCTATAGTACCTTGTTACGTCAATGGGGGTAGTCCACGTAAGGTGCTGACCACGAGGTGTGACTTCGACGTTAGTTGGTTCGTCACACTATTCACGTCTAACTCGAGTAGGCCTCTAATCATTTCGACATAGATCATCTACGTTGGTGACCTACACAAGTTTTATTTCAATGTTAATTGAGATTTTTTAAAAGGATGATCATGCCTGTTAGGCAGGTGGCTGTTATAAATTATGTAGAAAAGTCCACTGTGGTTATGTAATAACTGATACATGACCTACAGAATCTGCTTCCCATGTCTTAAATGATATCGTAATCTCATTATAATACACTGTACAAATGGACTTGTCGAGATAAATAAAAACCACGCGATAAAATGTTGCCACTTCAAGAAGTTCCGCCGATTACGGTTTACCCAAGTTTTGTGATTTTTGCTAATTGTGTTAAATCGCATGACGTACAGTTCAGTTTCAGTCGTGCCTTCAGGCTGTAAAAGAGGTATGAAGATCGGCTTTCACCACCTAATGTTAGCCATGTATACCCATCATTCATAGAAACATCATGTTTTAGAGACAATTTGCACATGTTGCTCAATTTGTACCGCCTATTCAGAGAACTCGATGCAACTACACGAAGTACTTTATTTACTTGCAGAACAAAAGCCTATCAAACTGCCAGAGTGTTCATTGTTTGACAGTGCCCTTATTTTCTGCTAACAGATGCAGTGAAAATTTGGAATGGATTGAGTCTTATTCCTTGACATCAGGGTGAAACTAATAGTCACCTAGTTAATAAACAGATATTTGTTTTTGCAAAAGTGTATGTAGGTAGTTCGCCTAGTTTCAACAGTCCCTCTAACTCTTAGATTTTTGCGGTTAAGTGAAGAAAGCTCGTGTAAGACCGAGACCAACTTCTTCAAATGCTGTCATCTTAATGGTGGACAGACAATAATGTCAGTTTACTCACTTGACTGCCTGGTTAATGAATTAAACTGAAGCTTCTAAATAAGGCCACTTGTAATTCTTAGTTGAATTTCTCCGTAATTGTTCGTTGTTTATTTTGGCGCTTCCACTAATAAATCAAGCAAACACGTAAACAATTAACATATCGCATGCTCGTCTCTCGTTGGAACAAAGGACATTTGGACACATTTTTTTTAGTGGCTGGGACTAATGAAATCAGTAACTGTCGCTAATACCCAAGCAACTGCCTGATAATCTTGTGAAGCGGTGCTAATAGAAAGAGTACCTGAGTCAGTTAAAGCATCTGCATGATCAAAAACGTCTTACTATATTATAATATCCTTTTATCACTTCGCAGTTCTTAATAATGACTTATTCACGTACCATTTGAAGTGTTCTTCCACTACAAATAGTTTTTTCAAGCTAACCATTTAGCACACTAATTTCAACCGTGATGGATGTAATACAATCACTTGGAAACTTCAGCGAAAAGCTTTATAGGGAGATTTTGAAAAGAAACAAGGGTAAGTGCGTCCCTCACGATGTATTTGTTGCGTCCAGGTTATTTGGAGAATACATTTCTCTCCCCTTTCAATATCTATACTGCCCTCGGAATGATCCTCTGTGGAAGTGCAAACAATACGAATGCTGAGTTGATAAAAGCGATGCAGTTATCTGATTGCTTGGAACAGGAAATAATCCACAGCGCGATTGGTGAACTTCTGGCTGATCTTTCGAAGTCTGATGAGAGTGTTGAGATAATCACTGGAAATAGAATCTATGTAAATGAAGATGTGCAAATTGAGAAACGATTTAGAAATATCATCAAGCAGCATTACAATGCACTGACTGAGCATGTGAGTATGAGTTCTGCCTTATCAAACTTTGTGTAGGTTGCGTTTCATACAGATCCTGAATGTGCTCAAAACCGAATTAATCAGTGGGTTAGTGAACAGACCAACGGAACAATCCAGGAACTGATCCCACATGTGGCTATATCGCAAGAAACGTCAGCTGTTGCGCTATCCACTACATACTTTAAAGGTAGTATTATTTATTTAGTCGTCAACAATAGTATATTCAAATCAAACATTTATTACCTGAGTTTTTATTTTTTTATTACTGTGTTTTATATCTGCTGTCAACTCTATGTGTGGTTACCTTTGACAGGTTTATGGGGTCCACATTTCCGTAAGGAGGATTCACACGACAGCGATTTCTTCAAACTTGACGGATCAACAATGAACGTGAAGTTAATGTATAATCTATCCTGTTTCAGTATGGTCATCTTACCAGATTTGGGATCGCGAGCTATCAAGATACCGTTTAAAGATCCGAAGTAAGCTTGATTATTAATGTACCTGTTTTAAAATGTTTGTTTAGACCTGACCATGAAGGACTTATGGTGTTCTAATGCTTACATCTTGTTGAATGCAGTGTTTTGATTGCATAGTCTGATAACTGGATTACGAGCAACTCAATGACAGAGATGCAGCTTCAAATAATGCTAACCTAACTAAAGCTGACTGAAGTCAAAAATAAATGGATAATTTACATCATATTCAACTTACGCATGTTGCTCCTCATGAAGGAGGATAGGCCTCCCACCATCATTCTCTATCCAACTCTGTCATGGGCAATCTTTTCCAGCTGCTATTGATCCTTCTGATTTGTGATTCCAATTTTCGACTTAGTGCGTTCTTTGATGTTGTGGATGCAGAGGAATAGACTAATAATTATCATGTTAAGTCCAATGGTGTCCTTGGACTTTAAATGGATATTTTCTATTGGTCGATATCTGTTCACTTGTTGTATATTGTATAAAATGTTGTTTTCTATTTTATGGTACGATGTGGTATGCTTGATTGGTATATAAACAAAGTATGTTTGAAATATTATGATTCATATCTCAGAGGTTGTGGCTTGTGTTCTGGACTCAACTGGCTGGGCTGGACAGGGAAGCAGGACCAATCAGAACTGTAGGCCGTTCGTTCGTGTTTACGTGTCACTGTAACCGATCGATAAGTACACTGCTCTCTAATTTTCCAGTCAAGGACACAACAATTAGCACAGGGTAAAAATCGACAGCAACTTAAAGTCATAACATTTGACCTTCCTCTTTTCCGTTTCCCTTCAGGATTCCAAGTAAGCTCTTCCCTTGTGACGCAGTTTGATAATTTCCTCAGTGTGTGTCGTATCCACTTCCAGTGACTCTTCCTAGTTTCCTCTTCAGCAGGAAGCTGGTTTGTCCTCTCCCACAATATACTGTTGCTGATGGTATCCAGCCAACGACATTGATCATCTTATATAGACTGCTGTTTATTAATGCTTATACCATTTTGATGATGGTTGTGGTAGTTCTGGAAGCTTCAGCTCCGTACAGTAGAACTATCTTGATGTTCGTATTGAAGGTTCTCACTTTGATGTTGGTTGACAGTTGTTTTGACTTTCATGTGTTCTTCGACTGTAGGGATGCTGTTCCTGCTTTGCCAATCCTCGCCCGTAAGTCTGCATCAGATCGTCCTTGTTCATCGATGACGCTACCCAGATACGTGAATGTTTCCACCCCTTCCAGAGTTTCTTCATCAAGTGTGATTGCGTTGGTGTTCTTTGTGTTGTATCTGAAGATATTGCTTTTACCCTTGTGTATGTTGAGTCCTACTGATTGAGAGGCTGCAGCTACACTATTTGTTTAACCTTCATTTGTTGATGTGTATGGGATAGAAAGGCCAGGTCATCTGCCAAGTCCAAATCCGATTTGTCGATTTTATTCCGTGCATTCCTTCAGATATCGATGTCTTCGTAATCTAGTCAACCACCAGATAAAAGAGAGAGATGACGAGAATACGCAGCCTTGTCTGACTCTGATCCTCACTTGAAATGCGTCTGTCAGCCTTCCTCCATATACGACATTTCAGTGTTATCCATAGCATGGATTTCGTATGTTGCAGCCGTTTTCCACGTTTACATAATAATGTCGAAGAACGTTTCATTAGTTCTTCTATTCATACTACTACATTCTTTTTCATTATCAAGGAAATTGATGCATAGTGATAAATTCCATTCAGTTGATTGTTCAACTAATTACAAAATCTTATTTTCTTTCACCATGTTCTTATTCAGTAAGCTTAACCTTCTTTCCATAATCATCTTATTCAACGATAATATTTCATCAATTCAGTAGATACACACAATTCGATAGATATAGTCTTAGAATATCCTCATGTTATCATTAACCACATTTATTTCAAGTGTATTTATATAAATACAAAAATAAAAGATAATCGATTCTATTGATTGAAGACAAAGAATAGCCTATCAACTACATAATTGAAAGAACAACATCCAACTGATTGGTTCTTCAATTGAATCTATCGGAAACATGATTCATGTAATTGAGTATATTTACGGTAAACTGACACGAATTTACCATATAGTTCCCATTCTACAAAGAAAATTACAATTCAGTAGAGAATCACCATGATTATATAATTATAGTCATTGATATCATGATAAGTGAAACTAATGCTTCACAATATTGTGGTCTATTGTTTTGAAGTATAGACATAATTCATTTTAATGGGTAAAACATGAATATCTAACGGACGAGGTATGGTTCAATTGAACAGTATTTTTCACTTAATGTTCATTGAAACAATTCAGTGAATTAGGAACTAGGACGCGTACTTCATCCTATTTCGGACACTCTAACTGGATGTACTTACATCCCAAGGTTGATGTTCACTCTGAGACACGAACCCAGTACCGTTAGCTGAGATGTAGGTCCGCCCAGATGGCGAGTTCCAAATAGGATGGGACGTGCGTCCTGGATTTTACTGCTATCTATCTCTGCTTATAATGTTTGTGAATTAAGGCAATATATGGCCAATACGCACAGCATGTACATATGTCAACAAGAGACTGATCAATTGTAGTCCTAAACATCATTGGGATGGTTCAGGTAAACGATAACAAATGAATGTATTAATTTAATTCAGTTATTTATTACCTTTAAAACATCAGAAATACAGTTTTTTCTATTACATTAGATATAACTAAAAATAGACTTATTATCAAAAGGCGTTTTGTGGAGATTTTAGTAATTTTACAGTTGAATTCATGAGTCATTTGAAACTAGACCAGTATTGTAAACCTGGATTGAATGGACGACCTTTTCGTCCTTGTGTGGGGCTCATCAGCATTGCGCATCCACAATCCCGCTCATGGGGTTCTTATCCAGGGCTTGCGGTCTTGCGTGCGAACACTTAACTTCTAGATCACTGAGCCGGTACCCAATGGTGGTAATGTCTAACCACGAAATTGCGCACTGCTGAGGAGTCCCAAGATAGTATGAAACGGCCGTCCAGTGCTTCTACGTTTTCAGTGGTGGTCTAACATCAATCATTTCATGATACCAATCAAAATCTTAATAATCTCCACAACCCTATACTGATAAATAATGGAATGATTGTGTGTAAAGTGTGACTTCATATGTGGAGTGCGTTGCAATTTGATAATTCAGGTATATGAACTAATTGATGTTTAAAATAGATAGTGCTTGAGATTTAATAACAGAAGCTTAACTGTTATGTTTTGTCAATGAAGTGAAGAATAGAGGATAGGGAAACGAAATACATTCCTGATTAATGGGAGTTAGGATTCCTCTGCCTTAAACCCGAGCTAAAGCATACCATTTGAGGTGTATAACTGATCGAGGCTTCGGTTACGATTGATAGACGAAATAGTAAACCAGAGGGGTAAACATGATTCTGGTTGGTAGGAAAGGCTCATGTAAGGTGTTTGTCTATCAATGAAAGCGTAAGTAAACCGTAGAATGCTTTGTAAAACCAAGTCTATCTGTGTAGAAAGTCGGTCATCAATAGTCATTGACGGATGTATTTAAAGCATCTCCATCATACACTAGAAGCCCGTGGAAGTGATGCCGATATTTAGTGAAGGTAGTACAGTTATGGGACTCTTTTGGTTGGACAAGATAGGAGTGATTCGGAAGACGTCTTAAGTCAGCTAACGTAAAACCATGAGTCCATAAACTGTAAACTGAAATGCATGAATCTTGTGTTTATACATTAACCATTAAACAAATATATTGAGTCCTTTATATAACTATTGAATTGATCTCTTCACTTTTTATGTTTCTTCAAGCTTTTTCTTTCAAGATTAATTGATACTTTTATTATTTGATGTCATCCAATTGTTCGAACTGTATTTTACATGATGATTTAGAGGTTAGAGGCTTGCGCGTAAGACTGGATGTCATGGGTTCAGTTCCCACGGGGAAGGATCGTGAGTACGCACTGCTGAAAAGTCCCACAGTACGACGTAACGTCCCTAAAATTTTTTTCAGGTTTCCTATGGTGGTCTAGCTTTAATGGACTCAGGAATTCAACTATTAAATGAAGTTTATCAAAGATTGTGTATTTAATTATACGTTTACTTACGTTTAAGGATACTATCCAAGTAATCAATGTATTCAGCTGGGATTTCATTCAGTAATATATCATTTGGTTTAATAAGATGATTAATATGAATGAGCTTTGGTTGTTTAAAAATTGTTGAATAATTACGTTTTTTCAATTCGGTATAACTTAACCAACTTACAGGACATCGTTGTTCATCACTTCCTTCACTTAATTGAATATTCCATTCACATGGAATCTCATATAGAATGTATTTGGATTCGAATAATATTAAGTTTAAAATATCCTAAAAAAATGGATAAGGAAACAAATAACTATTATAGTTTCATACACATAGTTCCCTTTATCATTTTGAAAAGAGCAAGAACAAAGATTCTAGCAGAATAACATGAATTCATTTCAATTTCGTAGGTTCTCGTCAGCTGCTTACAACCTGTGATATTTAAAAAGATAATAATTACATAATGGGTTTGAATTGCTTACATAAGAGGGTTTATATTAAAGAAATATTCGTGAAGTATAACATGGGTGTAAATGAAATTAATAGGCTGAATATTGTAAATATATACCTAATGTGAAGGAATATTCTAGAGCATTAATTGTGACAACAGTTCAATAGTGGGTTAGAAACAATTGATTACATAATGAATAAACATTGATAGGAATATAGTGAGTAGAGTTCAGTTGAAAGATTATTCATTTGAAAGATAGTTGAAAAAATAAATTAGAATCAATGATGTAATAAATGCAACAGAAGAATAAGAAGAAAAAGAAACTTTAAGGTTCATTGAAGGAATATTTGTCACCAGGGTAAGGAAAAATTAACCACCGTCTCCTTGTGAATACATAGGTCAGGTTTTTGACGCCTGATGGCAATGGCTTCAGCAAACTTCAGAAGACTGGAGTTTCGCTGCTTACTAATAACCTTGAATGATTGTAGGGTGTCAACCTGATGGCCTATGTCAAGGAGATGTTTAGTGATTGCACTACTTAGAGCATTTCTTTCTCTTGTTCTGAGGTTTTTTTGGAACATGTTCAAAAAATCTGAGATATGCCCTCCTTTCTGTTCGGCCAATGTAGCTGCTTTGGCAGGTACATGTAAATTTATAAATACAATTGACGGTAACATGAAAAGGATGCTTATCAACCTTTGATTGAGTTATTGAACATGTTGTTTTGTACAGAATTTGAAGTTTGGCCGCCGGATAGGTTCTGGCTAGCGCAGTATTGAGTCTCTTGTTGATTGTGTTAGCAAAATCATCAACTATAAGTCTTAACTTCAAAGGTGATGATGTTATTATTATTTTTGTAAATACTATAGGTTGTAAGCAGCTGACGAGAACCTACGAAATAGAAATGAATTCATGTTATTCTGCTAGAATCTTTGTTCTTGCTCTTTTCAACTATTAAAGTATTATATTATGTGCAACTGATGTCGATAGATATAAGTAGTATATAAATCCGCCCGGACTACCTCTGGGGCTACTGCCGGTCCCAAGTCCGGATAAAGTTGGAGGGTTAGGCAGGGGTTTAGCAACCCCATCCCGTAGAAATCTAACTCGCTAAAAAAACGCTATAAGTAGTATGTATCATTAATCAAAAGTGAAATGTCTGGAGACAGAAAGTTAGGAAGATAGAAGAAATGAGAACGAAAACAAAAAAATGATTGGTGTTGAAAAGAAAGAACAATGAAGTCTGAGACGATTGATTGACATTTTGCAAATGAAATATTTACTGTATGGTTCTCAGATTTTACTTAGATGTTCTGTAACTTTGTATTATATCACGTTCGATTGTCACCCCCGTCGTGTGTTCTCGTTCCCAACAATATTTGCTCTCACTCTCGGAACGCTCTCACATGGCCTCTGCCAGGAAAGTCTTACTCACTGTCTTCTCATGGCGGAGAAATCGACAGGAGTTGGTAAACTCTGATCCCAAACGAATGATGCACATGGTGTCCAGGATCCTGAGGGAACAAAATGCTTATGAACCTATAGTTGGTCACCAGCTACCATGAGACTGTATCTCCTGACGTTGTCTCACCGACTTGTGGATTCGACCTTTAGGTCGAAGGCTCTACTAAGAAAACCATTTACTTCGCTCTGGGGACCCGGGCAGTATCATAGCCCACACACAAATCAAGTGACTTGTGTAGCGTATGTGTATTCAGTGTCTCCTTAAGTGTTCAAATGATAATTATTTATGGATATTATAGTAGTTTCAATAGTTGAAATCATGAGTCAATTGAAGGTAGACCGCTATTGGAAACCTGAAACAATTTGACGGCCTTTTCATCCCAGTGTGGCACTCTTCAGCTATGCGCATCCATGATCCCACACACGAGAAACGAACTCAGGACCCACTGGTCTAGCGCGTGAACGTTTAACTTCTAGACCACTTAGCCAGTATCTTACAGTGTTAATGTCTAACCTCAAACAATCCATTGAACTTGCGGCACTGTCTACTATTGTCTTCAGTGAGTTACTATCTCACAAAAGGCCCGATTACGACCGTCCATTGCCTCCAGGTTTTCCACGGTGGTGTAGCTTTAATCGACTCATGGATTCAACTATTAAAAATTTACTTAACAAAAGTTTACAGATAAATTTTTGCATCCAGAAATTTATAATCATATAAACTAGAGTTAGTAAAACTGTAAACAGTTTTAAATTACCTGCTCTCCAGTTGTCAAGTAACCTTGAGTATCCAATGCATTTTTCGTTATAACTATCCATAGTTCATTCCATAAAGTTAATCGTATTTTAGACAAATCGAATAATAGTACACCATTATTATACCCGTAACCCTAAAATAAATATTGTACACATAACTGATTACATTTTACACAGAAATAGCTAAATAATATTTTTCATCACTTGTAATTTTTGACTATAACCATCATCAAGAAGGTACAAGTATTTATAAATGGTTGTCTACGCAAGATACTCAGCATCCGTTGGCCGGATACCATCAGTAACAGCCTACTGTAGGAGAGAACAAATCAGCTTCCAACTGGAGAGGAAATTAGGAAAAGACGATGGAAATGGATAGGACATACATTACGCAAATCATCAAACTGCATCACAAGACAAGTGCGAACTCAGAATCCTGAAGGGAAGCGGTAAAGACGAAGGCCAAAGAACACATTACGTCGGGAAATAGAAGCGGATATGAAAAGGATGAATAGCAACAACTGGAAGGACCTGGAAAGGACTGTTCAGGACAAGGTCGAATGAGAGTGCTTGTGGGTGGCCTATGCTCTTCTATGTTGAGTAACAGGCGTAACTGTAATCTTTGGTTTTCAAATGTATGCCTGTCTTGAAAGTTAGTGTTTAGCCCCCAAATACTCCGGTACGGTCGAGAGTTGGAATAGTCTGCTCTCCCTCTCGAAACGCTCTCACATCGCCACATGCATACACTCACTGTCAGGGAAGTTTTATTCACTGCCTTCTCGCGGCAGGGGTGTTATTTACGAAATTGAGAGGACGACAAGCGAATGTCCGATGCTTTAACAGGGTTTGCTGACACGGAGAACACACCTAGAGGAGTTGAGAAACCCTGATTCCAAACCAATGGTGTACATGGCGTATGAAAATATTATTGGTCACCGGCTACTATGGAAATGCATTTCCTAACTTGTGGATTAAAGCGTTAGGTCAAAGGCACGGGGTGTGGCTCCCTGAGAAAACTACCTGCTTCAGTTTCAGCAACGGGGAATTATCCCAGCCCTCATGTGAATCGAATGACTTATGTGGTGCATATGTAGTTGGTGCCTTTTTGAACCAATTTTCATGTGTATAAATAAATAAATAAATGTCATTTCTAAATTCTTTCATTTAGTAACTTCTTCAATAAAAAAGAATACTTAATTGAGGTATTGTTGTAGCTTCGGACTAATTGACGACTGTATTCTAGAGATTCCAACAAAGAAGTAGACTAATATCCTATTAGGAATATCTGATCTCTCAATACTGTTGATACACACATTCGTATACAAGTACCAAGCAGTACCATACATTTGAGCCAAGGCTTTATGTTGATTACTTATCACTAGGCAAAACAACAAACTTCAAGTTGATGACTGAATTTAAACAACATTAAGAATTAGCTAAAGACGACAAATATTTTAACTCATAGGTTAATGGAAATTAAATTCAATGATTTTTATAAACCATCTAATGGTTCATATTTATCCCTACAATCTGATGTAAACAAGGAAAAATTATGCAATTCATTTGAAGCTACTATTATTCTATAAAAAGTAGTTTGGGTTTTTTTGTAAAAAAAATTAATAAATGATTCATTTCAAAATTAAATATTTCAATGTATTTGAACTTACTTCCCAGTTACTTTCTAATTTTTGCATAACATCTTGAAAATGTGGATTTTGTTCTAATCCAATGCCTATGCTCTTTGAAAAAAAGCCATGAATATACGTAAATCATTAGAAGGAAGTATAAAGTTTTAAACTACCACTCAAGAATAACACATGAAGTTCATTTATATTACTTTGTAGTTAACGATATAACTCTAGAATTAAATGAGTCCTAGATCTTGCTTAATTAATTTACTAGCCGGCAATTACTTAATTGCATTACACTAGTCCCATTATTCTGAATAAAATGCTTCTACCTGAAATGTTTAGTGAATTTAAAGCTTCACTACTATACTGTTATGGTTTAGTTATTGTACATATTCTTAACTGCTGATTATTTCGATTGAGACCACTTATATATATTCATAACCAAAAAGACATCTCAGTAATGATAAAATATCGATGTTAACGGATGTTTCAAATGAAGCTGACAGAATATGCTGATTATAGGTGAAATTCTACTCAAGTATATCATGAATATAAGGTTTACCTGCTTGTATATGTTTGTTTTTATTGTGTCAGGATGGAATTTCAGGCACTCGAATGTTAACATATTTTGTGTATCTGCGTATAATCCATATTTCTTTAGTGAAACCATCACAATTGATTGATCACTGGGTGGTGATCAATCTCATGCTTGTCTAGTCCTTATTAGTGCAGATCGAATGCTATCGATCATGTTGCAATGTGGCCACCAGTCTAGGTGACTCGACACTGCGGGCACTATGTATTGAGATTAGATGGTGGTTGGAGGTAATCAACAGGAAACCCTGAACCAGGGTTTCGTGCTACTTGGCACTCGTCAGCAAGGTGTACCTGTAATCTTGAGGGAACGGGTGCTCCCTGGCGGATTCGATCTCGTGTCACCCAGCTTCACAGTCAGAGACGTTACCACTGAGCTATCCGAGCCGTGACTGACCTCCTGTAGGACTGAGATGTAATCACAATTGATTGATCACTGGGTGGTGATCAATGTCATGCTTGTCTAGTCCTTATTAGTGCAGATCGAATGCTATCGATCATGTTGCAATGTGGCCACCACCTTGCTGACGAGTGCCAAGTAGCACGAAACCCGGGTCCAGGGTTTCCTGTTGATTACCTCCAACCACCATCTAATCTTAGTGAAACCATACTTGAATCATCGAAACTTTAGTTAACAGACTACTAGTAACTGAAATTTAGTAGTATATTTTTCTATGCTGTTTATGTAGAATATAAATAAGATGAGATTTGAATTTAACTACACTTCTAATAATCTATCTGTTGCATCAAGTAACTGTATGTAACCGCAAGACCCTAGGTTCTATTGTAGTGAACAAGAACACCAGTGGGCACAATCGAATGTGATTAAAACAAACTCACAGGACATGTTAATAAAATCTAACAATCATAATGTAAATGCTTAATTTGCAAAATGTCCACCAATTGTCTTAAAGTGATTCAGACTTCATTGTTCTTGCATTTTCATACAAATTGCATCCTGTTTCCATTCTTTACTGTTTGATCCTCTTATCTCTCTGCTGCCAGACCTTTTATTCACGACTAACATCATATACTACTTATGTCAATATAAGTAGCACACACCACACTATCATTACTTCTAAAAAGCCTTGTACTCACATAAAATCGTTATACAGTAACTTCAAACAAACTGCTTATTATACTTATGATGCCATACTAAGACTAAAATACTCTATAGAGAAAACTTATTCATCAATAACAAAGATTTAAGTTGATATAAACAAACCTGAATTTCATTGAAATTTTCAAAGTGATTCCATAATTCAATAATATCTATGTTAAGAAGTATATCATTGTCAAGTACAATAACCTAAAGAAGAATTTCACAATGATGTATGTAAACTATAGTTGACAATACATATATTGAACACCTAAATAGGAGATAAGAAGTTGATAGGGAATTTTAATTTAACAATTGGTTTATGTGCAAGATATGAGAGTTTTTATAACCTTGAGAATATATACATAGACGATGGTGGATGTGTCTTTCAGTTTTGTGAATTAGACACTAACACCATTGGATACCGGCTTAGTGGTCTAGAGGTTAAGTGTCCGCTTACGAGATCGATAGGTATTTGGTTTCAAATTTCTCAAGGTGGGTTCATGGATGCGCACTGTTGAAGAGTGCCAAACTAAGAAAAAAAACGGCCGTCCAGTGCATTCAACTTTTCCATGGTAGTCTAGATTCAGTTGAATTACGATGTCAACTATTGAAATATGTAGCTACTTAGAAAATGGTAAAATTAGTGACTATCTTTATAACTTCCTAATCAGAACCAAAAATGTATACCTAATATCCTCCTAAAGTTTGACTAGAAGCTTCGAAATGTTATTTGTGATTCAGAATGTTTTAAGCAATTTTTTCTTACTTCTCGAATCGTTATCGACGCTTCAAACACTACTCCACGTAGGTGTGTGTAACGGTCAGCGTCCATTTGGGCTGGAGAGCAGCAGATGAACCACGTGAGTTATGTCAAATTCATTTGAAATACGGTATTTTTGACTGTTTTGGAAGATTAATCAACGACGTCTTTAATTTACTTGGATGTTAATAACTTAGAAGTGGTTAGTTACTAGAAAATATTTATATTACTCACTCATATTCATAAAGTCTAATTTTACCAGAAACTTAAGATCAGTGAATTAATATCTGCTATACAACCATTTAAACCATTTCAAACTTTCTTCGTATTGTTCAATAATGTGGTGAAATTTCAAATACTCATTGGATTATTATTTGATCAAGAAAGATATCATTATAGTTCAGTGCTGCTATGCAAGTTAGAATATTAAAAATTGAGAGGTATGTTTGATAAATTCCGAGTTCGGGTTTCACATTCAGGATCGTGGATGGGCACTACTGAGGAATCTCACTCCAGGATGAAACAATCTTCCAGTCCTGATGTGAACAGGAAAACAAGAAGCCCTGAAAAACTATGAAAGCTATTTTTGGGACGTTATTTTATTCAAAGCTTGTAAAACATTGACATTAATTTTTGTCCCTAATCTATTCTACAGAACATAAACTTTCGTTCGCCATACCCTTTTCTGTTCCGAAGCTATTGTAATTTAAACATAATATTTTGCACCTTATTTTCTACTCTAATTCCCAGTTTTGGACATAATTGTATTTTTCCTAATTATGGTACGTTATGGTCGGGTTATTCACTTATTTATTCATGTACCTTTTTTGCACTAATCCGAACTGAACTGAACTGGAATCAGGATATCAGGAATCGATCGAGTAGTGTTCCAGTTGTCTTGTCTTCTCTCATTCGCGTGCTTGTCAGCCAATCAGGCGATAGAATAATTTTCTTCTCTCTACCCCACTTCGAACTCATGCGTACTAGCCTCAAAGTTAGGTCGGTCAGTTTATCGTGCCAAGGCCTTAATCTGAGTTACATAAGTATCCTCAGCACCAAAAGTGGGTAGATAGACCAAAGGACATAACAATTATGCATAGCTAATATTCATTACACTTCCCTTGGTTACATCAATTCATTCAAATATGGAAATGTCATGTTAACTTGGTGATCTCAACCATTAGCTTTCACACATAATCAAAATATTTTGTAAACGATTCTGTAAATCCCTACCGTCCGTCACCCCTCCTATTTTTCATTTATCCACACGTTATCTTTGGTAGATTATTAGTAAGAGTGAAGAATGGGACTTACTTTATTGATATTAGTTGGTAGTATCTCTGTAAGCATTAATTTTAAAAATGGTTTAGTACCTGCAGGATGTTTAGAGCTTATCCACTGAAGATTTGCCTAAAAAACAAAAAAACAGTACACAGAACAAAATACATAATAGTAACATTTTATTACTATAGGGTTATAGAGATTGTTGTGTTGTATGAGTATTATGAAGCGATATAAGTTGGACTACTGTAAAGAACAAGAACACAAGTGGGGACAATCAAATGTATTACAGACTCTATTAGTAAAATCTGAGAATCATGCAGTAAATAGTTCAATTGCAAAATGTCAATCAATCGTCTCAGATTTGATTGTTCTTTCGATTTCACACCAATTATTCTTTGTTCTCGTTCTCTTTTCTTTGATCTTCTTAACATTCTTCCTCCAGACATTTCACTTTTTATCGATGATATGTACTGTATATCTGTCGAAACCGACTAGCATTCTCCAACCCACTATGTACTAAATCTTCCTTTCTGGTTCTATCCAATTTTTGTTAATTCTTTTTATGTCTATCTCCAATTCTCGTTGTAATGTGTTATTTATTCTTCCTCTTCTCCCTTGGCATTGAGGATTTCATATGAGGGCTTGCCTTGTGATGCAGTTAGGTGCTTTCCTCAATCTGTGTCCTATCCACTTCCAGCACTTCTTCCTGATTTCCTCCACCTCTGAGATCTGGTTTGTTCTCTCCCATAGTAGATTGTTGCTGATAGTGTTTGGCCAACGGATCCGAAGTATGTTTCGTAGACAATTGTTAATAAACATTTGTATCTTCTGGATGATGGCTTTCGTAGTTTTCCAAGTTTCCGCTCCATACAGTAGAACTATCTTGACATTTGTATTAAAAATTCTGACCTTGGTGTTGGTTGATAGTTGTTTTGAGTTCCAGATGTTCTTCAGTTGTAAATATTCTGCTCATGCTTTACCGATCCGCGCTTTCACATCTACATCACATCCACCGTGTTCATCAACGATGCTGGCCAGATATGTAAAGGTTTCTGCATCTCCCAAATCTCCGTCAAGTATGATTCGATTGATGCATTCTGTGTTGTGTGGGAGAATCTTGATTTTCCCTTTATATATGTTGAGACCTACCGCTTTTGTGGCTAAACATGGCCATAACTCCATTTCTGAACTTTACTTTAAATATTCAAATAATTACCTTACTACTGTGAACAGTATATTTATTCAATAAGTATAAATTGACATAAATTTGTAAATTCCAATCAACGGAGAAGATATTGTTGAAGAGATCCAGAAAACACTTAGCGAAAAAATGCCAAAAAAGGCTCTGAAAACATTGAGAACCATCTTATCCAATTAGCATTCACTTGACGTTTTCCCAGAAACATCTAGAAAGTGAAATGTCACATGTCGAGTTTTGGATTGGATGATTATATATACCGCTTCTAGGTTTAGTAGCGTTTCAGAATTTCCCGGATACCCTTAGGACATTTAAAATACTCTAAAATCCTAGATTTTCTGTAGGTAAACGAACCTTTGGAGTAAAGCGTTTTTTCCATATTTCGCACATTTTCTTTCGTGTTTAAGTCGCTGTGTAAATTTAGCCTGGCAGTTACTTGAAGAGCTTAGGAAACTGAATCCAACGTTCAATTAGAAAACTTATCAATGGCGACGGGAAAAACTATAATGAATATTTCTTTGGAGCAACTAGATACTTATATGGAGCGTTAAGAAAAGCGGTTTGAACAGTCTCAAATCAAAATCATAAATGCCGAATCTAACGTTCAATTAGAAGACTTATCAGATAATGAAGCATTCCTCTAGTTTACACTAATCTCATATTAAGATGAAACAACTGTTAAATAGTTCTGTACTTAGGGGTATGAACAATACAATCTATGATTAAGGATCATTAGTTATAATGTATGCGAAAACTTACCAAATAGTTACTGCAATTGTAAAAATGATATTCCATATTACGCAATTTCCATGTATTCATCAAATTCAACAACTGACTATTTGATGAAATCGACGTTATTAAGAAATGAAATACAGTTGTATATGTTGTTGATACACTGTTCATAACTGTTTGACAATCATTCATAAATCGATCACAAAAGTTTGATAGACAACAAGCTTTTAAATCACATCGAAATCTTCCATTTTGATGATAAAATATAGATTTCAGAAGACTTTTCAAATATTGTAGATCTCGATCACTATCATATAAGATCACAATGTGAATTTTATTTTCCTAAAACAAAAAAAATTCTCAGAAGGGTTTTTCTAGATATTATAGTAATTTCAATAGTTGAGATCATGAGTCAATTGAAGTCAGACCACCATGGAAAACCTGGCCGGCTTATTGGCCTAGTAGTTACGTACTCGCGCGCGCAACTGATGGGTCCTGGGTTTGAATCTCGCAAAGTGGGATTGTAGATGTGCACTTCTGGAAAGTCCCATACTAGAATGAAACGGCCATCCAGTCCTTTCAGGTTTTTCATGGTTGCTTAGCCCTAATAAACTCATAAATTCAACTATCAATTTAGTAAAAAATCTCCACAAAACCTGATAATAAATTGAATGTATATATTAATTGAACTAATTAAAAGCACACGTTACTATTTTGATCATAATTTAAAAGTGCACTACTACTACTACTATTGGATAGTATAAGACGGTGAGATATTGTCTTGTTTCTAGGTTCCAATACATTAATGATGTGAATTTTTTTCTATAAACTAAAAAAATTTAATAGTTGAATTCGTGAGTCGATTGAAGCTAGATTACCATTGAAAACCCGGAAGCACTGAACGGTCGTTTCGTCCTACTATGGGACTGTTCAGCAATGCGCATCCATGATCCTACTCACAGGACTCGAGCCCAGGACCTTCAGTCTCACGAGCGAACGACTAACCTCTAGACCACTGAGCTTGCATCCAACCTCGTTAATATCTAACTTCAACCAATCAACGAAATGGCCATAATCAATGGAGCCAATCGATGTCAGGTAGGGACAGATATCTACCTCGGACAATGGAAGATAGTCGAGCATTTTCGTGGATTGGTTGAAGTTAGACATGAACACAGTTGGATACGAGCTCAGTGGTCTAGAGTTTAAGTATTCACTTGCAAAACCAAATGTCCTAGGCTCAAGTCCCGGGTTTGGGATTGTACATATGCACTGCTGGAAAGTCCCATACTAGAACGAAACGACCATCCAATACTTCCAGGTTTTCCATGTTAGTCTAGCTTCAATTGACTCATGATCTGAACTATTGAAATTACTATAGTCAGTCAGTCAGTCAGTCAGCTACAATGTAGGACCAGGCACATATGTGCATCGGTCCAGGTTGCCATACCTCATTAGCACAGCAAGATGAACAGCGGATTCATAGGAGTGGTTAGGTCAAAGGTTGCAATAAGGAAATAGTATAGGAAGAAAGAATTAGTTCGTAGACAGAAAGAATGAAGTGATTTTAATCTCTTAGTTTAAGGGAAGACAGGGAGTGTATACACCGACGCCATTGTGATCGATTCTGAGAGATGTCACCAAGAGTCTCCAACCATTGGTTACGAAAGTCACGTGGACCCCAACCAAATAGTCTGCATCTACCAACATGGCTCAGACTAGAAGCTAGTGACTTCAGGCACTATAATATAAATAAGTATCCCTCTCTGATGATAAACATGTTTTTTTATTAACTATTACTTTATCATCATATAACTTACCATGGATTTCATTGTAGTTAGTGAATAAATTGTAAAATCCACATTCCAATAAGTGAAATGAAGTGCAGTACATATCAATAAACTGAATATAATAATGAATGATAATAAGACTTTATTATTATATTGATATTTTTTAATATGATTCATTGTTTTAATGTATCTATTAGGTTCAAACCAATCTGTAAACCATTCTATCATCTTTAATGATAATAATCATAAGTTGAACCAATTAAAGTATGATCAGTTACAATGATTGATGGAATCATCACTAAGATACTTGTTACCAATCACGTAATTGTAAAATTTCAAATGTTACTTTATATTCATTATAGTTTCTTTGATTGGTTAGAGATTGTAGTAATTTAATAATTGAAATCATGAATCAATTAAAGCTAAGCTACCATGAAAAACATGGAAACACTGGATGACCGTCTCTTCCTAGTATGGAACTCCTCAGCTGTGCACATCAACGACCCTGCCCCGGAAGCTTCTAACTCAGGACCTATCAGTCTTGCGAGTAACGCTTAACCTCTAAACCACTAAGCCAGCTGGCATCCATAGGTGTTAATGTTTGACTTTAACTAATCCACGAAATTGAGCGACACATCCACCATGTCATCAGTGAGTTACTATCTCACAACAGACCGGGTTGGTCTCCATTGATCACGGCTTCTCACTAGAATTCCAGGAGATAACTCTTGAAGCCAGGCACTGGTGACCATATAATGATTATAGTGAACATACATACTGAAAGATAAATAATAACCTGTCAATGAAAAGATCTTTTGTCATAGTGATTAACTTTAAATTATCGAGTGTTAAATGATTGTATCTAACTAATATAGAGATTCACTTCGTATTACTTTACTTGAATCTTCCCATTGATAATTAGGACTGTAATTGATCAGTCTCCTATTGGTACATCCAGCTGACTGGTCCCGGGCAGGACAAAACGAGCGTCCTGGATTCCACTGTTAGCCACTATCTATCTTTGCTTATAATCTACAGGTGTTTAGCAATAGACTAGGTTTCCACACAGAGTTTATGTTCAGAACTTTCTAGTAGAGTTATAAACGACCGGCCACTGGTAGGGTTTACGATCTACTCCTCCAAAGAGTCATAAACTAGCATGAAACAGCTAACAGATACTTTCTCGTATGCATTAACTCAAGAATCACTTACTTACGCCTGTTACCTCTTGTCTAAGAGCATAGGCCGCTCACCAGCACTCTCCATCCAACCTCGTCCTGCAGCACTTCTACAACTACTTCCGGTTCCAAGTCCGGTTAAAGGAGGAGAGTTGAGTATGAGGTCGGCGACCTCATCCCGTAGAAAAAGATCTTGCTAGAAAAAAAGGCCAATCAGATTAAAAAAATTAATCCAAGACTTCATGAAAATAATTAATTTTGATCAACTATGATAGTTCATACAAAACTTATTTGTTTAACTAGATGTTTACCATTCAATTCTGCTATAAAATATCATGGAATCAAATTAGTAAACGGAATATAAAGTTTATTTTTCATTATAATGAAGATCTAGGATTATTATTCAAAGGATTGATCAAAGAGAATAATGAATATAAAGAAACTAAAATCGATGGTAATATTTGATCTCAAAACACCGATATTGATATTTGTTCACGATAAATGGTCCTGAGTTTGCTTCTTGATATGGTAGACACCCCCAAATGCCTTGGTACGGCCGAGAGTGGGGATAGTCAGCTCTCCTTCTCGAAATACTCTCACATAGCCACGCGTATAGAGCTTCTGCCAGGGAAATCTTACTCACTGAATTCTAGTGGTAGGGGGTTTTGCTTACGAAATTGAGAGGACGAGATACGAATGTCCGGCACTTCAACCGGTTCAGTGAACACGGAAGATCCATCTAGGGGAGTTGGAAAATCCTGATTCCAAACCAATGGTGCACATAGGCTCCAGTATCCTGAAGGAACAAATGACGTATGAACCTACTGTTGATCACCGGCTATCGTGGGACTGCATCTCCTGACGTTGCTCCACTACATCGTAGATCAGACCTTCATGTCGAAGGCTCCGGGCGTGACCCCATAAGATAACTGCCGGCTTCAGTCTGGGCACCGTGGCGGTATCACAGCTTACACACAAATCAAGTGACATGTGTGGCGCATATGTATTCGGTACCCCATTTGTACCAATATTTATTTGTTCAAATAAATAAATAGATTGTGTTACAGGATTAAAATAAAGTTCCATTGTTGTTCTGAATTATATCATCAAAGCTGGTTGTGAGTAGAAACCCCCACATAAAGTAAGCTTTGATGATGTTGCCCAGAATGATGATGAAGTCATTGTAAGCTTTATTGTATTACAATGTTTAATGCGATTCATGAACATTAGATGACAATTCAAAATCTTACAATAAATTCTGAAAGAATCTAAGAAATTAGATAAATTTCATCCTAGGATGGAACTCTTCAACAGTTCACATCCATGATCCTGGGTTCAAATCCTGTGGGGCGGGATTCTAGATTTCCCATGGTGATCTAGCTTCAATTCACTCATGAATTCAACTATAAGACTTTCTTTCAAAAAAAAAACACAACACGTTTTTATCTTTTAAAAAGTGAAAACATGTTGTTATCCCACAAAAAAACATTCATACAAATGATGGTCATTATGGTAGAATAAGGAAACACAATTCAGGAGGAAAACCATAACAGACTTAGACTAAGCAAGGGAATTATTTATCTTTATCTGTATAGGGTTGTGGAGATTATTAAGTTTTTAATTGAGATCATGAACTGATTGATATTAGACTACCATTGAAAACCTTGAAGCACTGGATGGCCGTTTCGTCCTATTGTGGGACTCTTCAGTAGTGCTCATCTACGATAATATTATACATATTTGAGGTTTTATTCGGAAAAATAATTCATCAAAAGTAATCGGAATGAAGTATAAATGGTTTTTTACAGATCAAACTTGTCTTTTTTCATTATGTAGAATATTACAGAATTAGTTAAATCTGTAATACGAATTGACTTTACTTAACTATTATCAATCCATAATTATAAACTATCAATTTATCTCATTAGTGAAAAGTTTGAGTTGAATGTTACTTTCATACAATACATAAGAATTATATTGTTGAATAGAGTATTAAGTAGTAGGTCAATACATATATATTCAAAGGTCAAGAATAGTAATATAAGTACTGACTCTTAATAACATAATCTTAATCAGGTCAGTATGTATTCAAGTGTTAAAAACAACTCTAATAATAAGTATATAGAATCAATATTTTTACTCACAATTGATTGATCATTGGATGTTTATCAATGTCATATATGTCAAGTTCTTCTTAGTGCAGATTAATTCCTATAGACTGAGTTGGAATGTTGCCACTAGTCTAGGTGACTAGACATTACGTGCGCTATGTTGTGATAAGATGATGGTTGGATATAGTCAACAGGGATCTCTGGACCTAGGTTTCATACTACTTGGCGCTTGTCAGTAAGGTGTACTTGTAATCTTGATGGAACTGATGCTCACTGACGGGTTAAGATGTATTTATAATCGATTCATCACTGCAGGAGGTCAGTCGCAACCCGGATAGTCTGGTGGTAACGTCTCTGACTGTGAAGGTGAATGACATGGAATCAAATCTATCAAGGAGCTTCAGTCCCCTCATGGCTATAGGTAAACTCTGTTGACGAGTGCCAAGTAGAACGAAACCTAGGTCAAGGGTTTCCTGTTGACTTCCTTCAACCACCATCTCATACTTTTACTCGTTTATGTTGTATAATCAATCAGTTTGATGAGTCATAAGATTATAACATAAAATATGCACATACTTGCTGCTTGTTGATGCTATGAGAAAAAAATGTTTAGTAACAGTTAAAATAATTAGAACTGTATTACCGTTGTTTATGCATGATTCATGGCAATGGATATTTTCATTGCATGGTCCTTTTAGTTTTACAACAAACCATATCTAGCATTCGAGACATTAGGAAACATTTCAGTGAGACCATAATTTATGGATGACCTTTAAAAGACTCTAGACTGATCTTGAGAGTGTCAACCTAATACCTAGGATTAAGTGAGGATAATAAACCAGTTTAAGGAATTCGAACTGTGATTTACATTTAATGCTTATGGTTAAGAATTAGATTCAGGGTTTTCATCACGAACTGACATAAACTATAATGCCAAAAGTCTATTTAGCCAAATGGATGAGTGAATTTCAAGCCGAAATCTGAGATCTGTTATCTTATACCTGATTGTTTCGTCCATAAATTATAGTCTCGCTCACTTGTTGTTGCTGAACCGGATGAAGGATGCAGTAGACGCCCAACTTCGAGATCAACAAGCTGGATTCCGTAAGGATCGGTCGTGCACAGACCAAATTGCAACACTACTGATCATCGTCGAACAATCAGTTGAGTGGAACTCATCACTATACATCAACTTCAACGATTATGAAAAGGCATTCGACAGTGTAGACAGGAGGACATTATGGAAACTTCTTCGACACTACGGAATTCCTGAGAAGATTGTCAATATAATCCGGAACTCATACGACGGACTACAGTGCAAAGTAGTTCATGGAGGACAGCTGACAGATGCATTCCAAGTAAGGACTGGAGTCAGACAAGACAGTTTACTCTCCCCCTTCCTTTTTCTCCTGGTGGTCGACTGGATTATGAAGACCTCAACATCTGAAGGAAAACACGGAATACAATGGACAGCTCAGAATCAATTAGACGATTTGGACTTCGCAGATGACCTAGCCCTCCTATCACGTACACACGAACAGATGCAGATGAAGTCAGCCAGTGTAGCAGCAGTCTCTGCATCAGTAGGCCTCAGCATACACAAAGGGAAAACTAAGGTCCTCAAATTCAAAGCGGAGAACAGCAATCCAATCACTCTTGATGGCGAAACTCTGGAAGATGTAGAATCCTTCACATACCTGGGAAGCATCATCGATGAACAAGGAGGCTCAGATGCAGACGTAAAGGCGAGGATCGGCAAAGCAAAGGTCGCATTCCTACAATTGAAGAACATATGGAACTCAAAACAACTTTCAACCAATGTCAAAGTGAGAATCTTCAATACGAACGTCAAGGCAGTTCTACTCTGTGGAGCTGAAACTTGGAGAACTACAACAACCACAATCAAGAAAGTACAAGTATTTATAAATAGCTGTCTTCGCAAGATACTCAACATCCACTGGCCGGATACCATCAGCAACAGCCTTTTGTGGGAGAGAACAAACCAACTTCCAGCTGAAGAAGAAATTAGGAAAAGACGATGGAAATGGATAGGACATACATTACGCAAATCGTCAAACTGCATCACGAGGCAAGCCCTAACTTGGAATCCTGAGGGGAAGCGAAAAAGAGGAAGGCCAAAGAACACATTGCGTCGGATAATAGAAGCAGATATGAAAACGATGAATTACAACTGGACGGAGCTAGAAAGGATTGCCCAGGACAGGGTTGGATGGAGAACGCTGGTGAGCGGCCTATGCTCCTTCACGAGGAGTAACAGGCGTAAGTAAGTAAGTAAGTCACTTGTTGTTACACTTTAATAACTTAAACAGGTATAGGTAACCTATAACTCAGTTAACACGTTCAATTGAAGATAAATCTTTAGTTTATCATGTGATTTAATATCGATGATTACAATTGAAAACAACTGTCTTTGAAGAAGAACTCAGTCGATCATTATGTATATAAAGAAAGAAACATGATCCTTATGGCTCTTCTATGATATACATTAACCAATCTGTTAAGATCGAAATTATCTATGGTTGAATTACCTATAAATTCTGCCATAGATCAACAAAATGTCTAGTAAGAATGAATAAGAAAATACTATGCTACTGTTGTATTCGCATAAATTTACCATATTATTTGATATTCTTTCAGTTTCTCAAAGATACATTTGAATGAAACTGAGTTTGTCTAACGAATTCAAACAGTATTTACTCACGTATTCTACAGATAAACAAATTCAATTCACACCATGTGCTCACTAGTGACTAGTTTCGTGAGAAAATTCTAGGAGTTCTGGTGAGAAGCCGTGACCAGTGGAGCTAATCCGTGTCAGAGAGAAACAGGTGTCTACCTCAGTACAATGGAAGATGGTCACGCAATCTCGTGGACTGGTTGAGGTTAGAAATTAACACCACTGGATTCTGTCTCAGTGGTCCAGTAGTTCAAGCGTTCGCGTGAGAGACTGAAGGCTCTGGGTTTGAATCCTGCGGGGTCGCGGGAACGCACTGTCGAGGAGTCCCTTAATAGAACGGAACGGCCGTCCAGTGCTCCTAGGATTTCAATGGTGCTCTATCATCAATCGGTTCATGATCTCAATCAAAAACTTAACAATCTCCACAACACCTATACTGAAAATTCAATTACATAATTTACTGCCAAATTGATTGTGTTTAAATATGAACAACCGTTTTGGTTTTAGGTTTGCTTGGTGAAACGATAGAGAACCTTAAATAGACACAGTTGACGAAGAGGGTGACACAGACTGCAGAAAACAAAATTGGCACGGCAAACAGAACCATCGCAAGAATGACTGCCTTAAGGGGAGTGCGGACGAGGTTGTTGTGTGCTACTGATGTCGACAGATATAATTAGTATGTAACATCAATCGAAGGTGAAATACCTGGTAGTAAAAGGTTAAGAAGATCAACGAGAAGAGGACGAAAACCGAGAATAATTAGTGTGGAATCGAAAGAACAATGAAGTCTGAGACGATTGATTGACATTTTGCAAATGCAGTATTTACTGTATGCTTCATAGCTTCTATTAAGATATTCTGTAATCTTTGTGTTCAAATATATCCGACTTTCCCCACTTGTGTTCTCATTCACTACAATATGAATTAACATTCTACTGTTAACTTGTCAGTAGTATCCTTATTTATTATTATAAGAGTCTCAAATACTTTTAAGAATTACACCATGAAATAGAAGTTACTACGGAATACTGGGATAAAATATTTCCATTTCTTAGATCATAGAATCTATCAAACACTGAATGAAAAACTACAAATATGTATTCCTCATGAATTACGCAAAGTAAGTGTGATAATTGGAAGCATTTGAATTATGAAAAGAACTAGGAATCTCCGGAACACAAACCAATATATTACATTTAGTACAAGAGTATCATTAGTTCATACAGCTTTTCTCTATTAATTTAAAAGTAGCACCTCAGCGCCATATCGACAGTGGCGTCTACAGAACAGCACCCTTCACTCCTCCTAGTTCTCAACGACATCAAATGTAATGAACCAGAAAACAATAAGAGCCAATCGAATGTATTTGAACACAAATATTACAGAACATCTTGGTAAAATCTGAGAACCATACGGTAAATCCTTCATTTGCGAAATGTCAATCAATTGTCTAAAACTTGACTGTCCTTTCTGCAAAATGTCAATGGATCATGTCCGACTTCGTTGTTGTTTCGACTAGACATTAATCACTTTCTGTTCTCGTTCTCTTCCCTTCGATCTTTTTAACCTTCTGCCGCTAGACATTTCATTTTCGATTGATGATACATACTACTTATACCTGTCGATATCAGTAGTACACACCACAAAATATATGATGGCTCAACTAAACAACTAAAGAGTAAATATTTTACTAAAGATTACTTGTACAATAGCACTTTGAATAAAATGTAATGCTCACTAAATAAAACAAAAGTTGCATTAATATATATGTATGCATTAAGACGTAAATAAGTGCTCATTTATGAATACCATTATAAAGTCTGGTGTGGAGTACCGTTCTAGAGCAAAACGGCCGTCTAGTGCTTCCCTATGGTCTAAAATCGGTCGGTTCGTGACTTCAATGATTTGAGAATGTAATAGGCATCTAATAAGCAGTCACGAGACAGGAATTATTTCACATTAGCCTGCTTCAGTCGCTGATCTCTTTTCATTCACACTTAGAAAGGGAATTATTTTTATGGTTTTTTATAACCAGCTGAGCTTAACTAAATAATTAACGGCAACCAGGAATCACTGTAAATTTGTTTTGTTCTGGAATCGAACATCTCAGTATTGCGTATACACAACTACAGCGTGAATTAAATAAGTAAATCTTAGATCTCACGATAAGTATTACCTTTTAGACCATTATGCTGCCATACAATAGTTTATAGCATTAACTGCAATCGATTTACAACGTGACAAGATTAATTCCCAGTGGTAGTTACTTGAGTTCTAGTGAGAACCATTGACCAATGGGATTCAACAATGTTAGGTGTTGCTTAACAATTGTCTGAATGTAGATATTAGAATAATACTATTTCCAATAATTAACCAGTTAAAAGATACTTCCACGAAGAATACTAACATCATTTCCTTAACATTATGTAAAACTATAACCTAAGGTTTAGAAATTGGTCCAATGTGGAAATACTTTTTGAACTATGTCACCCAGCGGTTACAATTACATATCGAGGTTATTTTACGGGCACAATTCAAGTAGTGTTGTCTAGCAACATAGGTCAGATCGGAAATCAACGAATTTTTTGTTGATCACATGTCTTGGTTTATTCGCCCTTAACATTTTATCAACCTAATTCCACATCGGTAAAAACGATAATCGAAGTAGATGGTGGTTGTCCTTTCAGTAGATAGGATTTATAGCTTCATCAATGAACTGACCACTACTGTCAAGTTGTGGTGAGTTCACCACCTCGGTCAAGTTCAAAACGGCTATCTTCGACAATACCAACTGAGATTTCTGAGTCCATGTTGAAACTATTAGATACCAGTGTACAGTCGGTTGCCAAGTTCAACTACTCGAACGAGTTATGTGTGAGACCGAAGTTCTAAACAACGACTTATACAAGAACGATTCTCAAATCGTAAGATACCTACACTGATCAACTTAGTTGCATGGCTGGTAACAAAAAAGGTTTTGACAGAGTAAATGACAGTTGGTATTTGTGACTAGAGTCAATAATGACTATTAACGATCATAACGGAAACTAATAACATACAAATATGAAAGCTGTTGCGTTTGAACAAATACCCAAGGCATGTGTAAAAACTGGAAATAACTTTAAAAAGAAAGAGGTAATCTTATTACAAAAGTAAATGCGATAAATATTATTAGCATAAGTAAATACAATGGAATATTACATAACTAATAGTGCTCGCTTAATCACACATTAAAAAATTATTAGAAATAGAATGGCTACTAATTAATTAAAAGTAGTATATATCATTAAACAAAAATGAGTTCAATAAATTAGATCCATCTCTGTTCAGTGCATGTGAATTTTATTTGAGTTACAAAAGTAAGAATGATTTAACCGGTTGAAATACTACTGAAACTTTGGATCAAAGGTACGGGATAAGTATAAATACTTCATTTGATGATGATTTAACTTAACTTAAAACAACTTTCAACCAATGTATCAGTCACAATCTTCAATACGAATGTCAAGACAGTTCTACTGTACGGAGCTGAAACTTGGAGAACTAAAACAACCACAATCAAGAAAGTACAAGTATTTATAAATGGTTGCCTATGCAAGATACTCAACATCCATTGGTCGGATATCATCGGTAACAGCCTACTGTAGGAGAGAACAAACCAGCTTCCAACTGAAGAGGAAATTAGGAAAAGACGATGGAAATGGATAGGATATACTTTATAGAAATCATCAAACTGCATCATGAGGGAAGCCCTGACTTGGAATCCTGAAGGGAGATGGAAGAGAGGAAGACCAAAGAACACATTACGTCGGAAAATAGAAGCGGATATGAAAAGAATGAATAACAACTGGAAAGAGCTGGAAAGGTTTGCTTAGGACAAGGTTGGATGGAGAATGTTGGTGAACGGCCTATGTTCTTTCACGAGGAGTAACAGGCGTACGTAAGTGTTTTTGTTTGGCAAAGTATTAATAAGTACGACAAATTCATGTGCTCTCATGGAGCTAACGTTTATATTAAATACTTGTCTTATTGCTATTGAATAATCTTTTCCAAGTAAAGGTCTACCATTGACAACAACCAGTGTTTGTGGTTTTATATTGAAAAAAACTGATCCTCTATGTATTATTCTCCCCAACATATGTGAATACATATAGTATAATGGCCGTCGTAGACACGAATTCAGGTGAAACGGATAGCATGACGAATTGAATTCAATTCCAAGGTGAGAATGTGTCACCACCTTAGGAATCTAGGGTTCATCGTCATAGTTTGCTCAATGTACCTCCAGTTGGCAACTGAGTATGTAATTAATTGTATGGCTTAATACAGATAGCACACTTTTCACATTAGTGGTAATTATAATTAAAGCCTATCCGTAAAGTTTGCAAATAATGCTAGATTTCTATGGTGCTATTTGTTGTCAAAGTATAAGTCAGTTAGTGTTATGATGACAGGTACTAGTGAACATGACATATTTTGATTTTCACATGTATCTTGATGAAATATACAATGGATAATGAGTTAGGGTCGTGAGGGACGGAGAAGTACAACAGAAATTTCGAGTTATTAGTGTTCGTGTTGATAATTCCAGCATCTATCATTATATATGTGAACTGTTTCAGTTTATAAACCTTACTTTGAAATATTTATTAACACGGTTGTTTGGAGTAATATTTTCAGCAATGGGAATTACGAGAGGATAATGTGTTTAGTGCGCGCGAGACCGAAGGCTTTGGGTTCGAACCCAGTAAGCGGAATTTGAGGAGTCTCATAATCTGACGAAACGACCATCCAGTGCTTCCACGTTTTCCATGGTGGTCTAGCTTTAATTAGCTGATGAATTTAACTGTGAAATTAACATAAAATTAATTATTATAAAATGATTAGAATGTAGTGTTTCCTTGTGAACAAACGCATGATGAATTTAGTTAATACCTACATTTATTTTATATTCTTAACTTAATTCACATCATTCTATTCACAATCCAAACTTCAACGAAACTGTTATAACTCGTGACCTTTTGCCCTATTAATCTATAACGTAATCATACCGTCAATTAGAGAACGGTGAATTATCGACCAAACCAATGACGTAAAAACCTGTACGAACAGTCTAGAGTCTTTATCGGTACTTCTTCCTTCCTAACCATGTCTACCTGTTGAGTCCAGAACACAAATCTCAGCATCCACGATATGAATCATATATTCCAAACATACTAGGTTTATATACAAACCAAGCAGACCACATTGTACCATAAAATAGATTTAGCCAAAAGTGGCTGTGAATGTGGAAGACTTTAATTAATAGTCTGAGCGTAACTCATGATCAGTAAATCGTATATCAGAAGGGGCTTTGTGGAGATCATGATGCAAGTGAAGCAAGACCACCATGGAAAACCTGGAAGCACTGGACGGCCATTCCGTCCTACTGTGGGACTTCTCAACAGTGCTCGTCCACGATCCCGCTTCGCGGGATTCCAATCCAGGACCTATCAGTCTCGCGCCAGGCTCCTAACCAACTAGAACACTGAGCTGGGATCTAACGGTGTAAATGTCTAACTTTAACTAATCCATGAAATCGAGCGGCACATCCACCATTGTCATAAGTGAGTTACTATCTCACAATAGACTCGACTGAACTCCACTGATCACTACTTCTCACTAGAACTCCAGGATATACCTCTTGAAGCCAGTCACTAGTGAGCATATGTTGATTAGTATCAGAAGGGGTTTTGTAGAGATTGTAGTAATTTCAACAGTTGAGATCTTGAATCAATTGAAGCTAGACCACCATGGAAAACCTAGAAGCACTGGACGGCCGTTTCGTCCTATTGTGGGACGCCTCAGCAGTGTGCATCCACCAAACGGCCATCTAATGTTTCCAGGTTTTCCATGGTAGTCTAGCTTCAGTAGACTCATGATCTCAACTGTTTAAAGTAAATCGTACAATAATGGTCTATGGGTCAAAATAAAGCTTATAATAAGAGGAATATGAATATGCATAGTTTAGTTACTTAACAATTAAACAATAAGAATATATGTATAGTATTACTCCAGAAATAGATCCCAACAGTTACCATTCAGTATTCTCGTAGGAATATAACACACTTCAACATTCAATATAATTTATTATTTCAATATTATTTCTTTCATGTCATATAATCCATATTTATTTTGACTATTAATTTCAAAAGTTTTCGATTTACCAATAAACACCTTTTTTTCAAATTTACACCTTATACTAATCATTTTAACAATTATAGTTTGATTTTATTATTGTCAACTGTCCAATATTTAGAATAATCCACTAAATAGTTGAATTCATGAGTTAATTGAAGCTAGACCACGATGGAAAATATAGAAGCACTAGATGGCCATTTCGTCCTAGTATAGGACTCTTCTTCAGTGCGCTTTCACAACCTTGCTCGTGAGGTTCGAATCCAGGACCTACCGCACTCCATTACTTAAACTCTAAACCACTGAGTCTGCATTCAGAGGTGATAAAGTTTAACTTCAACCATTACACTATATTGTGTCACTGTTCATCATTTTTTTCAATGAGCTGTTATTTCACAACAGACTCGGTTGGTCATATCTTCTCACTAGAAATTTGGGAGGTACCTTGTGAAGTCAGTCATTAGTGAGCATATGGTGATGATAATCAGCAAGAAGGACGAAGCGGCCATCCAGTGTTTCAAGCTTTTTCATGGTGATCTAGCTTTGATTGACTCATGAATTCAACTATCAAATTACTATAATATTCACAAAAACCCCCTTTGTGATTAAAATCCACTTAATTTTTTATTTTAATGAACAACTGTGAGTTTGTATCAAAAGCCTTGGAAGCTTGGTATATCTAGAACAACAAAAGTAGGTCCAAACGTAAAGTCTAACATTATAGCTGATGTCAGTTCGTGGTGAAAACCTTCAATCTAATTCTTAACGTTAAGCATATACTGTAAATCATAGTTCTGATTCCTCACACAGGTTTATAACTCTCACTTGGTCCTAGTTATTAGGTAGACACTCTCTGGTCACTTTGGTGTCGCTCAAAGGTCATCCATAAATTATAATCACACCACGTTTTCTTTACAAATTTACACCTCATACTAATCATTTTAACAATAGTAATCACTTGATGTTATTTTACTTGCATCTTCCTATTGTTATTTAAAACTGCAATTGATAAGTCTCATTTTGGCATATATGCATCCTGTGAGGATTGCTTCGATAGAGCATTAAGTCCCAAGCTTTTTAAGCAAAGATAGATAGTGACTGTCAGTGGAATCCAGGACTCATGTTTCGTCCTATTTGATACTAAATAACAATGGGATGACAAAAGTAAAACAATACCAAGTGAACTTAAATTTCATCCGATTGTACAAGCAGGTGGCTATCAAGACTCAGTACCTAAGTAGATAATCCAATGGAGTTTGAAGCGAACGGTAATGGGTTCTAGTCCCGGAGTGAACATCAACTCGGATGCAGGTATACCCAACTGACGAGTCCCAAATAGGACGAAATGAGCTTCCTAGATTCCACTACTAGCCACTATTCATCTATGCCTAAATAGTTATCTGATTTTATGATTCCTAATTGTCCAATATTTGGAAAAAATCCATTTAATTTTTAATGTATAACTGTGGTATTGGATAAAAGTCATTATAATGAATATTCATCTTTCATATCTTAGTATTTTAGATAATTTTTAAGTCATTCAAATGTTTACTACTTAAATAGTAGATGTCAGAGAAATAGATTAAGAATGAAACATTTTGTAATAACTATTTTTATTCTGGATTAATTTTACTTTTGTGTACAACATATTGGGAGGAAAAACTCGAATCACATATCCTCGTCATGCTTCCTGGATAGTGGGACTCAGTCCTATGAACTAACATTAGCGGTAACCCGGGTGGTAGAGATTGGGCTAATCACCCACTCGACCGATACTCACAAACTGATTACAAAGCTCAAAAAGCATCACAGCACAATTACTCCTGGATCGAAAAACGACAAGAAATTCACAAAAGTGGTGTATGGAATGTACGGGGTTGCTCTCTGCTGGGCAAACTCCAAGTGATTTCAAAAACGGTAATTCTAGCACCGGTAGTTGGGCTGAGCTTCAGTGTAGCCTGTTTCTCTCCAGAAGAGCCGACTAGCCTACACCAACTTGTTGCCTGGAAGGGGCACATAAATCATATCCAGAAATCACTTTTGCAAAGTTCTGCTTTTATGATTTCAACCCGCCATCATCTGACAATATCAGAAAATGTGTAGTTGTCAGTAAAGGGTCATGTAGATGGTCCAATTTTATTGAAATTATGAACTGATCTAAGTTAAACCATCATTTAAAACTTGGAAGCACTGGATGGTCGTTTTATATTTGTATGAAGCTTTTCAGCAAAGCACATCCACGAAACTGTCACAAAGTATTGGACTTGGGACCTTCGGTCTTGCGCGTGAACGTTTAGCTTTCAAACTAATGAGCCGTTAATATCCAACCCCTATTAATTCAAGACATTGTACAAGCATCTTCCATTGTCTTTGGAGGGTAACTGACTCAGACCTGACATGGATTAGCTTTACTGGTCACAGATTCTCGCTAGAACTTCGGAAATTCCACCTATTTACCAAGTGTCAACTTATATACTGTTTATTATGAAATTTAGTGTTATCATCCTGATGAAACTCATACCTTCTATCCAATAGTTGCCATTAAATACTTCAACACTGTACAGAATGATAGATCTACGCTCCAGATAATTCTTATAGTATAGCGAGATATTAGAATATTTCTCCCCAACTGTGAGTATTGCTGAAAGTCGTTAAAATCATTTTTCAATAACGTAACTATATGAGGAATTAACTTACATCCGACTCGAAACATTCAACCCCAATATTACTGTATGATCTAAGATTACTTTACAAAATGCATTAATTACAAGAGTTTCGTGCAGATAAATTAAATTTGTAAAGAGTTTCTATCAAAGCTTAGCAACAACTACTAGACTGTAAATAACTAATCACCGGCGGATTTTTCAATCTTTTCTAATACTACTCAATAACATACATCTATGTCTATGATGAATCTTGGATTCTTAGCCTGCTCGGTTCATACTGACTTTGTTAACTTTATCCTACTGTGTTTGAATAGTTCACATTCAGAACTCTGATCAATCCTCAATATAATTCAACGATCATTACTTTATGTCGTTAATGTGTGAATCACTTTGAATGGTTTTTCTTTTTCATACTTCAAATGTTATGTTAGTGTTTCGTTTTATAATGTCTCAATGTAATAACATCTATGAATCGGTATACATCTAAAACAAAGTGATTATGAAGCATTTCTAAGTTAATTTAGTTGAAAGCAAAGTTGGATAATGGCTAACAGTAGAATTTATGAACCGCGTTACGTCGAATTCGAGACTCGCTAGTTGGATGTACCTGTATCCAAGAGTTGACTCATATGTTAAAACCATGTAATGTTCGTTTTGAATGCCATCGCGTTATCCAGTTATTACTGAGTTCTGATAAAAACTTGCTCGCGCAATGGAGTGAAGTTTAAATTCCCTTAGTATTATTTACTTGAATCTTCCAATTGATGTTTAGGATTGCAATTGATCAGTCTCTTATTAGCATATGTGCATCCTGTGTGTATTACCTCGATATTGCCTTAGATCCATGTTTGCTAATGAAGCTTGTGATCTAAGCAATATCGATGCAGTCCGTACAGGATACACATATGCCAATACAAGAATGGTAAATTGCAGTCCTAAATAACAATAGGAAGATACAAGTAAACAACATCAAGTGAATTTTCATACAAAGTATAAGCCTTTACTGATTTCAAAAATGGGTTAGTCCGGTATTAGAAAAACCATAGTAACCTAACTGAAATACACACGCACGCACACACACAACAAAACAATGTTACCGTGTGATCAACTAATTCAAATCAAAACATGGTAACGTGATATAAATCAAATTCACTTGCCAATTTCAAATAAATCCATGCTAACATAGAAAACAAACTGGTTCAACACACAGCGACATCATGACAATAACCATAGTTATCAACTATCTGACAGACTCAAATCATAAAACTCTGAAAGGTATCAGAATACAAAATCAATTTACCTAAATCATAAACTATTCAATCATTTCCAAAATAATAAAACTAATAGCTTATCATTGGTAATGCAGTAATTAGTTTTGGTGAAATCCCCCCTTTACAATCTTTAATATTATAATGATTGATATTTCCTTAATGTATAATGAATTACTTATGTCAAGTATTGTGCTTAACAAACAACAGCTCTTTTAGGAAACCTAATGATGCTTTATCATGTACATAATAAATGAAAAGTTTGCATTGTTTCGATGAAACCATTTGAGCAAATTACGACACATGTAAATACATCAGATGATGATGATGATGATGATAACTTGTACAAAGTTGATATCACACTTGATTATATTTCGATGGAGATTATACAACAAACGATTAGTTTAATGATGATTAGAATACAATCTCAATTGTGCCACTTCATATTGTGTGGAGATTTCTGTTTTGGATTTTTCATCATATCATTATGTACAATGTTCATGTGAAATGATGCATGAGAATATCTTGTTTAAACATTTCACATTGAAAACTTTATCAGTATGAGGTTGTGGAGATTATTAATTTTTTGATTGAGATCACGAATCGATTGATGTTAGACCAACATTGAAAACCTGAAAGCACTGGATGGCTGTTTTTCGTGGATTGGTTGAGGTTAGACATTAACACTGTTAGGTGAAGACTCAGTGGTTTTAGAGGTTAAGCGTTGGCGAAAGAGATCGCAGGCGCACACTGATGAAGGGTCATGTAATAGGATGAAACGGCCGTCCAGTGATTCCAGGTTTTCATTAGTGCTCAAACATCAGTCGATTCATGATCTCAAAAGGAAACTTTGCCGACAACTATAGCCTAAATCTCACCCGGTTACTTTTCAGTTTTGTATGAAGACAATAATAACACACAGTTCTTCAACTTTCGAAATTTCATCAATAAAATGTTAAATTTCATTCAGTTTTTAAATAGGATGTTATACTACATTCATTTATATGAATAACTGAACTGACGTTAGACAGTCTACTTGCTACATGCTCTATCAATCTCTACCTCTTTCATACATCTCCCCAATTCTATTTCACAGTACCTGAACAACAGTGGTTCAACAGTGTATGACATCTTGAAGACTGCTACGAAATTTCACTCTAGTATGATCAAAGGTTTAAATGTAGCGAAAAGCTGACAAATCAAACAGGTTAAACTTGTAGATATGTCGAATAAATGCAGAGATTTTTGGTAAAATGCAACATTCAATATGTTTGCTCAAAAACTTATCAAGTCAATAATTTTCACAATTCATTTGCATATACAGAGAATATTCTCAGACAGTTTCGACCCATTCACATAACAGCTTTGATGGAGAAGGCCTGAGATAATGTTCAGCTTAAGTATCAGTTAAAATACAATGGTGATCATTGAGCTATCAATAGCTACTTGAAACTGTTCAACATGGGATTTTCTCCACTCCATCATGAACTTAACCAAGGCTATCATCTTGAGTTGACATTGCTGAAAGTCTGACATTACTGAGTTATTTCGTTCTAACTTTAGAATTTACCAATATGTACTAATAACCTACCCATCGGTTAAACTGAACGACGATTCGATTGGAGAAAATGTTAGACTTCAGTAAATTTTTTGCTGTAATACTTCTTCTACCAGACAAACAGGCAACTTAGAAGACGAAGACTAGGCTGAAGAATCCTGCACAATAATTAAGATTTACAATTACGTTCAGAAACACACTCAGTCCAGTGTGAATTCTAACTAATGACCAGCCATTACCCAGCAAGTCACTGAATCACTTCACACCGCAACTGTCACCTCCAAGCAAAGAACCCTCTTCAAATACCATCATAGGCGTTGGTTATTTGAACATATTACAAATAACTATTGTATATCCACTATTTATTAAGTGTCTAATAATTTTACTTATGAAGAAATATGTCGATATTGCCTGAGTAATAATGACAAGTGCAATACAAATAAATAACTTTACATATATCATTTAAATTTACAAGTGTCATATCATATTAGTTGCTGTCAATCACTGCCCCACAACTATGACAGTACATTAAACATATAAACATTAATCGATTATTCATACTTCCCATTTACCCTTATTTAGTCAGTAATTTCATTCCATGTACTACTTTAGTGTGTGCTACTTATATTGACATAAGTAGTATATGATGTTAGTCGTGGACAGAAGGGTCTAGGCAGCAGAAAGACAAGAGGATCGAACAGTAAAGAATGGAAAGAGAATGCAATTTGTATGAAAATGCAAGAATAATGAAGTCTGAGTCATTTTGAGACAACTGATGGACATTTTGCAAATTAATCATTTACTTTATGATTGATGGATTATATTAACATGTCCTGTGAGTGTGCATTAACTGCGTTCGATTGTCTCCACCCATGTTCTGTTCACCGCACTACGTCTAGAAACGAAGTTAAGGCATTGACATGAAAACACCGTTTATACAACAGTCATTCTTTTGTACTACTAAACTGACATACAATCGAATTGTATCATTTTTTCAAATGAGCAATGTTTAATTAGTTTTGAATGTATTCACAATCCTACTTGAATAATTCTCTTCAATGTATAATAAGTGATAAAACTACAGAATTGTGGGTTTCGTCACATCAGTAAAACAATGACTGCTATATATTTTCAACAAACGACTATTCACTCGTAAATGTTTGATTGTGAGCAAGATGAATCACATTGCTGTTTAGAGTAAGCAGCTGGTTAACATTCAACGGTCGTCAAAAAGATACTGGATGGATACATCTCGGTTTCAGTGAACGACCCTGAGCTATATTATCCAAGGTCTCTAGACACTGATAATAAATGCCACTTCGACCCGAATTACGTAGTTTGAATTTAACAACATGGCTCAGAACAATGGTCAATTTCTTCATAACTTGATGCTTTATCTTGACTCAGCCGCCTCGAACTTTATTTCAGCATACTCCTAAACCAGAAGAAATCACCTGTTAAGGTATGTATGATTAGGTACACGTGATATATGCTCTAACCACTACACCTTGTGACGAAAACTGACCCCATCAGCCGATTTGCCACGTTTGTCAAGTACCACATACCAAACATTAAACTCGCCCACTCGCTAGTTCCACTAAACTCAAGTAATACTTCGAAAACAAATGCAGTACGAGAACCTATGTGAATCCACCTCTGTCCAAGCTTATGAGCTGATCATCAGCTTACTGACTGCTTTAATTATAAACTACATTTTCCTGTGTATTCTGATTTCACGGTATCTTTTTCAATCGACTTGTGGATTCATCTACTATAAAAAAGTAGTCGTCGTTAAACATCCAATGAATCACATCAAAATACATCAGAGAGGAAGGACGCAGTTCTAATACCCATTTTGAAGTGAATCTATCCGACTTTCGAAAAATACAAAATGGATGGAGTCAAATTAAAAGTTCATGAAGTCTAGGTCCATTTTTTATCAATAATCTTCAGTAACAAATATCTAAAAACGGACTTATATTACCACAGTTACTATGCTGCAAATCAGTGACAGATATTATTATGGTGGCATTCATCCCGAATTTTTCTCAGTGTAGAAACCTAAATATTCACATCACTTAATTGCCAAATAAAACTCATTCATATACATTCTAGTCTTTAATCCACGGATCACTGTATCAGTGTTTAAGGTGTTCTAGTCTCAACTAAAAAGTCACAGGTTCAAACCCCACTGTACTTACATCAGTTTGGACATGAAATTGGAATCTTTCATGATTATTGAAAAACAAATAACAAATGGACGGTTATATTTGAAGTGAAAATAAAACTCAAGTTAATAGAAAAAAAACATTCAAAGGTTTCATTAAAACCATCACTTCCATGAAGTAATAAGCAACATCACATCAGAACTGTTCTATATTAAAAGTACAAAGATCCAGAATACATAATTGAATAAAAATCAGAATGTATGTAAACATTGTTTTTAAAGGAAAAGTATGTTAGGTTGATGAATATATCATGACTATTATCAATTCTCTGGACTTGTAACATGTCCGAGAAATATTGGCAAAGAATTATTCCAAATAATTGAAATGAAGAATGGATGATCAACACGAAATTCCTCATCAGCGAATTCAGGTAAAGGCGCAGCAAGTTGAACAACTTCTGCAGAAGATGCTGCGGCTGCCACCACACCTTGCTCATCCACCTATGAACAAAAATCAATAGAACTTATATTAACAATTTTTAAGTGGAAGAAACAGTAGAAATAATTACAATATTTCATGTTACATAAAACCACAGATTTACTCATTATCATTTTGTCTGAAGCATTCATCAACGTGAACAATGTAAGAGGGATTAGTCAACTCAGATTTAATTATGTTGAGTCACCTTGTCTCCACTACTTACTTACTTACTACTTACGCCTGTTACTCCCAATGGAGCATAGGCCGCTGACCAGCATTCTCAAACCCACTCAGTCTTGAGCCTTCTTTTCGAATTCCATCCAATTCTTGTTCATTTTTCTCATGTCTATCTCCATTTCCCGGCGTAATGTGTTCTTTGGTCTTCCTCTTTTCCTTTGGCCTTGAGGATTCCATGTGAGGGCTTGTCTTGTGACGCAGTTGGGTGCTATCCTGAATGTGTGTCCTATCCACTTCCAGCACTTCTTCCTGATTTCTTCCTCCGCTGGGATCTGGTTTGTTGCTAATAGTGTCCGGCCAACGGATCCGAAGTATTTTGCGTAGACAATTGTTAATAAACACCTGTATTTTCTGGATGATGGCTTTTGTAGTTCTCCAGGTTTCTGCCCCATACAGTAGAACTGTCTTGACATTTGTATTGAAAATCCTGACCTTGGTGTTGGTTGACAGTTGCTTTGAGTTCCAGATGTTCTTCAGTTGTAAATATGCTGCTCTTGCTTTGCCGATCCGCGCCTTCACATCTGCATCAGATCCACCCTGTTCATCAATGATGCTGCTCAAATACGTAAAGGTCTCCAACGTTAACTAAACTCTGTGAACCAATGTGGTTAGAAATCGTAGTGCGTCGTGATTGATTCTGGGTAAATAGAAATATGTGTGACATAATTGGAAATCGAAAGTAAATAACAGAAGTCAATAAACTCACGGCTCTAATGCGTCATTCAATCATGGAACACAAAAACGCTTATTGAAATATCAAGTTCATTGGACTACTGATAATACTGCAACTAAGTCCACAAAACTTCATCACCTCTAACAGATAAACAACATGACATTGGTTACAATTCGCTGATCCGTCAATTTTAATATTCAGCTCATACAGGAGATTAGTTGTAGCACAAATAGCTCAGTGGTAACATCTTCAAAAGTGACAAGGGTTGATGTGAATTCGATTTTCACAGAGGGCGACAGTTCCCCCAAGGTTCCAGTTTCAGTCTTACAGTAACAAACTATCACTGAACCTAGGTCAATAGTTTCGTTACAACCACCTCCAAACACTTTCAACACATCACAGTGCACTGCAATGCCAAGCCACTTAAACTAGCGGTCACATTGCAACTTCCTCAATAGAATTTCATCACAGTTAAAGACAAAATCAATCACTCTGTCATCAGTTACTGAAAGCACTTAATATGAAAACACTTTTCTGAATAAAATTAATCACAATGAGTGGTGAAATCTATCTCAAATATCACTAAGAAATAAAACCTGATTAGTGCTCTAATAACCATAAGGTAACCATAACGAATTGGAATGAACAACAAACTTTCCTTTATAAAATAGTCTTTCGTGAGTGACGAAAATATCAGTATCACTGATATGTGAATTATTTTCAAGAGACTGACAAAAGCCTGTGGAAAAGCGACCGATGTAATTGAAAATAACATGCCTTCAGGTGGTTACATGGATTTTCGTAGACATGTTAAAGGATGTGATTTAAAATCCTTACACAAATCTATTACAAGGGTTGGTTCTCAAACATTCTGTTCAACATAACTATTCCACACGGCTATCAGAATTTACCACTCAAACATAACAACATTCTGTGACTCTCCGTGGATTGCCATCGCTAACACCAAGAGACGAATAGAGTACGTTGAAGTTACGCTGCTGCTAGTCGTGGTTTTTTGACAAACCAAACAGATCGTCTTTCCATAAGTAACACTATCCTGAAATACCGATGTCACTCATGACTCCTCAGATTGTATTATATTTAAAGTTATTTCATGACAAAGAGGTTGAGTGAGAAATCAAGAAACATTATCTGAATGAAGTCCGTCCTTGTCATGCACGTTAGTGGTGTTAAGCTGACATTCAGTGTTTCGATTAAGTCTTACGCATCAAACTAGCAGATATGGTTCCGAAGAAATTGCAGAACGCATTACTCGCAAGTATGAAATCCTGTATAAACAAGTAGACAGAAATCGAATCTCAACCATACTGGCTACAACCAACCAGCGCTTCAAGTTTATTTCACAATATTAACAGGTAAATGCAATATAACAACGAAGTTTGTTGAGAAACACAAGATTTATACGACTCACTTCAAGAATAGCCTTATGGAGTATATCTCGTATACATAAATTACTTGATTCAGACATGTTTGTAAAGTTAGCTGATCCTGGACAAAAAGCCTCTCTCATTCCCATTTTCTGTAGATAACCTACAAGGCTTATAGCACTGCCTTCCTTCAGTTTGAACTTTGGTAAGTACAAATGTATACTGGTATCCGTAAAGTTAGAAGAAAGAATTGATGAAAATTCATCATCTCTATGTAACGCATCTAGTAACTCAGATAATCCATCATTTGCGTTTGGAAGAATGACCAATAATGAGAATCTAAAAAACGAAAAGGTTGGAAAAGGGATAATACAAAATAGAATATTGAGCTATAAATGAACAATCAATAATATCTATACACTTCATGACTGAATCAACTTCTATTGAGTAAACATTACATGGAGCTAAATTGCAATAGTCTTGATTCTTAGATTTCGTTTACCGAATAATGAATCCAAATATAATCTGCCTAGCATTAATTGTATTCATATGTATTTATCACTCTACGCTATTGAAATACTGTTTATTCATCAAATTCTTTATAAAACTTCTACACTTCGTATGTTTTTCTCAAGATATCTGAAGCTTAATACTTAAATGACGATACCTGGTTAGGCAAAATAATACTACACCTAAACATACCGAAAAGAGAATTGATATAAAAATGATGTTAAGTAGAATGACACGGTATATTTAACTATCAAGCTGACTAAAGAGAGGCAGAAATGTCGACTCATTTAATCAGTGGAGTACCAATAAGTGTCATAGATACCTGACGTTCTGACATTAGCAAGCTGACTTCACTAAAAACTAACCGTATCCGAGTCAAGTTCAGAATACCTATTGAAATTCCCTTGTAGGTTTGCGAGGATCTTCAGAGGTTCCCAATTATAATTTTGAATCATATAGGTTCACCGTTCGTAGACAATATTTTAGTAGTTCACGAATCATATTGGTGTTTGGTCGTTTATCTCTATACTAAAGTCATATTACGAGAAAATACAGTTTGTATTGCTTAGTCCTTCGTTTTCAGTTGGTCTCCAACAAAACGTTTTAGCGAATACGTGTTTCACAAAAACCTTAACACGAAATTTTGCAAATCATTAGAATAAACCAAACTTAAAATATGATGTCAGATTCTGTAAACGAATGTTGCTTTCTAAAGTAAAGAAATTAGTTGTTGAGAGCTTGACAGTCAATTATGATTGAAAAAGTATATATTAACGTGTTCAAAATGCAAAAGTAAACTACGCTTAAACAGACATAGGACAGTGAAATTACTTTTAAGTCATGTTGCCTAAGCTTTTGACTAATGACCTTAAATGTACAAAAAATCACAAACACTAAGTTCATATCTCTCAGATGACAGAAATTAGCAATCACTGACTTTAGAAATCTATGTGTATTTGTTGTAGGCTTTTGCTACATCACCCAGATTGTAGCCGAGATCGTGACTCATTATTAGGCCATGTGTTGCAATACAATAAATAAGTAAAAAGCCTGAACAAAGCTTTCTAACAACTACGGCCAAAAGATCTAATGGTTGTACCCAGTCATTCACGGTGATTTAGGAAAAACCACACCTTGAATAGTTATAACTCATAAACCAGTGCTTGGGCTACTAGTACATAGATCACCGAAAATAAGCTTGTTACGTTTGCCCTTAAACTCATTTAAAATAGGTGTTCTATACATGCTCCAAAATACACATACTTACCTAGGATCTTTAAATGGTATCTTAATAGCACGTGATTTCAAATGTGGTAAACTGACGGTTTCAAATGAGGAATTCATATACATTAACTTTACGTTCATCGTTGATCCGTCAAGTTTAAAGAAATCGCTTTCGTGTGAACTTCCTTGAAGAAAGGGTAGATTCCACAGACCTAGAAGACAAAACTATTTATGGAATTACTGATAATTGCAGAAATTATAAACAATGACGAACTCAAATTTTGAAGGACATTCATAAGTATCATAGGTTGAATATATAAAATTACCTTCAAAGTATGTAGTGGTAATTACTAAAACTGATGTGTCGGTTGACAGCGATCCAGGCGAAAAAAGTTCACGAATTTTCCCTTTGGTCAGTTCACCAACCCAGTGGTTTATTCGTTTTCCAGCACCTTCCGGATCCGTCTGAAATGTCATCTACACAAAAGATTAGTAAGTTAAGATATAAACTCACAGATTCTGTTTGTGCGTTGTAATAACTCTTAAGAGTATTTTCGTAATCTTTTTTAACATCCACATCTTCTGCTGTAAACAATCCATTCCCAAACATTATCTCAACACCTTCACCACGTTCTGCACAGTTAAACAGAAGTCCACTGATTCCATGGTGAATTGTATGATGTTCCAAACAAGTAGATAAGTGCATCATTTTCATTATCTCCGTTTTTGTATTCATTTCACTGCCGGAAAGGATCATTCCCAGGGCAGTATATATATTAAAAGGAGAGAGAAAAGTATTCTCAAAATGACCTAAACATACCAATGAGCATATTTTGAAATACTGACTTACTCTGGTTTTCTTCCAACATTTCCCCATAAAGCTTTCCGCTGAAATTTGTAAGGGATTGTAATACATCCATTTGTTTGTAGTCTGTAAAAATAAAAACGGAAATAATTTGTTTCTATAGTGCTAGAACATTTAAGACGTACCAATATATTTATATTTAGAAAGAGATATTGATGATCTAAGTGGACTGTGTACAACAATTGAACGCAATTTCTATCGTAAACATGATAGTTTTATGATTTTTTTCCCCATTGTTTCAGTATTATTAGCTATTTTTCCTTGATCTAATTACCTGGATGTCATCACAGTGAAATATTTGTCGCGGTATTTATGTTTATCTGACTCTTGCATCGATGAACTGTGCTGCTCTCAGACCGATATATACTAAACTTTATTCTTATGAATAATACACACCTGAAAGTCATGCTACTGAACTGAAGCTAAATACTCTAAACACGTTGATAAGAATGAATTACAGGACAGTTTATCGGCAAGACTATAATTTATGGACAAACCAAAGCATTTAAGGACAGAAAGCATGGCATTTTGGAGCAAAATTCATTTATCTATATAGTTAAATAAGACTTCAGAATTATATTTGATGTCAATTTGAGACGAAACCCCTTGTTTCAAGTCCCAACCCTTAAATTCCAATAATAATTCTTTATACTCATTTACAGACCCTTTTGACCCATAGTAAGTAGGTGGGTCGCCTCAAGGTTACTATCGTCCCTCAAGATTCGTCCACAAATGATAGTTTCACCTGTTTATCTTGCAAGTATACTTATAACCGAATGCCTGGAGCCATAATGAAACAAGAAGCAAGTGCAATGAAATCATTTGGTTCATACAAGCTCTTGATAAAAAGATTAAATATTAGACTACTGATTAGAATTGATAAAACTTAACTAATTATCAGAGTAGACACTGCATCAAGATATAAAACAAAGTAGTTATAAGCAACATTACTAGGAAATTTAATCGATGTGTTTTTAGTGAGGTACTTCAAACAATTCATCTTCGACAAAATGTAATTTTTAGGGCACGCATTTAAAGAGAGTTCTAACGATAAAGATAGATTTATTTAGGAACATTTTGAGGCAATGGAGAATATTATTCAGCTGAGAAACAAATCTCGTCTGGAAGTTTCATTTACAGTGAAATTATTTACTCTGAACCAGTACACAAATATTCCAAATTTCCCAAACATCAGAGACAAGTAGGGTCAACCTTAGAAACTTCAATAAAATGGACATGTACTTTTAGGACCAGAAAACAAACCAGTACCTGATATACACAAACCTTGAACCAGAAGGTTTGAAAACCAGCAACCTGTTAGTTTACCAGATGTCGCTACCTATATATGTTCTCGTCAAGGTTGTTTTCAATTTTCAACATAGTTGTTTTAAGTTTCCACATAATAGTTATTTTTCTAGTCTCCATTTCTTGATTTTTAAACTCTGTTTTTATGTATACCAATTCTAATAAGATAGTTAATCTATCCATTGAACTATACTCCTCCAACCGAGTTCTAACAGTGCCTTTTGAAGTTAGTGTTGAGATAGGAGCGGTGTAGTTGTTGAATTAGTAGCTATAATGTTTACGAATGTCCACGTAGGTATTTTAGTAGAAAGATTATAAAATTTAAGCTCAGATAGATGGCAAGATAGCAAAGGGTTTATTATTAAGTAACCTGGTGAAATACACGTGAACAGTCAATAGACAGATAACTTAAAGAAATTAAAACGGATCAACAAAATTGACGCGGGATTAACTGAAATACCTTTTGTTTTTAGAAGTAGCAAAAGCTAAGAAAATTTTTTTGACTTAAGTGGATCACTACGTTTCTGTGTTTCGCGAAACCCATTATTTTGATTTTATTACTTCCAGCCGTCATGTAAATAACCAACGACACCACCCTCTATTGACCAACGAATCAGTCATCACTACAAGTAACGGAAAGTCTGTGAATTCTCTTTTTTAAAAACATTGCACGCCGCCGATGTTTCCAAATCAGTCAAACGAATGTCAGTTGACTCACTATCTACCGAAAGTTCCGTATATATTGTCGTTATCGATAGTGTAACAGACGAGGGACAGCATCCAATTAATTCAGCAACTCTGTTATACAGAACATCAGCATTTTGATATTGTTTACTCGTATAGTTAACAAGTCTTCTGAAATATCCTCAGAAGAAATCCCGACAGAGTGCAGCTTGTCCTTCAGTAAATGTGAAATTCGTTGACGCCTTTACCGAGTGTATCCTTAGATGCATGGTGTTGGAAATACCACAGTAGTGAACTATCGCTAACATCTTTGTGACAATACACAACTGTCTCCGAAATTTCTTGATAAGTGACTTTCAAGTACAATAATAGTACAATAGTAGCAATCACTGAGGGGTTGTTTGACCAATGGTTTACAAGAAGATTTTAGGCTCAAGAAGCGGAAACATGTGTAATATTGTGGGACAATTCAGCTCTCAATGGAGTCAGCTCTTCCACTACTTTAATATACGCCTGATCATCCACAAATTATACAACATATTAACCTTGATTTCCCAGAGAAACTTCATATTATCAGTATACCGTAATTTACTTAAGACAGCAGTCAGTTACGTAATCCCGACCAAATTTACTTTCGCATATTTATTACTCTATTTCTGATCAGATATTAGAATCATAGAAAACTGAATACTTAAACGGTCTGAAACATACGGCGTTCATTTTCTGATCCTTCATGGAAACAGGTTAGTTCATTTATTTACTCCAATAATTTACGTGCATGATCGTTCATTGCACAGACAACAAAAGTAATTCAAACAACGTCTAACAATAGGGGAACATGCTTCGTCTTGGTGGACAGTAAGTCTACATGAGGCCAACTGAAGAACAGTAACCTAGTATATCATCTGATGGGCATGAATTTTGGGTTAAACAAAACAACACACTTAATCAAGTTTGGACGACATCGGGAAGTAGTTAAAAATCAAACATGAGGATAATTTAATGATGGTAACTATGAGCAGGCCAGAAGACAATAATAATACGATCGGCTATAAATGAGTAGAGGAGTAGCGTAACATGTCAGATGAAACAGGAATACGGAAATGTGGAACGTACGTATGTAAACACTTGCACACGTACATGTGCATACACATATAAACGAAAAGTGAAGCCGTGCCTTATACAGTCAAAAGTTTCTCTAGAAAAAAACAACGTACCATACATCTAAATGCGATGACGCAATACACCTGTTTAGTACTTGCAAGTAAACATAAATATGTTTGACAGAACGAGACTAGTTTTCTCTCCTAAGAACCAATGAATTTTTCATGCCTCTAGGTAACTTTCGTGCCATTGATAGAAGAAACCAGACAAGTAGTCAATAGGTCTTTATTTAGATCTTCACACAGTCACAGTGGAGCTTGGGATTATTTGTTAAGACAAACAAAACTTCTCTACATTCAATATAAGATAATAGGAAATATAACGTCTATACAAAATTAGGAAGTGAATGAAAACGTGAACTATACTGTTTCGACATATGCTTAGTTGTTTGGGGTGAACTCTTAACCAACCAACCTAAGCTGTTACAGATTGACAAACACTTGGAATAGACAGTCAAAAAGCAACAGCGATCAAGGACTTCACACATCTTGCTTTGAGTCATCTACTACGTTGTTGTAATTAGTCTGTCATTACACAACAACAATAATAAAGCGATCAGCCGAAATTTGATCGGAGTGAGATAAAAAGACTTTCATTAAAAGAGCTTGAGAAATGTAAAACATGGCTGTTTGTGTCCTGGATGAAAGTTAATCCACAAAGCAGGGCAAAAGCTCTAAGAGGTAGACGGCGTTATAGAATATGCTGTACAGGGATTTTCAAAGCATAAAATTTCTCTACGGCGATCGAGTAGTTTGAAAGCACCCCCCAAAATGAGTTCTTATTCTCAGCCAAAACTCGAGTTCTATCAAAGATGTGATACGTATTTAAAGTAATTAAGAAAAACGTGATCGTGCATAATCTGTGACTATTTTGGTAAAAGAAAAAACATACAAGAGCATGTGAAGCCGCTGCACACATCATTCACCACATTTTGTTGGAACATCAAAAATGGAACGAATGAAGTCAATGTGTGATAGCACACAATCAAAATAATTTCTTTGATACTTCAAAATGGTTCAGATCGTAAAAGTTGCTTATTTTTTATGTAGATTAGATAAATTCAAGAATTGTCCAGAGAACTATCCAATAGCCTACGGGCATTCCCGTCGCTTGCGGTCTCTGGAAATAGATACCGATAATTGGCGTGCGACTGGAAATTATCGAAGATCCAACCACCACTTATCGTTACCCCTTGTCATACATCCAAGACCTGACATCTATCTTAAAAGTTATGGCTGTCTTTTCGAAAATCGATTCTCTTAAGGCGAATAACCAAGCTTCCAAAAATGGCTTCCGTCAATTTGTTGGAACACCATGAAATTTTGTCGATTCTTTTTGGCAGAAACTTCTCAAGGAGATTTATCGATGACGTGCTCAAGAGTATCAAGTCCGTGATTTCTTGTAGCCATGGAAGGGATAGGGGGGTTACAAATTTCTTTTGTACACATAAATCGGGGTAATATGTACGAATTCCAATGGCTTCAGCTATATGCAGGAAATAGGAACGAACTCCGTTGGGAAATGATCATTTACACACCTATTACGTAATGATTTTTATGTTTTGTGATTACTATTTCTAGTCTATTTACCCACGTTTGACCCTCTGTTTCCAACGTTTAACTATTGATAAGACTTTTGTTATCGTATTTTATTATTCTCACCACTATCAGTACACCTGTCTTCCTACTATCTATTTGTATATTTACCTACTATGTGTAATAATAATAATAATTTATTCCCAAATAACAGTTTGTTACATGAGGCATGCCAATTTACAAGCAAGATCAAATTGTTACAGACGATACGTTATCCACTGTAGTAGCTTACTCAGCTGGGTTGATAATTTAAAAGATATGAATGTAGATGGTTTTAGTCAGTATCACAGTTGGTGCGCCACATGAAAGTTGCGTTGAGAATGTATAACTGATGGTCAAAGATAGGTCCATTGAAGGTGGGAGCTTCTAGAAATCGCAACCTTATGTCCCTTTGGAATATCCATGGCTTTAAGGATGGTGCAGGATGAAGTCACCCGTTCCATATCTCAAGGGGGGTGGAAGAGGGAACAAGTAAAAGAAAACTCTAGAGGCAGAGTAGCCAATATTCATGAAAGAATGTTTAAGGTATGATTACTCAGTCTAATTTTCTTTTATTAGGGTATTTGTTAAGCAATAGAATTTTAATAGGTCAAAGAGAATAAGTGTCAACAAGGTATGGGCGGACATACAACTGACAAGTGGAGGGGGTTCAGAAAGGAGCTGAGAGTATGGGATTATGTGTGGTCATAAAATATAGTGCTAAAAACAGTTATTATGATATACAATTGACTATCTTCCTTTTTTTCGAAGCTGTTGGAGCCCTTTTCATCTTTTTTTGTATTAGCATTTTTTTAATTTTTAGTTTATTTTTTTAGTTTTTAGGTATTATAGGGTCTTGAGTAGGTTTCGTATATTATCGGATTGTCTAGTTTGCTTGTAATAGGATTACCGGGTAGGAAGTGAAACCAATTCAACGTTCGTAACACGATATAATGAGGTATTTTGCATGATAAATCAGCATTAATACCTTAAGTTCGTGATATCCCACAAAACTATAAGGAGCCGTAATTAAACAAAATGTTCTGCCCTACAGACATGGGTGAATTGAAGTTATCTTCCTACTGTCATGTTTGCTGGTGAGTAACGCCCCCCTCCTTTTGTGATGTTAGGCTCTCTTACGTTTGTGATAAGTATGAATACTGCTTTAATCAAAGCAGTAAGGTAACGGAATTTGACGGCTTTAATACAATCCACACCGATTCCTTCAGTTTGTTTAGTTCAGGCATATCACATAGTAGTGAGTTTAGGCTACAGTGAGCGTAAATAAGGCATCCTCCGCCTCGTCCATTCAATCTATCACTTCTATATAGGAAATAGTTATCAAGAGATATACTTCGGTCGGAAATATTACTGTTTGTCCATGTTTCAGATATCATTATGAGTGATGGTTGATACATGGATACAAACAGGGCTATATCCGACTTTTTGTTGCAAATCGATCGAGCGTTGATAAGACATATATTAAGCAAGTGGTCTACTAAGTTAAAATGGGTGAGGGTATCTCGGATAAAGTCGTCGTAACCCTCGCGGGTGCGAGATGAGTTTGAAGTGAGGGATAGAATTTTCTTTATTAGCTCGGTATTTTGATAGCTAGACTTAGTGGGAGATGTATCAAATGAGCTAGTGAAGTTGGTTGGGGAGTTTACCCAGGAGGAAAGGGTGGGAGTGCACTCTGATGGAAACTGTACGGAGGAAACAAATCTATGGTTTGCATGTGGTTTGAAATAACTTGGGCTATATGCTTCAACAGAGGTGTCACTAGGGGTCTTATTCCAAAACAATCTTGTACAGGCCTACTGTGAAGTGTATGGTTATTTACAAAATAGTCTTGATGGTTAGACTCGTAGCCCCTGTTATGGCTGTTTACGTTAGCGTGAAAGGGGTCTGCTACGCGTAACTGGAAGGAGTTGCGACTGTTATTATATATAGGAACCTTTTTTGTGGTGGGTTGGTACTAAAGGGTGTGAAGAGTTTTCTTTCTCAGAATAATTACAGTTGTGATCCTGGGGGATGTAGATGGGGTGTGGAATGAGAAACCTATTATTACCATTCTTATTAATTGTTTTAGGCCTCAGGGGGTGATTTGGGTGGCCAGTTCCCTGGTAGTTTTCGTTAGTCTGCGTGTAAGACGGCTTGTTACGCTGAAGTCCACCACCCATTTTCCAACTTAGTGGTGTTGAAGGCAAGTTATACGATAGCAGCGGGAAGAACCTGTTCACTGTTCTTGGGATACCTATAGAGCAGTTGGGTTCAATCTTACGTGTTTCCCTATTCGGTATCGTGAGTTTTGTCTTCACACCCTTTATTGTCAGAGCTGGAGTCCTTCGTTGTCTCTGTGAGATGAACTCAGGCTCTTTCAAGTCTACTTGTGGGGTATCGTTAGAAGGACAAATTTTCGAGTGTATAGGTTAAGTTGGATGTGTGTTGTCCCATGACTCACATTTTAGTACATTACTGAGGGAACAGTTGGGATTAGTCATGTCGTTATGGTTTTTGGTGTCAGTTGGGGTCCGTATCTCATCCAAAGGTTTCTGACCTGAAGACTCATCTAGATCAACAGAGTGATCAGCCGTATGTGGAGTGGTGTCATACTTATTGTTCGTGTGTTTCAAACTATTTGCTGTGTTGCAAACTGTCTCTGGCTTATTATTAACTGTAACACTCCCATTCAATCCTATCGATTCACGTCTTCTTACACGACGTTGACAGGGCGTAAGGTCTGGAGTGACTTTTATATTTTTGTGTGGAATTGATGAGCTAATATTTTTGCTCGAATCAACAAACGGCCTAGCATCGTTACAACAGCCAAACATAATCAAGAGGGGAAAGTTGATCTATCTGACTTTTCTCTAAGGCGGGTGACTTTGGAGTTAACGTTCGGCATACCATGTGCTCTAAGGCAAATATCCCTTAACTTAGGTGGGTGCGTGCGATCGGGGAGGTTATACACAACTACATTGAGGGAGGACATCACTCTTTTCGTCACTTCTTCAGCCACAAACTCCGAAATGCACTCAGCTTTAGTGAGTTGCTCAAGATTCCTGTCTGTATCGAGGCCCCATATATGAGTGAGGGGTGCTATTCGCTCATGTTTGCCGTTAATTTCGGATAGAGAGTTTTGTAGCTGTCGGATATCATTACTATTTCTATCAGTATTTTGGTGTGTATGAGATGGACCACTGGACTCTTTAGTTCTTGAAATTTTAGATTTAGGCTTTGGTAGAACATACTGTCTAGTAGACTGTACTGACTTTTCGATGCACGTCAGTGTAATGTCTTGTATGTCAACCAGTCTTACCGTTGGCATACTGCACGTAGAGATAGAGGGGCTGTGACATAGAAAATCTGGTGGTGATAGAGACTTTTGTGTACAATACACATATTGTTCAGTAGTTAAAGCTTCGACATTGTCAGGCACTGAGTCGTCGGTTATAGGGGTTACAGATTTGGACCTCGTATTTGGCTTAGAAGTTGGTGAAATTTCTCTTCAACTGGAGTTATTGGTCATGATTTGAAGATGGGTGAGCATAGTGCTCGTTAAATAAAATATAATATCTGAGTATTAGTTGTTATTAAGTATTAACCTGGTTAATACTAGGATTAGAGACTATGAGTATATAATAAATTGCAGATCTATTTAAGACTTAAGTCCGCAATTGGTACAATACGAACTGGTAATTGTCCGTCGAATAAAAAAAGTTATTTTCTTATTTTTCGGGGTAAGATGTACCCCATGTACAGGATAGGATGATAATCACAGTATATTACACTCTACAAAAGAGCAAGTCGGAGAATTCCTAAACTACGTGAAAAAATGTTACCACTTTCAAAGTTCGCGCCAGACTCATTCTATTTCATTGTGATTATTGACCCATATTGCCTTGATTGGTTTACATTTTCGTATAAATACTCATGTATATAAGAGTAGAGCCTGATGACGATCTAATTGAAAACAATTGTTCGCTTATATTTGTTGTTCTAATGACTATTTGACCGGAAGTTCAGATATAGAATTTCATCTCCAGCAACCTCACCTTAACTGTAAAAACAAGATATTACAGCAAACTTTCTGAAATGTCGGATCAAAACCGTCTCCCTAAACTTTATTGCAGCATTAATATTCAAGGCATTCACCTTCTGCTAAAGAGACAGTCAGCCTGGACTGCCAAGAACTCATCACAGTCAAGCTATTCAGGAAGTTTAGCGACCTGATGCTTTTTCAACGATTTTACATAACGGACCACCCGTATCTCATGGGATTCTTAACAGACCAACTCAATAGAAATCACAAATCTATGGATTCAAACGACAATAAAATAGTATTCTACACAGTTAAGTAAACTATCTCAAAATCAAATTTACTCACTCATCTCAACCCAAAGGCTTTCATCCTCGTAAATGTTTCCGACGTGGCAGTCAGAGAAGTCTGACGACAGTTGCTAAACATCTGGTAACCCTAGGCATTCTTCTTGAAACGATAATAAAACACTGGATCGAGGTGCAACACTTTCAGAAGTTAACTTTCAACCGTTTATCGGGATGTAGGGCTCTATAAATACTATTTGGCAAACCGATAATTTACCATGTTCACGGGCCATAAACTCATGACCTCTTCATAACTCGTTTCCAAACGATCACACTGCTCTACAGTCGCAATATTTGAATATCTTTCAGCCTACTGCGGATGTATAACATAACTTTCTCAAGTACTTTGAAGAACTTTGACTCTTATAAACCAGCTCGGATCACAAAAGCGGATGTCAATTTTCAACATGTGCTACCATTGACAACTCTGAAACTACGAATGAAATAATCGGAAAATGGTAAGGAAACCTTACTGTGCAACACACTTACGAGTATAGATTGTCCAATCTTACCGAAATGTTATCGATGCAGTGTCTTTCATAAAGTGCACAGACTTGAGCATCCGGATATTTTAACAGCGATCACATTTATAGCAGTAAGATTTTGGTGACCTAGCATGAATAAAAATTAAAACAGGATAGCGTGCAGTTATGTAAGGTGTCAGGCATTGAGGATGGTTTGGCACAATAAATTTCCCTTAGGTTCTTAGGCAACTGTAGAAGATCGTTTGGACGACTTCGTGGAAGGGTGGGCAGCAAACATTGACTGCCGTTGTCAATTGGTGTACATCCCCAAATTTTCTACAGCAGTGAGGACACATGAACGGTAAGCAATAGATCCTGTACAAAAATGTATCTTCTGTATTATCCGGACTCATGGACTCAGATATATAGAAATGCTAAATACAATACTATGAAGCGGCATGTCATCAATACCAGAACGGTAACGTTTGCGACACTTTTGTAAGCAAATCAAGTAACCTGAATAGTGATGAGCTGACTGTAATATATCAGTTGTTAGAAGATGAAACGAGTAGGCGAGTCGAATCAAAATCAGAATAAAAGCTATGTAAAATTGCCAATTAAACCATTCACATTTGAAATAAATATGTGTACTGATTGCTCACAAGTTCTCACTGAATTTTACAAAAGAATGTCTTTCTGACTTAAACCTAGTGCAAAGACAGAAATTTCAATATTCCGACTAAACTCCTGAGTCTAGCCAAAAACAAATCCATTGACAATCGCAACATGGAACTGTAAGATAAACTTGTAACGGTTAAACTGTAGAATTATGATCTACTTCGTCATTACTACTGTTCTAATAATAGACCTTATCCTAAAATTGTAGATCTGTCATGATGTAACTTCCATATCTGTAAGATCTTACATGGAAATCACAGCATTGTCTACACTGACTCATCATATCGTAACAATCACAAATACATGATGGGGAACACCTATAGGCAAGATATAGAACAATATGTTTAATATGATTAAACGTTATAAGCTACACAGGAGTGACCACGTTTGCAAGGCCGAGCCATTTCATTCGACTGGTTGAATTTCGAATGGGCGTTACCGCGTACACAATTATTGACATTACTTTAGTGTTGCGGTCGAAAGTCCATTTTCCCAGTTATCTCATTTTCAGCCTTGAAGATTGCGGCTAGGGTCCAATGCCATCACAGATCTCTGATCAAAGCCAAATAATAAAATTGTGGACTGCAGAATATAGAACATGGTTACAAGAGACCTGAGAAAAAAGCAAAATATAAAACAAGGGAAAAGAGCGAGGAAGCAGCAATACTGTTCAAAATATCGGTTTGAAGAGATTCTCAGCGTACGCATCCTTTTACAACGATGCCCATTTAAATGTTTTCATGATAATTAGCTGGAGGATAATGTTTGTGCCCCTCGTTCAACCGATAGTAGAAACCAAACTAGTGGTGAATAGGTCTTTATTTAAATAGTGAAAGTGGACAATTGGATTACGAGATTATCTTTATCGGACACATAAAGTTTTGCAACATTCAATACATAATAATAGGAAATATGATACTTACACAAAATAAAGAAGTGAACGAATACTTGACCTATGATGTTCTGACATTACTGAGATGTTTGCGGCCAACTATTAACCAATGAACCTATGTTGTTACATCAGCTTCCTCCTACAATCGACTTCCATAAGAATGTCATTTCACTCAACTAACCGACCTAAAGCATATCAATCTAGCTTCCGCATCCTAAAAAAAGAATAACCAGCTTGTTCATTGTTTGACTCTCAGTCAATGACGATCAACGCCTAGTCAGTATTCGGAGGTACTCCATAGATGTCATATACTTTACTAGTTTGTTATCTTGTCTTGTAGCATTTAACTTTAACCACAAATTATCATACATGAATTGTGGAACGTATTCTCTCTATGAAGTCCAGGACTTGTAAGAGAATGGAGGTTAGGAAACTATATCCCTGCTGCTCAACAACGACACAAACCTCACTAAATACACGTAGCTTCAAATTCGAAGTCTACAGGAATTCATCGATTTATGCCTAACAACATACTTTCAATTCAACAACAAAATCTACAAACAAACGAAAGGGACACCAATGGGATCAACAATATCAGGACTGATCGCAGAAGCAGTGGTACAAAGACCAGAAGCCGCGATATTACCAGTGATCAAGCAAAAAATTTGGATTCGCTATATAAATGACACATTCGTCATCGTCAAAAAGAGTGAGCTGGAAAACACTTACAAGCTGATCAACAACGTCTTCGATGACATCAAGTTCACCATGGAACAGGAGTCAAACAACCACCTAGCATTCTTGGATATATTGATCACTAGAACCGACACAGGAAAACTGGAAACTCAAGTATACAGCAAACCGACCCATACAGATCAAATTCTCAACTACAACAGCAACAACCCAAGAGCTCACAAAATCAACTGCGTACACACATTGTTCAAGAGGGCGAGGACACACTGCAGCACACTGGCAGCACGAAGAAATGAAGGGAAATACCTAAAGGATGTATTTCAGAAGAACGGCTACCCCATCAACTTCATCAAAAAAATACCAACCGCACGCAGCATTAGAACTCAAGTCAAGCACAAAAATCAACAAAAGGATCACCCTACCATATATACAAGAAATATCAGAAACCGCGACGAGACTGCTAAAAACCTTTGGAATAGGTGTGGTACACAAACCAACAAAATCACTACAATCAATCCCATGCAAACCAAAGAATGAAATAACAAAGGAAAACAAATCAAACATCGTCTACAAAATAAATTTCGTTAACTGCGAAAAACACTACATCGGACAAAGCGGACGCCCCCTTCACCTTCGCCTATATGAACATCAATTAGCAGTCAAACACGATGATATTTCCTCACTTATATCAATACACGTGGACAACTACGGACACTCATTCGATTGGGAAAATGCGGAAATCTCGGACAGAGGAAATTCCAAAAACACCAGAGATATTTTAAGCACTCAATTAAATCAGCAATCAATAAGCACATTGAAATCGATCCAATTTATCAACCAATCAGAAAAATCATGCACAAGCATAAGAACAAAAATCAAAACAATGGGAGACGCAACCAAAACAAAGAAGTAAACAACGACAAATTTAAGGTCAATAAGAACCAATCAACATCGAGGTGCACAGAACAAGCTTTGAAACACATATGGAGAAATTCAAACACTTCACTTCTATCTGAAGTTTGTGCTGATGATGTCATTCAGAAGAACGATGAAAGCTCCACGACCAAACCATCCAGCTCAGAGAACAAAACTCCACCAAAATCATCCACCTGAGCTACAAATCTTCTCCACCATCTCAATATTGAGACTATATTTCCTACGGTCACCTAGGAACCAAGTTGCTTTGCCCCCCAGACGAAAGGATGTTCTGTTAGTTGTGGGTATCGCTAATAATTTACTAATGTAAGGAGATATTGCAGCCAGGTCTACTACGGACCGGTGTTGCCTTTTGGTAAAGTGCGTCACCTAGCATTTTGGCGGACAACGGTTCGAATACGTGCGGGGTCGGTGCTCTTTCCCATAAACCTCACATTCATACGATATTTGTTGAACGCAAGTTACTTAGACATAAGAAAAAAATAAAAGAATGGGCTATTATACCAAGGTGTCCTGATAGGTCACACTGGAACGCGTAGCGTTAGTCGGCGGTTAACCGCTTAAATTATGAAGAGAATAAGTGTCTTCTGCCCACATGCGTTGCAAATTTTAGTTATGCACTAAAATATGTGGACTGTTATAAATGTAAAACAGGGGTTCGTCACATGGCTCTAATGATGACTTCCAGAATTTCGTACTGACGACTGATAACGTTTGTTTCAACAGGTTTATAGCAGCGAGGGTGATGCTGATTACCTAGAGGACGAGCTACCTGTATTGGTGCTAATAGATGGTTAGTTGGGAATAGCCGTGAATATAGGCTAGTTATACGCCTTAGGTCAAACAGAAGCTGTAATTCAGTCCATTTGAAATTAAGTACGTGAAATCATCATAGCTCATGAAATAATATTAAATATGATGTAATGTTCGAAATCTTCAGTTAATTGATTATCTATAGGTCCATAAAGCAGGTGTCAGTCATGTGGTTATCAGAGACCACACAGGTCATCGGCAAGGAGTTCATAACTCTCAACCCATTTCCATAATAATAGTACGAACGTTTAGTCGGTGTTTGTATAAAGTTGACAATGATACTCACAGTTTGCAGGAGATTCGCTCGACTGCTGACGTCGAAGATATGCGCAAATGACTGTCATCAAACCTCTGGTCAAACTTATATTGTTCCATTGCCCATAACAAGGGGCCAACTGATACCAAAATAATAACCATCGATTAAGGATAAAGATGATCGTTGGGAAACAATACTATTTGTGGAAGTAGTCATCAATCGGATCATTGGCTCCTACAGTTCTTGGTTTCATTGTTTACATCGACCATATTACGTGACTGTTATATCGTAACAAAGGCTTATGACGATGTCGAGAGACCATTATAAATAGTTACTTATCGCTATGATTTGACGTTAGCTATGGGGGAAACCAGGTTATGTTGATTGAGATGCCGAACAATTTCGATCGTTTAAGATACGATCTCGCTTACTGTTTCGGAAATGTCAGCAAATAAAAATCAAAAAGACCTTTGAATAAAGCTAAATAGTCTGAGATGCTGATTACATTACAAGTCGTGTCGCAGAAATTTTCGTTAACCTAGTGCACAACGTTTATATGCACGTAAAAATAACAATCAGAACCACCAACAAGTATTGAGTGATTGATTGATCTAAAATGCTTCATCTAAGAACCATTCGTCCATAGTAGTTTGTCTTACAAAACCAGTAAATATGTCTTACACAACAAGTGGGTGTGTGAGTGATGTTTTAAAGATTATATATATATATATATATATATATATGAATAATCCAATTGAGTGTAAGATGCTGCATGTTATAAATTATTGAAAGCCCTATGGATCATTTAGTGAAGCAGTGAAACTCTCCTACATTGATTTTGGAATTAGTCGTTATTGTGAGGGTTGATTGCATGTATTTATAATAATCATCCATAGGGATTTTGTTACATGTTACCATCCAACTTTCGCATTGTCTTCTATTAAGAAAAGAATATAAAAAGTGATTGATTACTGCTCTTACCACTCACTTTAGTCGAAGTATCTTTGTTCCTTCATGAGTTACTCGTGCCAGTATAGTGTTTTCCACATATATTTATCCGTGTATCGTTTAGGGATAAATCGCTTATGTACTTAGTGTGGTAGATAAAAAACACTCCTGGGATTTCATATTCTGGGTTTCGAATATTTTCAGACAAATAAATTGTCTCTCTAGGAAAATTAGCCTGCTGAAATACTCAGTTAACGGAACATATATTGGAGTCAAATAGAAAGGAGTTAATCTCTAGATACACCAGATTACTCCTTTCGATGATGACATTCGCAATACTGTTGACTTAACAATTTTTTCTACTCTCAGATTACAACCTTCAATTCGTTTGTTATCAAACCATCTGGGGCCTACTAAATGTTGACCATGTAATACCCTCTATGATTTCATGATATATGATTAGAGTTGCAATATGACATGTAGAAAAGGGTTAAAAGTTGGAAAATACATAGTCAAAATTACACGACTACCATGATGGACATAATGATTGTGATTAATCTAAAAAAACATAAGACTGTACTTTTTATATCCCATGGAATTCATTCAATGAATTGTTGAGCTCATCCTAGAAATAAAGGGAAACATTATTAGTATTGTCTGTGACGTACGTTGTTATTCATGCTCATCGACAGACAGGCTAAATATGAACAAATACTAAGATCGTCAATTTACCCAATTACTTTGTTTTGATTTCAACCGGGCAAGTGCGAGTATCTAACCCAACTAGACAGCTATTCTTCAGTCTAAACCTTAATTTGGATCTAAAGTTTCCCTGAAACAAACAGGCTACACTAGAGGATAGAACTTACCGAAGCCTGTTACACCTTGTAGAGCGTGGGTCGCTCACCAGAAGTCCCCAAAGAACTCTGTCCTGGGCAATCGTTGGCAAATGTTCCTAGACTTTTTGATGTTTGCCTCCGATTCACAGCGCGATTTCTTGCATGGTCTTCTTCCCTCCAACTGCGGCTTTTATAGGGTTCCGTTAGTCCTAAGCCCGTGTAAAAGAGGAGGGTTTGGCATGAGGTCGTCAACTTCATCCCGTAAATACGACCTTGCTAAAAATGACGTTAGCCAAAAAAACCTATCCTTATTACTGAAGACTGACTGCAAGTTACACATAATCACAAATAACCACCAAACTAGCTGAAACTACCGTCGTTGATTGGCTAGACTAACATCAGTTGGACATAGCCAAATACCTGGAACCGTACTGAAACAATAATAAACGAGCGAAAAAATCAATTGGTTTGTACGAGCCTATTGCTACGATATTTGTGGGAATAGTTAAAACAGACCTGTTTTGTAATCAGCTGTTGTTGTTGCTTGCATTTTTCATCAGTTCTCACAATCTTTACAATTACCATCAATAATTGCAGAATTGTTGCTTAGAAAATAGCGAATTGACCTTTGACCTTCCATTCCGGTTTGTGAACAAATATAAAATGACACACAGATTATCGCTCACAAATACACTGCTACACTCAACGGCTATTCTGGTTTTGAGACAGATCAACCTATTCATTCCTCTCAATCCACATTTTAACCTTGTCACTTACTGGCATATTAACCCCGACTGATTTTATATGATCGTATGTGTGCTGATTGCTTGTCCTACTCATTACAACTTATTTTTGGTCCGACCATAAAAATTGAGTGACGTTTGATCAGATTGAGTTGTTTCACTAGCCTTCGTCGATCCGCTTCGCGTTTCTGCTCCCTATTATGAGTCTCTGTCTAGACAAAGGAATGCTTAAAATAAATTACTCCAACATCATCCACATTTGGCTTCTTATTATCACCGTCAAACAAACGAGGTTAGCCTACATAATGCACGGAGATAATCGAAAGATTTATATTTATAGCATATTCATCCATTCATCCATGGAGGAGTACGAACAACTGGCTCACTACATATTGATATTGGATTAAGTATCAAGAGAGCGGGAGGATTGGAATTTGTTAGGCGTTTTCACTGTGATCGTCAAGATCTTCGAGCTCATGACCACCATGTTTAGTTGGATAGTATTTAATTCGTTTGAACAACAGTGATCTATATTTTGATACAACTGTATTCATAGATTCAAAAGACTCCATTATCTTTGTCCTGTTAACGAAAACGGACTTCGAATTATACGATCGTAAACTTAGGGATAATTAACTTTAAGTACAAACGTTAGTATGATCCGTTTGTTCTCAGCAATCCTCAATATTGGGATAAAATAATAGAAGCAAATATGATGTAATCACACCACATTTACAGCCTCGAGCGAATAACCAAAATTAAGCTAGAGGATGTATGGATTTAAGATACGATTGTGGTTAGTATGTTGCTGAAACTCGTGACTTCTATTGAATTCCGTGTTTTGGAAGTATTGAGTCTTGGGCTAGGAATTATGGTCTAGTTAAAATGCAGCACTGTAATTCAAATCCAAAATTTTCTGCAGTTGGTGCTAACAATGATTTCAAGACTAATAACCGGTTTTTGCCGTTTTTATGTGTCTTAGAGCTCTCAAAAAGCCGCATTTTGTCTGTCCTTGGTTGATTAATCTCAAGGCTTTTCTAAATTTTCTTAGAGTCCTTGGCAAAATATAGTTTTTCCGCTACACCATTCAAACGGTATAATTAATCTTTAAACATTGTATTGCAGATATTTAAGGTTGTGGTTTTTATCATGAACTGACGTCATTTATAATGCTCAAATGCTATCTAATCATGTGGATGAATGAATTTTGCGTCAAAATCCAAGTTTTGTTATCCTAGATCTAGTTGGTTCATCCACAAATCATAATCTTGCCGCCATTCTCTTTGAAGAACAAACTGCGAGTGAATGGGACCACTCTCAAAGCCTTTGATCTAAAGGTGTCATCCACAAAACAGTGGGGCAAAGTCAGGAGATTCAGTTTCATAATAGCCGCTAACCAATAATTGGTTCATACACCATTTGTCCCCTCAGGATTCTAAAGCCCGTTTGCACGGTTAGTTTGGAATCAGGGTTTACCAACTTTCCCTGGGTGAATCCTCCATATCTACCTACTCGGTTAAGGTGCCGGACATTCTCCTTTGGTCCTTTCACGTTTGAGACAACACCCCCACCACGAGAAGGCAGTGAGTAGGACTTCCCTGTCAGTGGCTGTTTACGCGTTATTATGTGAAAGCATTTCGAGATGTAGAGATGACTCTCCCACCCTCGACCGTATTCGGGGGCACTATTAATACAATGTAGGTTTTGCGTGTATCCTAATTAGTTCATTAACAGCGTACCTTTTTCTTACATGACAATAACTTGTTATTATAATAATGAGTTTCAACACAGTATTTTAAAGAGCGATCTATTTGTATATAGTTTTAGATATTCTTGTCACACAGATAATTAATTCTAGTTGTCTTGACAGACTGCAACTTCAAACAAGATGGATGTACAATTATCGCTTATGAACTTCAGCGAAAAGTTTTATGGGAAGTTATTGGAAGAAAACAAGAGTAAGATAGTCTTCCATAGTACACTGGTTAGTATGCTTAGACAAACTGGAGAATACTTTCCTCTCTCCTTTCAATATCTATACTACCCTCGGAATGGTTCTGTCTGGCAGTGCATTGAACACAAAAGCTGAGATAATGAAAACAATGCAATTATCTGAACGCTTAGAACATGATAAAGTTCACAGCGGAATAAGTGAACTTCTCAATAACTGTTCAAAACGTGGTGGTGTTAACATTATCCTTAGCAGTGGACTTTTTGTTGAACGTGATGTTAGTATCAAGCAGCAATTCGAAATTCATTTGAAGACTTACTATAATGCATTGATAGAACATGTGGGTCTTTATTTTGAATCATTAATTATCTGTGTAGATGACATTTCAGACGGACATAGAATGTGCTCGTAAACGAATAAACAAGTGGGTTAGTGAACAAACCAACGGAAAGATCCAACAACTCCTCTCACCTGGGTCCCTAAAAGAAGACACACGGGTTGTAGTGTTAGCTACTACATATTTCAAAGGTGAATCTATCTGTTTGGCTTACACTACCTATAAATGTCTTTAAAGTCGTAAATCTTTCATTTTATTTGGCGATGATAATTTTCATGTTTGTTAACAATTTTATAACCAGTTTTGCTTTCTAGGTTTATGGAAATCGGCTTTTCCTGTGCGCAACTCTCACGTTGATAAGTTTTTTCGTCTAGACAGGTCAAAAATAGACGTAAGGTTTATGTATATTAATTCCTCATTCGGCATGGTCAGCCTGCCACATTTGAAGTCACGAGCTATCAAGATACCTTTCAAGAGTCCTAAGTAAGTGCAAGTATTTTGAAACCTTTTTAAAATACTTATTTTTATTTTATTTTAGTGAACAAAGTTTTAGGTTTGTTCACGAGAATCCTCATGCTATTCTTTCAAGTACTGAATTATGAGATTTTACTACTCAAGAAGATATGCTTCTTTCCAAATCACTGTAAGTGAGCTTATGCAGCCATTAGATCTGTAAGACAAAGATGCTGAGAAGTTTCATAGTCCTCATGATCGAAAATTCGAAAACGTTTGACAACTATTACAAATGCTTAGTAATTTTCAACTAAATAGTTTACTTCAACGTATAATTTAATTCAATCGTAATTTTGTCTAAACTGCAAATGGAGTAGAAAAATCTCTAGTAAATAATATCGATATTTAAAGTCTCTGACTTAATGTAGAATAGATGGGTTGTGGCTGGCAGTGAAGTACAGGACGCAATGATCGCCTTGTTTCAGACTATATCGTCTAAATCTACCTACATTTTGAACCTGATGTTCGTTATGGGGGCCGAGCTCAGCACCGTATATTTCAAGCACCACCCCATCATCCAGTTAGCTACTGAGTCCAGATAATCCACATCATTTCACGGACCGTTAATTTTCGTCATCTGGGAGTTATGGGCTTTGTCGTTGTGATCAACTATTTAGCTGGGAAACTTCAATAATGTACCCTCAAAGTAAATAGGCTTTGTCTCATTTGGCTAGGCGTAATCCCTCTTTGAATTTATAAAACGCTGCTGTATACGTTTTATGTACGATTAAATTTCAATAAATGTTCTTGTGTTTTTCCTGTGTACTATTTAAATTTGGATTATTTTTAATTTGGTTATTTGTTCTCTGAAGAATTGGCTTACACTGAGTCACGAAACTCCAGCAAATCTAATTTTTCCACTCATTGGGATATTAAAAATATATTATTTATTTATAGCAGTCTACCCGATGCTAAATTTATTCGAAATTATCAAGTCAAACCTTGGTAATGATGCCTAAAATCTATCTCTAAGTTAATCTTTATATCGATATATTCAATCTTTGCATGCCGAAAATTCTAATAATGCACAATGGTTACATAAATTGTAAAATTCGAGCCTGCTCCCATATGGTTTTGCTTGCACATAAAAATTTTGACAATCAATTATTAAAATCTTAAAAATACTATCAGGAAACATAAGATTTATTTACAAGATCTAATAGGTGAATAGTATCCCAATCAAACAAAGTAATCATTTCAATTTAAGAAGCAACGACGTCTCAAAATGTAAAGTGGATTACTAGGTGTATACACAACTAGCAAAGATGATAGAATAACTAACATTTATCGAAACTCTGTATATTTACGAAGTAATTCTTAAGTAGATCTTCCAGTTAAAACTGACCGATACTAACATGATATAAATTTTGTGCGAAATCAGATAACTGGTTATAATTAAGCCGTGAACACAATCAACTGGCTCTAGCCAAACCTAGAGGTCATCGAGACACTTGGACGCCTATAATTTTTACCTGGTTTTTATGTTCGCTGTTACTCAATATTTTGAACAATTACATGTTAGGGTTTTCGTGAAATGTCCTTTTGATGTGTGTCCACGGATCCTTTTTATTTAAAACCAGATGAAAAACTATGGAGAAAATGAAGAACTAAGCAACACGATTTATGTACTTGTTTTCATCAAACAATTCCTTAGCCTCATTATAGACGATTGTATAGTACTAAAACCAGTGACTATCAATAGTGAAAGCAATCATCTATGCCATTTCTTGAAACCTCACCGCTAACATGAGATTCTTTCCATCCTCTCTATAGTCAGCTTTGCAGTCTTGCTTTCATTAATCTTTAAAAGTGACAGAATATAATATTTCCTCTTAACAGATATCATCTGGTTTTCTTGACAACAATCTGCTGGATACTTTTAAGTAAAATATTTGAGGAACATGTTATCAATTAGTGTCATATAAATATTGCACTTCAGAAGTCGTAGGAAAATAATCCGCGGACTGGAGAATTTTCTACATCGCTTAATGAATCAATCAAACTTTAGCTTTGTAGAATGATCCACACTATTGAAAAGGAGGCCAAAAGTTATATATTATAGAAACCTAAAGAGGTCGATTAGTCTTGGTTAAGGGAGTTAAAATTTGTTTGCGAAGTGACTTTGATCTTTTTGCTAAAATGTCGAATACTAAAATTATTCACTTTTATGTGTAAATATCTATGGTACTAGAAAGACAACGGTGTACAGTTTTAGTTACTTCACGTCATTATGTAAATAGCTGTAAATGTTTACTTTCTAACATTCTAGTTGAAATCATCGCGACAATAATTTAGATTGAACTATTAATGTGTCATTACAGCAAACAACAGACATACATATCTTATACGGTTTGAAAAGACTTACAATATGTTATGCAAAAGTTGAAGACAGCTGTGTAACGACTTGATAAAATTTGTTATGATAGCGGAAAAATTGCTACTTATTACAGTGGAACATGATTGATTATATATCTATCCAAAAAGCCGACGAGACTGAAAATGAGGATTCATTAACACCACAAAGTAAACCCACAAAAGATATGTTCACTGATTCAAAAACCATGCCGAAAATATAATGCCATCTATGTTTTATTTGTCTGGTCGGCATTAAATTTTCAGCACATCAGTTTCTAAATATGTAGATATTGGATGATTGTTCATTTTGCCCTAATATTCTATCTTGTATTATCTTGTTTTCAACCTATTCTTGTTATAGATTCTCATTATTGGTCGTTCTTCCAAACACAAATGACGGATTACCTGATTTACTGAAATCATTGTGTAAAGACAAAGGAATTTCATCAATTCTTTCTTCTAACTTTATGGATACCAGTATACACTTGTACTTACCGAAGTTCAAACTGAAGGAAGGCAGTGCTATAAGCCTTGTAGACTATCTACAGAAAATGGGAATGAGAGAGGCTTTTTGTCCAGGATCAGCTAACTTTACAAACATGTCTGAATCAAGTAATTTTTATATAGGAGATATACTTCATAAGGCTATTCTTGAAGTGAGTCGTATAAATTTTGTGTATCTTAACAAACTTCGTTGTCAGACTGCATTTACCTGTTAAGATTGTGAAATAAAATTGAAGCGCTGGTTGGTTGTAGCCAGTATGGTTGAGATTTGATTTCTGCCTACTTGTTTATACAGCAACTCATACTTGCGAGTAATGCGTCATGTTATTTATTCGGAGCCACACCCTTCAACATATAGAGCCGATTACTAGTTTGATTCGTAGGACTCTATCGAAATATTGAGTCAGCCTAACACCACAAAATTGTATCACATGGATGGACTTCATTCAGATAATGTTTCTGATTTCTCACTCAACTCAAGATGATAGCCTTGGTTAAGTTCATGATGGAGTGGAGAAAATCCCATGTTGAACAGTTTCAAGTAGCTATTGATAGCTCAATGATCACCATTGTATTTTAACTGATACTTAAGCTGAACATTATCTCAGGCCTTCTCCATCAAAGCTGTTATGTGAATGGGTCGAAACTGTCTGAGAATATTCTCTGTATATGCAAATGAATTGTGAAATTATTGACTTGATAAGTTTTTGAGCAAACATATTGAATGTTGCATTTTTACCAAAAAT